>CM076264.1:51741532-52941532 GCA_038380795.1 Pyrocephalus nanus | reverse complement strand
AGTTCAAAACATTACAATCGTTACTTTTAGATGTAAAACAAACTCTGAGGATGTCAAGATATCAAACACAGAATCAGATTTCTACTCCAAAGCATAAAGCTGGGGTGAAGGAGGAATAGCAAATCACACAGATGTTTTTTAGAATCAATAGCCTAGTGTGAGTGCAGTCATGAATTTAAGTGTCAAATGCTTGTACTCATTGAACTGTGCTTAGTAAATGCTGATTAATGCCTAGAAATGGTGAACCTCAACCCAAAATCTAAATGCCTCTACTTCTTAATTTTTTTAGATATTTACCTTAGATATATTTCCGATTTCATAGGAATCTCTTTGCTACATTAAAACTCATAACTTTAGGTACTGATTAAAACAGATTTACACAGAAATTGCTGAAGCTAGAATATTTCTATTTTAGATGAAGCTTGGAAGGTAGAACACAAAATTCTTATGAATAGTTACTCTTTGTCTGAGCATGAGAGCAAAAAGCAAAGAAGAAGGAAAATATGTGTCAGCTACTTCTATGTAATGAGGACAGTACCTTTACTAAATATACACTAACATGTTACTACTAAGATAATATAAAAACTAGATTACAGGGAGTTAAATTATATATTTGCTTCATTCTGCTTATAATATGAGAATAATAAAAATGTACTGATCTCTAATAGGTAAGAAAACTTCTGTCTTCTGGAACTCTTGTGGACAATATCTTAGAGATTTCACTTTATAATAAATTTATATTATTTTCAACTATCTTAAAATAATAAACAATATTTTATCATTTCTTAGTCAAAATTGAATCTTAGTTCCTGCGGTGGGCTGATCTTGGCAGGCTGCTAGATGTCCATGTAGCTGCTCTCTCATTCCCCTTCCTCAAGAGGATGGGGAGAGAAAATGAACTGAAAAATCTCACAGGTTAAAAGAAAGACATTTACTGGCAAAACAGACTTGACTTGAGCAAATTTATTTTGATTTATTGCCAACAGAAATAGAGAGAGATTTTTAATTTTGCCTTTGGGTAAACCAGGCAAAATTAAAACAACACAACATCCCTTCTTGCAAAACTCAGCTTCACTCTTTCATTCCCAACTCCTCCCTCCAAACAGTGCAGGGGAGAAAGGGAATGGGGTTATGGAGTCCATTACAGTGGACCTGCTGCTCCTTCCTCTTCACATTTTCCTCCTGTTCAACCTTGGGGTCTCCTAGCAACTGTAGTCTCTTCAGGAAATATTCATCTGCTGTGGTGTGGAGTCCTCCATGGCCTCCAATATGGGCCTACTGCTAAAGCATGGTTTTCTCCAGAAACTGCTGGGAGAACACCTGCTCCAGGACCAGGAGTATCTCTTCCATTTCCTTATTCCCTAGTCTTCATGTTCACAGGGCTGTTTCTTACACTGGTTTTCCTCACTCCTCATTGTTCTCTGTGTTTTAAACATGTTTTTCCAGAGGTGATACTTAGATTGTCTGAAGGGCTCAGCTGTGCCCTGTGGTGGGTCCTTGATGGATCCAGCTGGAATCAGCTGTGCTCAGCACTGGGCAGCCCCAGCCTCTCCTCAGAGGCCATCCCTGCAGCCTCCACTGCTGATGCCTGGGCATCTGCACACAGTAAAATTCATTGTATCAAACAGTGCACATTCAACAATTTTTATTTCCTGAAATTTGAGCACTTTTATTCCTCTCCAAGAAATTATGCTGACACCGTTCTCCTTTCAAAAGTAAGAGAAAGTGAACTTACATGACTTGCATGACAGTCAAACTTCAGTAGTAAGTAACTAAGCAAATAAAAGGTATGACTAGGCAAGCAAAAAAATCAATGTATTTTTTCACTTGAAAATTTAGCTGTCCAGTCAGTCAGCTTAGCCTTCTTTACCTGGTATATATTTGACAGAGATTGAATAACGACAACCCCCCCACACACACACGGATTTGACACAAAGCATATACCATGTTGTCACTCTCAGCTCAAAATTCATTTTCATGATGGCCCAGCTGGACCCCTTATTTTGAAAGAGAAGTGTTTTTGCTCTTACTGGAGTCTGATGAAATCATTATAAAATATTTTACTCAGATAAGCAGCTATTCTTTAAAATGTTCTGTAAATCTACTTCAAAATTGAATGAAACCTGAAAGTTTAATACAGCATGATATGTTTCCTGCAGGATCAGATAATTTATTTCATATTATTTTAAGGCATAACTAATGCATAATGTAAGATACTACTAAGGAGAAATATATGCAGTGAACTTTCCAATTTTCATTGGCAATTCCTAATATGAACTACTTATTCTTTGACTTTCCCAGTGATGTTAATAACTTTATTTTTATAGAATTATATCATTACATGATAGGTTATAACTGTAGTGTAACATATTGCACAAAAACTAGTGGCATATGTGAACCTGCAGTGCTGTGAGAAAAGCTGGTAATAGCATTACAGAAGCTTCTTTACTTTCAGTTTTGGCAATCATAAATATTATGGTGTTCCAGCTAACCAAAGGCAAGAAAGGCTCAGAGCTTTCACCAAGCTATGAAAAAGGTACATACTTCTAGTCTGACATGTGGCTTGTGATTTGAGTAATCTGTTCTTAAGTTACAATTATAATTATACTGGATAAGCACAATGTCAGTCCAAAGATGGACAGATGGGTTTTAGCTGGCCTGCTTCTAGGGAATAAAGTAGGATAATTACTAGTGTTACCAAATATTGACCTGATTGAGAGATGCTGTGTTGGGTTTTTAACATCTGAGAACAGAAATCAACAAAATCTGATAAACTACATTACTTCCTATTGCTACTTTCATATGTAAAGAGCTATATATATCTTATATATATCTTATATATCTACAAGGTTAAAGAATAGTTACAGTAGGTACTATAGGGTTTCTCTAGATAACACAATTTATCAAATTTCAGGGACACTGATGGACTCAGCATAGGTTTAATATCTTTGAATTATCTCTCTATGTCCCTGCTGTTAACACTGATGATTTTCCACAAAGAGTATCATTCTCTATAATCGGACATTTAGTGTGGCTGATGTAAATTTTTTTTTTTCAGAGAGATAGCTTTTATAGCACATTATCATCAGTTTTTGCCAGAATGAGTTCAGTTAGTGCGTAGAAGAGTGAACAAGAAAATATTGTCTCTTAATAAGCTGCTTTTCTGGATGTTGCTAAGCCACAAGAAGAACATTAAACTTGTACATGGTAGTACCTGAGAACTGGTTGAGATATTTTGTTTGCATTTGCTGTAAATTTATCATGTTTAGTTCCTCACTTCCCAGTAGCTGCACTTCTGTGTTCACAGAAGCTGGTCTCTGGGTGAACACTGTCACAATACTCTTGACTGTGTTTGAGGTGAGACACAATGACCATACTTATCCTTATTTTACTTGAGTCAGGGAAAAGGTTTCAGAGTTCTCAAATGAATCTCCTTGTTCTGAAGCAGGGAATTCTGTAATTTTGTAATCACACAGCACATTCAGCTTCCAACATTGACGTAATTTAGGATTATTTATCTGCAGAAACATTTCTTCTTTCTTACCTAAATCTAAAGCTGCAACAATAGTTTAAGTGAAGTTGTTCACAAAAGATATGTGTATCATATTTTCCAACTGTTTCTTCAAAACAAAATACAAACAGACATTCACTATGTTCTCATGTGCCCTATAGTTCACGGCAATATTTTATTTCCTTGGATTTGCTAGTTGAAATATTTTGTCATAATTACTGATTATTATAAAATTGATAAATCTGGTAGAGATATTTTTTGATAAATTGACAGGTACAAAATTATAAAATAATCCAGCTTGGGCATTTGAGATAGTTCTTGTAGTGAAGACAAAGAAAACTCGATGGAAGTTCATATACTATGTCAGCTGTGTCTTAACTTCATCAAAATGAAAATTACCCAATTTTTTTCTCTTTCAACATTCATACTAGAAGTCAAACTCAGAAAAAAACCTGAATCTCAAAAACACCAACACAGAATGCTTTAAAGTTGATAGCTTATTTTTCTAGTTTCAAACTTGTCTTGACACTTTAGGGCTTTTTTTTCCTAGGTAAATTTAAATTTAAAAGTGGGGGAAAGCAAACTGCATTTCTTTTAAATTAGAATAATCTGAAACAATTGTTTAAAGGACTTTCACTGTAAAGTAAAGCTTCTCCAAAATGTATGCATCTTAAATATCAGGTCCTTAAAACCTTAAAACCTATTTCATTGTACTACTTGCTGAAGTAGTACACAGCCACAGCTGGATCATCTACTTATGTTGCACTTTCTACTATATAGGGTTTTGATTTTTCTTATTACATGTAATAGGTGATTTGAATTGTTGACTTGTGGTGAAGACACATTTTTAAATCCTCTTTCTTAGATATGGGAGACATCGATCTAGATATTGAAAGAAAAAAAGGAACTCCATTATCAATGGCTATAAAACAATAAAGTAAATACAAGTTGTTTCAGCATCTCCATTATACCAGGTTGCATTTGAACATTTGAGGATTTATAACTCTGAGCAGATAATTCTCCTTGGATTCCTTTGTGTGAGAAGGCTAAACCACAGAGACTTATACTGTCCATATGAACTAGATTAAGAAACAATACTGACAATCTGAGAATAGTCCGGGAAAAGAAAATGAATCAATGAATCTCTCAAGAGGCCAAGCAGGTTATAATAGCAATCACTATGAGCAGTACAAATTCACTCTGATAGGCAGAATACTGGTGGAGAAGCATGATGTGACAGTTTCACGTAACAAATTAGTAGGTAAAAGAGATACAATGCTATTGGTTAGGAAACAAATTTTACAACAATTAAAACCAGTTGAAATTCATACACTTCAGCACATTAAAAAAAAAATAACAGGAGAGAATTATTTTGTGGATGACAAGGTCTATTTTATTTTTCCAATGGAATTGACAGAAATCAAGCTAAGACGAATTAGAAACTGAATACTTTGAATTGAATCTAATCACCATTCTGCTTGCAGAACCTATTAAAATATAGAATATAAGAATAAAATACTAATAAACCAGTTCAGTACCTGTGTTACAGTAGTACCTGAACATTTGACAGAAAGTTGAAGCATATTATCTGTCTAATAATAGTATATTAAAAATTATATTGGTAGTGTCACATCTATACATCAAAATAAATCAATATTAATTGTCACAAAATCATAGAAAACGGGAATATAAACTATATTGCATATTTTTCTGATTATTTTCTTTCCAAACAGAAAAGGATAATTATGAAATAGAAATTATTGTCTTAATTAAGTTATCTTTCTGTATTCCCTACCTTTTTGCTGAGCATTAGTGGAAATATGCTTTGTATGAGCACATCGAAATGCCCATAATTTCATATCATTATCCGTCTGCAATATTTGTTTCTCACAAAGGGAAAATGGTCTTCCATAATTTAATGTTAACACTAATTTTTCTTTGCTTTTTCATGCCATTATTCTTGTTCAAAACCTCTTTTATCATTTTAAATTGTGCCTTCTTCTGCTTGATACTTTTACCTTAATAATAAGTGCTAAGCATTGTTTGTGTTTTTTTACATTTAAAGAAAATTTCCATCTGAATCTGCTACATATTCTTTGAATTCTTTTTTCTCAAATATTGCTAAAATGGTAGGTTGTTCAATAAAAAATGCATGTCCTTTTTAGTGAAATAATATTGTAATGGATCATAGTAAAAAAATATTCTTCGGTTAGAAAACAAACATAGACATTCATACTTTTTCAGAAATAGAAATATTGTACTACTACTAATAATAACAGCAACACCATGAAAATAGAGGGAAAAAATGATTAACTGAGTGCAAGTAAGACAAGAAGGTAAACAGGAGTAGTCAGTATGGGTTCACTAAAGGTAAATCATGTTTGACCAACTTGATTGCCTTCTACAATGAAACCACTACATGGATGGATGAAAGGAGAGCAGTGGATATTGTCTACCTTGACTTCAGCAAGGCTTCCAACATTGTCTCCCACAACATCCTCATAGGCAAACTAAGGAAGTGTGGGATGGTGAGATGGATTAAGAACTGGTTGAGTGGCAGATCCCAGAGGGTTCTGATCAGTGGCACAGGGTCCAGTCGAAAGCCTCTAACTAGTGGTGTCCCCCAAGGTTCAATAGCAGGCCAAGTATTGCTTAACTTGTTCATTAATGACTTGGTTGAAGGGCCAGGTGCCTCCTCAGTGAGTTTGTTGAGGATACAAAGCTGAGAGGAATGGCCAGTACCCCAGAGTTTTTTGCAGCCCTTCAGAGGACCTTGAAAGATTGGAAAGATGGACAGAGAGGAACTTTATGAAATTCAACAAAGGCAAGTGCAGGGTCCTGCACTGGGACAGAGTGGGGGCTGACCTGTGGTGAAGTAGGTCTGGGGAGAAGGATCTGGGGGTCCTGATGGACTGCAAGCTGTCCATGAGCCAACTGTGTGCCCTGATGGGCAAGAAGGCCAGTGGTACCCTAGGTTGCCCTAGGAAGAGCATTGCCAGCAGGCTGAGGTTGGTGATCCTGCCCCTTTACTCAGCCCCTGGTGAGGTGCATCTGGAGTGATGTGTTCAGTTCTGGGCTCCTCAGTACAAGAGAGATGAAGCTTCTGGAGCAGGTCCAGTGGAGGGCAAAGAGCATGACTAGGGGACTGAAGCATTTCTCCTATGAGGAAACGCTGAGACAGATGGGCTTGTTCAGCCTTGAGAAGTGTCCCAGTTTAAATGAGACATGAGTCCTTTGCAGAGGATGAGTTATGAGAAAAGACCCAAACTCCTCCCTCTAAGCAATTATAAATCCAAAAATTAGGAGGCTCTAATTCAGGGAAAACAAATTATGGAAAAGGAAAAAAAATAACAGCTCTTTATTAATAGGTATGTGTGTATTAGCAGAAACAACGAAAAGAAACAAGTAAAAAGACCAAACAGTACTCCTATACCCACAAATAATCCCTTTCAAAAACAAACTGATAAACAGTTAAAAGGGAAAAAGTAAACAGTTCAGTTTGCGCCCTTTGGTGCAATTCCAACAACAATTAACAGGGGTGCCGTTGGATCACTGGAGATGCAGAGACCTGTAATGTCCTGTGCCATTCACCAGGGTATGCTGGAGAAACCAAAAAAACTGAGGCTCCCTTCCCTTCCCACACACTGGGAGAGAGGGAGAGGGGAAGAGAAACAGCAACAAACAGAAAGTTCTCCCAATGAAAAAAACAAAAGTCACACTCTTCAGCTGGTGGGAATTCATGCAACACAGTCCTCTCTCTCCCCCTGATGTGCACAAGGACCATTGCCAGGGAAAGAAAACAAATGGGAACGGGAAAAGAGGGGAAAAACCTCCAGAGGAAAAAAACCAAAAGCTCCTATCCAATGAAGATTTCAGGCAGGACCTGCAGCTAGCAAGCGGCTGAGGGCAGAGAGCAGCACCAAGCTTCCCCTCCGACCTTGTTACAGCCACACCCAGCCCCCAAAACTCCTCCCCCCATTTCCCAGGAGATGGAAGAAAAAAGCAAAATGCAGCTCCTTATCTGCCCCATTTCCTAGGAGACTAATTTTTCAGCCATCAGCCAGCCTGGCGAGTTCTTTGTATCTCTCAAATGCTCACTTGATATCTACTTGATAGCTCTGCACACAGGGGCAGGAGGAGGGGAAAAAATTCCTGCCAGGCTTCCAAGAACTAGCTAAACCATGACAGAAGAGATGACTGAGAGGTAACCTCATTAATGTCTATAAATATCTGAAGTGGAGTTCCAGGAGAATGGAGTCAGGCTCTTCTTGGTGATGAGAACAACTGGGACATGAGGCAACAGGCAGAAACTGATGCACAGGAAGTTCCACCATGAGGAAGAACTACCTTTCTGTGCAGGTGCCTGGAAGAAATTACCAAGATAAAGTAGTCTCCCTCACTGGACATATTCAAGAACCATCTGGATGCAATCCTGTGCCATGTGCTCTAGCAAGCAGACCAGACGACCCTCTGTGGTGCATTCCAACCTTGCCCATTGTGTGATTCTGTGATGCGCTTAAATTTTAAAAAAGTCATTTATAGTATATTCAATGAAGGAAGCCAGGAAAAACTGTCTTGGGTTTTAGAAGCTTTATAAGAACAAGTCATAATTTTTTTTTTTTTTAATTCCCTGAATAATCATGATTCCACTAGTGAAGATGTAAATACTGCAGAAAATTAATAAACATTAAAATAAAATTAAAATTAAAACCCAATAATCTCTTCAATATACATGGTATTAGAATTAGAAAGAATATGGGAATGAAAATCTATAGTTATTATCACTCACGCATTCTTAGGGGACTGTGTCACCATCACGGGTGGTGGTACTTTCTATTGTATTTTTTCAGATAAAAAATTGCTGACTCACAAATAAAAGCATTAGAATATTAAGACATGCTATCTGGTTACCATAAAAAGTTAAAAAAACCAGTGAAAAAATATCTGAGGAATATTATGAGTCTATCAGATCATATTTTTGGTAACAATATAGATAAATATTGTAACTGAAGGAGAACTAGAAATCTCTGTAGTAAGCATCCATCCACTACAACTAGTAGTTGTACACTACAGAATGTTGTTATTGGTGGAAGGTTGTATTTGTTATCATGTTATTTGTTCTGTCCTTTTGTATTTGTGTTTTATTAGCTCTATTCATTATTATTGAATATTGTAATTATTCAATAATGAACTAATGTACTTATTGGGGTTTTTTGTTCCTTTCTTCTAGTGTCAAATATCTGGACTTAAATGCATCAAAGATCTTGATTTATTTTCCTTATTCTTTTAAATAAAATAATCACTTTGAAATTGTATTGACTGATAGTTTCTCATGTTTTCACACATCAATTTCAAAAAACAAAGGAGTAAAGTTTTGTTTAGGAACTGATGTTATTCACTGTCAAGGAAGCAGCTGGATATTCAGAAGTCAAATAGAACACGTTTTGAAGTTTACTATGGGTTCAGTGCATGCCAAACAGATCAGAGGAGTGGAAAAAGAGGACTTCTCCAGAAAATTTCTCAATCTAGGTAGGAATATTGCTCAGTGTGATGATTCTACCTAATATATTACTCCCCTGTTTCTCTTCCCATACACAGCTGTGATGACCCTTGAAATGTTACCTGCTCTATCTCTCAACTCTTGCTTCTTTATGATCGAGATCTTGCTCATAACCTAAAACACACTCCATTGAGGAAACACAAGTAGTGCATTGTAGTCGATTAGTTTCTCATTCAGTATTTATCTGCACAGCAATTGCAACAATGTAATGTTCCATAGACCATTCCAAACTAGATCTAAACAGCGTCTGTTAGCTGCAAGTAGAATGTAAGCTCTGATACAAAGCTCTTATTGCAGGCTCGTTTACTTTTATTCTTGCTGACATCTATGCCAGTATTAGTTAGGTATCCGTGCCTGAGATAACTTATGTATTTCTTCATTGCCAGGCAGCACTCTTGTGACATGAACATTACTTCTAAAGTGGTACATGTCCAGATTAGCATCAGCAAAAAAATCAAGGCACTTTTGGGATTCAACATGTTCTACATATTCTCTAAACTTTATGGAATTTTTACTCACCCCTAAAATGGCGGTTTGTAATTCTTTCACAGATGAAATTATGACCTCTAAAACAGTGGTCAAAGTTACCGATTTGCTCATAGTCTGTCATCTTTTTCATCTGTTCACCACTAAATAGCTATAATATTTCAAATAATTGAGAACATTATATAATAATATATTTTCTATATAATCTATATAATTACATATGGAATGAATATCTGCAACCTATACTAGAATGAATAATAACTGGAATACTTACAGTATA
Organism: Pyrocephalus nanus; assembly: GCA_038380795.1. Taxonomy (NCBI): domain Eukaryota; kingdom Metazoa; phylum Chordata; class Aves; order Passeriformes; family Tyrannidae; genus Pyrocephalus; species Pyrocephalus nanus. The sequence continues at coordinate 52,931,695 of CM076264.1, read as the reverse complement.
TCTACTTCTTTTTGTTCTTTCCTTCAATTATCCTGATGCATTCTGCACTAACAAAATAGTGCTTTGCTGGTACTTTAGCTGTGATCAAATATAATTACTAAAGAAATACCTCATGCACAGTTTTAAGCCCTGACAATGAAGGAAATAGTTTTTACAAGGTCACAATTCCTTTCTCACTGTAGGAAAAAAACCCCTGTCAGTGTTGCCAAAATAGTATGTATTTTGAAATCTTTTACCCTGTGGTATGAAAATGAATTTATTCTGCTGTCTCTTTGCTATCCTTGACATGATTAGATTGGCTATGTTAAACTAGAAGCTACTTGTAGTGAGAGGAAAAAAAAATGATATGACCCTTTAATTTTGTTAGTCAATATTTTTTCTCTTTTCTGTACTTTCTAAGAAAGATAAGTCATACTTTTTTTCAAAAATAAGACTTGGTTCTGTAAATCTTTACTTTCATCTTGTTTCTCTTATCTGTGCATAAGCAAACTTCATGTTTCATTGTGCTTATCTTCACAACAGTTCTATAAAAGAACACTATTTCTGCTATACAAATGCAGAGAAAGAAAAGGGATTTGGGGTTGCTGGATATGAGCCACCAGTGGGCCCAGGTGGCCAAAAAAGCCAATGGCATCCTAGCCAAGAATAGTGTGGCCAGCAGGACTAGGGAAGTGATTCTCCTACTGTACTTGGACTGGTGAGGCTGCACCTTGAGTGCTGTGTCTAGCTCCAGGCCCCTCATTTCAAAAAGGACATTGAGTTGCTGGAACACGTCCAGAGAAGGGCATCAAAGCTGGTGTGGTGTCTAGAGAAAATGACTTATGAGGAGCACCTGAGGGAGCTGAAGTTGTTTAGTCTGTAGAATAGGAGGCTCAGGGCAGACCTTATCACTCTCTTCAACTGCCTGAAAGGAGATTGTAGCAAGGTGGGGGTTGATCTCTTCTGTCATGTCTCAAGAGACAAGACAAGAAGAAATGGCCTTAAACTGAGCCAGGGGAAGTTCAGATTAGACATTAGAAAAAAGTTTTCACTAGAAGAGTGGTTAGACTTTGGAAAAAAATTACCCATGGAAATGGTGGAGTCATCATCCCTGGAAGTGCTCAAGAGGCATCTGGATATGGTGCTTGGGGATATAGTTTAGGTGTGTTTATGGTGGTACTCAGTTGATGGTTGGACTAGGTGATCTTGAAGCTTTCTTCCAAACAGGACTCTGGGATTTTAACAAATATCCTGTGAACATCTATGTAAAACTTGACCTAAGGTGCTGATCAGCTGCTATTGCAATAATATTTTGCTTGTTGTCAGACCTGAAAATGTATCTTAAATTTTTACTCTTTCTACAAAGTAAGATTAAGAGCTAGAATATTATTTGGATTTCAGTATCCAACTAAGTCTTTCTGAATTATAATAAAGTTTCTCTTTCACTGCAGGACAATGTTCTAGTAGTAATGAAGGAAAAGAAGGAAAAAAGGAAAGAAAAAATATAAGTGAAAGGAAACTGAAAGAGGCAATGGCTATGTTTAGTCTGCATTTTTTCAGATTAGCAGCACCTATCTCATTCCTATTACTGCTTATAAATGTAGAATTCTCATTTTAATCTCTCCTCACTGAATGGAAGAGGACTGATGTCATCGTTTGTGAGGATGACCATAATAATAAAACTGGACACCAGATGATGATGGCCTAAATTCGGCATTTATTCTCTTCATCCAGAATATTACATCTTGTTTTCACACAGCTGCACTCACACACTGTCCTGTAGAATCTTACATACTAACACTATTCTTAGCTTTATTATCTATAATTTACCACTAGCGTTCACATATGATTAGATGTTCACCTCTTATTTACATTCTTTTCCATGCTGCCAGGCACTGCAGCCTTGCTGCATCCTCGGACAGACTGAAAATTCCTAGAGAAATAATACTGACACTTTTGCTTATAAAAAATCTTGTAGTTGTTATTAATATAATAAATAATGTCCCATGGGAACCATGAGGACACCAGCATGGTGTGTAACAAGAGTCTCTTTATTCAAGGGGATCACAGCTTATATAGCAGTTTCAAATGCTGCCACGTCACACAGGTAACTTCCTAAGCCAATCCCATAAAAGCATTCAACAGAGTACCTAGAACTACAATTCCCAGAAAGCCTTGCAGCACCTGGTACCACACCCCACAAAATCTCTCATTTTGCATCTCTTTTAAAAAACCCTACACTTAATGGATATGCATATTTTCTTACAGCACTGTGAAGTTAATTCACAATTGGGGTTTTTGCTCAGTTTCTTTAAAGAAAGAATACATATGGTCACAGAAATATTGTACTTCAAAATGCAGGTTAAATGAGATATTCTATTTTTTTCCTTGTTGGCCTCTTTTTGCTACTTTATTTGAAATCAACTGCAGTAGCTCTGATCAATGATAAATGTTATGTGAAATACTTTTGTTTGTACAGGAAGAAATACAGTACAGTTGGGAATATGAAGTGCCATTGGAAATGTAAGACACTTTCATTGTATTATACCATTAAAACATAATCCCAGAACTAATCTTACTCTTATTGTTTAAACTAGTTAAAGTAGTTTAAATATGTTTAAAGTAACATGGAATTACCTTCTCTGAACTGAATTAAATTAAGCACTTTGTGACCTTTGCAGTTCCATTTTGCAGTCACTACTAGAATCAGTGAAATGTGGCACTGCAATCCCAAATTGAAGACAATGCAGAAGGAAAGGCAAAAGTAAAACAAAAAGAAAAAAAAATGTAGTACCAAAAAACCATAAATGAACAGCATCACTATTTTTCATCTGCTCGTGTCCCAGTTTAGAATCATCAGGAAAAAAAAGTATTGTCTGAAGATTCCAAAGGATATTGAGATGCCTGCCTCCAGGCTCTGGAGCAGCAAGACGTTTCCTTCCTCTCTGAATGTGGATTTTGTTCTCAGGTAGCATGTCTGTCTCCACTTACATTCCCATATATATTTCAATCTTTCTACAGTGGTCAAATTTCTCAAGATTTTTGGGCATGGAGTGAGAGAAATGGAATATATTATCATTTTATTGAGGTTATTTTAAAACAGTGTAAGGATGCAAGCTTTTCCATGAAGGATTAGCTTGCGTGCTTCCAGCCCCACAAACTTTATTCTCCCACTAGATGGTGCCTCAAAGGAGTTATACATAGTGCAAAATAATATATTCAAGAAGATTGAGTATAAAGGAAAAAAATGCAGGTAGAAATATACTTTGGTAGAGAAAAAAGAAGGTAGTTGTGTAGGGGTTGATTCTATTTTAATTGAACTTATTGGAGTTTTGAAAGACAGCAATCCACTGAAACAGACATACTGAGTTTGACACACATTTGAGAGGAAATAAAATTTTGTTCAGGTTAATTTAAAAAAAATTTGGTTGTGAAGACTGCATCCAAAATAATTGTCAGTGAGATTTGATACATTATTATTCAAAGTAATTCTTGTGAAGTAGAATTTTCCAGCTCTTATAAGAATTTAATGCACATAAAGAAATCAAACTCTCTTTAGAAAATTAAAAGAAAAAAAAAAAGAATGTTTAAAGGTTTTTGATTATGTCTCGAATGGGCAATATAATTGACTCTAGGAGTTGTACAAATGATTTGAAAACAAATTTTCAGATAGGGTTCAGATATGGAAAAAGTGTCTTTTGGTGACAAAAATAGACTTATTGCCTGCAACAGAGCAGCAATATTGTCTGCCCTGCACAGTTATGATTGTCTCCCAGGGAACAGGTTAGGTTCACTAAAAAAAAAAAAAAAGTTTTCTTTGTCATTCCAGAAGGAAAACACCCAGTTTCATGGCTCAGTGTCAACAGATGAGATGGCAGGTATTTGTACTTCATGGTTATTATGATGCAGATGTATGTGCTTGGACTGGAAGAAAAGGTTGGGATTAATGTCCTTAGTTCTGTGGCATTAGTCTTCCATTCTTATCTCAAGTAAAGGAAGCATTAGGAATATATATATATATGTATTCTAAAATAAGTAAGAAAGCTACTGTTGATACTATTATGAAGTATACTTTTGAAAAATACATAGAGAAAAGACCATAAAATATAGAAATCTGTTCTCTCTTCATTCTCTTAGGAGAGAATTAAAGGAAGTATTTTTAGCTGAGTAAATACCATTCTTTTTCTCTTGCAAGGCCAAGCATTTACAATGGAGTTTCTAGCCATGCATAATAACGGTTTTGCTTTTCCAACACTGTTTGAAAGAATAAAAAAAATGAAGATGTATCTGATCTTCAGTTCTTTGGGTTCCTTGAAGTATTCCTAATCAGTGTCCAAATGTCAGTTAAGAATGCTTAGTCCTAGAACTGAACTGGAAAACATGCTTTATTTGTTAAATGGTGGAAACTATGTTATATTTTGTGGGTCTCTAAAAGCACTGAAGAATTTTTGGGTTTATCACATTATTTACCTTATCACTGTAAAACCTGTCTTCTGCCTTTTCTAACATGTCTCTCAACAGTGTCCTTTCTATTTGCAATATTAATTATGTCTTATTTTAATTTTCTGATTTTTTTCTTATTCTTTTCTTGCTCTAACTCTATGTTAACCCTTTTAGTTTTTTGCAAAGACAAAACAAGAACAAACAAGCATAAGCAAGAAAAATAATGCAAAAAGCTCACAGGATTTATGTCCAGTATTTGTGACGTGTAAAGTGTAGTAAGTTGAAGAGGATACAGGTTTTAAATCTGGTGGTTTTTTTTTCTGGACCTGTTCTGCTAGCTGAAATCCAATATCAGACTTAAACTGTGCAGATTTTTTTCTCCATTAAATGTAAGTTTTGACTTTCATCTCAGTTTAAAAAAATGCATGGATTACATTTTATGAAAAATAAAATCTACAATATTTCCCTTTGAAAAACTTGTTCCTCTTTAGCCAAACAATAGAAAACATGCACTACTACTTTAAATATTTAGTTTTTTACAAGGTTTATCTACAATTCAGTTTCTAAGTATCAGCATGGTCTTTTTACAACTAACAATTCACAGCAGTTTAGAAATGGTGAAGCATTTTCACTTTCCTGGCAAAATGCACAAGTCCAGAGAGAGCTGTTTACAATGTGGTTGGACAACACTAATAAAAATTATGATTCATCCTTTCTTTGAGGTCTGTGCAGTAAAAGTTTCTTTGTAAAAAAAAAAAAAAAAAAAAAAAAAAAAAAAAAGGCAGAGGAAAAAAAAGGTAACTTCAAGAATTACCTTAACTTAAAGTTTTAAGTTAAACCCAACCAAACAAGAAAGAACTTCTATTTTATTCCTTTTATGTAGAGAGCAACATCTCAGAAAGACAAAGAACTCAAGAATTAAACCTGAACTTGAAGGATGGTCTGAGTCTTTGATCCAGGGTAGAATAGACTGCTGTCACTTCATTGCATATTTATTAGAACTATTAAAATTCATGAACTTAAGATGCCCTGATATCATCTGTGAAAGTGTTGAACCAGTGAAGGGGTGATAAAAATTAATTAAATCCATGCAGGAAAAATCTATCCAGAGCACCCAAAAAGGTTGTCCTACATGTCTAGTGATGCTATGGAAAGGGAATATTTTAAATTGTTCTTAGAGAAGAAAGCAGCAACATTCTGTTCTCACCTTTTAATTTCAATGGATGTCCTTTCAAGTACTTTCATCTTGTTTCGTCTATTTTCCTTTGAGCGAGAAGACAAGGAACAAAGAATTCAATACATAGCTCTCTTCTGTAACCTCAAATCATCCTCAAGGCATGGTGACAGGGACTTTATCAATGCTTACCACTTTGTAAGAATCATATGTTTTGGTTGTTCATATATGTCAATTATTTGCAAGGGAAATATTGTGCGTTAAAGTAGCAGTAGTTTTACTTTCAGATATTAGAAAGAGTGCTCAGAAAAAGAACAAATTAAACAGAAAGATCTATAGAGGCCTTTAATAATCTGACATTAATGTCTAAATTCAGATTAACTTCTATTTTTTAATTCAGCTCTTTAAAATCTATTTTCTTTGTTTTATAGGACTCACCAAAAATTTCTGACATTCTGCTCACAAAACCTTTAATTCCTTTTCAATTAATATTGAATACATTATTCAATTACTTTTTTCATTTGCAATCTACTTGATCATAAATTATACATGAAAAGATGATTCATTAAATATTTTAGTCCTAGTCTTAACTCACCTTAACTCAAGAGTCTGACACAAAAGGTGTTTCATAACCAGTGGTGTTTCATTACCTGGGGTATGTTAAAAATTTTCCTCAAAAATATACACTGATAAAATATATAAAGACAGAAATAATTCTCATATATAATTTTTTGGAGTTCCACAGACCATAACTGTAATTGTTTTACTGGTCTTGATTATTTTTCTTTTAGTTGCATCCTCTGAGGGATTATGAAAGGGTCCAGGAGACTAACCTTGCAGGACTCATTACTATAAACCATCAGTAAAACACTAAACAAGTAAGAGCTGGGGTCTCAATTTTTTGAAATAGTATTTGTAATATTTTTTAGGGGATATTTGTTTAATTATTACTTTTTGTCCCACTTTGCACATTTGTTTTCTGGGAGCTTCCTTATTGCGGAAAGATCCTACTTTCTTTATCATGCAGAGCTTGTCTTTCTGCAGAAAGGAGCAGATCCATGCTCTGAACAACTATACTGTTATTTGCAGGCACAGATTGCCCCTGTGGTTGAGGCTCAGCAAGACTTAGCAATCTCAGCTCAGTGGGAAGTGGAAATGAGCCATGTGATGAATATTTCCTTCTGGATCAGATTTGAACTTCATATCTAGCAAGATGTGGGAGACTGAGCCCACTGTCTGATCAAAACAGGCAAGGTATAGAAAGCTTCATACAGATCAAGAGTTTCTAAGCCTAATATACTGTGTCTCACTTTCATCTCAGAAAGCACCTTTTAAAAAGAAGTGTAGGTGGTAAATAAATACATGTTACTATGTGACACTGAAGAATGAGAAAGTCTCTTTTCTACTAATAAGATCAAACTTCCAAACTATGAAACCAAAAGTCCTGACTTCAGCTCAGGCTCAGGCTCCTGTTTTGTGTCAGCTATTCTAAATTTCATGCATGACATAAAGGGCAAGTTGAAGGACAGTCTAGAAATCATGAAAACTGAAGCTTGAGAAACAGAGACTGAACTCTATGCTTTGGAGAGAGGAACCTAACTCTTCTGATGATCCAGAGACCCATGTGACACCTTCTAATGTCTCTAAAAGCCCTTAAACTGTAAGTAGTACTCTTAGTCTCTGGACTGCTCTCCAGACTCCTCTCTTAGAGGAGGTAAATTTTTGCTTACAAGGTCTCAGTTTTCAAAAGTGCCTCATAAAAAAACATTGTTCCAGCACCAATACTAAACAAACTCCAAAAATTGCAAGAACCAAAGCTGAATGGTAGGAACTGAAAATCTCAGGGTTTAGTCATATTTTGAATGTTTTCAGATAAGCCATCTTTTTTATTCTCAAACTTTTTGTTGTTTTCTGTCATTTACTTTCAAAGTTGGGGAGAGGAGTAATCTCTTCATTTGGAATGGAATTAATATTCCTCTTCGCCATTTTAGTTTCCTATCAAATGGAAAATTTATTTTAACCTTTTTTCTCTTTCATTTTTTTCCAAGTAGCATGCAGATTAAACTTCTATAAATTGAAATGTTTTATTCCTTAAGTTTCATGTAGGACCAAAGCACAGTGGTGCTATGAAAAATTTGTTGTTTGTTTGTTTGTTTGTTTTTTCTTCCTCTAGTCAAAGACTAGCCCTTATCCTGGAGCATGACAGTGATGTCTTTGCTTAGGTACTAGTTTGCTTGAGCTATACTCACTTCAATTCCACATTATGACAGAATCAATTAATGTCTGTCTCAATTTAAACTCACTTTTTTTTTTTTTTTGAGATCTTTACCAGAAAAAGATAAATTAAGTAACTTAAATTATGCAATGAATATTCAAAAGGTAAATTACAGGTCAGTTTTAAGTCTTTTATTATGCTGTCATCCTTGTTGCTGCTCTCCCTGGTGAGTCACTGAACCATGCTTTCAAGCTGTAGATAGGGCAAACTCTAAATACAGTCATGCCCTTTTCTTCAGTTTTAATAGGCTGATAAATATTTAAATAATTGTCTTCAAGAATATTCTAATTACTTTACACTTTACAATAGGAAATTAAGCCATTTACAAAGGAAAAAGTATTAATTTCCATAGTTTATTCTTAAAGGGAACATTGTTCCCTGCTCAGAATAACTTTGTTCCTTTCCTTCTTACCATCCACATACCCCTATCAGGATAAGTCTTCTTCCTTTCCTCTCCTTCTCCTTCTCCTTCTCCTTCTCCTTCTCCTTCTCCTTCTCCTTCTCCTTCTTTCTCCTTCTCCTTCTTCTCCTTCTCCTTCTCCTTTTTTCTCCTTCTCCTTTTTTCTCCTTCTTCTTCATCTCTTCTATCTCCTTCTTCTCCTCCTTCTCCTCCTGCTCCTCCACCTCCTCCTTCTCCTTCTCCTCCTTAGGTCCCGTTTAGACCTACTGTTTAAGAAGGACAAGGACAGCTTTTTAAAATTCTGGTTATGTTCTTGAGAAATGTCACTTTTTTGGCAGGGATCCTAAACAGTAGCACAGCTTGATCTCCCAGCACAGCCCTACATGCAGCCAGACCTGACATCAGGAAGCTTTTTCCATGACAGGCATAAATTAAGCTGAAACTTAATTGCAGAATAATGGGTAATGTTTTCTAGAATGGAAAGTCTGCAAAGCAGGTTCTTATGTCTCTTAGTGGATCAGTGCCCTCTCTAAACTCGCTTTATAAAAGATTTGGAAAAATAATAGACTTTTAGAGGTTAGGGTGCTTGTTGTTGTTGTTGTTTTGTTTGTTTGTGGGGTTTCTGTGGAAGAGGTTTTCTTTGTTTCTATTTCTGTTTGAGTGTTTTGGTTATATGTATATATGTATACAAATAAATATATATATATAATACTTTTTTCAGGGAGGATGGAGAGGAGAGGTGTTTTTTATTCCCCTTGAGGATTTACTATGGAATTATTTATTCAAAGCTGTGAATTGCCTTGTTGCAAGTGACCGAACTAATTTTGGCAGTACCATGCACAGTGAAATGTTTAGAAACTTTACTGAAAAGTTTTTTGAAAGTTCACAATGAAAGGTGAAGATCCCATCTGCTCATGTATAACTGAGCAAGGTTATATTCAAAGGAGACCTTTTTCCCCTTCTTCCCCTCCCACATTGATAAAAAACTGTTAATTACCTGTTTCTCAAATAGAAAGCTGTATCTGCCAAGAAGTAGGATTGCGAAAGGTATTCAAATAACAGAAATACTGCCTAGCCAATATCAGTATTTCCTGTGAGATAATCATGAATTGCTCAGTTGTAAAAAATCCTCAACACAATGGTAAAGGACAAATGAACAAACTATGTAATAGTGTAACCCACTCTTCACTAACTCTTGCTTCCCACAGCAAGTTGGCTGCCACTGTAATACTTAGGGGTGGGGAGGAGGGGGGAAGATGGGAGCAACCCCAACACAAATGTCCCTGCTTTATAGTAGATTATTATTATCTGAACTTTGGTATCATATATATATAGGCAGTGTTGTATCTGGATCTAAGTTGGTAAGACTACTCAGGACTGTGTTTTCTGTTTAGCAGGGACTTTGAGGGAACTCTGTACCATACTTTCCTGTATGTGATCAAAACACCCAGAATAGACCAGAATACTGTTCTTCATGGGCAGAAAGAGTAGAGGAACTATTTTGCTTCATCCAGGGAAATCTGCATTGCTTCTACTGCCTTTCACTCTCTTACAAATATAACACCACTATATAAATATTTTTGAGTTGACAGTCTTTTAATTTAGCAAATAAATGATTCTGTGGGTATGCTTTTTTCTTCATCTTATGTGACTGTGATGATGAATAAAAAGCATAAACTTTACCTTTTTTTTGTTTTTAATTATGCAGATATTTTAGCAAGAATGTGGGAAAAAAGTGGTTTAGAAGAAATAAATTGCCTTAGGATTTTTTTTTTTTTTTTTTATTTCTCTAATGCCTTTTTAAAAAGAGTCAATAAGTGCTGGAAAACCTGACTTTCCATTCTGTCTTATAACTTATTTTGTTTTCCAGCCTAAGGCATTCTTAAAACTAAAAAGTCCTTGACTTTTTCTGCTTTTTTAAAAAATGAAAACATGATCTCAAGTGTTTTGAACAGACTACGGAGTTGTTATTTCTAGAACATTGATCCCTCTACTTTTACAAACTAATGGACGTTCAAGTATATTAGGGAATGAGATGCTCAGATGATGCTAATGGATAATACAGGTCTTACTGAAGGACAATATTAACTGAGACTGCATGTGATTACACTTTTTTGTGCTTGTTGTTCCATCAGTAAATTAATTCAAAATGATGACCCTGTAAAATTCTTGATTAGAGGACATTACAGATATAAACATTATGTAGATCACAAACCTAAAGGGAATTTGTTTATTGGCTACATAGAGGTATCTCAAAAGTGTTTATGAGACAGAGCCAAAGGGCAAAGTGATTTAGAAACACCACACTGGATGCCTGACACTCCTGAACAAGCAGTATTAAAAAGTTAGAATGAGTAAGACTGGTAATTAGTTAATTTTCTATTTTGTTTAATTTTACTTACAGCATAAGCCTCTTTGCAGCTTTGATATGTGTTTAGGTTTTCAACAAATTAGTAGGTTGCTTTAAACTCCTTTGTAAGTTATCATTTTAACTGGGGATTTGTGTGGGCAGCTTTTAATATTTGGTGATAAGTATGTCATTCCACAGAAGCTAATTAAGTATTTGAAAGACTTCTTCAAAGCAAAAGAATCATTAAAAAAAAAAAAAAAAAAAAAGAGCAGGTGGAGAAAACAAAGAAGTAGATAGAAAAGGTAGGGAAGTTGGGGCCATTAGCTTCTATTTTAAATTTTGTACCTGAAAGTTTCTCTTATGATCACATGCTTCACTATTACATTTCTAAATTAGACCACTGGAAGTTAAATGCTGTATTCATAACTACAAGCCAATGTTCAGCAATATTAAACAGTTTAGTTTTGAAGTAAATGAATTCTTTTAAAACTGATCCTTTAGAGGTCATAGTTTATTAAGTAATTTCTTCAAAAGGATTACAAATATGAACTTGATCTAGCTAGATAACCTTGATGAAATGTCTATAACTTTTATGCTAGGTAATGTTCTCGTTTATAAGCCCTGTGAAATAATAATTTCTGTATTAATATATGTTCATAAACAAGGGTAGGATGGACTGGTTTTCAACTTTGCAGGAACAACAGTAATATCATAATTTATTGTCCACATAGGAAAAAAAGAAAACTAAAAAAATCCAAATACTCTTTCTACTAAAACCGTTCCAGAAGAGTGTGGAATAGGTAGTCATTAATGAATTTCTTGTTTTTCGAGTAAAATAAGGTTATAACCTGTGCAAGAACTAAGCCATCACAGCTGTCCTCAGTGTGTCCTTCAGTGAATCTGGGCAGTGCCCAGAACTGCAGCTCTGGTCAACATTTGACCATTAGTATCTAGGGCAGTACATACAGTACAGGAAACACAAAATGAAAACCCACCAGGGGTTTGCTGGAGATATCCAAAGTGAATACAGAAGAGGTAGACTTAGGAAGGCTTTAAAAACAATGCACTTCATAGAGATAGTGGTATAGCAGAAAGTGAAGTGAGCAGTATGTGAATAGAAATGGAGCATCCCATTCAAATCCAAGTAGAATACAAAGGCAGAGCCTGTTTTTAAACTTGTACCTAATAGATAAAGGTAATTATTAGGCATTCCTGTTTACCCTCTGTAGGAGCCTAGAAGATACAGGGGCTAAGGTCTCAAACACCAACTGCTGCATAGCTGTGGAGCCAGCCAAGGATTATTGGTAAGAACATTCTGTAAGAGAGAACATGATGTGGCTGGAGAAGGGGGACATTTGGAGGTAGGACAACATTCTTCCTGGACACATGTCCTTGTTCTGGATCCTGGAGTGGCACAGTAGAGTGGCAGGTGTGGAAATGAGGTTGAGTTGATCCATCTTTTTCTTCCTTTCTCTCTCTCTCTCTCTCCCTCTTTAATCCATTGCTTTCTATCTTCCTTTTTATCCTATCCTTTTGTTCAAAACCCACAGCCACGTGCTCAGAGTAAGGGATAAGGGACTGACTTGTTCCAATTTCTATTGAATAATTTACTAACAAAATTTCATAAGCTTTTGCAGCCCCTCTGACTTATATCGTTCCTTTCATCAACAAGCATCTACAAATCTTGAGTGCTCCCTTACCCTACCCTCACACATATTGCCTGTGTGTATTAATAATCTGTGCTGTTATAATCAATCTATATAAACTAAAGGCTAAATTCTGAACAGAAATTATATTCATAGTCTATTTCCATGACACACACATCAATATTCACAGTATCCTGGCAATATGTGTGCAAATTGTTCCACGGTTGCTTGATGACATGTCTGACAAAAGAACCAGATGATTCCAAATCTTCAAACACTCATAATGGTAATTCAAGTAATTGTGTTACAGAGTTGAAGTAAGAAGATTTGCAATACAACCTTTCTTATGCCTATTTTCTACTGGCAATAAGCAGACAGAAGTCAGTTACCTAATTTCAAAGATGCATTACTGAAAACAAACTTAGATTTCTTTATACAAAACAGACTTCTCCTCAGTGATGGTCAGTTCATTGTTAGAATTTAAGGTTATTATATAAGCTACCAGAATGTTTTCTGTTTCAGGACATTTAAAGTGATGTTCTAGAAATAATTTAAAAGTCAAAGTATTTTTCTTAATAGAAACTTTCTCAAAAGATATGTAACTTCATTTTGCGTCAAACTGAGAAAAATTATTCAGGAATATCAGAATGGGAAGTGGTTACAAATCACTGAAAACAAATTTTAGCATGAAAGCAGTTATTAAAGGCTTACTAGCAGCAGGAACAGTAATATAACTGAAATTAATTAGAATGAAAACAAAACAATATACAAACACCAGTTAGATGCTTTCTTTTCTGGAATACTGTGTCCCAAGTCAAACTGCTACAGAACTGTCCAGTAAATGGCTGCATAATAGAGGTATAACAAAATATACTTTTTCAGTAAACAACTTACTCAATAACCAAGCTCCATAACAATCTTTTATCATCCTTGTATCAAAAGGCTGCTTATAACCATCAGGCTCACAGTAAAGAGCAAGACAGGGGGGAAATGGACAAAAATTTTGTGACTGAGCCTGTAGGAATATAAACAAAGATTCATAAAGTAATATTTTGAAAAGATTACTATGTCATAATCCCACTCTAGGTGAAAATTATACCTAGTACAATACAAAAAGGAAATTGACAAACTCTTTTTTTTTTTTTTTTGTTTATTCTTGAAATGTCATCTACTAAGGAGTGCTTTGCATGCTATTTTGTCAGAGACAAGCGTACTTCAGGGCAATCAAAACCTTCATGAGGACCTTATAACTTGTTTAGATAAGTCAGCTATTCAAGCCTGATTTGCCTATGACTATGCTACTCTTATTTTTCTAATTATCATATTCTATTTGTGTGTTTTTTATGAGAAAAACTCTATCAATAAATAATTTCTTCTGCCTTAGACTATAAAAGGGATGAATAAACATATGTATCAAAAAATACACATACCTCATAGGGGTGGCATAAAAAATAAAATAAGATGTTCTAACAGAATAACAGAAACTGAAACTCTGTCTAAATAGTCCAGTAAATAAAGGTGATACCATTCTTTTCTAAAATGCAGATGATGAATGTATTATCGCTAGTAATTTGAACATCCAAGTCAACATATTTGTGTAAAATCTAATCATAAATACTTAAGAGTATTTATGGTCATCTTTCTAGATAGCTATCAGATATCCAGATTCAAAGCACAATGTTTGAGAGTACTAATCTATACATCTGGCTTGAGCTCATATTGTTATTAGAAGTTGTTTTGGCTGTTACATTTTGCGTAATAATAAAAATATTCCTAAACTAAAATTCCTAAACTTAAGTATTAACTATTTCAGTTGTCACTAAAACTTTCACTGGTTATAATAGTAACAGATACAGCACATACATATTTTCTTCTATAGCTTTTTGTATTCATAAAGAGGATTCAAATAAATAAATAAACAAATAGATAAATAATATATTGAAAGATACCTAATACTGTGCAAGAGAAAGTAAATATGGAAGAGTTCTGTATATGAAAAGAGTGATATTGAACTTATTGCTTTCAGAAAGATCAGCTGAGGAAGTTAACCCAGACAAGAAGTTGAGCTAGAAAAGGGTAATTTAAGCATTTGGGTTATTTTAGGTAGAAATCTTCAATTTCCTATGACCAAGGTCATAATTTGCATAAAATGGGACAGGAAATTTATGTGAGAAGGCTGTAACTAATGCACAAGTGAGACTTGTAAACATGGTTGTTTTTTTCAGGTTATTCTGTTAAAAGATAATTCTGCTAAAAGACTGTAGATGAGGTAGGAAGTCTAGACCGTGAGATTACTTGGTACTGCAACTAGAAAATGGTCTATACTTAGCATTGCTCAGAGTTATGGTGAGAATAGCAGGACTAATGCTCAGAAAGTTCTTCAGGACTGCAAATAAGTGAGTTTATATTGAATTACGCCTAGGCCATGAAAAAAAACAGCTTTAATTTTTTTGTCTATCCATAGAAGCTTATACCAGACCGTTTTCTTTGACTGTAGATTTTCTTGTTAATTCTACTATATGCAAGTGCTTTCTTTGTACAGATTAATGTCCATGAACCTCAACTACTATTACGTTTGTCATACGTTAATATGTTTTTCAATCTCCAGTTAAGGTCATTAAGAAGTTGCTAAATAAGGTACATCCTCTAACACGGTTCTTCTCAAGAAAAATACCTGCAGTTCAAAGTTGAAGATTACCATTGTCATGTCTACTCCAGTTTTCAAGCTTTAAAACAGCACTAATGTCTAATACAATCATTTCTGTTATGTATAATTTACCCTTTTCAGCCTTATAAAAAATTTAATAGGAACTCTTTACAGTGGAAGGAGTCTAAATTCTTAAATTGATGTTAAAGGTATGAGGAAATAAATTTTTGATTTGTGTGAAAAAATATTTTAGGGTTACTTTTTCACTTTTAATCTAGAGAAACAAATAGTGTGGAGCACACAAAAAATATAACAATGAAAATTAATCATAGCTTTTTCATCCTCTATATGTTATTTACCAGTTATGGCTTTTTGCAGTAATTTTTATTTAAAAATACAAGCTGTAAACATAAGTATGTTCTGTTTCTGAAGAATATTGTAAGGTAATGTTATGAGTGTCTTTTACAGTAGAAACATAATTGTTTTGGGAATCTATAATCACAAATTTCACCTCAAAGAAGAAATAGACAAATCAATTTTTAACCACCATGACAGGTATGATTTAATATAGATTTTCCCTTACATTAATTTGTTATATGGAATGGAAATAAAACTAGAATTTGAAATAAAAATGTCTCTCATGAAAGAAATAACTCTCTTGGAGCTACTTTTTAGCACAGAATACTCAAGAAGTAAAAAAAAAAAATCAATCAAATAAACAAACAAAAAAACCCACCAAACAATTGAAAACCTATCTTATTTTTCAACAATTAGCAGTTCATTTCATCCTAACATTTAGACATTACTTTTTCCTGGCCTGTGCCTATCTCCTAGCATAGAATTTCAGCTTTTCCTAAGGTTGTCACCTCTGCAAGAAACAGAAGCTAAAATCCACTGACCCACCTACTAGCCTGGTTGACTGATCTGTTTATTGCTATTAAATGCTGTGGGATTCTCCATAATCCCAGTTAAAATCCACTGACTTTTATGAGGAGAAGTGCCTGGACAAATAGAGTAGGGATATAATGAGAAAAAGAAAATGTAATTTTACAAGTATTCTTAGTATCTAGAACAATTGCTAAAATACAAGAATCAGGATATATAATAAAATCAACATGACATTAAGGTCTTTATTATTTTTGCAATCACTTCTAATATTTTTTTTTTAATTTTAAAGCTTGAGCCTTTAAGGGCCATATTTCAATATTTTTTTAATAACTATTCTGCTCAGAAATGTATCTTTATTTAGCAAATTGGTTATTTTGTTTTAGTAGAAACAGATGGCAAGCATGAATTATGAGCAGCTCGAGAAAGATCAGCCTTTGAGCTCATGTGCAAAAGAAGGTTTGGTTCTGATTAGAGTAAAATGAGGCCATGTTATATTTCAAGGATTTGTGGTACCATGTAGCAAGTAACCTGAAACTAGGTTAATCAACGGAGTTAGTGCCTGCTTAAAATCAGCATTTCAAGCAGTAGATTATCAAAGTGGTTTTTGAGGTTTGTGGGGTTTTTTCCCCAGGATCAGTAGGTCTTAACAAAATATATAAACTAGTTGCTAAATAGGTTACCAAATAAAGCAGATATTTTCCTACAGAACTCTTGCTTCTCTGGAGGATGAGAGAACTGTCTTTCTTTTAGCAAGTGACCAAGACAGAGAATATGATTAGGATGATCAGGAAGGTCTCTCTTGTAGGCAAGTGAATATTATTTTTGCCGTTGTTAGTAAAAGGCCAAAGGCTTTGTATGGACCAGAAAAACCAAGCCTGGGCTTGCCTTGCTCTATGTTAGTTTGATTCAGCTGAATGGTTGTTTTGAGTCAGGGTTTGAATCTGAGTTGAATGGCAAGAAAAAAATTTAGAAGCCAATCTTCTGGAGGTATTTAATGAAAAATAATGTGAAAAAAAGAACCAAAATTCTTCAAAGTTACACTTTAGTCACCCAGCCAGAAAGATTTTTGAAAAAAATTTGACTAATTCTTTGTAAAATATAATCTGTCCTTTCAAGGCAATAAACTAGTAAGAATAGACATTCGGATAACATTCAATCACATGTGAAAAATTTAGCATTTACACCCTAAATAACATATTTTCACTATGGGACATGATCAGGGTTATCTATCTGTCTGTCTATACACATTCCCTGCCAAGGAAATATGGTCTGTTGTAGAAATATATATATCCACATCCAAAGTAATCTTACAGACCATAAAAAAATTTAAAATAGATTAGTAGCATTAAACCAGTGAAAACTTACTGCTACAACTCCCTAAAGATGGTACTACTCTATTTCCTTGAGAAATTAGAATTGAAAAGTTGTTAGAGGTAAGATAAGCACCAAAGAATGTGAAAATATTCTTACATATAACAATGGAGGAGATATTTTTTCCCTTGGCTTTTACTTTCATGTAGAAGAATATGAATAGACACAAAAAAAGGCCTGGAGGCCAGTTAGGGATCAATAGGAATTCAACAGGAGCTTGTGAATATGTAGATTAGGGACAACCTGAATATTCTGAGTCATTCCATCATTCTTTATATGTATCCATATATCTGCTTTGAAAAGTACCCAAGATTCTAGTTTTCAAAGCCAGGAAGAGATTATTGCATGATCATAGGATTCAAAGAGTAGGAAATTAAAGAACAAAACACAAGCAAATTATATGACATTCATAAGAGAACTGCATGTTCTTAGCAAAAATATATTTGTTAATGTTTGCATAAATCTCAAGAATCTCTGGAAAAGTTTGAATTAATTGTCATATACATGTTTATTTATAGACTAGATGGACTTCTTGCATTGTGTCTGGGCTGCCTCTCACAATTTAAGTTATTCTGTTCTAGGAATAAGATATTTTTCTCTTCTTGTTGAACACTCAGAGAAGATTTCTTCTTAAGACAAAGTCATTGACAATATGATTTTAAATGGACAGCCAAAATTTGCTTTTAACTAGATCCTAATGCATTTTAATTTTCCGAGAGTCATACTAATTTTTATTGTTATACTGCTTGTAATATTATTTGATTTATTACTTCTCAAGAAGTAAGAGCTAGGTAAAATTATCAAATTTATCCAGCTATGTAAATTATAAAGTGTGGCAATAAGAACAATAAAATTTTTATTAAAAACAAACAAACAAGAGAACCAAAAGACAAAGTACAGGGGGGTTTACTGTAAAACTGAAAGTTAAAAAATATAAGCGTGATGCAAGAAATATACAAATCAGTGCTATGGGTCTTTATGCATTCTTTTAATTGCATTGTCAAATCAAACTCTTTCTACCCTTTTCTTCTTCACAACTTATTTTTCCCTTCTCCTATATCACCAATTCAGCTTTGCTGTAATCTCCCTTTGTGAGGCTACACTGAGTTTAATTATGGATCTGATCTTGTGAATTTTTAATAATATTTTTTTCCCTGTTTGACATGTATGTGTTTATGGGTTCTGGTAAATCACTTTCATAAACTTAACACACTGCATGAATGAATAGCTGTTATCGTACATACATATATATATATATATATATATAATGTAGGTAACTGTACACATATGAATATATGGTAATGTTTATGTATCTGTGAATATGCTGCATATATTAACCTGCATTATTTAGGGAGTGGGGACTGCAGAAAAAGTGTAGGAGTGATCAGTGAAGTCAGTTTGGGACATATGCATTGCTATGGCTGCCATATACAGAACTTTATTTTTAAGGGTATAATAAACAGAAAACTACCATCACCATCATTTAAAAATATCATCTTTTAAAAAACTGACATGGCAACACAGTCTTATTGAATCTATTGCAAACAATCTCAGAAAAGAAAGTAGCATGTCTTCATTTTGTCTGGTCAACTTTCTCTTGGATGCCATTCACTTCATTAACAATTCCCCTATTCTCAATCTTCTCAATCTTCAAAATGTATGAAGATTGAGATGTTTGTCTTTATGTAGTGATGTTTATAATTTTTTACTGCTACTAGTGAATATTCAGTGACAGATCCCTTTCTTTAAAGACTTCTGAAAGGACTAGAGTCCCTTCCAGTTTTGCTCTGTGGGGCTTGGTTTCTCTTTGGCACTTCTCCTTTGAAGGTTATACTGCTGATGCTTCAGTACATTCATTTTCATTGAAAAGGATTTAGTAGATAACTAAATCTTAAAGAGTTTTACAATACTGTAAAAATTGTATGTTATCAAGCATACAGGATGTTTTTTGCTCTTCACAGAAGCCATATATATTAGTGGTAAAATGGTAGAGGTGACAAGAATTTTGTTTAAACTCTTCTATCCCAAATTGCCAGTTCACAACAATTCAAAAGGGACTTTGTATTTAGACTAAAATATTAAAGTTTAAATACCTGCTAATATATAGCTGCTCTGAAAACTTGAGAAAAAAATTTGCAATATTAGGAGCCACCTTCTGTGATGAATATATTGACCAATCAACTGCACTGTTTTTTTCCCTTAAAGAGGAAAATAAGGACAAAAAGAGCCCAGGATATGGTGTAAGACAGCATTCTTGTGCGATGAAATGCAAATTGAAACTGACTTGAAATGTTTCGTATTTTTTCTATACAGAACAGTGTTATTCACTGTTTGTTTTACTATTTTGGGGTTGTTGTTGTTGGGTTTTTTTTTGTTTTTTGGTTTTTTTTTTTTTGTATTTCAATCGATGTGAAATTAAGCACAGCCAATACATTTTTGGTTAAGTTTTTCTTACTTGAAGTTTTAAAGTCAGAGAGATCTTTCTGACTTTGATATTGATAAAATCTAATGTCAGGTCAAAATTCTCAGTCAGTTTAAGGGTGTTTAAATGTGTTAAATGCTTCAAATCTAAGCATGAGACTGAATACAGATTACAAAGCTATAATTCCCATACTTTGCTATTAGCACATCTGTTCCGTCTTTGACTCTTCTTGCAACATCATGATTTAATGGAACAGTTTAGTCTCCTTATGATTCAGCATACTGAGAAACAAAAGGAAAATTCTAAAATTTTGACATTTTAATCTTTTTACTTTTTGCTACACCTGAATAGTAATTAATAATTCTATCCATTCTTTTCCAGGTATTGTAACTGGTTTTATTATAAATCACTATGTTTCTGTTCTGCAATGTAATATATTCTTAAGTGAGCTACAAGACCATGACCAGCACTGCAGGGAAAGTCTCTTTAAGGATTGATAGAATAGAAAGTAAATTATGGTCAGAATTACTGAACAATCTTTATGACAAAGAACAGCAAAGATTTTATGTTAATTGGTTGGAGATTGAAGAATAATCAAAACATGACATATCATGCATATATTAAAATAATAGTAAGCAATGTTATTGTTGATCTTGGTTGGTTTTCTTTGGTTGATTTTTTTTCCCCTAACATTTTTATCTAACAAATTGAAATAATTAATCCTAAACTGGAACAATACAAATCATAGACATGGATTTGGAGACTGTATATTTTTAAAGCTGCAAAGAGAATTTAACAGATCAAAATAAGCCACATTTGTTATTTTATTCACAAATAGATAAATTCTTCACCAAATTTTATTACCAGGCTGATAATATAACTTAACTGTAGCACTTGCATGTTACATAACCATCAAATGTTCACATGCGATAGGTAGATGCTACTATTTGTTACGGGGCTTTTATCTCTTATGGTGGTATAAGGTACATAGGGAGATTTCCTGCTTTACATTTCAATAGAGCATACTAAACTGGAAACTATGTCTCTCTGTCCTGTACTTTATTTACCAACATACTAGCAAACCAGTATGATAATTTATTTTATTCTTAATATTTATTTATTTTTTATTCTCTGGAATAATCTTATTTGGGGAGAGGGATAGGGGGCTAAAAACTATTTTTCACCTGACATTTTTTAAACTTTCCTATCCATAGCCTGCTAGATGGTATTGTAATTAATCTGCTCTAAAAAAATCCATTATAGCTCCTGAATTGCCCTTTTGATAGCCTTTGACTAAGGAAAAACATTTACACCTAATTTTCTATCTATCTGCCTCACAATTTCAGATGCAAGGAAGAACCTTGAATCTCACAGATATCTGATGTCCTTAACAGCTAATATAAGGAAATTCACTGAGTATAGTTGCATGGGCTACACAAAACAAAAAAAAAATTATGAAAAATTTCATACAAGGAATGATGCATCAGGAAAAGGAACAAAACTTGCTGCAAAAGTACACAGAGAAAAAGAACAGAACAAGATGCTTACTTCGAGTAAAAGGAAGAGAACTTCTGGAAAGAAACTTTTTTTCAAGAAAGGTTTCTAAAATCCACCTAAATTCCAAGCTAATTTTTTTGATGGACTTTGTGAGCTATGTCATGCATATTGTTTTTGATGTCATGGCAAACATATCTTCTACAGGGAGCCTTTATCTTCCCAACCACTGTACTTGTTGTTACTCAGCTGGACAGGGCTTGATATCAGCAATGGGTCCTCTCAGTGGCAGAGTTCTGGTCAACTGCTCTCTAATTGTAAACAGTGGTTGAAGATCCTTGAACTTTGAATCCTATCATCTTTAATTTTAATCACTGTGGTTGCCATTATAACAATACCTCAAAAGCATGATATAATCTGTGTGATTTATAATGTAACAAATGTTTATCTCTATTGAACTAAAATTTAAATAATATTACTTCATGAGAGGACAGGAATAAAACATATAATATAGTTTGAGGCATTTACCTTTTATTTTATGTATGATAATTATGACATATTTTCATTACTTTCCGGGGATTTGATGTGAATCAGTTGACGATATATCCCTAAGAGAAAACTATTAACTACTTCTATAGCTAGAAAAAAAAGATTGAAAATACAATAGTTTAATGATAGCTGTAAATTAACTTGTAAATAAAAACTATATCCCTTGTTTTGAATGTTCTTATTAAAGGAATGGATGTTCATTGGTTGCTTTTCCACATTTTCTGATTTTGATAAAATGGCTGAGAGTATTCCACAGCCTGGAGTAAAATGATATTTTGTTTTATCTGTTCCTTTCCTCCAGAAGATAGAAGGAAACTCCATCAAAATTCTTAATAATAAATTAAACTCTATAGTAGAGTCCTTCTTATTACCACAAGTATTTGGAAACACTTATTTCTTTATCCTTGCATCCAAATATGCAACCTCAGTCTTTAAAGGAGGCCTTTTGTTTCCTCTTAGTTATTTCATGAAATACAACATTTACTCTTTTTCTGACTAGTGTACTGACTTGCCACACTCTTTGGAAATAAAAAAAGTCTTACTACACAGGTTTTAGTGTGAATGCTTAAGATGTGTTTAGATAATTGTGCAAGTTTATAACTACAGTGTTGGCAAAATAGTTTGAAATTTTTATAAAGGCCAAGAAAGACTTGGGGATGATGATGATGAATGAGAGGCTGGACATGAGCTGGCAGTGTGTGCTTGCAGCCCAGAAAGCCAACTGTATCCTGGGCTTCATCCAAAGCAGCCTGGCCAGCAAAGTGATTCTGCCCCTCTACTCCGGTCTGGTGAGACCCCATCAGGAGTACTGCATCCAGCTCTGGGGCCTTCAGCACAGGAAAGATGTGGACCTGTTGGAGTGAGTCCAGAGGAGGGACACTGAGATGATCAGAAGGATGGAGCACCTCTCCTACGATGACAGGCTGAGACAACTGGGATTGTTCAGTCTGAAAAAGAGATGGCTTAGTGATGACCTAATTGTGGCTTTCCAGTACTTGAAGGGAGCCCACGAGAAAGACGGAGAGGGAATTTTCACAAGACCATGTAGTGACAGTTTAGATACAAACTAAAAGGGGGTAGGTTTGGAATAGATATTAGGAGGAACTTCCTTGCGATAAGTGTGGTGAGGCACTAGAACAGGTTGCCCAGTGAAGTTGTGGATGCCTCCATTCCTGGAGCTGTTCAAGGCCAGGCTGGACAGAGCTCTGAGCAACCTGGTGTAGTGAAAGGTGTCCCTGCCCATGGCAGAGGGGTTGAAACTAGAGGATCTTTAAGGTCCCTTCCAACTCAACCCAATCTATGATTCTATAATTCTATGTTCTTGCAGTGTTTAGAAGTTAGCAGAGCAAACTCCTCAGCATTATATCTTAATTAAGATATTCTCTGAATAGATTCTCTGCTTCAGTAACTGCTCTGCACTTTTTTTTATTTTCTGATTTTTTTGCCATTTTTATGGTACTAATGGCAGGACCACGTTAGAAGACAACTCTAATGTAAGTAAATGATAAGGATAAGTAAATGAAGATTGTCATCACTTGTTTAAAGCAAAAACCTTTTCTCATTGTTTCCTTCACTGACAGTTATTAAATCATGCAGCCTTACTACCACATTTTAACAGTCAGTGAAACAGAACCAATCAAGTTCTGCTAAAAAATATTTGGGAATTTTCTCCAGACTAAGGCTTAAAGTTTTTGGGTTTGTATGAACTTGTCTGATGTCAGTAGAGGCCAAAAATTCATTATTAACTTGATCTTGATTGGTGTTGAGGTTAAAAAAATGAATTCTTGAGTATTTCCAGGATAAGGGTGCAGGTGTCTACAACAGACAGGTCTCACTTAGGCTATAGCCTAAAAATTCTGTGTCTCAATTTAGATATTTAGAGAAGAAAATACAGGAAACTCTGGATACTAGCAGGTCTGTTTTAGTAGTCCATTCTGGCTGGCTGTCACTGAGAGTTTTTTGGCTTATTCTTACCAAAATTTTGAGTATGATATATAATATTAGTCAGATAGTTTATATGCTACTGTTTGCAAATGAAGCTAGAAGAAAATAACATAAAGCCAAAATAAGTATTTGGGAACTCAAATGGAATTTCAGTCTGATGATCAGTGCACTATTTGTTGAGCTCACTTTACTAGTAGAACTAAAACATTTTCTGTGCAACAGTCTAAAATGGAAAAATACACAAATTTCACCCACACGGCTTACCTAATTGCTGACAAATGTATGGTTTCCCCTTAATTTCTTTTCTTTGAAAGGTATTTGCTTTACATTAGAGAAAAGCAATACTTTCTATCCATTTTCTGTGTTACATCTTCTTATTACTATATATGTGAGAAATAGAATATTATGGAACCTTTTAAGATGAGTTTTTATTTCCTCTTTTAAGTTTTAAATGAAGATTTTGTTCTTTATTGTATGTCTAATATTTATTCTTCTCAGTTAAACAGTAAAGAACTTGTGCTTTTTTGTAGACTTTTGGAGAACCTTTTAGCAAAAATCTGCCTTAGGGCTCAATGAATGACAGGATTCTATATATGAAAAAAGGTAATGACTACAGGTTATTTTGTCATTAGCATCTGTGATCTATTTTATGAGGATGTCACTGACAGGTAAAAACTTCAACTGCAACAAATGTAAAAATAACACATAAGATGTCATTTTCTATATACTCATATTTACATTTGAAACAGCAGGAAGAAAAAGAAATCAAACCCCTAGGGTATTGCTTGAATTAAAGTATTGACTTCTAAACTTTAAAGAACAAGGCAAAATGCTGGGAATTAAAATTTATTTAAAAGGTGATAGAGTTAGTACCTTAGTAGGTGACCTAGTAAGTGAGAAAGAAATACAGCAATTGCAATAATGTGGTAGAAACAGAGTGTGTTTATCAGTTCCCTTCTCTTCTGGATAACAATTTTTTAAAACTTCAAGGAATAACAGCCTCCCTTAAGATTTTTTGAATTTTATTGACAGTTAGATATATGGGAAAAAAATGAAATCTTGAGAGGTGGGTTATACTTCATAAGTTTCAAAGTCACCTTTTACTACCTCAGACTTCTCTATAATTATGTCCTGTGTCTTAGGTATGCACAGTCTTTTCACAAAGATTTCAGAAAAGAAAACTGTTACACAATCTGTTTTGGTTGGGGAGTTTTTGTTTGTTTTTTTTTGTTTGTTTGTTTGTTTTGTTGTTTTAGTTTTTTCCTCCTCAAGAATTTTATATTGCCTATGAGTTATTATTATTATTATTATTATTATTATTATTATATTGTATTCTGGTTTGATGTTAACAGTATCCTGGTAGGTTTTGAGAATCTTGAACTGTTCTGAAGCAGAAAAATCTATGGATAATTTTATGTCTTGGAATTTCAAATCAAACTAGTTTTTAGTCTGAAGAAAGCCTACAGTGTTAAAATTCAATATGCCAGGTAAACAGCTAACAGAACATAGAACTATTACCTTCATTTTAGAAATGAGTAGCTGTGTATCTAGCTCTGGATAGAGTGCAGTAACAAACAATATCAAATCAATATGATTTATGTTACCTTAACTAAAACCATTCTAAGGGTACTGGAATTACTTAATTTTATTGGTTAAGTTGCTAGGGTGTGTTTATTAAAATCTGACAAACATTAATTTTATGGAAACCAAAGCATGTAAATTTACCCAGTCTACTTGCAATAATAATTTATTTGATGTATATCTATCTGTTCTGGCTTGGGGTAGTATACAGTTAATTTTCTTCACTTTAGGTTGTATGGGGCTATGTTTTGGATTTGTGCTGGCACCTTAATAACACAGGGATTTTTTCCATTGCTGCTGAGTGGTGCTTGCACAGAGTCAAGGCCTCCTCTGCTTCTTAGGCCTCCCCACCAGTGAGGAGGCTGGGGATGTATGAGAAGTTAGGAGGGACACAACTGGTACACCTGATCCCAGCTGACCAGAGATATTCCATACCACACAGCATCATGTTCAGCATATAAAACAGGGGAAAGAAGGAGGAAGGGGGGGATGTTCAGGCTGATGGTGCTTGTCTTCAGCATTGCATATGATGGAGCCCTGCTTTCCTGAGGATGGATGAACACCTACCTGCCCGTGGATGAATTCCTTGTTTTGCTTTGCTTGTGTGTATGTTTTTTCTTTACTTAATAAACTGTCTTTATCTCCATCTGTGAATTTTCTCATTTTTACTCTTTCTCATCCCACTGGGGCAAAGTGAGCGAGCAGTTGTGTGGTGCAACTTGCCACCTGGGGTTAAAAATGACACTTTCTTGCAAAAACATCATTGTATACAACCCAGTACTTATTACATGTTTGAAAGCTTTTCCTTATTCCTATATGCAACAAAATATTATTACCTCCTCTGCCAATTTTTTTCTAGGCACTTAGACCCTTGAAAATACATAAAAGTAGTATTTGAAAGGATGTCCAGTTCCAGAAGTACATCCTAGAACGCAGAAGACATCTGAGAATGAATAAAGAATAGACATAAAAGTGTCTGTGAGACAGAGGAGCACACAGAGTAAGAGGGTACTGTCAAAGGAGGTTTAGTAGCTTTGAGAAGAAACCTATATTTAGAAGACCCCAAACAAAGGAGACATATGTTTTTCTCTGCCCATTTTTTTTGCCTTTTTTTTTTTTTCTCTAATTAACCTGACTTGCTGTTAAACAACAGTGGAAGATGCTCTGTGTTTTCTTGTCTTTCCACCTTCTAGCTCTACATTAATATTTCTTTAGAGTCTGAAAGTCACACCTTTAGTATTTCAGGGGTGGGGGGAAAGTTTCCACTTTTTTTTTTTTCTCCTCAAAGGCTTTATATTGCATTTTTACGAGGTGGGTAACATCTACAATAAAGTGATTTTACAAACACACATGAATTGGTTTATGATCTCCAGAACAGCACTTGGCATACAGAGATGTAAATGATCCTTGTTCTTTTAAAACATCTGCAGCTTTTCTTTCATCATTTCTTAGGGCACAGATTTGATGCCCTCTAGCGACCAACCTCTTGGTTTAGTACTGAAGTATGCACAGACAGTGGACTGGGTACAGATGTGAGTAGATCTTACACATCAGCATGACAGTTTTCTGACTCTAATATACATTATGAAAGCTTTTGCATTATTTCTCCACGAATTAAGATGAGACTAAAATTATCTGAACCTTCTTCCCCTGTCATACAGTATAAAACAAGAAAACATAGTTAAAACTAGGACAGAAAATAGTGATAAATATTGACTTGAGGGTTTCTCTTTTTTTATTTCAAACAAAAGCCATTTCCTCTTAAAGGTTGAGAGAACTGGCATATGCTTATTGTCATGCTAACAAACGCTGCAGACTATGAAAAGCACACTGCAGTTTCCATATATTGGAAAGCATATTATAGCTGAATGTAAAGCTGAGAATTCTGCATCCCTCTGTCCTTCACATTTTTCCCAAATGTACACTGGTGCAATATACATGACTAATGTGTTAAATGTTCATCTCTTCCATGAAGACGTTATCTAGCACCTTCAGATGATAGAACATGATAGCTGGAATAATCTATATCAAATTGTGTCAGACTGCATTTTTTCTACATATAACAAACAGGGTTTGTGTGGTTTTGAATTTTTTGTTTGTTTGTTTTGTTTTGTTTAATTTTGGTTATTTTTCTTTTTTTAATACATCACATTGTTTAGCCTCTAAATATATCCTCCTTCTGTTTATTCTTGAACAGATTTAAATTAAAACAGGTAAAATTCTACACAGATTTACTGAGGTATTAGCAGCCTTTAATTGTTACGAAATTTACCAGAGAACTGTAACTTTTAGAAGCAAAGTCAGTGTTGACTTCTGTGCAGCATAATGTGACAGATGTTCTTATGATGCTAGAGATGTAACAAACTATCTGTAAGTAATATGAATAACTGGTGAAGCAAGATATATCTGACAACACCAGGAAGTTATGAACATGAAGAGGGGCATAGAGTGACTCCTGTGGCTAAGTAGCAGGGAAGATAGTCTATTGAATCGATTTTTTTCCCTGCTTAAAGTCCCAAGTATACTGTATATTTTAAAGATATGCAAAATAGCTATATTAAAACCAAACACATCCACTCCCCCCAAAAAGAATCCATAAATCCCACAGAAAACTACCAAAACAACAACAACAACAACAACAAAACAACCAAAACTCACTTATGGTTAAGGAACAGTACTCCCCTATTTAGTGTTCTCACTGACACTCTCCAAACCATGTGTCTCTCAGTCACTCTTCCTCTCTCTCCCCCACTGTGGTGTCTGGAGGGGAGAATTGGAGTCACAAAAGGTAAAGATCACCGGTTGAGATAAGAAAAATTTACTGGAAACATCAATGAAATAAGAAAACGAACAGAAACAGCAACAAAATGAATAACATAAGTGTACAAAATAGAGAGTGAATCATATGAAAAACACTCACTGCAGAACTCAACCAAACCGCAGCTGTGCTACCCTGAGTGCTCCTTCCGGCTCAGAACCAGTGCCATACTTAACAAGAAGGAACCTTCTCTCCTCAGAAGAAACTCCCTTCCCCCCACCCCCAGCAATGAGTGAGGTGGTATAGAATAAGCTCTGGTTGCTAGCCTGTCCCCTTCTGGCTACTCTAAAAATTAACTCTGTCCTGGACAGAATCAGGACACCACTTTTACATGATGTTTACAAGAGAATTTATTATGAAGAAAAGCCTTGAAGGAATGAAAGTGAAATCATTTATAGAACAAAGCTAAAAAATTTTCAGTTTTAATCCTATTCTCATAATTTCTTCAGAACTGACAGTAAGCACAGAGGAGAGGAATATTGGATTCTTAACTGTAGGAGCAACTTAAGTTGGAACAGTTTCTTGACATGCCTTTGCTGGAATTTATTACTCTATAGTCGCATATGCAATATGGAAAACAACTATTTTATTTGAAAGTTAAACACTGTTTATCAGACTGTCTGTGATGCAAAGATAGAACTCTACTCTCCTTTTTTATTAAAAGTCAAGAAGTCAGAACAAGCTTTCTTAAAGATCTATGCAGCAGAGAGATTTCTGCCACAATAGGCAGGAAGAGAGCAGTTTTAAACAAAGCAATGTTGTCAGTTGCTCAAGGCAGCAGACGGCAGATGATGGCAGAATTAGGTATTGTTGTATACCAAGGCCTGGATGTTAGTAAAGTAAGCAGCAGTAATAACATTGTAGCAAAAAAGGGATGCCAATATTTTATTTTGGCATACGATGAATAAATAAATGAAACACTGAAATGAAAAGAAACCATTAATGTCTGTTCCCCATCACTGTATGGTTTAGCGCTCTTGGTGTATTTGTTGATATACTGTCTTTCTCCTTCATCCTTTACTGGTTTTGAACCTCAGAAGTAAACTTTTTTCTGCATATTTAAAGATTTAGGAAAACATCCGTATGTCATATGTTATTATTGAGAATTATAAGTTATCTCTAAATCTTATTCCTTATTTTAATCTGAAATTTTTTGTTAATAAATTTTCAGTGTTTTATTAGAGAATAAAATATTTACTGGTGATCTATAAAGTTTGCAGATGTATTTATGTTCTTTTAGGATTTTTTTTTTTATGTTACAGTTTTTATCCCTTATTTCCAATATAACACTAGTAACCCTGCAGGCATGATCAGGAAAAAAAAGGGCTAATGTTTACCCTTTTTACTACAGGATGTATTGACTGTGCAAACAACCACACAACTGAAGTTTTCAGTCCAATGGGGAATTTAATCTTTTAACTACTTAGATGCTTATTAAGTGAGTTTTTTCTGGATACCAGGAATCTAATTTTCCTTTCCCCAACATAATGGAACACATTAGTTTCTGTTTATCATACATCTGGATTTCAGGAACTCTATTAAAACCTCACAGCAACAGCTCTAGTAACTTCTCTGTAACTTAATATACAGAAGTGTTGTATACAAAGTCTTAATGTCCCTTACTTACAGATAAAATACTTTATTGAAAATTTGGATTCAGAAAAAGCTATGGCTCCCTCAGAACCTGTCAAATGTATTTGGACCTGCTTCACAGCTCTATGAGTATTATGACAGACTGACAATGGGAAGACTGAACTCTAGAATACTGTATCCAACAGAAGAAGGAAGGGAATATTTTTATACACTGTATAATGTAATGAAAAATCATTTCTGTGGAAAGAGATATGGTGCCCTAAAGTGTCTCTTGGCTCAGTGTAATCCCCTATTGATCAATGGCATTCAAATCATAGCAATATAACCAGCATCATCCTAAGTTTTCAGGTTTCACCCTAACTAATTCACCTTTTCTCATCTTATCTAGGATTTTGGTCACTGCAGTGCCTATCATCTCTCTCATTAGTATTTCCACTTGTAATTTACCTTCTATGAAATGCCATATTTTACTAATATGTCTTTGTTAGCCTTCAGGTTGCAGTCTGCAGTACATGCTAATAATTCAGAGATGTGACACAGAAATGAGCAGATAAACTTTAATGAAAGTGTGGCATGGAAAAGTAAATACTGATAACTACTTCTGAAAGCAATGATTGCTCTCTGGTTTGCATGATTAAGTGTAATCCTCCTGCTTGTCTATCAAAGTGTAAAAATGAAGTGTGGGATAATCAAAAGGTGCTTTACCAGCAATTTTCAGATAACCACCTTGGTAATTTCTCTGTAAGGATGAACACATCTCTCAAGTAATTTTGTTTTCCCTATGTGTGATATAACATTTTTTATCATCTGTTTTGTTTCTTACAGAGAATGGTAACCTTAATCACTGCTTTTCTCTCTGTTAAAAATTGAAAACCACACAAACATACCAGAGCACCTTTAGGAGCTTCTGAATAAGTCATTAACCATGATATTTTTGCCAGAAATGTCTTATGTTATGATGTAATGTTCATATAAATCTTCACTCCTAATCTACCTAGATTTATATCTGGACACTCACAGGTTATATGCTGTATTTATTACAGTCAGTAGAATGTATCCATTAAAACCAACTTTTATAAACAATTCTTTTTTTATTATTTCATATGAAAGTTGTATGAACAGCTCATTATGATTGTTTATGCTATTGGATTTCATTTACAGTTGCTTGCCACCCTTTAACTGTATATTAACACAATACTTATAAGAATACAGATGGATGACATAGTTTTGTTAGTGTTGATATAAGCAAAAGAGAAATGCCCTTTATTTAAACCAAAACAAAACAGAAAAAAAAAAACCACAACAAAAAACCAAACTCAAAACAAAAAATACCAACCCATAACAAAAGTTAAATTGCCAAAGATAATGTTAGCAGCTACATGAGATAAAACTGTGAAAGAGCTCTTCTGGTTGCCATCCCCACATTCTCAGTACCTTTACTTTTTTTATCCCTTGCTGAGTATACCTTTCAACTGAAATCTCCCCCTGAACATTTGCACATCATTCAAATTCTTCTGGGAAGGCTGAAACCTTCCATTCCCTAAAGAGATCAGTATTTGATAGTCCAACTCCCTATCTAAAACTGATTCTTTGAAGCTTTCCACAAACCAGTACACTCAGGTTCCAGAACTTCAGTTCCAAAGGTATCTCACTATCACTTTTAGAAGTAACAGCAAAGCATTGAACAAATTTTTTGAAAGAATTTATTGGATATCCAGTCCTTTTCTGTTATGTGTGACTTCAACAGGAAGTTAATGATCCAGCTTGTGCTTTCATGAGCTTCTGATTGCCCTTTCATAATCAGAAAAGTCTTTATATTATTAGAATAAAAGACTAATCTTTCAGCTTAACACTGAAAGATTGTTCAGGTTAATTGATAACATTCTTTTTACTCTTGAGAGTGTCTAATGGCACTCTTATGGATGGAACAATAAGATCCACAAAGTCAGAGAAGAAAATATATTTTACATACGCTAATCATATGCTTTGATTGTCCCTTGTAGGGATTAATTCATAGCAAAATCCAAAGAAAATGGAAGTTACTGCAGTACCCTTCCAACAAATACTTTCTTTTTTCTTTTTTTTTTTTTTTTTTATTATGAAGAAAAGTTTCAATTTTCAAATAGTTTAGTAAAAATATATTTAATATTTAACTCTTCAAAAAATGGTAGTATCACAGGCTACTTTTAATAATGAAAAGGAACCAGAATTAGAGATTAAATACACTGAACTCAAAATTATATTTTTACTGCTTAGTAAGGCAGAGATCTCATTTGATCAGAAATGTTGCTGAGCTTAAGATACCCAGTACAATGAAACTGACCTTGAAAAGTGAACTTTCAACATTTAAAAAAGATATGGAGGCATACCACATTTACTGCTCTCAATAAGAAATATATTTTAAACAAAGATAATGTATCCACAACATCTTTCTGAAACAAAACAAAAAACAAACAAATGAAACAAACTCCTTTTCCTCTGTTTATTGATTGTTTGCAGAATATTGGATCACATCCAGAGCCAGGTGATTTCAAACCAGCCAAGCAATGCTAAGTTCACTTCAGGGATGGAAGCTTCTAAAGAAAAACAGAGTATACATGGAAATCTGGAATATACATGTGGAAAGTAAAAATTCTGTGCGTGAATCGGGAACCCTGCAGTATGCAATATACAACTGGAGCACATGGAAAGCTGAAGAAAACTATAGATATTAACCACATTCTAAAATATGAGTCATAAAATGCCACATTACTTTTTAAAAAGGTAACATTCTTACTTAACAATGAGAAGTCAATATTTGAAGGAAAAAAATTAAGAATAGAAGCTGAAACACTCATGACAAATACAAGAAAACCAGAATAACCTAGGAACCGAACTCTACTATGCAGTCCTGTTGCTGTCTGTTTACTTATATGCTGATAGACATATGTGTGTATTTAAAAACTGGTTTCACCATTACAAAGTTTATATTTTAATATGAAGGATTTAATTTCTACCACTCTTTTTTTTTAATGTATGTTTTCACCTCCAATTTGTTGATATCTCCTAATTTCAAATGCCATTTTAGTGAAGTGTAGAACATAATTTCCAGAACAACACTTATCAGCAAGTAGGCATATTAGGTATTCAACATCAGGATGCTGTTGTCATGTCATAATTTCCTCTTACCAGTCTGCTTGAGAAAGACAGAAGTGTAAACCCTGAGACCCAGAGGAACTCAAGACTGAGTAATTCACTAGAAGCCAGATATACATACAAGGGAGCAGAGGATGTTGCTTGATTATAACATCTTCCTGTGAACGAGGCTTTCCATCTGAATTCAATAATTTGATCTATTAGAACAATTTTTAAAAAATTTTATGTTGTTCAGCAATAAATTCTTAACTCCATATTTGGTGCATTTCCTCTTGATCATATCAAGATTTTAAGTGCAACAGTTTCAAGACAGGATTTACTCACCAAAGAAGTAATTAGAGATGCTCAGAAATCATTCAGCAAGTAATTTTTTTCTCTTGGGAGAAGCCAACAAAACTTTTTGTAGATTATGTATGTCTCATTGATATGAAATAATTAATAGGTTGGTTTGGGGAAGTCAGCTGTGAATGAGGGGAGTATAACACTACACTCTAGTGGGCCTGGAAGGCAGTGATAATAATATTACCAGTGATGTTATAAACTTTGTTTTTGATAAGCACTCTGTTCATATTTTTCAACTGTACCTTCAACAATAGAAATGCTAAGAACCTACTTAGGAATCAAATTAATATTTAATTCTATATCCTCACAAGTCTAGAAAGGCATTTTGTCTCCACTAAAATCCTAAGTACTGGAAATATTGTGACAGCCCTCAGTGTCTACATTCTTAAGCCAATATAAACTCAGTAGAAACTATATTGCAAGTGATAGCTTTTGCCTGATATTGACATAGAACCACAGATGATTTAATAGTTTTTATAATGGTAGAATGCAAACACAAAACAAGCAGGATATGCTTACTAAAGATTTTAAGAAATACCATCTTTTTAAATAATTTAAAATAATTCTTCTGAAAAGAGTGAACTTAAAACAGGTACAGCAGGCTGATTGAAACACTGTGTTACATGCCCTCGGTCAAGTTTTAGGAAGAACTGTTTTAGCAATTATTTTTTTATATGTGCAAGTGATATGTGTACTATTGATTTATCTATATTTTATGTTCTGTTTTACATTTTTATAAGGAAATAATTAACAATAATCATTATTGTTATTAAAAATAATGTCAACATTTATTTAGCAATTTTGTGCAATGCTATAAATACCTACTATAGGTAAGTACTGTGTAGTAAACAGCTGCTTAAAAATTTGAAATAGATTTCCACATCAATTTTTGTGTTGTTGTTTGGATTTGTTTTGGATTTTTCTTTTCTCTTTTCTATTTTTGCGGTATAGTTCAAACATACAGCAGCTTATATTAGACTTCAAGAGAGTATTGAGAGTGTTCCATCAATACACTTTAGAGGTCTCCAAGGCACTCACTTTTCTGAGCAGCCAGTCAATGGAAAGCAGTTATTTTTACAGAAGTGGGTCACAAACTTTCCATACTTCTTTAAGAAAAATCTCTATTGCACGTTTTATTCCAAAGCAATATTTTGATGTTAAGAACTGCAACTGAAAATTTTAATTAGTTTTTGTTTACCTTCATATTAGAATAGCTTTTAAGTAATTAGTGGATAAAATTCTGTAGTGGAAAAAAAACTCATCACAGCAAAGATGCTAAGGATAGGCTCACTATCTTTTTTTTCCTATAAATGCTTTATCTAATGAACATGAAATAACCCAGAACTTTATTCCTAACACATAAAAAAAATTTATGTGAAACATTTCACAACTTTGATAGCCTGAATTATCTTTTAGCAAAAATTACCCAAAAAAGCTAATTAAAATATTTGCTCATGCTTCATACCTATGTTTAGAATCAGCTACAATTTAAAACAGCTGAATGTGGTATTATAAGAAATCTATTTCCCATGTATTTCCATAGCAAACTAGTTATTCCCAACAACTATAAATAAAATTATGATTAGAAATATGGATCTGAGATGTAAGAGTAGAGAAGTCCTCTTGTGCCATCCTATAATATCAGCTGTGATTTTTTGGGTCTGTTGGCTGTTCTTTTTAAATCTAAATATGATCAAAACATTTATGAAACAGTGAAAGGTCTTTCTAAAATCATTTATGTGTTGCTTGTTTCTTTTTCTGAAAAGTAGATTGCAGTGAGAAAAAGTAACTTTTCAGTAGAACAGGTAATGCATATTAATGTCGTAACTGTAGAAACTACTGTATTCCAGAATATACCACTCAATGATCACAAACAAAATATCATTCATTTACTTCAGTTTATATACTATCATGCTTTATTTGGTCTTAATTTATCAGTCTTCATTTCTGTGATTTTAGTATTGCTGTGATTTCCACAGAAAAAACAGCAGGGCATATGTTACACCAAAATAAACATTGTAAAATTTTTTCGTGTATTTAAATATTTTAATTTTTTTTCCTGGTTGGATAGAAAAAGAGCAGATAAAACACAAGGGGAAGCAGTCTGTCTGTACTACTCTTTTTGTTTGAAAGCAATGACATTTTAAAAGTATTTTTATCTCTATCAGTCTTATTGTAAACATGACAAGTAGTAAGGTCTCAGAGTGTTATAGTTCTTAATTCTTATTAATAAAACTTTGGGGAAGTGTAATAATTTGTCATTGTTATTGGTGGTGTTATTGTTCATTTATAAAAGGGGAAAGAAAAATACAGTAAAACAGAAAAGAGGTCTGTGATAACATTAGAAGCTCCTGTTATATGTAAACATTTTTTTCTGATTCCTATAAAAAAATTGTGGTTGACCTTACCATCCTCTCAGGATGCCCTCTCTACAGATGGTAGAACCTGGTTAGGCTGAATAGAATGAGGGTGGAAACAGAAAACAGGGATTTTGTTTTACAATATCTGTTTTGCAAGTTTGGCAATCTCTGTATCTTCTGCACAGGAAGAAAGCTTGGCATTGTACTTCTATCAGTTCTTTTCCCATGAGAGAAGGAGAAATGACAGAGGTGAAGTGGAACTTTCCACATAAAATGGCATGAATCTGAAAGCACAAAGTGGGAAACGCCAGCCTATGCTTTTTTTACTACGGTGTGCTGCACTGCAAATATACCGATCATGTCAATGTTAAGGTGAATTAAGGTAAAAGGGAAAATTATCCATTAGATTTAATGGAAAAGAAAACAAACAGTAACATGCCACAAAAACAAACAAACAAAAGGAAAGCAAAATGTGCGACTCATTATAAGAGTGAAGTTGCAGTGAAGAGAATTTTTTGCAAGTAGTCCAGTTTTGTCTCTTAGATCACTTAAAAAAACACATCAGCATTTGAGGTCTGATACGAATATGCCTTTTGCTTCTTAGCCCATTCTTGATTCTTTCATCTAATTTTCTGAAACATCCTTTGATGTAATGCCTTCAAATCTACTCATTCTACTTTTAAAAATATTCTCTGATAACCACTGATTCAGTCAAGCATTTCAGTCTTAACAGTCCCATGCTATTTTATGATCAGTGTATATTGCAACTACAGGAAAAAAAATCAGTTCCTCAGGAAAGGTACCTTGTTTTCTGTATAGTGTTCATTTCGAGGAACATAGAAATATTAATAATTCATCATGGGGTAAAACCAGTTAACCAGGTAATTAATTCATACATGTTGATTAGGGAAACTAGTTTTTTGACAGTTATATGACTTGTTTCAAAAAACAGTCTTGAATCTTGTAAAGACAGAGTATCTTCAACTACATTCATGGCCCTAGTGTCTAAGAACCAAGGCAGACAGTTCAGTTCACCTAAAATTAATTTTTTAGAAGCCAAATTGTGAGTACAGCCTGAAGACCAACTCATGTCTAGGTAGTAGAAAGAGAGGAAGAAAAACTGGAGGAGAGAAAGGATTTCAGAAGTCAAGCCATCCGATTGCAAGACTGACTTCTTTAATATATGGAACCTATCACCTTCTCAGTGTCATTTACCACTGAATGAGGAAAGCCAGAATGACTAATTGGTAGTATGTGACTAGTTTTTACATACTAATGGTAGCTGAGATGCAGCTCAACCCATTAGAATTAGAGTACAGAATGCTGAATAAGAGTAAAGAAGGTGTACTCTGTAGTCACTATATCGTAGCCAGAAAAAAAGTAGAATCAGAGAGAGAAGAAGAAGGGAAAACGTATAATGTTATCTACATAATACATTCACCAGGGACATGTGAAGCAGAAAATGTTAAAGAGCAATTAGTTAAACAGAGAGACAAGAAAGGTTAAGAATGCATATGGATTTCAATCAATTAATCACCCTTATGTGACTCATACGAGTTGGCACTGGAGATATTTCATGTTTCCTTTGACATTCACAGTGCTTCACTGAGGAGGCCTTTCAGCACAGCTGAAAAGTGCTGAATTGGTTTACTGACATATATTCCCTCATCCTTGCTTCATTATAGTTCTGCAACTCTTGCATTCCTATCAGAATGTTGATTCAATCTAGCAGAAAGCATGGCTCTAGGAGAATATTTTTTGGCATCTAGCTACTAAGTGCTATAATAAGTCTCAACTACCATTTTTTGCATCAATGTAATAATTTCCAGATAAATGCAGAAGGTGACGTGGAACTCCATACTCATGCCTTTATGGAATCTTGACAGGCTGTATTGGTAGACAAAGGTCAGTTGGATGAGGTTCAACAAGGCCAAATGCTGGGTCCTGCTCATGAGTCACAACAACCATGTGCAGTGCTACAGACTTGGGTAAGAACGGCTAGAAATCAGCCTGGTGGAAAAGGGCCTAAGGATGCTGGTCAACAGCTGCTGAACATGAACCAACACTGTGCCCAAGTGGCCAAGGAGGCCAATGACATCCTGCCTTATATCAGAAATAGTGTGGCCAGGAGGACTACTGAAGTGATGATCCCCCTGTACTCAGCACTAATGAGGTTGTGCCTTGAGTACTGTGACCAGTTCTGAGCCCCTCAGTACAAGAAAGACATTGAGATGCCCGAGGATGTCCAGAGAAGGGCAACAAAGCTGTTAAAGGGTCTAGAGAGTAAGTCATACAAGAAGCAGCTGAGGGACCTGGGGTTTTTTAGCCTGGAGAAAAGAAGGCTCAGGGGAGACCTCACTGTTCTCTACAACTACACGAAAAAGAGGTTGGTCTTGAAGTGGGAGTTGATCTCTTCTTCCAAGTAAAAAATGATAGGATGAGAGAAAATGGCTGCACCAGGGGAGGTTTATATTGGATATTAGGAAAAAATTTCTTCACTGTAAGGATTGTCAGGCATTGGAACAAGCCCCAGGGAAGTAGTTAAGTCACCATCCCCAAAGGTATTTAAAAGACATGTAGATGTGACCCTTGTAGACATGGTTTAGTGGTGGGCTTGGTAGTGTTAGGTTTGCAGCTGGACTCAATGACCTTGAAGGTCTTTTAGAACCTAAATGATTCTGTGATTCTACATTCTTTATAAACTAGATGTGGTTTCAGATGATGACTGAGCTAATACTACTCCATCGAGTAGTAAACAATAATGGAGCACTGATAACTTCAAGTGTTTTCTTGGGTGCAAATGCCTAAATGTTAATTCCCCTAAAGATATCAGAAAAAAAATTCTAACCTTTCTTTTAGGAGATCATGTACAAAAATTACAGATTAATAGATACATCTCTCTTTACAGTTTCCATTTTCTTTGAAGTTTTGTGGTATCTGCCTAATTTAAGATGTCAGGAGATTCATAGCTTGTTTTTTTTATAACTTTGGTAAGTTTTCTAACTGAACTAGATCCTTGATGCTAGGTGGTTTTTTTCTGCTGTGAGGTTTCTCTAATAGCTATATTATTGACTATTTTTAAATTTTTTTCCTCCAAACTTCAGAAAAAAACTTTCCGTGTGGACTTTGCAACACTATTAATATAAATCTGGTCCATTACACTAGCCTCATTATTTTTAACAATCAATTTTAATTCCTAGTCTGTCAAAATAGTGTTCAGCAATTTTCAGAGCAACAATTTCTTAACATATTATCAGTGTCCAATACTCTCTTAAAAAGTTCTTTAGATATTCCACACAAGAGGATTTACTGTTTTAATATTAAATGTACTTATTTAAAGTTAAATGACCTCACAAAAGATTCTGATTTATCAGAGTCACAGAGAAATTTAATAAAATCACAGCAAAAGTACATGCAGTTGGATCACTACACAAACCTGATTCTCATCAACAGTCTAAAATGTGCTTATCATCATGATACTGGGTGTTCCCAATCACTGAGAGGGAATACATGTGTTGAATACAGATGAAGCCTGCTGTTCTCATCTAAGTTCATTTTTTTGGTTGCTCAGTTTTCATATTCTTTGTTGGGCTGAGTGATGTATACATTTTTTCCATGTTAGTCTATCTTGGTCAGAGCAGCATTCATGCATGTTTTTTTCCGTAATTGAAAGAAGGTTGTTTATATAACCAATTCATCCACTCATTTGATATAGCCAGCTGATTCACTCAACTTATAGAGCTATTTATCTAAAACAAATCCTATCCCCTGGTCTTCTGGTCCCCTTTTGATATGTTTGACTTTCTTTACAACAGTTGCAGTCACCCCCGATGTTCCTGCTTGAGCTTCTTAAATACATCGTCTGTTCCCATCTCCTCAAGCCATAAGTCATATGAGGAGCAGCTGAAAAAACTGGGGTTGTTTAGCCTGGAGAAAAGAAGGTTCAGGAGGAACTTATCACACTCTACAACTACCTGAAAGGAGGTTGTAGCAAGGTGGGGGGGTTAGCCTCTTCTCCCAGGCAGCTAGTGATGGGACAAGAGGAAATGGCCTCAAGCTGTGCCAGGAGAGGTTAAGATTGCATAGTAGGAAAAATTTCCTCACAGAAAGAGTTGTAAAGAATTGGATTGGACTGCCCAGGTGTTAGACACCAGATCAGTTATTATTGGGTCAGAACCACATTGTGGGGAGTGTGTGTGTGTATGTGTGTGTGTAGAGGGGGAAGGGATGGGTTGAACCTCACAGAGGTGGGGTGGCATCATATCCCTCATGGCAGGCCCCTGGAACCCCCATAGGAAAGCCCCAGAGTAGCTGTCAGTGACAAACAGCCCTGGAAAACTATAACATACCACATTTCCTGGAGTCCCTAAGCCAGACTCACGTTGGCAGGAACAGTGAGGGCACTATTCCTCACCCTGGCCTGGAACCCCAGAGTAGCTGGTGGGTCAAAGACCCCACCTGGAGGGTTTGACCAAATAAAGCCAGAGCATATGAAACCAAGGGCATACGTTTGCCTAGTGTTGCGGCCCTGCCACCTGGACATGTGAGAGCTGGTCTTCTACAAGGTTCCCGTTGTAGCTCTCTCTCCCTCTTTCTCTCTTCTTGCTCCCTCTGCTTCTCTTTTTTTGCTCCTTTCTTGATGCTTTGGGTGGCTTGGAGCTGGCAGGATTGGATCTTAAGTGATAATACCTTGTTATCTCAAGGTATTAAAGAAGCCTATATCTATATTTTAAAGTAAAACTCCTAGCTCAGTCTGTGAGATGGCAGATCCCAGGGCTGGAGTCTTACAGCAGGGATGTGATGTAGTCAGCATCCCTGGAGGTGTTCAAGAAATGACTGAATGTGCCACTTAGTGCTGTGGTTTAGATGGCAAGAGGACATCAGTCAAGGGTTGCACTCAATGATCTTAACCTCTTTTCTAACCTAAATGATTCTATGATTCTGAGCCTCCTTCCATTATTGGTGGTCACACAAGTACAAGTCACTGTTTTATTTGGGTTCACAATGGTTCAAGATTTTCAAATGAAGTTGATTAATAAACAGGATACCAGAACTGTGCAGGAATAAACTCATCTCTGGTCCTCTGCACCAGTTCCCAGAATTCACCAGCTAATTTCTGAAGAACATGAAGTACTAACTTGTATGGATTTTTTTAAAAGGTGTTTATAAAGCGTTACAAAGAAACTTGAACAAGATGTTTGTATTACCCTAAAAAATGTGGCACAAAACTGCGATAAGGAACAATTAATTGTCTCGAAGGTTAACATAATGGTTTTACTCAAGCTATTATCTGAGATTGCAGATTTATGTGCCAATAATGTGATGTTTGTGTAAACTGTTTGGGCTGGATCTTGACAGGAGTGATGACTATTTTCCCCATGGCTTTATTTTGGAGAGGAAACATTCAGTTCAGTAACTACTGAGAGCTCAACTGTTCAGTCATGCTGTCTAGAAAATTCCATTTCTGTCAGGACATGTGTCAGTAACTGTCACAGCAATAAGTAGCTAGAGGGATAAAGACACCAATGCTAAAAACCAAAAAATTACACACAATTATCTTATGAATGACTGGAATATATTTTTATTTATGTTTTTGCTGCTTCAGCATTTTACTGCCATACTAAACTTTGGAAATGCTATGATAGTGTCAGAAGTGATAATAAAGAAAAGAGAATATCTGTTTCAAGGTAAACAGAATATGCATGAAAAAATATGATTGTTATGGCTTTATGTTACTAATGACAAACAATGTAAATGACATTTCATTTCCCAAAGTATTACATTTTCAATAGGGAAGATGCTGCTAAAATTGCCATCATGCAATCATAAAATGGTTTGGGTCGGAAGGAACTAACAGATCATCTAGTTTCAACCCTCTCACCTGATACAAGAATATCAGAATACAAGAGTTGAGCAAAAGCAATCTATTGCAACATTTCAATCAGTATTCTAGGTTCTTATACAGAGATAGCTGAAACATTAATAAATTTTCATGAAAAGAAATTAAAATTTTTCTAGTTTATATTGATTATGTTTATACAAAAGTTTATACACACAGTTTATACACAAGTATATACAAAAGTATATTCAGCACAGCTGTAATTCATTCAGTTCTGTTTCTATCAAATTTCTTTTCTTACTTCCTGAAAAACAAACTTTATGTATCACTTAATATATTATTGCACTTTACTCGAGACCCCACATGCAAAGATTCTGAATTTTTGGCAGCAGTCACTTGCTGCCAAAAATGTCTTGATACATTTTTTAGAGCATGGGGCTAATAACATCAAGATCTTGGATTTGATCCCTGTATGGGCCATTCATTTAAGAGTTGAACTCAGTGATTCTTCTGGGTACCTTCCAACTCAGAATATTCTCTGATTCTTTGATTCTGTAATAAAGTTCCCCGGCCCAAAGGAGTTTTCCATTGCTCAAATACCTACAAAACAAAAAGCTTCTAGATAGAAGTATTAAAAGTGTTTATGCAAAGTTGCATATTACAAAGACAAATATTTCATTCTTTGTCCTTGAATATCAAGAGAAAGTTAAAGAAATACACATTTTGTATATTCTAGAACAGAGTAGAAGTCTATGTGACTTTGCTGGCTATCACTGACAAGAGATAAAGTATTATTTCTCAGTCTGAATGGGATACTAACACAGATTCCCCTACCGTTTCAAGCATAATAATACAGTACACCAACAAAAGAAGTTCTGCTCTTTCCATCCTGTTTTACTCATAGAGAACAATAAATTTGTGATGTGGTTGAATTTTGAGGGGTTTTTGTTTGTTTGTACTGATCCCTTTGTCATAAGTTGACAACATGCTGTCTGCACTTAAAAAAAATTCCTATAATATCTTTTATCCTCTTTTTTGTGGTCTGAGATGTGCTGTGATTTGACACTCACTGGCTTCATCTCATCTTCTATGTTTGTTGAAAATATTGCTGTAGTGAGGGGCTAAGGGGAAGACACTAATCTGAACTCTGTTATTTTGACCAAATAAGACTTCAAACACTGTCACAGGTGAAGCCTACACACCAGTATTTGTAAGACAAAATGAGACCTTTAGTACACCTGCACAGCTATAATTCATTAGATGATTCTGTTATGGGTTGGCAAAGCAAACAGAGAAAAGAAAATGATTGTGTGAGAGGCTTATCTGAAAGCTCCAGACTACATCTGCCCTCTCTAATAGTTTAGGTGAACCTGAAAAAAAAGCAAAGAAGCACAAATGAGCAATTAACAACTTTACATCTATTTAATGCATTTGGGGAAGGATCCAGCAGGTGATACTGGCCCAGATAATGACCACTGATTAGTGGTCATTAGTAAGGAGAAAGGTCATTAGTAAGGAGAAATCCATTTGTCTATGAAAGGTTGGTAGGTTACCCATCTAAACTGGAACTGAGATGTATGAGTGTGAATACTGTGACATCTCAGTGTTAGTGTCTTGTTCTCTTGATCTCCTGGTGCT
Organism: Pyrocephalus nanus; assembly: GCA_038380795.1. Classification (NCBI taxonomy): domain Eukaryota; kingdom Metazoa; phylum Chordata; class Aves; order Passeriformes; family Tyrannidae; genus Pyrocephalus; species Pyrocephalus nanus. The sequence continues at coordinate 52,888,807 of CM076264.1, read as the reverse complement.
GGTCACAACCATATGGGATGTCCTGACTGGTATGTGTTCTGTGCAGCATCTCTATGTTATTGAATAGACACCTTAAACTAAAACTTGACATCCTCACATTATATAGATCCCACTTAATACATGTTAGACTTTATAGGGCTAATTATTGTGGATTTGGTCTTAAAACTACTGAACTGCTAGAGTTCCCTGTGACAAATTCCTAATCTGTTAACAATGAGAAGATACACACCATTACTTTACAGGAATATGCTAAAATACTCTCTTGAAAACCATCTGAATTAAATGTTCCTGGAATCACTTTTCTATTCCAATTTTCTGGGTAAAAGCCATGTCCACATAATATTTTTTGTCATTATTTTTGCTAATCCCACTCCCCATGAGTGTACTTAGGGAGTACAAGAGAACAATATCATAAATAAAGAGAGATTCTAAGCTCCACGTTTTTCAGTGGGGCCACAGCAGTTCTCTTGCTTACTCTATAACTCCTTAGCAGTAACAATGTATGTTCATCTATTCACATAGCTAATAGAAACTACTCAAAGATCATCTCAAATCTCACAATTTCAGACACATGCTCTACCTTATCAAATATTCTAGCTTTTCCATGTAACACATTGAAGTTCTGGTTTGGACCCACAATGACAGCTTTAAGCACTGCTGTAAAACCACTGTGTAGTGGAAGTATCAGAAAAGGAGTCCATAATATCCTCTCAGGCTGAGTTGAACTGCACACTTACATTACCTTTCTAATTTGCTAGGTCAGCTACATGGATAATCCAACTTATTTCAGTCAAACACTTTCAAAGGTTAGCAAACACTATTTGAACTATTTCATCTCGTATGACCCTTTTTTTACTAAACTCAGAAAGTTTCACTCTGAAGAAAAATAAGTTAGCAATTCTGAAGGAATAGTAATTTCTGTTTAGTGAAAAAAAATTATTAACAATTGGGGAAATTATAGCCTCTGCAGCTTCAGGAAGAAAACCAAATATTAATGAACCACCAGTATTTAAATATTATGTCCATGTTTATATAATGTTTATCATATGATTTAGTAAAAAAGATAATTTTTCAGAGGAATGAATTTTGGTAAATTTTTCACCAGAGAAAATCATCTCAGATACCAGAGTGTATGTCCTGAGAGACAGCCATATAGAGGAAGTGTGAATAGTGCCATGGATCAAACATTCATTTGAGCCACGGCAAAGCAGAGATCTGGAGATTTACCACATTTAAGTCATTGTCCACAAAACAGAAAGAACTTATTAAAGTTTAACGTGTCATGCAATATTTTGCTAAGTTTTGTGGGAAGCAAAAAGTCAGTTTTGCCATTTCACTAGAATGGTACAGAGGTAGCCTGAGACAATCTGTGTGTTCTTTATAGCTGCAGTAGCACAAGCACCTGCTGTTCTATTTGTGGGATCAGCAGGGGATCAAGCTGTACAGAGCATCTGTTTCTTACCTTTACCTTTTTTCCTCCATCTGTTTCTTAATCCAATAGAGAAATGACCTGGTGAAACTCTGCTAGAGCAGCTCTCAGTGAGTCCCAAGGAATGCAGGAACATGCTATTTACTGTTTTCCTCCTTTTCTTCCCGTTTCAACTATTCTAGCAGGTTTGCTCTTCAGAAAGCCAGAGGGGGTGATATAGCCTTTGGTTATTTTTTAATGTTGTCACAAACTAGAATCAGAAGTAGTTCCAACAGTTAAAAGAAGTTTTGCCCCAGAGCTGCTTGAATGGTTTTGTTTGTTGTTCATTGCAGGTAAATTTAGTCTGGTTATGTGCAAGGTTTCGCCTTGGTATAAGAATATCTGAAAATCGAAACAATATTAAAAAATTGAAGTTTTTTCTCTTGTGAAGAGATGGACAGTAGCAGCATACATAAATATGAGATTTTTAAAAATAATTATTTTTTTTAAATCAGACTTTTATAATTACAGTACAGTTGAAGCAAACTCTTCTGATGTGGACTTGAAGTGGTCAGGCAGTTGGAATGGATGATCAGTGTAGTCCCTTCCAATTGAAACATTTTGTTCTGTTCTGTTTTGTAGTCTATTATATTGATGCGTCCTGATGATATCAGACTACTTACCCCCTGGTTTAAGAGAAAACTGCTGTCATACAGAATTCCTATATCTATTGACCATTTAGCTGTGTTACTTGGGATCTTAGGATTAACAATAATAAAATTATATTATCAGTGGCATAGGTAAAAGAAATTCTTCTCAGTATATAGTATATAGTATATACTAGTATACTATATACTATATACTATATACTATATACTATATACTATATACTATATACTATATACTATATAGTATAGCACAACATAGACAAACAGACGGGTACTGAATTCCATGAGGTTGTATGAATAGTTTCCTCTTTACCAGTTTATTAGCATATTCTGCTTTACATGCATTTTCCAAACTTTTAAAATCCATATTTTTAACAAGAGACGTTTACATATTTCTGGTCATAAAAAACCCCCACAACAAATAGCAAAAAACCCAGCATTCCAAGCAAACTGATAATCTCATTTATGAAATCTGTTTTAAAAATTTGTAAAGCTTTATAGGTGGTTCAGATAATGAAGACAGACTTATTCACACATACATATTTAAATGTGTTCATTTTACCGTCGTAGACAAGTTTAATTAGTTTTAGCCATGTGGAGGTTTCATACAATCACAGAAAGGCTTGTCTTAAAAACATCATCTAGTTTTGCCTCCCATGGATAGGGATGTCACCCACTAGATCGGGATGATCAAGGCCCCATCCAACGTGGCTTCAAATGCTTCCAAGGATGTGGCATCCACAATTTCTGTGGGCAAATTTTTGCAGTGCCTTACCAATCTCAAAGTAAAGAATATCTTTCTACATCTAATCTAAATCTCTTATAGTTTAAAGCTGTTCCCCCTTGACTGCCAATGTAAAAAGTCTCTCTCCCTCTTCTTTACAACCACCCTTCAAGTACTGGAAGGCCACAATTAGGTCTCCCCAGAGACTTCTTTTCTCTAGACTGAACAACTACAGCTCTCTCAGCCCATCTTCATGGCAGAGGGACTCCACATCTCTGATCATCTTAATTTTTTGGATTGAAAGCAATGCCTCCAGGTGTGGCCCAAAATTTCTCAATTACAGCAAAGGAAGTGACAACTGAATCTGATTGATATGGTAACCTTTTTGATTTTCTGAAGGCACAAGATGAATATTATATCAGTGGTGTTCTTAATGAGTTACAATGATAATAATGTTTGACCACAATCCTAAATCCAAATCTATGGGATATATAGGTATACAGAGTTTACTTTCTGTGTTGTGTATTCTAGGTAACTATTAAGTTGCTATTACGTGAATGTTGTCCATCATTAATCACAAAATGACATCTCAACATATAAGAAACTGGGAGAACCCAGAAAAAGAAAATACCTTTTAAAGATTTAAAGTCTTTCCTACCAATTTTAAGTCTAGCTAATGCCCACTTTTTCAAAAATTTGTACAGCAGCAAAAGTTTTCTTTATGTTTGACTAGAGTTTAACTGTACTCAGTGTCTAAAATTGACAACTTAATTAGAATATAAAAACATTATATTATCGTTATTTTATCATAAAATGATTTTTTAATATCTAAATCTCCTTGGCAAAGATATGAATTGTTGAATTACTGAGTGAAGTGACTCAATGGCTCAACAAAAGAAGTAACAATATATGAAAAATGAAAAGTTGGCAGAAGCTTATACTAAGGTACTAGAGGGATATATGGTAGACCCATCTGTAAGTACTGTTTTCACTGAAGAAAAATAAGTAAAAAAGGATTTTCAAACTCTATCAAAGAAAAGCTGTGAGCACTAAGGAAGTCAGGAAGACTAAAAGCAGACAGATTATGACAACTATCTTTGAAAAGATAAACTACTACAGAAGAATAGGCCTAAACCAGATATTTTCTGACAGATGAAGAATTCACCTATCTTTGCTGTCTGGACACCTCCAAAAGCAAAAATTCATAAAGGTTTGCAATAAATTACTTATATGTGACCACATAGAGGTATGACAATTTTGTTCACCACATATTTGCTCTTTGTACTATGTATGGCTATATATAGCTAGAGGTTGCATGTGGAGCTGTGAGGTTATTTTTCAATAGGTTTTAATCAAGAAAAATACCTGAATGAATTTAACTGAATGGTTGTTTGGGAACATAGAGATTTTGTCAGGAACACCAATGAAAATCACCAATCAAAGCCTGACCAAGCAGCCAGCTGCTAGTTAATCTGATTTTCTGACACTATGCTCAGCTGTCATCTTGCCAAGTGGACCCCAGGCTGGTGGGCTGGCTAGAAGCAAGGCAGAATTCTTGGCTTCTCAGCTTACCTAATACCCAGCTGTCCTCCATGGCTGGTATGAAACCTGGCTAACTCCTCAAGTTACCACCTGCTCAGCTAGGTTTTCTGAGCAGTCCAAAGAGTTCCTTAAGCTGTGTTGCTATTCAGGATCCTGATCTGTCTGACCTCCCTGTTAGTCACCAGTTGTCACGTGAAAGGTGGGAGTTCAGATTTTTGCTTATCAGTCCTCCAGGAAAATTGAGACCCTGGTGTCCCACAGTCTGTCAGCATCTCATAAGGAGACCCTTCACCCAGAGATTCACAAGATAGGAGGGTACCACGACCTCCCTTGTTACAGGGAACTCAACAGAGCCAGGATCCCTCAGCAGGTCCTGCCAAGGTGTTTTCCACCACCGGCCACTGCAAGGACTCACTTAGGCAGTTTATGGAATAAGACTTTTTATTGATACAAATTCTGACAGATTAATAGGGTTTGGAGGCTATTGGTGATATTGTCTACTATAAAAATATGTTTGAAAGCAATCTGCTGATACATATATTAAGCAAGCACAAACTTTGATATGAAGAAATCTGCTAATATGCTATGAAGTAAGCACAAGCAAAGGCTCTAGTCCTAAAAGCAGCATTTAATGTATGTAGAGCATGTTTCTCACCCAAGGCGTCCCTCTAGTGGGGGAGAAGATGGACTCAGCCTGTTGACTGATTGCAGCAGTTTCAGTGAAGGTCTTTCCCCGCTTTCCCCCTATCCTCAACTTACTTCTATACTATTTGCTTTATGTTTGGGTCGAGTTTGAATGACTATAGTCATAAACACTTTTTATTTCTAACTGGTGTACCCAGTGGGAGCAGGGTGGTGGTCATGGTTTGGCACCTGAGGAGGGCTTTCGACATGCTTGTTGGTTTCAGAAGCAGAACATCTTGATTCTCCCTTATCAGAGAGGTACTGAATGGTCTCAGTACCACAATGTTCCCCCATTCTGCTGGGATTAGAATGGAGGAGGGCCACATAATCTCCACTTCATATCACACTCTGTTCTGTTTCTCTGAGCAGATGTTTATTGTAGTACTGGGGAGCATGTCGACCTCAGTTAGTCCAGGGAGTTACAGCTGATTTTTGCCTTAAAATTCTGAATCCCCACTAGGTTTAACTCTACCGATCTTCCCCCACCAGTTATCTTACTGAGTAAGGTAAAGCTCTCAGTTTCTCCTGTCTCCCTTCTCACATCTGGCTTCTCACAAGATGGAACGTTGTGCTTATATCTGATTGAGTATCTGGCCTGTCATTGGTCTAACTCTGCAGGTATCTAGGTGGGTAAACTGGTAGGCATTGAAACAGATACTTCCATTTCATCAGCAATTCTCTAATATCACATTTTTCTTTCCTAAGTAATGAAACAAAATACTGACATGTAGAATTCTCTATGAAGTAAATGCTAGTATATTTTTTCCATTCCAATATCTATACCATATATCTCAGAATCACAAAATCACAAAATGGATAAGGTTGGAAGGGACCACAGCAGGTCATCTGGTCCAATCTTCCTGCTCAATCAGGGTCTCCCCAGAGCACATGGCACAAGGTCATGTTCAGACTATTCCTGAATACCTCCAGTGAGGAAGACTCCACAGCCTCTCTGGGTAACATGTACCTGGGCACAGTTACATGCACAGGAAAGTTCTTCCTCATATACGGGTGGAACTTCTGGTTCATCAGTTTCTGCCATTTGCCATTAATTTTCTCTCTCACTAAGGAAGCAAAAATGGAACGTATGTTTTCTGTGATGTGCTATGAATAGTGTAGATGCTAAGGAGTCTATACTGACTGAAGTTCTACCAGTAGCAGTTTTAATTTCTTTTTAATTCTCCTTTAATTCTCTCAAAACTGGTGTTAGAGTCAGTGTTAAGAATACAGAAAAAGAGTGCATAGAGTTATAGCACAGATTTTTATATAGCTATATTCAAAGCAAGCAAAATGTGTAGAAATCAACATGAATTAATTTTGCAAAATACTTAGAGAATTATGTGTAATGACCTAGGGAATGAAACAAAGAATTTGTGTCAGAATCAAGTACAGTACAGCATTCAACCTTTGGTACATAGAAAGTGTAAACTTCTAAGAAAATACTCTTTCTTTTTCCAATGTCAAGAATTTTCTGAAAGAAACACGAATTTTCTCACATTCACTGATATGGGATTAATTTTCCATTACACTACTGGAAAAGGGCTTTAAGGTTCCTCTGCAATTTTAAAATTTTGATTTCTATTCCTCAGTATACATATAGGAGCTGTTACTGACAAGTCACATTCCTGGAGGAAATTTGCATACTATTGTTTTAAACAAAAAGTATATGGTTGATGTTAGAATGTTAAGATCTGATTAGTGAGAGATGCCTCTGCCCATATTAAGGTGCAAATAAGAGCATATGCTGAAGTTAATAAGATGGATTTTGTTGAACAATGAATTTGAGGTAGAGAGACAGAAAGAAATAGAAAAGAGAAGAGAGATCGAGAACAACAGTGAGTGAGAGAGAGAAAGATCAAGCAGTAGAATAGTCATCACCCATGGATCCAGTGCCATCATCTTGGTCCTTCTTCACCCTGGGCTTCTTGGTCATAGGTCGTTCAAAACTTTTACTATCTATACATTTTAGAAAAGAAAGGAATTAATACTCGCCTACACAGTTCTTATACTATTGGTTAAACAATTTTCTCACTTTCCGTGGTAATTAGTCCCATGCTCAGCCTTTCTCTTCTTTTGACTTAGTGGGTTTCTTGGGTCTGTTGCTCTTAGTCAGTAGTCATGATCTCGCCCTGCCAGAATTGCTTTTTACCCAGTCCAAGCTGATTTCAGAACAGTTGCTGAGTTGACTTTCCTCGTAGCCTGTAAATTCTGCATTCTTTATGTCCGTTATCAGTGATACATTCCTTTCCCCCAGCTTTGCTAACTTCCCCTAGGTCTGATATAACACCTAGGAGATAGTACCAATTTTATCTTACCTCAAGTTACCGCTTTGGTGGCTTAACTCACAGTCCAGTTCCAGGTGTCCATGGAGGCATATTCAAGGCAGCTTCAGTAGTTGTTGGTGGTCACAGATGCCACCTGTCCCATAACCTGGGGTAATCTTCGTTTGACCATTGATATGCATATGAGCAGTTGCTTCTTTACACAATTTTCCACAGTGGGAATTTTTTTCTAGATGCATTAACCAGGATGTGCTAACTAGACCTTGCCCCCCCCCAGGCCTGGATTTAGCACCACCCTGTTACTTCCTTTTGTGCTTATCTCATGGCAAAGTCTTTCTGGGGCCTTAACTGTGTTTGAGACAGAGCTCTTGAAGTTCATACAATAGATGTTGTAAAATTTTGTTTAGTGGATATTTGCTAATTCATAACAGCAGAAAATTTATACTACTGCCTTACACCATCAGTCACTTCTGTGCTTGGAACAAGTAATTAATGTCTAAGTGAGTTTTCCAGATGTGAAATTATATTGGCTGATGGAGAATTAAGAAGAAAAAAAGAAATAACCCACATAAAAGGAAATTAAAGATTGGTTAAAAAAATTTAGTGTAGAAATTGTAAGTTGCACACTAAAGGAAAAACTATTAACTGCATTTATCATAATAAATAACTCAAGAGAATAAATATTTTGTTTCTACTAGCTCTACTAGAGTAACTGTACAGTTCCGGGCTTGGGTTTTATGTACAGCTGAAAACTGAAATGTTTCTAGAACACTTGCTTTTGCATTCCAGGAAGAACGACTATCTGAGCTATAATCCTTTCCTGTGTAATGCAACCCCAACCAATTTACTTTCTAAAAGTAGTTTGATTTTTCCCTTACTGTAGTGCTATCAGATAGCAACATGCTCTCTGGGGACTCCATTCATGCTGAGATTGCAGCAAACAGTGATTGCACTGCTGAATCAGTCTGTAATCAATCTTGCATCCTACAGATCTCCTCTAGTATTTTTCCTTTGATCACTGTCTAATGGGAAACATAACACGTTAAAGAATAATGAAACTTCAGTCTAATTGTATCTTTGCTGAAGAGCCGCTAGGCACCCTTTAGCAGCCTCTAATGAAATGATTATAACAGCCCATGTTTAGCCACATGCTCTATAGAAAGGAGATACGAATAATAAGATTTCTCTTCAGTGTAAGGATATGCTCACTGTCAATAAGTTGTTTAACATCTTTCCAGTCTTTCTGCACTTACTTATCTTGTTTCTACTATATTCACAATTTCTAATTAATAATTATTTTATTCTGTCTTATATGAGGGGAACTTTTACTGTTCCTTTCGTATTGTTTTGTGCTTTTGAACTGTTCAGTGAATGCACTGATATAGTTTGTCTTCAGGGCATATTTATTGCATAATGAGAATAACAAATAAAGATAATTCTAAAAGTACACATCTCTCTCTAAGCCACAGCATCTTTCAATGAACCATTTCTGTTTTGAATCCTTTTATTCATTATTTTTGCCACAGTTCTTACTTTGACAAACTATTATATTACTAAGATAATAAATGAGAAATTATGCAGTTAAACATGTACCAAAATCTTTAATTAATTCAGATTATTTTTTATTATCAGTCATAAATTACATGTGAATTTAAAAAAAAAAATTATATGGTATTGAATTCAGTAACAATACCTAAAGAGAGGATGACCAAGTTTTAATCAATATTCTGATAATTTTCAATAATGATTATAATGTGTTGTTGATTTATGGTAAAGGAGAAAAATAATTTATAAGAGACTGTTGAAAAAGTGGTTCTTTTTCTCTTGGCTGAAAATCCAGTATAACCATAGTTTTAAGTAGACAGTTCTCAATGCCTTTGGGGTTTTTTAGCGTGTTTGGCTGTTGTTGTAATATGTCTTTGAGAAACTACTTGTTACATGTTACAATAACAGAACTGTTATTGTTTTTGTGTCCCGACACTTTTTTATTCTTTCTGATATTAACTGCTCCCAAACCTGATCTTTTTTTTCTTATTTCTGATAGTTCATGAAGTATATATCACAGATGGCAAAATATCAGTAAGCATATCCACATTTATGGTCTTCTTAATGGAAAATGTAGGAAGACAAAACTTTTAAAATGAGTGAAAAAGTAAACCTGCAAACTTCTTTTTCCATGTTTGATGTCTGCAGCTGTGGGGAAAACATTTCCCTTCAAAGCCAACTTTTCCAATGAACCTTTGAGAATCTGACTCTTTCATTCTTCCAGCAATTTTCTGAGGTTTAATTTTAGTGTGTACAAATCTCCAGAGCTAGGCTGTCTAACTGGGTGTGGATGCTTGAGGAAATCTCAAATCTGAAAAATCTGAGCACAGCATTAAAAGTATTGAGCTCTTACCTGCTCTAAAACAGGTCAATGGAGTTTTCTTGATTTTCATAAGCAGAAGATTTAAATTGCTGAAATTATTAATAAAGAACACATCTTGCATATTTCAGACTTGAAAGAAACACCATCCATGCCAGTAAACTACTTTCTATGCGGCTTCATCAGCTTTTGCTTAGCTTTCTGAGACAGTCTATTTCAAACCTTCTGAAAAAACAAATGTTCAAGTTGGCTATGAGAAGTTGCAAGAATTCTGCATTCTTATCTGACAGGCATTTGTTTGAAAAATTTTAAATCTGGCATGTGTTTTTGAAAACACAAATTAATAAAGCACAGATGTATGAATATAAATATGATTATAAACATATATTTTTATTTTTATATATATACATACACACGTGCTTTTTCTGTCTCTCTTGTTGAGCAAACATAACTACTCTTTTTTTAAGTAATTCATAGAGTCATAGAATAGTTTGAGTTGGAAGGGACCTTAAAGATCACATAGTTCCAACAGCTTTTCTCTAGACCAGGCTCCTCAAAACCCCATCCAAGCTGGTCTCTAACACTTTTTGGGTTGGGCAACCCAAAACTTCCTTAGGCAACCTGCTGCAGTGTCATATCACCCTCATTGCAAAAGATTTCATCCAAATTTACCCTCATTCAATTTAAAACCGTTGACCCTTGAACTGTCACCATAGTCCCTAGTAAAAAGTTTCTCTGCATCTTCCTGTAAGCCCTCCTCACATATTGAAAGGCTTTTACAAGGTCTCTATGGAGACTTTTCCAAACTGAAGAATGCAAATTCTTTCAGCCTTTTATTTACCATTGCCTCTATCCGCTCCCACTCCCCAAATATGCATCTTCCTGACATTTCCAATTTTCAATACTTTCATCTTCTTCTGTCTGCCATTGATTAATGTGCATTAATTCCTGTAATTGGTTGACCTTGGCCAGCTTCCAGACATCCCCCGCTCTCACTCACGTGCCTCAACAGCACAAGGATTCAAAAGCTCATGGCTCACGATAAAGACAAGGAGATGGTTTACTATTTACTGTTGTAGACAGTACAGAAAACTTGATGAATTTAAGGCAAATTAAGGTAGATTTTTGACATTAAGACATGAAGCAAAATTTAAAATAATACATTTCCCTGCCTCCTTTGCCCAGGCTTAACTTCATTTTGAACTCCTCTAACATCCCTCTAGTGATTTGCTTCTGGTATGGAGTAGTTTGATCACTTATCTTCTCTGTCTCTGGATAATTTTCATGTAGCAGTGATGTAAATGAATATGGGCCACCTGCAGGATGATAATATGCCTGAAATCAAGACTAAAATTTGCACTGAAAGTTTATGTATGCTGGTCAATATGTAGTATAAGAAGACTGCTATTTACTACTTAATATCTATAACTGATGTAAACATTCTATATATTGTGTGAACAATAGTATTTTAAATAAATGGATGATGTCACTGAGTTCAGAGATTTTAGTCAGCTTCTTATCTATGTAATGATCTTATAAAGATGATATATTACTCTTCAACAGCATCATCTCATATTCTTCTCTCCATCTCACTTCAGAGACTGTGCTGATAGGGGATTCAGAATTTCCTAAGAGTTGTGCCATGAAGTATTTCCTTATAGCAAGGAATTCTTTCTAATAGCTCTTTGTATGTTTTATATTTCTGAAGTAACGGATTAAACAATTTTCTGCTGCATTAGTAAGAAATACTTGGGTTATTTCTGTGCATCTATGTTATATATTTAGGGAAAAAGAAAAAAAAAAGTCCCCACAAAATCCCTTACTTTTAATAAACTCATTGACAGTCAGTTTCTCAGGTTCTTTTAAAATTAAAATGTTATTGCAATTTCCCTTGTGTTGTAACATAAGGGAAATGTTTTATTATTATTAATGTTCTTTAATACAATTTTCCTTTTTTATATACTGCATTCCTTCAGATCAGTTTATTGACTTCTAGTTTATAATGCATTTTTCACAGAACTTTTTTAAAAAAATCTTATCCAAGAATTTCGGTCATATTCTTAAATACAGAAAAGACCAACCCAAAAAAAATCCCAACCAACAAAAAATCCCACCAAAACCCATGAAGAAGATGTTTCTTTTACAGCTTTTGCAAATGGATAAATTCATTCAAAGAAAACAAACTTTCTTTATCTCTATGCCCCTCAGTGAATTATCTGAACCTCTTACTTAATTGAAATGCATTCAGATGCACGAAGTCACACTTCCACCTGAATCAGTATAATTGAACGCTACAAAAGATTGCTCTCTGATGAAACCATTTCATTTTTCACTGTAATGCATTTAACATTTCAGTGCAACTGTGATAGCTCATTTACTATATGCCTGAGCACTGGAAAGGTTGGTAGGGGTTAGTTTGGTTTTGTTCTCTTTTCCTGCTTCTAGCAAAGCTGGATAGGAAAAGATTTAGTCTTTTGTAAGATATTAATGTTGTCTATTCATGGTGAAAATGGGAAATAATTTCAAAGAGAAAACTGAAACAAAACTAAATACAGATTTCTACAGATTAATTGCTGGCATAATACATGAATTGTTTCTGGAAATTGCATACAGGGATTGTTCTTCCAGTTAGGTGCAATTTCCTCATTGTTTCAGTTTATCACAAAGTCTTAGTATAAAAATCAGTGTTTTTCATAGAGGTATTAACCTGCAGTGTAATCACAATCCTTGAACCTGACAAAGGACCTCATGGGGAACACAGAAGCAAACCTTTCTTCTGATTACAACTGCTTGACTTTTTTTTTATTTTCTTTCATAACCATTACATTACATCCATTTGTAGTAGAAGGGTCAACCATGACAGAGTTATAAACCAAAAAGACATATTTTAAACTGTAACTAGTAAGAAAATCATTAGCAGGTTCCTTTGGAACACCATAATTTAATTACATTACAATTTACATAGAAGAAAATATATCTTAAAAAGCAATATGATTTTTCTGATCTGAGACCTGATATCATTATAATAGTGATTATGTGTGAAGATATATAAATATAAAATCAGAAATTCACAATTTGAAGTGCACAAAAAGAGCAGCTTTATATGCTATATATTTCAATCTCGAAACACTTCATTCTAAAAATAAAATATGGGAATTTGCCCTCCAAAAAAATTACGTAGAATCTTGTTTTCTGAAAATTCAGGAAAGGTTTCTTATTTTATTTTACTTTCATATTATATGTTACTTTTTTCACCCTTTGAAATAAGTCCTTTTCCTTTATAAATTAGGTATTAAAAAATAACACTCTAGATTACTATTTTTTAAAAAAAAAGGATGAAAGATTTTATAGTCTTATATTTCTTAACTTTGCTATTGGTAGTGGCTGCTGTCAGATCAAAACATAATTCTCTTAAGAAGAAGTAAAAGTCTGAAAAAGACAAAATGCTATATGGATCTGTTATATACTTGGTCACAATTTTTTTGTGATTTTACTATTTCAAAGTTTAAAAAGTGAGTATGTCCAATAGAAGATTAAAAAAATATGAAGTATGAAAAGTCAGTGAAAGATAATATTTTAAAAAACACCAGCATGAAAAAAAAAGAGCATGAAAAAAATCTCAAAGTCTAATAAGTTACATTCACATAATAAAATTACGGAAAACAATTCTTAGCAATACTCATCTTGAGCTGGTACCTATCCACAAACAAAATTATAGTAACAGGATGTTGAGGAATATAATTTTATCTGGATGAGACTCTTAATGTTTTGCTTTTCTATTTTCTCAAACAAATAAACCCTCCAAAAACACACACTAAACATATTTCAGCTCTTCTTCTTTCTTACAAAACAGCTTGTAGGAATAGAATTGATAAGCACAGTTCACTGCTTTTTTAGTCCAAAATCCTAACTGTGTTTTTTGATTTTGCTTTTTTTTTTTTTTTTTTTTTTTCAGATTGCTGTTCTAACAGTTCCAGCATTTAGCAAGAGATTAGAAGGCATTGCAAAAGTTTAATAAACATTTCATTTTGGCATTTCTGTGTTTGTCTTCATGAACAGCAAATAATTTTGTAAGAAGTTTTTGTTTTATTGAAACCGTTGATGATTAACTGGTACCAGTATTGATTCCTTTAACTGACCAATACAAGAAACAAAATGAAGGTAGCTGCTGACCTCACAGCTGGAGATTTAACTACTTGAGAAATTCATAAAGTTGATAAATCTTGAGAATTGTAAAGGAGTCTTAGGTAGCCACCAAGTAAGAATTGATAATAATCTTGTTGATTTGTGGGATGAGTTGCTCAGTCGTGTTGTTTGTTATGCGATTTTAGCGTGGAGACCATTAGCCTGAAAGTAATATGAACTTAGAGTTACGAAAAACTTTCCAGAAAAATCTCCATAAACTTCAATTTGTAGTTTTTCTCTTACACACAAATATTTATTTTATTCTTTGCAGTCCCTTGTCATTTACTTCTCCACTTACTTTCATATTTACTATTGTATAATCAAATCTATGTTTCTATTGCTAGGTTTTTCCATAAGTACTTACCCTCAAGATCAGATTGGTTTGTAAACTTTGTGGTTCTGTTGGAATCTTCTGTCATTTTTTTTTTCTTATCATTTCGTGTATTCTATGTTTTCCAACTATATATCCAGACATAAAATTTAAAGTTGATTCATGTATTTCTTGACCTTGCCTTTGCTTTTTGACATAGTGAAATCTGATTAATTTTCCTTTCTTTAAAATACAATAGTAATGGTGATCCTTAATGGGACAGTTAAAACAAAGCATCTTTTTATTTCTCGGATAAGCACTGTGACCAACAATCTGTCCCCTCTGTCCTTTTCAAACCTTCTGTCAAAGATTGTTTCAGAATAATTAATCTGAGATTTAACAGAGAAACACAGATTCATATACTGCTATATCCCAGATGTCTGCATATTACAGACTAGAAATAAGTTTTAACTAGCAATCTCTACAGTGATTGCAAATGACTATTTATGATTTATGCAATTAAAATACTTTATCTATGCACTAATGTTAGTAACTGTCTTGTGAGCAAGTGCCTATAGTTATAATAATATAGAGCAGTTACCGCGTACTTCTGGGATAGAGATACCATGACATTTTGCACAGTGTGATCAAAGTTCTTGTAGTTATTGCAGAAAAGACTGATAGCAGAAAATGACGACTGGTCTGTTAGGAGAATATGGGCAAAAAAAGTCTCAGATTTTCATAGGTTAGATATAAATCACAGAAATAAAAATTAATATTAATGAAGACTAGATTAATGTGTTTTCTGCTGTTAATGATTGTTGTGTGTTTGTGCAGACTATTTTTCAACTATCTTATAAGGGCAAGACTGCTAGAAAAATCAAATGTTAATGTATTTTAAATACTTCCTTTGGATAATTATTATTCATCAATTAAAAAAAGGATACATATTTACTTAGCCTCTTCTCTTATATTCTTTGGAATGTGTTATAATTAAATTCATTTTTCTAAATATACTACTAAGAAATAAATTGTTGCATTTATTTGATTAGAATCACCACTGCAGATACAACTTTTTTTTTTACTTAAAACCAATAGCTCAAAAGCAGAGTGTTGTGCTAGACTCGCCTGTGCTGTTCTCTAGAGCTTTTGACTTCACCACACAGGGGTTACAAAACCACTTCTTCAAGAGCAGGTTGCAAAGATCAAGTAGAAATACTTGCGTTATTTAATGCACTGTTTCCAGGACTCTTTGAGTGCCATCCACAGAAATACCAACAGAGTTAGGAAAGAAATAAGCTTATTTGAGCAAGAAAAACAGTAGGTTCCAAAAGATCGTTTTGTGTTTGATTACCATCTGTTTATTTTGAAGAAGAAAAGCTCACATATAATGAGACAAGGTGCGCTTTTTTTTGCAGTATAAGAAACACAAGTGGAATTAAAGATCTCTTTTCTAACTTCTAAGAAGAGGAGAAATTAAACTGCCACCTGGTGCAGACAAGAAAGTCATCTGTTCCTTAGGCAGTATTTGATGAGTATTTGATGATAGAGGTGGTTCTTGATCTGAATTTCTAGTCATGAATCTGATGCCCTTTTCTGGGTGTTAGACACACTCCCAGATAAACTGGCTCTGGGATCAAGAGATCTGGATTCAGAATATGAGATGGCTTATAAGTAAAAATGTGGAAAACCAACTTTAATCTCAATAGAAGCTAAGAATAGTAAACATTAATTTCACCTGAAATACTTCTGAGATATTTTGTTTGCCCTGTATTTATTGATAGCAAAGAAAAAAATTAATTACTTCAAGAAAACACATCGTATGCAAGGATTTTCTGTACAAAATTTATGTCAAGAATTTTGAAATAAATTTGTATATAAGAGTACAGTTCCATGTTCACATGTTGAATGCTGATTTTTAAAGATGTATCTTTACAATTTATGTTATTGAAGGATATATCCTACTACAGTAAAGGAAAATGTTCTCCATATACCTCTCAGTTTTGGATATATATGGTTGGATATATTTTATGTTTGACTCTTAACCCTTTACAAGAATAGCGGATTAAGAAGTTGAAAATGTGCAGACCTGAAATTTTCATTGTTGCATGAAAATTTTCTCTCAGGCTACAGAGCTACAGCCCACTGCTTTCATTTGAAGAGTCCAGAGAGAAAGCATAGTCTGAGAGATGTCCAGACTGGTTGTTCCTTTGCACAGAAGTTGAATCATGCAAGACAGAAAACAAATAAATACCAAGCTAAAAAACACAAACAAACAAAACCCCCAAGCCCAACAATTTCTAGCTACAGTAACTTTTTTTCAAAATTATAGAATTGCACCACATTTTGGTGTAAGCATGCTCTATGGAAAGACTGATATCTGTTCTTAGAAATTCCAAGTTTGTGGATTTTTTTTTTAAAAACTATGATCCAGTCAGAGAATTTACAACTTTTTCATAGGGAAAAGAAAAGCCCTCTTTCACTGTAAATCTCCTTTCCAAGGATAATAACTTTATTTCAAGCTCCACAATTTCTGTACCTAAAGGTATTTGTATACTTTACATTAAGGGATAAAGGCTAATTTTCCTAAAGAAAATTAGAACATAATTCTAACTATGTAAGTAACTGTGTTGCAATTTCTCTTGCACAGGATAGAAACAGGCTTTCAGACATCACATTTATTGCAAAGTTTAGACTGGGAAAAAGGAATGTATTGGATTTATTTTTTTAAGAACTCTGTTCCTTATTTCTAAATATTAATCCTTACTGGAATAAAGTAATATTTATTTAACCAGTGTGAAGTATGTTTTTAGATAAGATTCCTTACCCCACATAATATAAGGAAATCAGACCAAAATTTCATAATCTAATTTTTATGCTATAAAATGCACAAACTCAAAGGGGACAAAAAAAAAAAAAGAATGAAAGAAAAAAAGAAAAACATAAGACTAGAAATTTGTAATGTTCATGTACTACTGAAATCTTAATTTAAACATGCAATTATAAAGAAGGTACCCAGAAATTATGTAGAGAACCATAAGTGTGCCATAAGATTTGAAATAGGTGAATTACAGCAGTGTTTCTCTGTCCTTTCCTAATTTTTTTTTGTTATGAACTCCTTTTTTTTGTTCTTTCTGTTTATTTTTAGATATTTTGAAAAGTAATCTTTTAGAGATATTTTTTCTAGAAGTTCTTCTAAAAGAGTATATGTCTATACATTTTTCTAAAAGAAATGCGAAACAAGTGCTAACAAAATATAAGTTCAGCGTGATTTCAGCAGATGCATGCAAAAAAGTGGATGTCAGAGTTTCTTTTCCTGCCTCAAATCTTCTCTCCAGACATAAAATTTTGGCATAGCTGAAATATACACTGGTTTACTCTGGATTTATATGGTTTCTTTGTGTCTTGTAATAACATGTGGTATGTGGGAAAAGAAAGTGTTCCAGATACTCTTTTGGCTTAAACTAAACTCTTGCTTTGTCACACTGGGTACAAAGCACTCACTTTGAAAGCTGGAGATGGTTTTATTCACAGTGGTGCCTTGTCTCATAAAATTAATTGCTCAGACATGTTCTGTAGTGCACTAAGCAAATCCTTGATGGTTTCTAGAGGGTTTACAATAGCCTAGGAAATGTCACACTGCTGTGGTATATTACACTTGTAATAGTAGCATCAGTAGTAATGGAACTATAGCTGTAGTCATTATAATCAAACTGTAAAGATAATGACACTGTGGAAATATATTTTCTTTCTCCCCAAGGATAGTTTCAGAGGACTGTTCTACAAAGAGCTCTGTGGACATATCTGAAATGACTGGTGAGTTTCCTCCTATAAAATATTGTGACTCTCACAGCACCGAGCTGAAGTGTACACTAACTGAGGATCTTTGGATTAGATTTCCTTACGATGTCTTTAGTGTCTAAAAGACGACAAAAGTTCAGTCATTATTTAAGGGAGGACTCAACAAAGGCTAAAAGACAAAGCCCAACAAAACATTATGATTTTAATCAATGTCCACACAGGCAGGAAATTAAAATATTTAAAAAATCAAGCTTCCCAAAAGAGAATATCCCATTGTAGCATATGGGTTGAATCAAGTAGTTATCTGACATTTTAACTACAATATTTGAAACGGACTCTATACAGAATGCTCCCCTAGATAGTATTGTGTTTTGCTTCCAAACCTACATTTATACAGTGCACAGTCTTTATTTTCTTTCTTCAAAAAGACAGGCTTGAATACATAAAAAAGATAAGTGATTTTAAAAAGTCTAGTAGTTGAGGTTCAGAATACTCTCAGGAATGAAGATGATCAGTCTCATAATGGTCAGTTCTCTGCCTGGCTCTGTGAATTCTCAAAGCCAGCTATGGACACTTAGATTTCCATTTATCACAGAAATCTTACAATTTTTTTTGCATGGATGGTAAGGCAACTTCAACAATAATGATGAAGGACACCTTTTTCTTAAGCCTTTCTATTTGTGTCTAACTGCTTTTTTAGGAGATATGCACTGATATAATTTCAGACCAAAAAGAAACTCAGAGTTCATACTGTTGAGTAAATAGTTATTGATTTGGCATAGTCAGATAGCTTCTATCCTTTTTCATTGATGCCTTGGAAACAGAAGAGTACACATTTTTGCAGGAGGCATTTGGCATGACGTGGCCCATTTTTATTTAAACCAATGGATCTTGGCTTTAGATGAAATATAGATCTAAAGGAGACCTACTCTGACAAAATTACTTCAAAAAATGACAACACTTTCAATGCTCAAACAACCTTTCAGTCACTTATGCTTGTAGACTCTCAGGTATGCAGTCAGTTCTGCAGCACTGTTGTCAATTTTTAAATGTGACGTAAATTCCAACCACACTGAAAACTCTGAAGTGCCCTTTATAATTTAGGCTCACAGACTTGGTTAAGTAATCAACACAGAGAAGAAAATAAACCCATAAAGCAAGGTAATTTACCTGTGAAGATGAAAAACAAAAAATAATGCCTCTGACTTCAATCTCCTGAAGTGCTAAAGAGGGAAATATCTAAAATTACTAAAAAGAGGAATATCTGAAATACAGTAAAATAATAAGAAAGAATAAAAAAAAAGTAAATAGCAAAAAGAAGAGATATTACACATGAATTTAAAGCAAACAACCTATATGTCTAGTTTTTAAGCTGAGCATTTTTCTCTTACCAGAACAGAAAAGCTTTTTTTCCCTGGAAGCTGAAACTATCTAATAAAGCAGTATGTAGCAACCACTAAAAATATCTTATTAATAAATATGTAAAGCTACCATATTTGGGCATCTCTAAGAGTCCAGGCCCTAGAAACATAATGATAACCTAGGAATATCCTCAACTATTGTGGAGTTTTTATGAGATATAAAATGCAGAGTAAAAATTATGGCACAAATTTGACAAACATGCAAAAAAATTGCTCAAACCAAAGCTTTTTGCAACTATGTCACAAGATATCTTGAACATAGTCATTATAAATTTAGGTTTCCATTTTTAAAAGAGGGTTAATATAATATGAAAAAAATTGTTCTATTATGAACTAATATAATAACATGTCTTTTCTTTCAGCATTTGCAAGAGTATTAAAAAAATTAAGGAGATGCTTTTCTCTGTGTTTACATGATACCAATTACCTGTTGAAGAAGGCATACTTTTATCTGACATGGCAGAGTGCTTAGTTGTGCACGTCTGTCATACAATCTAATGAGGCGCCACAATGCTTTTGATGATGCTGTATGAAATTGCTGCTTAAAGGAAAAAGTCACTGATTCTTTTTAAGGGGCAGAGCCTATGCACACTTGAAAACATGCAGGTTGTCTCAAAATGGACATAATATTTCTGTGTAATTAACAAAGTGGAACAAAATCTTCCTTTAAATATTTTTTGGTAGACTCATGAGATTTTTAATGGATCTGTATTCAGTCTTTCCATGAAGTACTGACATAGGCTTGCACATGGAGAACAGGTTGCTAGGTTTTCCAGAACTGGACTCATCAGTATTAATGTCAACAGTTATTGTGGTTTACAAAGCATCAGCACATCCATTTATCAAAGACTAAACTTACCAACCTAATAACATTCACTTTTGAAGTAAGACAGTTCAGCTGTTACTTACACTGGTGGATATTTCTGTAAGTAAGGCTTTATTCTTCCACTTATTCATGAATGTGGATGATCTGCATAAATTTAACTGGAAAGTATTATTTAGGAGGAGAAATTAATAACAAAAGATCATAAAGAATTGTCTTCCTCTACAACAAATTACTTTTAATCCACAATTAAATAATGTTAATTTTAAAATCACTGAGAATCTGACCCTCCTAGTTTAAAATATCTTTCAAACAATGTCTGTAAAAGTAGGAATGTGAATGTATGCAATGCACATGGATCTAAAAAAAAAAAAAAACAAAAAAACAACTAATGAATCTTTGCCAAAAATTGATCTTGTTAAAAAGGAATATGACGATAACCTCCCAAGTGCTGGTGCTAAGTAGTTAAAGAGGAAAATGACAATCAAGACTGAATAAAAACTAGCGAGGAGATTGAAGAGACTATTGAAACAAATGACGAGTAAACCTGAAATGTAGTATATGAAAATCAGTAACATTGGAGTAGAGACCACGTAGAGGAAAGAACAATAGTGGGAAGATGGTTTAATACTGCCAGAACTTCTGCCTAAGCTGGAGAGCAGGCTCTCCATAACATATTATAAGCAGACTTCATCTGGTCCTGGAGGACAATACTGGGTGTACCATGTGGGGGTCCACACCCTGGAAGGGGTGTATATGGTCTTGTGGGGCACTTGTCACTGACACTGATATTATCGTGCTTTAGGAAGGGACACAGGTACATACAAAGCTGGAGCATCCACATCTCCAACACAGGTGAGTGTTAGTAAGGTACCCCAGTGTCAGGAGAGGGATATCAGCTTGTAGTCCACACTTCCTGTGAGAATGGTTGTATGGCCATATAACTGTGAAAAAATATTTGTATAAGATCAAAACTCACTGGGATTGTTTATAGAAGGTTATTTAGACATCTGTAGGTGTTTAGCAATATTTTGCAGCTGGTTAGTATTGTGGGATATCTTTTGAATGCTGATTTCATACGGTTGGTTCACTGATTATTGGTTAATTACTCTTTTTAATAAATACATAAACTTATTTGATTTTGATTTGATTTTACCACCTAAAATGAGCAGTTTTTCTTTGGGACACAAATTAATAGGAAGGATATGGCAAAAAAAACAAGTAAATCACCCACTCATTGGTGAAAGGAAATGGAATTGAGGGTGTAGTGTAACAGCATTTGTAATTGATTTTCCACTGTAGTGAGGAATGAAAACAAAGAGCTTATAGTGCCTGTTCCTGTTTCCTGATTTATTTTCAGCACAACCAAATTTCACAGCAGAAGTAAAAGAAGTTAAGGGAAAAGTCTTGAAAAGTCCCGAGGTGCCCAACCTTTTTGAAATTATCAAGGTTTAACAAGCATCTAAAAGAAAAATGCACTTAATGTCATATTGCCCATATAGTTGTTGTTTAACTGTACTCAATATATTTTTCTTTCTGTAAGAAATCTAGCCCAGCAACATGTCTTAAAATCCATGCATTCTCAGGATTTCACTTTTAAAGGTGATAACCTCACACTGCTCTCAAGTTTGAAAACTTCTGTCAAACATTGTGAACTTCCACAATAGTTTTCTGCAGGTTTCTAGATATTTACCAGTATTTCATCAAATGGGTGCTTGGTAACTAAGGGACCTGATGACACAAAGACTGTACAAAGATTTTCTGTAAATCTTTAAATAAGAGTTTTTAAATACTCAAAACCCAGGGTTATAAGCAGTTTTCTTGTATGTTTAAGTATTCACTTAACTCTAATACTACATAATTATTTTTTTAAACAAGTTCTAGATGACAGAAAAGCTCCAGTGATAGAATAGCAGCATTTATCTAAGGGGATATTGAATATACTGAAATAGTGCCAGAATAATAATTACATGTTTATTTTTCACTTTTGCCAGGAATCTTACTTATTGGTTTTTTTCCTACTTCTGTCAGATGTTTTTCTATGTTTTTCTATGAAAGAACTACTATTGTCCATGAAGCTACAGAGAGGACAGCAAGCTCTTTTTTAGTCCCTACCACAAGTTTTCCTCTGTGTATGATGTATGTTGAGACAGTTTGTCTGTGTAAAATGTTGTATTTATTATTAAGTCTTGAGAGTCCTTCTGCTGAGGTCAGCTCAGCACCAGCATGGCCATGGACAGTCCTGTTCTGCTGATTATTGAGGGAAGAGACTACCACATGCCCCAAGTGTTGGGCTGTTGTCAGGACCGAATCCCTGCCCATGGAGGCCAGGCCTGCTCCCTGGCAGGTCTCTGGAATTTGTCCTGGCTGGTAAGGTCCTGCCCTGCCATCCCTGCGAGCATCCACCATAGCTCCCAGAATCCTGTCTACCAGGGAGCCTCCAGCTCCTGCTGTGCACTGTCAACTGTTTATTTATCTTTTCCCATAAGTCCTCCTTAAAGTGGTGTTCTCAAGAAATTGATGGGAGCAATGCTTCATTCCACAGCTTCCACTTACATTAATATTAATTTTGTGACACAGCTCTGACCTTGTGAAATGCCCTTCAGAAGGTTAATATGAATCTCCAAAGCCTCTTTGGATTTAAGTGCAAAACCTGGGATTATCCCAGTCTAAATCAAGGCTGTGGATTAATGAACATAATTTAAATTTATTAATTTATTGCAACATTCTGTCATCTGTTCTGTTTGAATTTAAGTTTACTGTTGTAAAAAAAAACACTAGTTTCCAGACAATATATTTAAACTTAAAAATAATTACATTCTTTGCATTATGACTACATCATTGTAAACTACCCCTGCAAAAGGATAATAAATAAACATATATTTAGTGCTTTTTTCTCTCTGTTTATAATTTTTTGTTTTGTTTGTGTTTGAACAGCTTGAGTGATCTTATTTTCATTCATTTAATTCACTGATGTTTTTAATACAACAGAACTACCATTTCCATGGTTTTGGTCATCTTAGGAAGAGTTTCATTGCAAATGAAATTTCAGTTCCAGTTTACGATACTTCGATAAATTAGGTACTTTCTTTGACTTTCCCATTCCCATTCTGAAATGTGTGAGAGAATGGAGTTTGAATGTGGGACATGTGTCCTCACAGCATTGCAAGAGATATGCAAAAAATAAACCAAAGGGCAAAGAGGAAACAATGGATACAAAAAAAAAGGAAATACCCTTAAATAATTATCTGAAAAACAAATAAGATTATTAAAGGAAATTGGGAGTGGAAAATATAAATCCTTTATAGTTTTTATTTTTTATATGTCATTTAGTTAGCAAACTCTGAAATAATAATAAATAATAATAATGAAACTAACAATACATGTTTCTATAAAGTATTCCCACAGGACTGTCTTCCAGATTAAAAGAAACTAAGTACATTTGAAATCTTCACATTGTGAAAAGTTAAATAAGACTAGAGGTACCATAAGTGCATGGAACCACAAAGAGAAAAGGAGATGAATAAAAATTATCTGTTCAGGACTAGTTAAAAAACATTTTTGTTCAGTGAAATTATTAGAAATTAGGTTAGAAATAAATTTTAAAATAAAGAAAAAAATTCTGGCTGGGAACTCTTCATATATAATTATAAAAATATCTATGAGAATAACTCATTTATCAGCTGTGAAACACATTAGTCTAATGAAACCTTCAGCTCAGAAAATCCCTAGGCCACTGGCTACAGCACTGTGGGATGTTATCTCTGGGAAAAGTTATGTCATATATTTCGTGTGGTCATCTCTGTGGTTAGTTGCTTAATTTTATTTTTTTTTTTTAAACTCCACTCTATTTTTCACATGTTGGAACTTAAGTATTTCAGACAAGCTGTATTATCACAAGTTCTACCCTACAAGCACTGTACTTCTGAATAAAATTTCTAAGATTATGTAAGTAGGATGTCAAACCACATGTATTCTTTTAAATGTTTTCTCAGTTTTACACAGGTTCATGAAAAACCCATTCCATTTTAAGCATGTGTTCCTCTTACCTTTAACGAAATTTAGGATAAATTTTACAGTAAGCAAGTACTTATATACTTCACTTAGTAAACTAAATGAATAAATGAATAGTAACAAAATTTTATGACTGAGTTTCAGCAATACATCAGTCTGGTGAGGGGAAATTCATGTTTCCTGTTAACTAACTGGATGCATGGAGAAAAATAGTTTGAGTTTGATTACCTGACAAGTGTCTTCATTTTCTCAGCCTCTATGAGAAAAAAAGCCAAGACAGAAACAATTTCAAGTCTTCACCCCTTAACTGTTTGAAGGACATCTGAGCTAGTCTGTCACCACACTCTGTTGGCACAATAGATACATGGTAAGTGAAGTACTTCATTTTGAGGTTTTTAAACCTTTACACTCTTTGCGGTGAACTTCTCTGGTCAGTGGTCCTTATGGTGTACTTCTCTATATCTTTCTTTATGTAGTTGAACAGCCTCAGAGACATAGAAAAAAATCCATTTTTTTTAATCCCCTGCACCTCCCTTCTCTCTTAGGAACTAATAGTACTGAAACTGGGTTACAGGGTACCATTAAATTAACAGCTAATAGCCTGGCAAACTATGAAACTTACATTAGTTCCATAATTAATTGGGATTTTTATAATTTTTATCATGGATTTGCTATTAGGGTTTTTTAGGAGGTCACAGATCAATGGGATTTCAAGGTAATAAAGGATGATTAAGTATACTTTGTAATCTAAATTTCATTGTACTAACAGCTATTCAGTAGACATTATATGTGTATCATAGGCTTCACAGAAACTTCCATGACCTAGTATATTTTTCATTATTTAGTTTCCAGAATGCAACATTTATTTAATGTGCAACAGCATTACAATAATTCAGGATCTGACAGTACTTCAATTATAAAACTCTCTTATGAGAGAATTTTTAATATTTCAATAAAATTTCAATCTTCCTGAAATTTATCCCAGTGTTTCAGCCTGGGTTTGAATATATATTCACTGTTTGTTAAAATTTCAATGATTAAAAATAAATAATTGTGAAATTTAAAAAAATATTCTACCCTTGTCTTATGGATTAATAATGAAATATTTCCAATTCAAATACACTGATTTTGCAAGAAATTATGAAGGCTAGATAAAAGTAGTTTATATCAAACATATGTTTAATGACAGTCTTAATTTAATTAGGTTTGATACAGAGTTTGATTCTGCTTTCTTTTTAATCCTAGGGAAATCCTTTGTTTTTCAATAGATAAGTAATTTTTTTTCGCTAAGCATTTGGTATAACTTCAACATGTCCTAATTTTTATTAAATAATATTTTGCAGTGAAAATGTTTTACATATTGAATTCTTACTTTTTACTAGTTGAACAGACAACAATATTTTTGGAAAATTTGGGTTTTTAATTGACAAAATGAAGGAAGGTCAACCATTTGTAAGCCAGAAAAATAAAATAAATAATATAGTCAATCAGTAATCAACAGCAGCAATAACAAACCATTTAAAACAGCAAATCATCCTACTTCCCTTTTAAGTTTTTGATGTAGAGTTTGAAGGACACTAGGAATCAGCAATTTTAGGCTTTTCAAAGGACAGCAAGAATTAATGGAATGGTTTAAGTGTTCAGCATGATTTGGGATTATGAGATCAAAAGGTGATAAAAGGACCTTTCTACTGCAAAAGGACAAAGCTGAACTAGGAAGATGGTGCATTTATATCAGCATTAAGAATGCATCCCATTAGTTCTAAAGTTTGTGAAATCACTTTCCTTTGAATCTCTCAGGGATAATTCACCTAAATTAGCATTAACTTTAGGAGGGAGCTGTGATCTGAATGCTCCTCTCTTAGTTTACTCAAAGAGAAAAACCTAAATTTAATTTATTTAGTGACCTTTGTAGATTTCAAACTTGAATGATTTTCTTTCATTACAGTCCTTGGTAGACTCAAGGTAAGAACTACCACTTTTAAATGGTGATTGCCTCATTCACAGAAATAGACATAGAGCCTAACAGGATCTTCTGTGCTTCTCTTACAGTGTAACTTGAAGCATAAGATAAATGTTTAAAAGGATGGTGGTGCTGAAAAATTCAAGGTAGGTTGTGATTAGACTAACTACAATTACACTGAGCCTCTGTTTTTGAAAAAAAAATGTACTAAATTTAGGAGGTGATAAAAGTAGAAATGTTTTTAAACAAATCTCTCCCATGTTAAAAAGATTTGATTTTATAGGAAGAAGACAGAACATATTTGATAAAGAGACATGGACATCTAATTTCAAAACTGATCTCCCAAATTTCCAGTTTTAGATATCAGTCACATTTACCTTGGGAGCTTCTGTATTTACACAGGGATATTTGCATGTAAAGGATGCTAGTCATGAAAGATTGTGCTTATGACCAGAAGTATTAACACACTTCAGCAAACATAATGCTTTATTCATGTCAAATATTCATTGGATCCTTGGTAATCCTCTATCTGTATTTTCTAGAACATTGGATGTGATGACTGTTCAGGGAAGCTTAATGAGTTCAACCCATTAAAAAATGCAACGGTATCTGCCAAATTATTTTAAAATCACTCTGAGAGAGAAGATAATGATGACATTTCCAGTTCTAAATACCTGTATTCAAATAATTTAATCTGTTTTAAAGTAAAATGCAGAATAGTCTTTTGATTAGAATGCTGCTGTCCTCATGCCACAGACTAAAGGTCCAGTTACTAAGCCCAAAGATGATCTTTCGTCTCAAGCTTGCTTGTCTGAACAAATTAACCTAGAATTCTTTTTATGACAAGTATTTTCAGATGACAAGAGATGGATATAATCCCTTCAGAAAGAAACAGGACATATGTTTCTAGTCTTCTTGAGAGACTCTCTCGGAAACTTCTGATGATAATGGTAGTAACTTCTGAGTAAATGGTAATGACTTTTCCATACAGCCAGGTTAAAACAAGGGTAGAAGACAGACCTAAACCATAGTACTTCACATTGCTTTACTAGTCAAGACTTAGACAACTAATTATTTATATGGTTACTCTTTACATGAAAAGAGCTCGTAAGTCTCTCTTCTTAAGTCTCTCTACTTAGTGTTTGTTTGCTTTTATCTTGTTTGTTTCTCAAGTCCAAACTTTGGTACTAGGCCTCCACAAGTCTGTATCAAATCTATGACTTTGCTAAAAGACAATTTCAGGGCTCAGGATTATGACACAGAAATCCCCTTTTGGATTATATTGGAGCAATTAGAAAAAAATCTTACCAGAGGTGAATTGCACTATAAGAAGAAGATGGGGTCCTATAAAGAGGTGTTCTAAAATTACAGGCAATTACTAAGAGTACATTGTGAATTAAAGTTTCCTGCATGTAGTATTTGTTAAATATATAAATACACATATATATACATATATGTATGAGTCTAATAAGCTGTATAAGTAGGAGAAAGGACAACATAGACTGTAAAAATATTTATACTAAATGTCTGCAACGAGGTGCAACACCTGTGGTGAAACTCATCACATTCTTCTCAGGTATGGAGTATAGTAACACTGGAATAATAAACTCAGGTATGGAGTATAGTAACACTGGAATAATAAAAGAGGTTCTTTTACTTATTTTTCATTTCTAATTTTATCTAAATTCTGGTATTTTGATAAATAAAATGGTAGGAATGTAATGAAACCGAAAATCCAGATATTATTACATTACTAAGGACAAGAAATAAAACCAATCTCAATTAATTTACTACTAGACAGGACACTGTATGTTTTATTCACTTACAAAATACTAAATTATTCTCGTAAGTCTTGCATTTTTTTCAATCACAGATTCTCTAAAATTTTATTATATAGATCAAATCAAATAGCAAGTGAAATAAAGTAAGGAATTACTCACTGGAGATTTTGTTCAGCAATCAATAAAAGCTTGTAATTATCAAAAGGGAGGCAATTAACTTATTTTCTCTTACCTCAGTTATTGTTCAAAAAAACTAGGTCTATTTGATTTTTCCTTTTTTGTTTTTTGAAATCAAAGATTTTTTAAGGGTGACAAGATTTTTTATGTGTAAGATTACCATTGCCACTTGATTACCAAAGCTGTGTGATTTCTAGCTCATATTCTTCCTTTCTTACATGTGAATTCAGTCTGTTAATTTTTTTTTCCTGCCTTTTCCCACATCCTACCACTGTGATTGGGTTTATCTGCAGTATCTGTAAATATATCTAATTGCTTGGATATGACAATGTCCTTGTTTAACCAATATATGATATATATGATACACTTAAATGTAACATTCCAAAACTTTTCAGAAAAATTAGTGTCTATGTTTATTTGAAAATACAACAATACTATATATTATTAACTTAAGATTTTGCAATGTTTTCTATGTCAGAAAAAGGATCCAGTGAAGAAAAAATACAATTATGGCATCTAAATTTCAAAAATATATTGCAAATTTTTAGCTTTTAGCAAAATTTTGTCCAGGTCTTCTTCAAAATATTTGGATTGAACTTTATCAGATTTTTTTTCTTTTCATAAAAAAGTGTTCTCAAAACTACATCAAGATTCCTTTGAGTCTACCTAAGTTTTTGCAGGGAATAACAGGAAATGTACAAAGATGACACAGAGATAGAAAATGTGATCCACCAAAACGAAAAAAAAAGTTTGATGCTTCAGTGCCCTGACAAAATGCAGACAGCTGTATGTGAAACTTCGCAGTTTTGTTTCACAGATGTTGGTGTGAGTATTTTCTTCAGGTCTGATTCATGTGGGTTGGCACCTTCTATCCCACCGTTTCTTCAGGGTTCACTTTGAGTATCTGGTTCAGTGAAAAGTAAAAAATGCAAAAAAATCACTGAATTTCATTTGGTTGCATGGTAAAACTGTGAAGTTCGCATGATGTTCTCTTGCAACCTCACAACATCTCACTTTATCTCAAAACTGGAAGTAACTATATGTGAAATAACAATGAAATTCAACAAATCCCTAGACATATAAGCCCAAATTGCATTTCATATTGCAAATTGATCTAAGATTCTGTTTCCAAATGTTTGTATTTCTGTATGTTTGTAGTGGTACTTTAAAGGCTCTAACCACATGTCCTTCAAAAATAACCCTGTAAGAATAACAGATTCAGGAAAGATGTAATAGACACTCAGTAACGTGATTTTTTAACCAAATATCTACAAAGAAAAAAATTACATCTAATGAATAGAGTAGTAGGTGTATACACAAAGCCAAGAGAAAGAGGAGATATTAGCATGCCACTGATCTTAAAACAGTGACATTTATATTCTCCTCTCTCCAAATAACATGGGAAAAAGTAGTTCAGTTTCATAAATAATTTTCTGCTGAACTCTAAGGCACAGAATGATGTAGATAGACCATGGGACACAGGAAAGTGACCAACTTCCTTTGTACGTCAACAGTGAACATTTTCCTTGGTCTGATAAATTTTATGTCTTAATAAATGAACTAAAATCCATGATTTATTACCAAGAAACTTCTCTATAAAATATGCATGTGTAAGTAATAATGCCGTCTATATAATTGCACTAATAACATGAAAGAATTCAGAGTTAATAAGTCTGATTTTAGGTAGTTGTTATGATTATGTAATTTCAGATTCTCAGATAAAAGATTAAAATTATGGGGTTTTTTTCCTAGCAGTCTTTCCCTGTGTCGTGGTTTTGCTCTGGGTCAATTTGCTTTCACACCCCCCACACAATTACTGTAAGTTGAGAGAAGGTTTATGCAGACAAAAGAGACTGGATTTGGGAAAATAATATGAATATTTATTACTAGCAAAATAAAACCTCCTAAAGAACTATATCTACAGAAATTCTATTTAAGTATAAGTACTATATATTTACAGAAATACTTCTTCCCCCCTTTATATCAGTCCAAGGAGGAGAAGCAGTTTCTTTCTCCATTCTCGGAGCTCCAGGTCTCTTCAATAACTTTGCAGCACTCTCGTCGCAGCTGGAACTCTTTCTCTTTCTCTCTTGCTCTGTGTCGGCCTCCAGGGCTGGGCCTACCCCCCTCCTGGGCTAAGACCAGAGGCTGGGGGTTACCCAGGCCCTGAAGGTTTTCTCTTCCATGGGCTTGCAAGGGGACACTTGCCCACCATGGATCTTCTTCTAGGGGGTTAGAGGGGAGAATGGCTTATGAGTCCACCCTTGTTTTACTGTGGGGGTCCCTCTCCCCACAGAAGAGCAGTGCTTGATAGACCTCTTGGCATGGGTCTAGCATGGATCCCACTTATGGATCCCAGCATCCCTATCTGAGCTCCAGCGTAGGTTCTCTCAGGGTTACAAATCTCCAGCACCAACAGCATGGATCTCTCACTGAGAGATCCCAAGCTTACTGACCCGTCTGCTCCAGCGTAAGCCTCGTCCCTTCTAGGGTCACAGATCTTCAATAGGACTCTGCCTCATTTCAGTCCTTCTCATGAAGTCTCGGCTTCCTTGTACATCCACAAGCTCCTCTGTGAGCCGCATGGAGAGTCTCCTCACCCCAACAAACTTCTACAGGTGGGAGGGATTATTTTTCAGTCTTTTCCCTGCTGAAGGGAGTGAGCAAAAGGGAGAAGAAACAGCCCCTCTCCTTTGACTTTTTCTTCTCTTTCCTGCAGCTGCCAGCTTTGACCTTGGAGGTCCCTTATCTCTTTGCTGGAATTCTTCTGCAGTGGTTCTTTGTCCAAGCAGTCAGTCCTCTAAGTTTGTTTTTTTAACTCTCTTACAAGAGAGAAGGGGGGCTTCAGTGCTACACCTGCCCCCCTCCCAAGCCGGGGGCAGAGGGAGGCCTGACCCCCACCTGGGGCCTGCCGCCACTCCTACATGGCTGCCGCTTCTAATTTCAACTGCACCACCAACCTTTTCTTCCGTTTTCTTAAATATGTAATTAGCAAAGGCTTTACTGGAACTTTTGATTGGCTTCTTGTCTGGAAATCTACCTGGACAAAACCATCCTCAGCCTCAGGGGCTGGCTGGCTGGGCAAAACTACAACACCCTGTCATTATTAGTATTGTGTTGTGATAATCTTCTCTGTAGTTCTAGTTAGCTTCAGTGGACAAGTACTTGGCTTAAAGAAGTTATTGTTCTTATATCACAGATAATTTTGTAGCCAAGTTAGAAAGTTATGGCTGTAATGCTAAATTCATAAAATGTAGTTTAGAGGACCTGCATCAGAGGAAAATGGTTAATGAGTCTTATTCTACCTAGTGGTCATCAAAAGCTGGAGGGGTCTGTCTTTATCAATTACCTGGAAGAAGTAACTGTGTACTCTTCCAGACAACACCAAATTGGCAGGGAAAAGGGTTAGAAAAAGGAGGGGTACCAATTAATGCACTCTATGGAAGGGCTGCCATGTGGAGCAGTCTAGAGAGGCTGAAGGAATGGGCTGAAATTCAGCACAGACTGATGTCAAATCCTGATGCTGGATAGTCAGAAATTACCTTGCAATGTCACAAGTAGAGGCCTGCCTAGATGGGCAGCAACTCTCTTGAGAAGGACCTGTGGTGGTACTGAGCACAAGCCAGTGGTGTTCTCTGGCAGGAAAGGCCGGGAGGGTCCTACATTGTTACTAGAAACCCAGTCAGGTGGTTGAGAGGAGTGATTATCCCACTTTACTCATACTTCATCAGGCTGCATCTAGAGTGCTTTGCCCAGTTTTGGGGCACCCCTGTCAAGGATAGTATTGATAGACTGGGTGAATGTATCAGATGGTACATAGAGGGTACAGAGGCTGAGAGAGGTGGGATTGTTTCACCTGGAAAAGAGAAAGATTTGAGGGGTCCTTGCAACATCTGGGTGGGGCAGGGGTGGGGGGGTGTGCATTAAACAAAGAGAACCAGGCTCCTTCACAGTGATGGCCAAAGAATGTGAGAAATTTGCATAAATTGAAACAAGGAAATGGTCCAGATGGATAGAAGAAAAAACATAATATTAAAGAGAACAAGCAAGTAGCTGACCAGTCTGCCCAAAGAGATTGTGCAGTTTCCATCCTTGGGGAGTATTTGAGATCCAACTGGACTAAGTCCTGAGCAACTTTGTGTTATCTCAGAGCTGGTCCTGCTTTAGGCTGGAGGCTGGACAAAAGGTGTCCTGAGCTCCCTTCCAGCCTCAGCTGCCTTTCAATATGAATTATTTTATTATTTCACTACTGCTAAGGATTTTCTAATGAAATATTATTCTTGCTGAAGTTAATTGTATGTCTTCCTTTGATTTCACTGGGGCTAAATTCTGGAATGGTTTTATTTTACTCTAGTATAAAGCATTTCTGTAAAAGCAGAAAACAACCTTCCCTCCTCTTCTCTTCCCATGGATTTCTATAGAAATACTTGATCTGACAAAAGTAGACCCTGTGGAACATTGTAACAAAAATTAAAAAAAAAAATCATTGCACACAGAAAAGACAAATTTTATTAGGATTACTCACATAAGTCAACAGCTTTTTCAAACAGTATGTACATTGGTTTATTGGAGATGCAAAGATATGTATAGTATCTTGCCTTTTTTGTAACAGTAAAGTGGCTTCACTGTATGACAACTTCCCAAACATACTTTCAAGGTTATGAAGTAAAATTAGTTCTGTGGAGGTAGGAGCAAACTGATGATAAATATTAAATGCCCACAGGTTAAGGACATTTTTTTCTTAGCTTCATTTCTTATTTAATTCTTCGCAATGAAAATAGATTCCTCACAATGGTATGTCTAAGATATACAGATTTTATAGCTTATTAGATAAAACCTGAGGATTTGTTATGATTTACTAATCTGACCTCCTACAAATCACAAGTCATGTTTACAGCAACAGATGATCATATGAACTAATTACAAAGTTGAATTAGAAAATGGATATTATTCCTTTCCTGAAGACAGATTTGCCAGCTGTACACCCATATCTTCACATACTTAGCACCTGACATTGCTGTGATGATGAATTTTTTACTGCAGTTACAACCTCCTTCTAAAAGTCTTGCTGTAATGGAAAACATCTTTGATATGTTTTGCTCAGCAAGCAGGTATTCAAAGATTTAGGACTGATAGGACAGACAGGGCTAAAATATCTACCAGGCATCTTCTACAACTGACTACATAAACAGCCCATAATCAACTGGTGAAGAACACATTAGATTTGAAAATCAAACAGAGTACTATATAAAGGATGACAAGAATTAATTTTATTCCCATCACACAGGAGCTCATGACAGATATTGTATATAACTGACTCAGAGCTATCTATGTGTAAATGACATTAAAAAAAAAGGTAAAAGAGAACTTCCTCATCAAGAAAGATGAACTTGTCACAACAGCTGTCACCAGAGTCCCGAGTTTTGTGATTTTCCTGAGACGGTCTCTTCATGGTCATGGCTTCTGGCATTCTGTGATTTTTGCTTCGGTTGGTGGAATGAGCTGGTATAAAGTTGTACACTGCAGGCTTTACAAGGAGCTTTCAGATAACAACCCTTAGGACTGAAATGAAGGTGAGCAGAGAGCAGGGTATTAGCTTCAATGACAAGACAGCAGAGACATGATGGCTCAGGTCAGTGGATTCAGGAGACAGGTTCAATCTAGTAGACCACTGTGGCTAGTAGGGACAACTGTGAAATATAAAGGATGTAGGCATCCAAACGTTGTTTACTATTAAAATAGTTGGAAAAATACAAAAATCATCCTGACTTCATGATCATTGTTATATAAATATAAGAAGGAAGTACAAAACTTGTAAAGTCAATAGATTACACAAATATTTACAAATCTGGGACTGAAACTGAAATATGTATTCAAATATTTCTAATGCTTTAGTCGTGTTTGCCTTGACATTGTTACTTCTGATCTAAATTTCAGTCACAGACCTTCACTTCAGCATATAGTTTTTTTTTCAGTTTTGCTTGTCTTTATTGATGAATTCTCTAAACGTGTGTGTGTCTTTAAAATTGAAAGGTTTGAAGATAAATGATCACCTGAGAGTTTTAAAAAATTAGCATATTATCTTTTGAATAAGAAGCTTCTGAATTTTATATTTTTTCCTACAAAAAAAGGTCTTTATATAACTGCATTAGGTAAAACAGTAATATTCCAGTACTTCTGGTCACTTTTGTAATTTGATTTCCTCAAAGTTGTATTTACTCAACTATTAATAAATAAAAGCAATAGTTATGCTTTTAAAATTTTGTTTCACTATTACAAATAGACTACATCATGAATTCCAAACATTAGCATATGCTGACATTAAAACTTGTCACATATTAAACAGACTGAAGTATCTGAAAAGCAACTGTTTCTAATTATTCTTAAAGCTAGAATGCTGAGCCTATCACAGGAGTATTTCACGATTTACCAATGGTATTTGGGTACTTCTAGTGTCTGTTGTTCAGGAGCTTGACATAGAGTGATTTTAATATGCTATTATATTTAATAACTGATAATAACAAGGAAAATACCTTACATATAGCAAGGTCGTTCATTTGAGTTCAGCAGCGCACTAAAAGAAATCTTAAGACTTAGCTGCGACTTAGTTCTGAGAACTAACTTGCGAAAGAAATCCCTTTTATCTCCAGAAATTTTATATTTATCTGATACAAAGGATCAACTTTATTTATTTCATGCTTGTGGCCTGATATATTAAACCATTTTTTAAAAAATTAGGCCAATTATACAGAGTACTTCATAATCTCTCAGATTTTTATTATATATAGTCAATGAGTTAAAATCATATTAATGTGTAACTTATTTATTTTTAAGTTGATTTTTTTTAAACTGAGATTCAGTTAACCTTTGTAACTTGTTCAATGAGAAAATTCAATGATCTGTATCACCACACACAATTAATGGTTGAGCAGCCTATAATAAATGAAAATGCCATCACAGCTTAGCAATTAGTGTGTGGATCATCTTCAAAAACTTGCACTCTTTTCTGTCTGCACTATTTAACTTTGCTCTGTGGCTTAAATTGTATTCAAAGTGAATGGCAATATTCAATTACCACTGTAGTGTATTATGGGAAATTGTCACAATTGTGATTAATAGCCCTTATTGAAAACAATTAATTTACTGTCCTGTTGCTAGGTCAAGTACAGAAGCTAATTTCCTGAAGGAAAGAAATATGTTTATCAGCATATCCCTTTTGATGTTTTAATCTGAAACACCAAGAGCTTCATTCACTGTAAAAAGTTTTCTTGCCTGTATTAAAAATAATTTATGATACAAAACATAGGTAGTAAAGAAAGGAACTAGAGGATCTTTAAAGTCATTTCAAACCCATATGATTCTATGATTCAATGAATTTAACAGCAAAACAGTTTTCTGTAGAGAATGTGGAATTCTCGTTGTCTGGAGGACAAAATACAATGAACTATATTTTGAAAGATATATGGCTGACAGCAGGTTAAAGTTAGTGGAAGACAAAGAAAGAAAAAATAATCATCAAATAGTTAAAGTCAGAAAGCATATTTTACCCATTTAAAATTATAGGAGACAGGATGGCAGGGAAAATGAGTTTCAATACCTGGATGAAATCCTACAGTTAAGAAATGATAATTGGTTTGTGATCTGGGATGTTTAAGTCTGGGATATTTAGATTTAAAGACCTCCTTTCTTCTCAGGATCTTTGAAACTATAGAATCTATGTTTAGATTACTTTCTGTTAAATCTACATATTGTTATAACTTATCTTTGCATTCTTTAATTTGTTATGACATCTCTTTTTCTAAAATTGTGGCACCAACTTGATCTGACTGTACAGGCATGACTTTCAGGGACTTGGAGGTCAGTCTAAAAGTAATCAAAATAAAACTGACAAAATAAAGGGAATTTTTTTCCATGATATTTGGCACTACTAAATCAAAAATTAAAATGTCTTATGTTTGTTAGTGTCTAGAAATGAGATCTCTGAATAAAGAGACATATTCAATTTTAACAAATGTAATAAAGCATTCTGCTACTATTACCTGATTTTATTTTCATAAGCACTTGCTTATGAATTCTTGCTTTTTCTTACAAAGCATATAGAATCCAACTATTCAGGGTCTGCTTGGATGTTTATAGTGTCAAAATTTTATTCTTTAATGTAATGTAAAATGATTTTCATATTTTAAATAGATATTTCTGTTATTTTTATTGTTAGAATAGACACATTAGATTGCTCTATTGTCTATGGAGACAATAGCAAATGTTACTTTGCAACTTTGCCTGCCTATCTTTAGGTTCATTTAGCTCCTTTAAATATCCCCTGATTAATACATGAAATATAAAAATTTAAAATTAATAAAAATTAATAATGATCTGGTCCAAATTATTATATTAGTTAAGTATAATAAAGTAACATTTTCCTATTGCTGTGAAGAACTTTTGTTGATTCCTAGATTACCGTAGAAAAAAATACCTCCTTTCAAAACTAGCCAGGTATGATTCCAGCAGATTTCATGTGGATTCAGCTTTGTTCTTTGTGAATTTAGTCAAAACCATTTTCTCTTTTCTGTATAACATTATGGCTTCTTCTAAGTTTTACAGAATGAGCACATATTTCATAGCAGAATTTCCTCTTGACTCCAGAACTGATATCTTTCAGTCTTTCAGTAAAAAAACTGTTTTTTAAACACTAGGAAGTTCTTTACTTCATGGTTTGTTTGGTTTTTTCTTACTATAAATGCTATAACAAAATTGATTGCTGTCAATCTGCATTTCTTTCAAAAGCAGGAATTTGAAACAGAAAAACACTTATAATTTAGATTTCATGATCACATCATCTTTTTTCGTCTTTCTTCTAATATGTATTTTTCCAAAAAGGGATAAAAATAAAATTTTGAAAATGTTGGATTTGTATTGTAAAAGAATTGAACTCTAAACAATACATGAATTCCTTGAAAATATATATACTGCAGTAGAAATTTTTATCCTGAACTGCCCTGTACTGGCAGAATAGAAGTGATGAATAATGCATTTTTCTTCATGTATGGCAGTGTTAGTAGGCCTCAAAAATATGTAACCATTTCATTATTATTCATTTATGCATACAGTTAATCATAAACTACAAAGGATTGTTGGTTTCGAACCCTTAAGAAAAATTTATGAGGTCAATTTTTAAAGAATTATTCCTCTGGGCTGTAATTAGTATTCTGTAGCATATGCAACCTGATGTTATTGTAGGCGGAAATTTGAACATCTGTGTGTATTATTTGAAGAGTTTAGTCCCAAAGAACCTTCTTGCTTTGTGATGTTAGGATGCACATTAGACAAAAAAAAATAGGTAAAGCAGAAGGAATCATTGCTTTACCTTTTGAGTGCTGAGAAATATACAACAGCTTTGCTTTTTGTTTTGCTTCTTAACATAGTAGAGCATGCAGGACCATAGCTTTAGGCTTTACACTGAACCCTCATTTACGTCAGAAATCAAGTCATCTATTTCATGAGTTCTTCACAGCTATGGAAGGATATAATACAGATTTTTTAAACGGGTAAATATACCTGTGTGAAGATACACATATACACTTAACATTCAGGATTAATATATGGTACTCTGAAGTTGTAAACCACTGGGATTTGATTTGTTTTCATCTAAGTAAGTTCTTCAGAATTACAGAAAAATAAAGATAGGATGGGTACACATCAGAAATTATTCTTTTGAATGACTGGGAAAAATTATTATTAGTTTTTCATTTACCCTAGGAAGTTTTATTAAAATAAAAAATAATCAAATCATAATCTATTCTGACAAAATTATCAGGGAAACCAGCAGAATGAAACTTTTACACATCTTGAATCAGTCTTTGATATTATCTCACCTGTTAAAGTACAGATTCTCAGAATACACAGTATTATGAAAACCAAGTTCTCCTTCAAGTCATCACTTCTATCACTCTGCGGTAGGAAATTTTATATAGGAAAAGAGAAATCCAATATTTGATCCTGGGAGATATTATTCTGAGGTTCTATACTTACGTCCTTGCAGAAAAGCATTGTAGTCACAGTTCCCAGTCCAGCACTATGCCAGGCTCTCCCACTTTTTACATACTTAAATATTCACCTAAGATATATTTGTTTAAATTATCTCCATAACTTTTATAATTACATTTAAGTAATCAAGTTAATCCTTTGTTTAATTTGTATAATTAACAGCTTTTTTTTTTTTCCTCTAGAGAAAATATTAGGAATTGCAGGAGGCCTTCTTTCAGTATACAAATGATAAAATATTAGCCAGATTTCATTTATATGTATTTCCAAAAGTCCTGGAATGCCTTTACCTCAATGGAGAGGGGAAATGGTAATGAAACTAAAGGGACTGTCAGGTCTCATAGACTTGATAAAACCAAAAATCGTTGCAGCTTTGAAAAAAAGGTACTTATGGTATTTACCTAAACAATGGGTACAATTTGAAAATGTTTTACAGAAACTTTAATATACATCTAATATATAATAATAACCTCTAGAATCTAACAACTGCAAATCTGCAATGCTACAGATTAAATTATTGACTTAATCCTTCTGAAGAGAAGGGCTTATATTTTTGACTTTCCCATGTAATTATTTTAAAAATAAGAAATTAATGGAGCAGCGTTTGAAGAAATACTCTGAATTCTACTTTTCTGGGAGCAGACAATTCTCATTGTAGAATAAAAAGAAGTTGGATTTTAGTTTGCATTTGTCCCATGAAACAGCAAAAAAATTTGGGAATATTTTAGGATTCACAAATCTTTTTTTTTTTTTCTAGAAGCCGTGGTTTTTAATAACCTCACTCTTCACACTTGCTTCCAAATACTGTCAGCAGGTGACAAAATTCCTAGCTGCTGGGACCTTTTAAAATCAACTATTTAGTGTGACTAACACGTTGAAAAACTCTGTTTATTCCAGTACCTCTTTTTACTTCCTCCTCAGCCTTTTTTCCTTCTCCCTGCCAAAAAAATTAAGAAAATACATTGTTGTCAAAATTCCCACATATCTGAGACAAACACTGTTGACTGTGTCGTGATGAGTGTGTGTATATAAACATAAGCCTCTGCATATATGTGTGGAAAGAGATATTTCTCTGTGTGTGTCAAATAAGAATCTCTTAAAAGATTGATCAAATATTTAGCACTTCAAAGACAGTCTGCACGTGTCCACTTTGTAGGAATGTGCTGATTACTGAGTGGCACGTGACAAAAGCAAGCAGAAAGGTGCTGCTTACATATTGACTCATATTTCCAAGGCTAGACTGCAGAGGACAGCTTTATGCTCTGGAGTCGTTCTAAGGAGCTAGTTCTTGTCTCCTTCGATATAAGATGCTCATTCATGTGTAAAAGAGCAGTGAATTTCAGTTACATAAGTGAAGAAAGTGCTGATTTAGTTTTGTCTGTTTGCTCTCTTATGAGGAAAGAATGGTTTGGGGTGAACTGATTATCTATGAAAACATACAAACAAAGGGCAAAAATTCAGGTTTATAAGTAAAGAATTTGGGACACAGATTTTCCAGAGTATTTATTACTAGGTTCAGTTACTTTTTACAGAGAGGTTTTACATAGCTGGTCCCAAACTTATTCACATGATGAGCATAAATTAGAAAGTCCTATGATGAAATTTCAGCAAGTTTTTATTTGGTTGTAGGATGTCAGGACAAGCATATCCTCCCTGTAAAGCTAGAAATGAATTTTAGTTATTTTATTTGCTTTTAAATAGATATATGACTTCATTTGATTCACTCTTAAGTTTTTATCCAGTGGAGTCTCACTGGAGCACCAGTGTGAGCTGACATAATTGACCATAATATCTCTATTGTACCTGTTACATCTTATCATGTCAAAGATTTCTAGTGGAGTCCTTAGTTTGCAAGTCACTGACAAAATAGTCTACAACAGCACCTTGAAGAGTTGAGCTGTTTTGGGAGACAGTAGTCTATACGCTTAGAAGACAAGACAGAATAATAAAGGGCAAATAGCTTTTACAGTTTTCCAGTGTGAAATACAAGATGTTCTTCTTTTTAATGTTAGATTGAAGATTTTCAAATTAAAATTAAAACAGTCATTATATTTCATAGCAAGTAATTACCAGGACAATTTAGAAAAGAAAACAAACAAGTCAAAGGTAATAATTATTTTAGAAAGTGTGTTGAAAAGTTATGACAATGTATCACCTTTAGCAATGACCAATAACTGTAGAATGAATTTACTAGCTCCATAAATATAATCAAGAAACATGCCTAGTAGAGTGAAAAGTTAGAATGAAAGGA
This sequence comes from Pyrocephalus nanus, assembly GCA_038380795.1. Classification (NCBI taxonomy): domain Eukaryota; kingdom Metazoa; phylum Chordata; class Aves; order Passeriformes; family Tyrannidae; genus Pyrocephalus; species Pyrocephalus nanus. The sequence continues at coordinate 52,848,367 of CM076264.1, read as the reverse complement.
AATACGTGACTTCCCAAACCACCAAAGCATCCAAAACACTAGTTTGCATAGTGTATTGTTAAGTGTTGCCTGACACTGAGAAGGAATATGATGAAAGGCCACAAAACCTGTTATTCGGTGAATAGCTGGATTTAAAAAATGTGAATTAGTAAATAGTTTACTAATTTTTAAGTTTGGTTGAGTTAAAATTTCTTGGGTTTGTTTTGTTTGTTTGTTTGTTTGTTTTTTAATAGTTTGGGGGGTTTATTGATTTTTTTAAATTTAAAAATCCTTGAAAAGTCAGTTCCTACCTGTTTTACACTATGTTTCATTGAGGTAAGTGTCTCAAGGTATCTGAAGAAAATATTTCTTCACAAAAAGCTTTTAAAATTTCTCATGCACCAAAACAACTTTTCTGAAATAAATCACATATTCATTGACAATGATGAAATATCGAAAGCCATGTAGTATGACAGGGTTCAAGTGAGCTTAAATTGAATGTTCTGTCAAGGTTTGCTGCTAGCCCCTAAAGTAAACCTTTAATAAATCAGCAATATAAGAACTGAAAGTACTTTCTAGAAAGGTAGAATAAAAAGTAAAGAATAAGCTGAAAACAACGAAAGTATTTCATATTGTCAGGTAAAGAAACTATCCAATATGTTTTATGCAAAAGTGTAGAAAAGCCATCTATAATTACTGTAAAAAGGCTATAGACATGTTGGTATTTTGTCCTTAAGTACCTCCTTTCAAATAAGTGAACTAATCCAAAGAAGTAGAAATTAGTAACTCTGCTGAATATAATGAAGTCCCTGCAGTTTTATACTGGCCATGGAAGAGTCCACAATATCTCTGGAAACCTGTGCCAATGCTCAGTAACCCTCATGGTAAAAGGGTGTCTCCTGATGTTCAAATAGAGCCTCTTGTGTTTCAGTTTGAATTCCTCCAGGTCGTGGGTTAACCTTGGCTGGACAAGAGGTGCCTACTAAGCCACTCTATCACTCCACCTTTTCAGCTGGACAGGGAAGAGAAAGTATAATGAAAGATTCCTGGATCAAGATGAGGATAGGTAGAGATCACTCACTGATTACTGTCATGGGCAAAACAGGCTCAACCTGGGGAATATTAATTTAATTGATTGCCATTTGAGTTGGATAATGAGAAGTCAAGAGAAATCATAAAACATCTTGACTCCAGCCCTCCCTTATTTCTCGTTTCAACTTCTCTCCTGGCTTCTCCAACTCCTATCCTCAAGTGGGACAGGAGGATGGAGAATGGGGACTGTGGTCAGTTCATCTTTGTCTTTGCTGCTCCTTCCTCCTCACACTCTACACTTTCTCTCTTGCATTGGCTCCTTTAGACTTAGGGGAAGCTTCTGGCTCCTTCATGCAGAGGTCATGCCTGTAGCCTAGCCACTAAAATAACCTTGCATGCAAACCCAATGTACTTCAGTCCTCAGGCACATCTTCTAGTTGCATGATCATTCAAGGATGACCTAGATCAGCCTCACAATGACATTAGCCATCACCCTGTCAAGCACAGCTAATCCTAATGCTACCTGCTGCGTTTTGCTGAAGGCTGACTGGATTGATGCTTTCTAACACAACCCTATTCAGCTCAAGAGCTTGTGTTCTTCACTGTTTGTCTCCTTCTTGACATAATGGATAATATGAGGGTTTCACTTACTTAATAGATTGATCTATATTTTAGTCCCTTGGTTGCATATGCATTTCTGTATCAACAACAGAAAGTTATCTGGGGAAATAAATAGAAATGAAAGGCAGAGGGAACTTGGGAGAAGAGGAAATGGAGATTGAAAAAAAATTACTAAAAAACTGATAGATATTGAGCTGATAATGTAGGTCTCTTGCTGAAACCAGTTTTAAACACCTGTGACTGTGAAGTATTCTTAACTTTACACAGTGCATTTTTGAAAGTAGCAATGATTTGATCTTTGAGGTATGTGTCTCAAAAATTTTGAGAAATTCTGAATTGGGTTGTGCATCAGGTTGATCAAGAGAGATAATAAAAAATCATTCCAAATATTCAGTGGCATTTAATGCAGTTAGCATAACTGTGATTACCTCTGAATCACTTGGAAAGGTTATTCAGCCTGCTCAGAATGATCTTTGGACATCATAATCCATAAAAATTAAAAAAACCACCCCAAAACAGCAAAAAAAAACCCATGAAAAAAACCACAAGTTTGTTTCTACAGTCTAAAGAACATTTTGGCCTGGTTCCTAAACAAATAAATACTATCAGTGCCGAGATATTGAAATGAAGAAGACAATCAAATTGCAAATCAGCTACAACTCTGCTCTACGAGAAAAAATTCTGTAACATTCAGTTAGCTGAAAGTAGTAGGTAATTTACATTAACATATTTTTAATATTTCTTTCAAAAAGTTATATACGAGTCTTTTTTTTCTGTGTATCTCAGTTTGAAAAATGTCATGATACTGCAGGTGTAAATCTGCCCTTAAGGTCTCTCTACATGAACTTCATGGAAGCATGACTGGAGTTATATAGGCAAGGTTTCAATCAACATCATCTAACTTGAAAGTAGCCTCAAGGGAACTAAGTAGTGTTACAGTGCATATGGTCTATTATAAAGCTAAAGTTTTGTAGTCAATGAAACTGATATAAAAACTTGCTATAATTAGTCATTAGAGACTGAAAATAAATTCCGTGCTTTTCTATGAATTAAAAATCAACACTTTCCTAATATATCAGTAACAATCTTCAGCAACTTAAAAATTCAGAAACCTTTTACAGCTTTTCTATGATGAAGAAATATTTGCAAATTAAAAAAAACCCAATTAATTCTACAGTAAGACTTAGAGTGCTAAATCTGTTAGCAACATAAGCTTTTTATCAACGCATTGATAAACATTGATTTTGCACTGGATGTTTAAGAGATTTCTTTTTGTATCAGATTCTTTGTCCAAACAGATTATTTGCGTATTGTTGAGGTTTAAAGGTCATGTGCAAATTGAGGTAATGAATATTGTTCTTTTCTTGAAAACTAAAGTATTTTAATATTTACCTTTGGAGAAAAATATTTTATGTCTAATTATTTTGTATACTTACGGAAATTATAATAATTAATGGTATTTATCTACCTTGGATCTATCTGAATATCTAACAGTCAAGACAACCAGCAACTGAAAAGTAATGTCACTACATGCATGGTGAACAGTAAACTTCTTAATGACCAAAGTGTACTATCCTTCTTCCTTAGAGAGTTGGTTCATTTTCTGTAGTGTGGTTTGGTTTTTGATTTGTTGCTTACTTGTTGTTGTCATTTTTTAAATATCATGTGTCTCTCACTGTTCTTCGAAATCCAAGCCATTATTTTCATGAAAGTTAAAGCTATGATATCATTCTGGGTCACACAATACGAAGGGGTTCATTTAAAAAAATATTAGCTTTCTCCTGCTATCACTGTTACCGGGCACAATAAAGACAACAACTGGCTGGCTGTAAACATATCCTGTAAACCAGCTCACTGCTCGAAACACCATCTTAGGCCTCAGGAGGCACATTCTGTGGTGACATGGGACCTCAGAGAGAATTGAATCAGACAGTGGGACTCACTTTTGGAATAATCTTAATAAGCTCTCGGGCAGAGAAACATGGCTTCAAGAGGATCTATCACATTCCTTGTCATGCACAAGCCTCTGGAAAGACTGAGAGGTATAATGGACTATTGAAGACTGTGTTGAGAGCGTTAGGTAATGGGACATGGAAGCATTGGGAGGCAAATTTAGCTGAAGCCACTTGGCTGGTCAACACAAGAGATCTGCCTTGGTGCTGCCCAAACAAGACTGGTACACTCTGTGGGAGGAAATAAAGTCCCCACTGCACACGGGCTGGGGAAGTCTGTGTGGGTTTCGCCTTCCATGGGAAAAGGCAAACCCATCTGTGGAATTGTTTTCACTCAGCGACCACAGTGTACCTGGTTAATAATGCAGGAAGGCGGAGAGACCTGGTGTGTGCTTCAAGGAGATATAACCCTGGGGGAAAAATCATCTGCTTTCTACTTGCATGTTGCAGGAAGTAAAGTAGCAGGCCAACTAACAACAAATTTTGCAAGGAGCAAGGAGAGTGGGACGATTGCCTGAGCCGGGCTGATGTCAGTGCCCAGCGATCGATTGTGTTGTTTCTCTTGTCTTGCGTACTCATCCCAGTGGAATGGAGCCCAAGACCTGGAGGGGTGAAAGAAGGCCATAAAACAGGATCTGTGAAAGTGTGGGAGATAGTCAGATAGGGGATCTGCATATGACAGGATATGATTTAGTGGGTAGGTGAATTCAAACCACTGACTTTCTTTCTGCTCTTATGGGAGAGACAACCTTTAAATAGTTAAACCTGCCAACAATTATTTAAAAATATGCAGGTGATTAAGTAACTCTCTGTGGGAACATCCTAAGTTCCATCTCTACCACTGAAAAGGGAAGAAAAAACCTTTAATTTTACTTGCCTAAATTTTTCATGAACAACTTGAGGGCCTCCCACAGATAGTTAACTGCAGAAGCTTGTAGACCTTATGTAAGAAATAAAATAAACTAATCAGAGTGCTGTAAAGGAAGACATGTTGTAGGGTAGGGTGTTTTGAGCTATTTTCCTTTATTTCTGCTTTATTTATACTGTTTATAAAAGTAAAATATTTTTCTGGAGTTCTGCTCTTGGAACAGACTGATTCTCTATGGGGAAGAAGCCCACCAAAGCATTTTGCTTCTATAGAAAAATGGGGGATGGGATCTGTAAGGTTAAAAAGTTTTGCTTTCTAAAAGAGGAATCTTTACCAAACAAGCTGAAGTAAATCAGGTGCTGTGGAAATTACCTGGTCTAGCACAGACTTGGAAAAAATAGGTATACCCAGAGTAGCTGTGGTTTCGTAAGCATTGGTAAACTTCCTTCTTTGAGCTATAAAAATCGCAAGGGAAATAATAATGAAAACCAGGTCAGAATTATTCTCCTCCGTAAACTGCTCTGTGGCACATCACAGACATTAAAGGGTACTTCACTCAGTAAATATTTTCCTATAAAGTCTTATATGTTGCCCCTTTAGGTTCTCAGCTACAAGCAGCTCATTATTATTAGTGAGACAAAGCTCAGTTCTTTTTCAGGGGTTAAAGGGGTGGTAGTAATAAGTTAATTAAATGGTTTAGACAAACATACATATAATATATTCAATCCCTTCTGCTTTATGCCTCTGAGTGTATAAAAACAGAGTAGTATAATTTATAACTATGCCATGTCTATTAGTGATATTTATTCAGTACAATTAATTCTTTAAAGAAAATTCATTTTTTAATCAGGAAGAAAAGCTAAAGTGTCTTGTTCAGGTTTGTTTATTTTTGGTTTTTTAATTAGAAATTATGCTTGCCTTTTAAACTCATATGCTGAAACATGACACTTTTCACAGGAAAATCAACTCTTCTAAATCTAAATACTAAATTTTAATTACCTAAGCAAGTTTTTTAATCCATCTTTGGTTCTTTCAAAAATTACATATATATCCTTAGCTGCCAAAATGCCCCAGGAACTGCTGTTTGTAAGCGTTGTACCTTTCTAACTGCTAATATCTGATTGCAATAAAACACTTCAAGCAAATCCAAGCATTCAATGGCTGAGCATCAGTTTTAGTTACCTAAAAAAAATCTAATCCAAGAACTCAGCCTGCAGACTCCCCTGCCAAATTTAAATCTTAAATGTGAATCTTGACCATTTTTAAGTAGGAGATATGGATGAGGTGTGAGAGCTATTTTGTGGAACTTTTCTGACTGAAAAATACTCCAGTAAAAATTAGGGTTGTCAGAATTTTACACTAACATATGCAGTCTTTTCCCAACCAGCCTCAGATTCTATTTGCAAAATGTCATAACATTAAAGTCAATGCTCAAGGATTTGTTTTCCACCATATGCTTACATCCCCTTCTGAATGGTAATAGTTATCACCTTCCCTCTTTACCATACTCATACTATTAATGATTTCATCTACTTTGCTCTCTGATATTTAAAAGACTAAAAATTTAAACCTAAATAAAAGGAAAATATTTGTCTTGCTATGTTACTCATTGTTCCAGATTTTGCTGAAAAATATCTAGTGTAGAAAAGAGCTACAGAAATCATAGATAAAATGAAATAATCAGCCCCTCTTCCCTTAGAAAACATCTAGTTCTAAGGTGTTTAAGATTTTAAACATTTTTTAAAGTCATGTCAATAGATATTCAGTTTGAAAGACAACATATATAACTGAAATCAACAGTAAAAATAATACTGCCATCTGAAAATACACTTTAAAATATAAACTGCCATAGAATCCAGTGTAAACATAAAGTGTACAACCTGGATAGCTGAAGATCTTTAGTCTAATACTTGTGTTTCCAAGGGTTATTTAAACTCCAGTTCTTTCAGTTTGTATTCAGAGTGCTTGATTAGTAAGATTCGGTTGAAATCCTGAGAGCTACGCTTGCAAGATTAGTGATTAGGGTTCTACTTAAACACAGAGGATAGTAATTTAATCTGCTTAGAATGAGAAAATATTTGTAAAAATAATTGTAAAAAATATACTCATTCATATTTTTCTTTTAATAGCTGAGGATTCCTATTTTGTATTTGTACCTTGGTTGATGCAAAATCAGTCAGATTGTCACAGTATGTCAGCAGTCACAAATGCGATAAAAGTTTTTTCTGAAGTGCACTATGCCTTCCTTTCTATAGAGCAGTAGCACAGCTCAGAGTCATTGTTCCAGATTTCTTCAAAGACTCTCAAGGCAGTGGTGCTCAATCCTTGATATAACAGATGGTCTTTATCTGTAGTTTTGCACTTTGTGGAGCTGGTACCACAGTTGAGGATTTGCCCTGAGCATGTCCTTACAAGACTTCAATGGCCTACCTGTCAGCCATTCACCATGCATTTAATGGGCATAAAAAAAAGGCTTGAGGCATTCATGTTGTTCATCATATGTGCCAGATGTCCAGAGCAACAGAGCTGAGCCTGCAGGAACCTTGACGTAATACTGAGCACTTGACACTGATGCAAGATAACAGTATCCTAGATTGATAAATTATTCAAAGAATAAACGTATGAAATATATTAAAACCTTTTTGTTCTTTTTTCAACAAGATTAATTTAACATTTTAAAATAAGAATACAAATAAATATACCCATTCTCCCATATTTTTATTTTGATGAAGAGAATGTTATCTGTATAAATGTTATATATTCTGCACACACTTCTTATTCAAATATCCTTTTCTAGCAGTAGTAAGAGGCAGCTAACATTAGACATTTGACGCAGTGACTACAAGTATAACAGTATTCATTGAAAAATATATTGAATCTAATTTTTCACATAAGTTTATATTTTCAGATTTTAGGGCATATGTTAGCAATACTCTATTTTTCTCTGAATGACACAGATTACTAAATTTATATTTTTAAATTCCTATTGAAAATGAAATTAGAATCCTGATTTTCTTATTCTTCTTCAGCTGTCAAGAAGTTTTTTGAGCAATTAACAACTTTAGGAACAGTGTACTACCCTACTGTTTAATTATCTACTTATGATAGTCTTGGGCACCTTAAAGGTTTAAAATCTCAGTGTAGCTGGAAGGAAGAGAGTTCTCATGTTAATGATTGATTTAATAAGTGGGTGAAATTATTTCTGACTGTAGCTATGTGTGCTGTACCAGGGGGCTGGGCAGAGTGCAAGGCCCTTTCTAGACCTCAGTAAGAAAAGCTTGATGGCAAATAGTGAAGCAGAATTGAAGTTAGAAATAAAAATATAGATAGTGAGTAAATCATGTGCCATGAACTGCTGAGAGCCCCACAGCATCAGACAGAATCCAAATGAATTCCAAGGGCACACTGTACATATTCTATCGATGGAGAGGTTCTTTCTTTCTCCTGTGCTGTGATTTGTGTAACAAACCAAACCAAGTGTCCTCTCCTGACAGGTACGAATGCTCATAGGAATGCTCACATTGTCATGCTATCCACTAGAGTGCAGCACAGACCAGTATGGGGTATTCTAGCATGTTCCCTTGCAGAGGTGAATACATGCATTTAAACATCAGTTCCTCATGCTAACATGTTGGCTTCTCAATGAGTTATTAGGAAAAATTTCTTTCCCAGAGGGTTACAAAACATTGGAACAAGCGGATTGGGAAGTGACTGAGTCATCATCCATGCAGGTATTTAAAAGGTATGTAGATGTGGCCTTAGGGACATGATTTAGTGGCGTACTTGGCAGTGTTAGTTTAGTGGCTGGACTCAATGGTCTTAAAGGTCTTTTCCAACCTCAGTGGTTCTCAGGTCCTGCATGAATACTCACTAGCTTATCAAATTTGCTTTCTTGCTCTTAAAAGTCCCTCTTTGATATTCATATCTGGTAATACGGCTAAGGAAAACCCAAATCTACCAATTGGTATTTGTCTAAGGGAATATGGGCAAAAAGGACAAAATCTTACTTGTACATAAAGAATAAAATGTATGCCTACACATGTAGCACAACTTTTTTATGCTTATGCAGTACTATCAGGAAAGAATATTATTAAATGAGGAGACATTATTGTTACCAACATGTATTCTCTTTTTATAATGTTAAATTAGTTTTAAAACTAGAGTAAAAAATTGCAATATTAAAGATAGTCAGGAACAAATAAAACATTACAATTAAGAAACATTAGTTCAAATTTGACTGCAATTAGATATCCCTTCTTTGAAACAAAGCCATCTTTTAAAAAAAGAAGAAAGCAACAAGTAATAAAAAATCATCCTAACTTTTTATGGTCACTGCAGCTTCATTTCTCAACAATAATGTCATTATTTGAAAAATTTCAGTTACAAGACTGAAAGTATGAAATAATTTTTCCTCAACCTGTAGAAATGGAGGTAAGAAAAATATTTAAGACAATTTCAATTAAATTTAATGATGGAATATTCAGAGAGGACACATAAAAGGGCAAGAAATATATTTTTTAAAATGTTTTAAAATTAAAAGGGGTGGGGTTTATTGGAATTTACATTTTTAAAAATATTCAAATTATATGAACGAATCTTCTGAAAGTGTCTAATATTCATTAAGCAAACTTTAACATAATAGATGAAAAAGTACTGTGTCCTAACATACTGAATTTTACCTTCTTTTGAGATTCAATTAAATAAAGATATTGACTTGTATTATCAAAAGTGATCTGAAAATCTTTTACTTTTCTGTCAAAGAAAAGGTCTGCAATTTAAATCTTATACTGAAGAAAAGAATCTGACTAATTTATTTTTCAGAAAGAACTGTGACCACATCAACTTAAAAAGAGACATTATCCTCTGAAATTTCCTTGGCAATACATGTAGCAGTTATTTCATCTTTAGAGAACACTGTTCTTAGGCTTTGGTCCTGCAAGGCAGTGAGGGGTTTGTTACACGAAAAAAAAAAAGACTAGATCATCTTCAAATCACTTTTATAATTCTGTTACAAACTTTAACTTAAAAAGAGATGAGATTTTACAAAGAAGAGTGGAAAATTGTGTGTCTTTAAAACAGCTGAAGGTTGACTGCCAGCACGAACTGTGATCAGGAATGTTTGACAGGCTCTGTAGTTAGGGAACATTTACTAAACTGTGTTTGCTTCCTTCAGTGTTGTGTTTCAGTATTCATAAAATGACAATGCAGAGGTGGCTGTGGGGGGAGAGAAAAAAAACAGACGGAAAAAAGACAGTGAGTTCTACCAACACAAAATGTAAGACAGCTTCCATACTTCCTTTTACAAGAAACAGGCATTTAAATTTATACACATTTTTTCCTTCTTGCTGTAATCAATACTGTGCTGAGGAGCTATTAATAACTTAGCTAATAAGTCAGGTGATTAACCTGCTAACATTAAAATTATGTCATCTTAAAGATTTATATTTACAGGAAGATTTTTTTAAATACTATTTATTTTTAGGTGGGATTAGCACAAGAACAGTAATTCAGTACACTTTGAACTAGTACTGGGAAAAAACAAAATCATATATGATTACATTTTCATGTTACACCAGGATTATTGTCTTATATTACTTTATTGTATAGTACAATAATATAGTATTAATTAGATGCTTGCTTAAACAAAAATTGTGATAACTTGCTTTCAATATCTTTCTGTGGAGTTCACAAGCTTTTGAATTTTTTAATCTCTTCTTTGTCACTGAAGCACAATAGGCACCATAAAGCTATGCTGTCTTTAATTTATTCATGCAGGTAAACAGTAAGTCATCATTGCCACACAGGGTGGGTGGGTGGATAATTTTGCTATTAAAAATCTCTGCAGTAAGGTAGAACACTAAGAACAAAGTAAAATAACAAGACTAGGTAGATCTAGTTTGTGGTGGTTTTAAACTAGTGTACTTATTTATTTCCATAACACTTGATTTCTTCCAAGTTCCTTTTATTTCACCCTCAAGCATATGGTGAAGGTTCCCTTCGTCACTCCCCCTACTTAGTCCCCATGCTTTTGAAGTGGCATTCTGTTCTATGAAAGGAGTTTGATGCTTAACGTGCTCAATGAGTAGGAATCTCAATTGGTGGGAAAAGTATCTGGATTGTTTGGACTAGATTTGGGGAGGGGTTAAGCAATTTGTGATGGAAAAACATAGCATCCAGCACATGTGACAGTGGGCAGCTTGTGGCTACACAATAATTAGGGTGAAGTAAAGTCAACTTCTGAAGACTAAGGATCTTCTATTTAAGGTAGTGCTATGTGTTATTTTGCTGGCAAAAGATAGCTGGGTCTAGACTGAAAAAGCAAACTGTCTGCATGTAAAGTTGGTTTTAAGTCTGTGCAATTATATTCTGTCTCTCAGTAGGGCTTGTTATTGTAAGCTCAGAGTTGCCCTGACCATGATTATATTGTGCCGATGTCCCCTGAAGCGCCAAGGTAGCAAACTCCTGTCCATTTAGAATTCATAGCATCGAATGGTCTCCTGAGGATGTCTCTAAAGTAACTGTTAGCATATATGAGGTTGTTTTGATCAATTTGCCTTCAGATATTTTTTAAAAAGGAAAAGGCTGACTAGCTTTTTCTCAGATGGGGATGTGTCGTTATGTGAAAAATATCTTGCTTTTTATAGCACTATTTTATAGTTAAACAGACAGAGAAGAAAAAGTAGTTTTAGATACGGCAAATGAGAACTATATCAGTAAGTAAAAAGATATCAGAAGCTTAAGGGAAAACAATGAAATTAAAACATGAGCTGAAGAAAGGGAACAGGTCTTGTTAAATTTGCATTGATAGCCTGAAATAAATCTTGGTAATTAATTTTTCATATTAATTTGAAGTGCATGAGTTATACTAGCATTTGCCTCAAACAATACTACCTATCTGGAAAATGTAAGATCTCAGTTTTGGAAAAAAGCAAACAAAGTGAGGAAGATTTTCAATGAGAGACAGAACTACATATATGTTTTGTCTGCACTTTTTTTTCATTTAACTATCACCAAATAAGTTTTTGGAAGATCAGTAGTATATCTTTGCAAAACATTCTTAAATATATGCTAATTTAACTTCCATACTGGACTGCATACGTTTTCCCTGGGATAATCTTGATACAAATTTTACAAGGATTTTATGGGTCTGTTTGCTTTATACGTTTATGCAAGGCTAAATGGCAACTGTAATACTTTATGTAGAGATGGAAAGTTTTATTTTGACCCTCTGTACTTAGGTATAAAATACAGGGTTTATTTGGTGTATAGAGCCTAAAAGAATATCATTAATTTTTTTGTTTCTCTTGACTGTACTTCCAGATGTTTATATGCTGTGCTTTGTTCATTGCATGGTATCAGAAAAAAAATCATTCTCTCTCCTTCTTTCTTCTCATAAAATGCAAAACAGTTTATGAATTTTCTTGGAGTTCTTATTAAGAAGAAATACAGGTGTCAGTTATATTTCTCCTTAATAGCAGGTTTTCTAAAACTTCAGCAGCTGAACACATCATCTTAACTTCTAAAAAAACATCACAGCATTTAAAAGGCAGAGAGATTTTATTTGAAAAATAGATTATTTGAAAAATATCACATGGAAATAATAGTTTAGCTGTTCTCTTATTTGGGTGTCACATTCCTTTTTAGCCTGTGCCAATTTTTTGGATGGTATTTGACAAGACGTTCTCCTTGAACCTTGGGGAAAATTACATGGGAAACAAACATTATGTTTCACATTATTTCAGTTCTGTACTCTTTGGATGCATCGGGATGTACTGGTTTTACACATAAGCATTTTATTTCTGGGTTATTAATTTTCATAGTTTATACTAAAGGGAAAAAAAACCAAAACAAACCCAAACAAAAACCCCAAACAAGCAAAGAAACAAAGACAGGCTCTCAAAGATTAAAATTGCCTAAATACCAATCACTGCCATGTGATACGCCCTTACTTGAACAGATGCATCTGCATCCAAAAACATAATTTCATAGAATCATAGAATTAATTGGGTTGGAAGAGACCTCTGAGATCATCAAGTCCAACCCTTGATCCAACCCCACTGTGATTACTAGATCATGGCACTCAGTGCCACATCCAGCCTCATCTTAAAAACCTCCAGGGACGGTGAATCCACCACCTCTCTGGGCAGGTCATTTCAATGCCTGATCACTCTCTCTGTAAAGAACTTCTTTCTAATATCCAACCTAAAATTTAAAAAATAAAAAAATAATGATCCTTCCGCAGTAAAACCTACTAGATGCATAACTTCTTCAGTGTTTAGGAACTGGTAGGGTTATAATTATTATAGTGATATATGTGTTAGCTGCTCCACTTTCAATTCAGGAAGTATTTCTTTTATTATTGGAAAAATTTCAATCTATTTATGCTCTTTAAATATTTATATGTTCTTTAAAAGGTTGAAGCATTGTAGCTAGTCTAAAAATATCATAAAAATCTCTCCAAAGGTCAGCATGTCATTTTTATTCTTTTGTACACCAGATGTCTGTGTGTGTGTCCACTTAAGGGCTAGTTCTCATTGTTTTCCTCCAACTTAACAAGTGTTGGGGTTTTCCCAGCATAGACAGTCTTTTCACGATCAAAACATCAACAAAAAAATCACAAGTGAACTGGCCATTACATAGGTTTTCTACATCTAATTTCTTCAGAGGAAAGGAACAAGGGAAGGAAGTATAACTAGAGAGACGAGGCTTTCACTGAAGTAACCAGTTTCCTCAAGGAGTTCATAGAAAAAATCCAGCCTGTCAGAGACCTAGTTTTATACAAGCCATGTTCTCTGAGGTCATCTGAGGAATATCTCAACTGGTTGTACGTTGAAAGTTCCAAAACAAGTTAAAAGCAAAGCATACTTACTATAGATTGATTGCAATTCTTAAAACCTCTTTTTTAAGGGAGTTTTGATTTAGTAGTAGCATGTTTTCAGAGTCACCACCAGCTTGATTGAGCAGCTCATCTATGTCTTGTTGTGAGTTCCTTGGGGACAACTGGAGCCAACTGCAACAAGCTGTGCCTGCCATGGGAAAGGTCCGGCTTCTCCTCACAGAGGCTGCCCTGAAGCCCTCATTGCTGTGGACACCCAATGCACAACTTCATACTCTCTAAACTGAAACTAGGCTTGTGTCCTATAATTGTTACTGCAGTTTACCTTGACATTTATAAGATTTTTAGTTCCTGTCATATTTGACTTTCACTTAGATTTTTTTTTAACTGCTGGTTGAAACAGCCAGTGGTCTGTCTTCTACACACTCACTCCAAATGCTCACTACTTTTTTTCCAAAATGTATTCAGTTACTGAGGTCATAAAGATATAGTTTGGATTCTTCCTAACCAACATGGATATCAAAATTATGGATTTGCCGAAATTGCTAGGTTACTGCTGCCTTTCTGTCAGATCCAAATTCTAGAAGGTACTTGAATTGCAGTCTTGGAAAAAAGACACTTAAAGCCATCACTAATACATGTGAGAAGTGTCCTCATTAGAAATTAGGGAAAAAGTTCAAATGATGTAGGATTTTAGGAATATTAAAGTATCTGCTGAAGGTTTTTTTATTTATTGGTTTCTAACAAGAGTGTTAACTCCTCAAGCCTTGGGTATGTAGAGAAGACTCCCTACAACCTACTCACCAGCGCTCTTTTTTTTGCTGTGTAAAATACATCATCCTTTCCTAATTTGTTAATTTATAAACTTTTTTTTTTTTTTTAATTTTACTTTGGAATGTTACCCCATGCAGGTTCCCATAGATGAACAAGAGAGGTTAAATGTATGGTAAACTTATTCCAACATTCAGCAGGCAACATATTTCCATATTAGTTGATGCTCGGCTGTAAAGCATGCCACTCTAATCATATCATTGCATAGCTGGAAGTGTTACCTTTTTAGCATTAAAACTCTATTTCTGACTTCTAACATTCTTATTTATTTCATGAAGGAGGACTTGTGTCTTACCACATATAACAAATGAGTCTTGTCACAAGGTTTTGTACTCAAAACAGAAAAGCAAGACTGAACAAAGCTGGGTTAAGGCCTAACAAAAACAAGATTATTAATCACGGGTGACAATTTTAAAGTGTCAGATTTATGTTTTGGTTTGCTTTAAAGTACTATTATGAAATCTATATATAGTGGAAAAAAAACCCCCTGTGACTGAAATAAATTATTACTGAAATTATTAAACCAAACCAACTTAAATATCTATTTATCTCTCGTATTATGAGTTAATTTTAGTACATTTATTTAATTCCCATGCCTATAGGAAAATGATGTGAAGCATAACTGCTCTGTTTTTTATAAACAGATCATGTCTTAGAGTGGGAAATCCTCCTATCAGTGTGGGCAATATACCAACTATTTACAAGAATTATAATACTGATAAAAAAATCATAAGATTTAGAAGTATTGATAAAGGCAATGTTATTTACTGAAATTCCATATTAATAACAACTGATGAGTGATTCTTAGATCCTGCTGTGATAGGTATTCCTGCTACTTGTGCAACTTATTTTCAGAGAAAATTAAAATACCTTGGAGATACAAACTTAAGCTCTTCATATTGAAAATCTGAAATTTATCCTTAAAACAACCAGAAATAAATTTTAATTTATTAGGTTTAGATGCTTCTCTAACATTTTTGTCATGGCAAATCTTAGCACTTATTT
The DNA here is from genome assembly GCA_038380795.1 of Pyrocephalus nanus. NCBI lineage: Eukaryota > Metazoa > Chordata > Aves > Passeriformes > Tyrannidae > Pyrocephalus > Pyrocephalus nanus. Next base: position 52,833,243 of record CM076264.1, on the reverse strand, counting down.
CCAGCCATATCTGTCCATCAAATCTGAGTAACATCCTTTTGTCCATATAAAGCTGTCCTTGCAGACAGCATGTTCTATGGTATTCTTGGACTGTGTTTTGTTCACTCAGGAGATTGAACACAATCAATCTTACTGGCATGGACCTGGGCCAAGGTGCATCAGAGGCTAACCAAATTTGTCTGATTTAGTAGAAGCGATTTGATTTAACTAGCAGTTATTACCTTTCTGTTCTTTCCCTTGACAGGCAGATTTAGAACTTATAAAACACACAGGCTGAAAGCCAAGGCATCACTGACCTACACTATGCTGGATCACCCTATGATAGCCCTAGCAAAACAAAACCATTAACATTTCATAGGCCAAATGGTGAGCTCTGGGATAACTTGAAGGGACATACTTTAAATAAGCATGGTCTTTCCTACACTTAATAATAACATATCTGTCTTAAATGCATAAAAATTTCTTCATCAGGAATAGTAGCCAGAAGCCAACAAACAGAAAACATCTCTGAGAATTATTTAAAAGAAAAATTCAAAGCAGACAGTTGAAATATTATAATAAAAAATGAAAATGTAGTCCCAAAAGAATAATCATTAATAAATTGTTCTTTAACTATTCAGTAATTCTGTTGTCTGATGATGACCCTATTGAGCTAACAAGAAAACTAGGAAGTAGAGCTTTGATTTAACAAAGTCCATGTAATACCAGGCCTGGTCTAGTGATCTAAAGGATACTACTAACTAAGCAATTTGGAAGCTCCTTGTCCTTCAAGCAGAAGCAAATAAGAAGGCATGGAAGATAAAAAAGTCTCAGAAAACAACTAGATTACCTACATCTGAAGGAAAAATAAGCTGTCTGAAATTAAGCAAATGAAATTTTCAGATGTACAAATTTTCAGGTGTACAAATAAAAAAATCAGATTAGCTACTGCAGCATTATCTTTCTATTTAGTAGGAGAACCAGTTGAAATAGAGTAAAAATACTAATGACAGTTACTGAAGTTTAATTATAAGAGAGTGTTTAGGCCTTAAAAATATAACTGTTTTAGAACAATCAGGAATTTACATCTCCTTTGCCACCCCACACTAAAAACTTTTCATGGTTTAGCCCCAGGCAGCAACCAAGCCCCACGCAGCCACTTATTCACTGCCCCACCAGCAGGACTGGGTAAAGAATTGGAAGAGTAAAAGACAGAAAACTCTTGGGTTCAGATAAGACAGTTCAATAGGAAAAGCAAAAGCTGTGCACAAGCAAAGCAAAACAAGTAATTTATTGCTTCCCTTTGGCAGGCAGGTGTTCAACCATGTCCAGTAGAGCCAGAGTCCATCACAAATAATGGTTACTTGAGAAGACACACATGCCAAACAACCCCACCTTCCTCCTTCTTCCCCCCACTTTATATACTGAGCATGATGTCATACAGTCTGGAATATCCCTTTAGACACTTGACTCATCTGTGTCTCCTCCCAGCCTTCTGTTCACCCCCAACTTCTTCACCGGTGTGGCAGTACAAAAAGCAGAAAAGGCCTTGGCTCTGTGTGAGCACTGCTCAGCAATAACAAAAACATCTCTATATTATCAACCCTATGTTCAGCACAAATCCAAAAGACAGCCCTATGCCAGCCATTGTTCTGAAAAATAACTCTATACTAGTCAAAACCAGCACACTTTTCTAGTCACAGATGAGAATTTTGTTGTTGTTGTTAATTCACAGTATCTATTTATTTAAGAGAAAAACAGCAATTTAACATTGGATAGCACTGACTTCCTTCACTGTTACATGGAGTTCCTCTCTAAGTTCTGCTTTCCATTCTCACTTGAAAAAGCATGTAACAGATTTCCAAAAAATTATAATCACATGTGAAATAGTATTTAATGTGTGTTCTACTTCTGACAAAAATTTACCACAAACTAAAAAAAGCTAAAACATGTCTATTCCCCTACACTTGAAAATATTATGTGTTTAATGTCAGTGTAATACTCTCTTTGCCTTGCCAGAAGAGTGATATTAGAAATTATTGTCTTGCAAATTAACTTGACATGAGATAAGCTGAGAATTATTTAAAATTCCTTTCCATCTAAGCATTATATTTAAAGGTTCAGTTTCACTGTTATAAATTATCAGTACATTTCCCCTTAGTGGTGTTTACTATCTCATCTTTGAGGTTATCTGGAAGCAGACATTTAAGAACAGTGAGGTGCATTTACTTTCACTGACATTTAATATAGGACTTTTGCAGAGTTCTGAGTGTTCCAAACTTTGAAAAGGTTTATTGTTTATTCAGGCCAACATTCTTGTCAAAGTCAGAAAAAAGATTCTGTGTATGCTGCTGGTCTCATAAAAACAAACTCTGTTGGTTTTATTTTGTTTTTCTTCATTGTTGCAAAATTTAAAATTTGTGTGTGATTCTATTGTGAGGAAAAATTAGAAAAATGTCAGCAATTTATAGTAAGAAATAGGTGCATAAACCCATATATTCTGCTAATTTAAACTTACTTCCCAATAGCCTTAGCAGAATATCAGAAAATTGTTAGAGTCAATAGACATCCACAACAGAGATGCAGAAAAAATACTATGTAAAGAAAAGGCAAATAAAAATAGTTAAACACAAAGATTCCATACTAATTTTTTATTGATGATTTCCAAGAAAATGGAAACTGCACAAAACTTAAAGTTTTCATACACATATCTATATGAAACTTCACTGACACTAGTAAAATAGTCAAAAGAGGTACAGAAAGAAACTTCACTTAAACTATTTTCCATAAACATTTTTTTTTTGAGAGATTCAGTAATAGAAGCAGAACTGTTCTCAATAGCTATGGATAGTTTCTACATCTCTGCATGAGTCCTTGATGGCATTCTTGAAGATCAAAACTAGAAGTAGTGTAAAATAAGAAAAATGGAAAATACAACATTTTTAATATCTACTATTGTGATCTAGTTTGTTGCTGTATGTGAGGTCCTGACATAATAGCACTGTTAATTTTACTGACTACTTGAAAAGAGGGTGAAAGATTTGCATTGTTTTAGTCTTCTGATATTGGCATTGGTGAAAAATTCTGCCCTTAATGCCTGGTTTGTTATTGTAACATTCTTAGCATTTTCTTTTAATTAAAAACAAAACAAAACAAAACAAACAAAGGAAAAAAAACACCAAAGCCAAAAAGCAACAAAACCTTAGGGCATTGCATATTAGAGAGAAAGGATTGACTTCTAAACAATAAATGGTTCTAGAAATGTGATGTATCCAAACTGTACTGCTTTATATGTTTAAAATATTTTCAAATATATAATAAGGCATCTTAGGATAGAGATTTTATGTTATCTGGACAATGTAATTTTAAAACACTAATTTGTTCTTGAAACCACTATTATCAAATTATTGATCCTCATCTATATAACATTAACTCTGATTCCTTTGAATGAGAATAAATGATTCTGGTATTCATCACCAGTAAGAAAAAAAAAATTAACTTTTATCTAAGTTTACTCATTTATCGTTAATTAAATCTATAGAATTAGCTCTGTGGAAAGTGGAATGTAACTAAGCAAAGTGTTAAAGATTCAGTTTTTATGAAGCAGTTTCAAATTCATCACAAATACATCATAATCAGGATCACAATGTCAAGGGAAAAAATCTGGCTTTGTCAAGAAAAACTAGTTTTCAGCCTTGTTCTAATTGTCTTTATTGAACTAGTTCTTTCTCCTTGTACGTGAAGGATTGCATTTTATCCTGGAAGCTGTTACAAAAACTCATTGATGTTATTCAAGTCACTCAAAGCATTTTTAATTGTATAGTCTTCATTTTCATTCTTGCTAATTAGGCTTTAATTTAGAATTTGATTTATTGAAGTGCAAACTTTGCATGCACTTGTATCTGAAACCCGTTGCTTAGAGTTGTAACTTTCTTTAAATTAACGCTTTCAAATCTTCCACTTTTAAAGGATGGCACTGTCTAATATGTAGCATTTTGAAGGGCGTGTTAGTGAAGTAAACTTTCTAATCAAAAGAAACTCCTAACAATCAACACTCCTTCACCCTCTCCCACCAAAAAAACCAACAACCAAACCCAAAACTGAAAGTACAGTTTGTTGGTTGGTTTTTTGTTTGTTTTATTCTTTCTCTATTGATCTGCATTAAAATGTATGTAGCCTGAAGCATGAAAGCACAGTAACTCTGTATGTTTTCTTAATTATAGAATATAAATACTGCATATTTAGTTTGTGTTCTGAAACTTTTCCCTCACACATTTATGCATGGAATTTACTTCACTTTATATTCTAGAATCCAGAATTTAACCTACGAAAGCAGATAACTATGCTAAAAGAGAATATTCCTCTATTCACAATCCATAATTAAAATCATTTCTAAATAAGCTGTGTAAAATGGAAGAGGTTGTCTTTGAGTCAGCAGGAACTTGAACTTTGCAGAAAATACCTACTGGTAATAAAGAAACTTGTTACATTTATTAATCCTTTTTTATGAATTGTTTTGACCTCTTAAGAACATCTGTCCAACATTGCACCTATAGTCTATCATTAATTATTTAATTTTTGGGGGGTTTTCTAGATAAAATTTCATGATTTTTAAATAACAACTATTTATCTCCCACACCTTCAAAATGACCACTAGATTGTTGTGGTATAAGTTCCACAGTATATTATTACAAATGTCCACATTATTAATCATAAATTGTTAGTGATAACTGTGTCATTTGTGTCTCTGTATCATCCAAATTCTCTAAAAGTATTCTATGCAAAAAATTCCATTCATTCATTTCTTCCTTGCTAAATGAACAAAAATGAAACGAAGGTATTTCATATGATCATTAAGGTTGGAAAAGAACTCTAAGATCAATGAGTCCATCCTTTGACCAAAGCCACGTTCTCAACTTAATCCTATCACTACGTGCCACACCAGCCATTTCCCCTTTTAGGGATGGTGACCTACCTCTTCCCTGGACAGTCCATTCCAATGCTTGTCAATCATTTCAGAGAAGAAATTCTTTCTCATGTCCAACCTAAACTTCCCCTCACACACCATGAGGCCATTTCCTTTTGTCCCATCACTTGTTGCCTGGGAGAAGAGGTCAACCCCACCTTGCTACAGCCTCCTTTCAGGTAGTTGTAGAGAGTGATAAGGTCTCTCCTGAGTCTCCTTATCTCCAAACTAAACCACCCCAGCTCACTCAGCCACTCATCATATGATCTACTCTCTAGACCCTTCACCAGCTTTGTTCCCCTTCTCTGAAAATGCTCCAGCATCTCAGTGTCTTTCTTGAAATGAGGTACCCAGAACTGAACACAGGATTTGAGGTCTGGCCTCACAAGTGCCAAGTACAGAGGGACAATCACTTTCCTAGCCCTGCTGGCCACACTATCTTTGATATAAGCCAGGATTCCATTGGCCCTCTTTGCCACAAGGGCACAATGCTGGCTCAAAGTTGATATCTCTGCTTACCATTTGGAACATCCTATTCTTAAAATAACTTGAATGTAAGGAAAAATGAATGAATACAGAATTTTATTATGTTCATGACCAAGAAGACTATAATTATTCTTAAGCAAGTAAAGTATTCATTGAGAGAAATCGGAAAGAAGAACTGAATTTTGTCATTTGCAAAACATAGTTGTAAGCCTTTGAATATGATATATGGAAATTGTTTCAAAAATATTCAATTTTAAAATGAGCAAAGGAGTTTTACTGTATCCAAGCTGAAAATACATGGTACATCATAATTTCTATGAGTTTTCTCATTGATTTTTTTTTCTTACCATTTAAATTTAAATGGTTTAGTTCGAAAATTCCTGGGTGTCTCTTAGAGAAAAAAATGTCAAAAATCCCCATCTATATAGTTCTCTACTTGGAAACTTTAAAATAGCTCATATCATTCTACTACTGCTATTAGGACATTAATACCTGGAAAACAGTTATCCTCATCTATCCTGAGCTGACTAAACTACACAGACTTTGGTCATTTGGCTGTTGTTCCTCTTCCACAAGAGCTTTCCACATCTGAAAGCATTCTATGCAATACATTCCTTTTATTAGTTCCTCCATGCTGAGTGAGTAAAAATGCACAAGAGCTTTCCACATCAAAGTCAGAAGTTTCTTATGGACCTTTAAAGCATCTGCATCTAGCAAAAAGAGCTTGGAGATTTAGCTTTCATTTCCACTTAAACATATTGTGGGGGCTTGGGTTTCTTTTTAATAGTTATTCTGTAAGGACTATTGTACGTGACATCAGTGAAAAGGTCAAATCTCATATGCTATCAGAGAGATTGTCAGAAGCAGGAATAAGGGAGGTTTTGTCAGCAAATTATCCAAAGACTATAATCATATTGGACACAAGCTATGATGTGGGAAGCACAGCTCAGTGAACATGCCTCACAATAAAGATATTTTTAGAATACCATTATTGGTCAAGAGACAAACAAAGAGATAGTTTCCAGATTGAATGTTTTTATGACACTTCTATTTATTTGGCGTACATGTCATAGCTGGATGGTCATTACAAATGACCAAAAGATTATATTAATTTAAAATGCCATTGATACTGGATCAGAAGGCTCCACCTCTCCCTCCTCTCAGATAGGTTTACCAAAGATTGACAATAATATTTTAGGAAAGGTATTGTCACTAAAATAGTTTTAATCCCAGATTGCATTGTTGCCTGTTATAGAGGTACATCTGAAATTGCAAACTGCACAACTGCAAAGGAAGCATAAAAGACAGCTGGATATGTTGCAATTCTTTAACTTGGATTGTCCAACAAAAAATTCTTCGAAGAAAAATGTACCCCTTGCAAAATGGGCTACACACTGAAACATCATCGATGATGTGTGTCCATTTACAATCATGGGGGGTTTTTACAAGTGTTTATAGGATTTTTTTTTTCTTTTGCCAAATTTCTTATGTAGTTATGGACTAGATGCTTTCGTTGGTTTTTGTTTTGTTTTGTTTTGTTTTGTTTTGTTTTGTTTTTTGTTTTGTTTTGTTTGGTTTTTTGTTTTGGTTTGTTTGTTTGTTTGTTTGTTTTTTATTTTATGCAACTTGATGTTTATGGAGGTTATAAACTTCATAAGTAATTTTGAAAATATTCAGTTTTTGTAATCTATCTCCCTAGGTTCATTTTTTAAAATATTTTTACTAGAATTAAAAGGCATATAAACTGTCTTTTACTGAAACTGAAAGAAGACTGTAAGTCCAACTACTTTTTCTCTCCACTAATACATACCCATTTTAGCTATATGATGAAAAACTTCAGATTCATCTGTGTCACTTTAGAACATTTTGGGAGTTCTTTTTAGGACTTTGCACTCCAAAATTGAGTATTTCCAGTCATTTATAGTGTCTTCAGACAAGCGTAGATTCTGTTGCTTAGTAGTGTGCAATCTATTTCCTTTTGTCATTTTGGTTTTTGCTGGGTTTTATAGGATTTTTTTTTTTTGAGCAGTGATATACTGTCAACTAATACATGAAATTGGAATCCAGATTCTAGAAGTAGAATGAGCTTTTTATTTCAGACCTATGAAATGTGAGTCAATACCGTGAATCTGGGGAGGATTAAAGGTTGGGTGTTTCAGACAGGCAAAGTCATTTCAAGAGGATAATCCTGCATAATTTATGAGAAAAAATGCAAGACAAGTTTTTGTGTATATGCATATACAAGTAGCTAGCTCAATCTATCAAAACAATTGTGACCCCATTCATCAGAGGTGACACAATGAACATACACCCAGCTTTTGTCTGCAGTGTAGCTCTGGTGATCTTAATTTTAAATATCGCATTTTCATTGTTGTAATAATGCTGGCAGAAACAGCTTATGTAAATGCATTTAATGTAAATATATTCTACAAAAAGTGATTTGGTGGACATGAGACAAGCTGCTTGATTTAAAAACTCAAAATTTGCTCATGGAAGATATTAAGCTACAGGATGGGCAATATCTCAGAATCAAAAGAACACTTTGCTTTGTTCAAACAAAATAGAACAATCACGAAGAAAAAAGAAGCCTACATCAAAAAAGGACTATATGTTTATCTGTTTTCTCTCTTTTGTTTTATGAAGGCAACACTGTAGGAAAGCCCTCATATCTTCGATTCCTCATTTTCCCTCCTTGTCTGGGAAGCCCTTCCTGACACAAGAATAATTTAGAAGTCTGATTTAACACCTAAGGTTGTCCATAGATATGATTTCTTATGTAGTCAGTATAGCAATAGCAGGATCTCTGTTTTGTTAGTGGTTATTTTACACAAAATATTTGATTGGTCTTTTTTGCCCCTTTTTTTTTTAATATTTAATTTTATTTTTTAAATTTATTTAAATTATTTAATTTAATTTAATTTTATAATTCATTTATTTAATTATATTTTTAATTTAATTTTAATTTACTAATTTAATATTATTTATTAAATGTTTAATTTTTAATTTATTTTTTCTGAATCAAAATTATCTTTTGTATGTTGTGGCAGAATTTATATTTACTCTCAAACATTCCAGATGAATGTGGTCCCCAGTTTAGCATACATTAAGAGAATTTATAGAGAGAAATGGATACATCTGAAGCATTTGAGTCTTCTTTGTTTCAGTTAATAATTGTGATTATTTCTTTTACACACACTTCCTGACAGTAAATATTGGTGATACTGATAATAGGGAATTTTTTTTTCCTAGTATCACTTACATAATTCTGTAGCTGCTTATGAAGCATCTAAAATTTCATGATCTACAAGCAATCTTAGGCACAGCATATGTATGGCAATATGTAGCAAGCATAGTCCATGACAAAGGGATCAGATATCAATGTACCTTCAGAGTACCACAGCACACTGGTATCTGCCTCATCCATTTTCCAGCCTTAGTAGACCAGCAGATATTTATTTGGCTTCCACTGTTATGGACTGACTGCAACCCCTCACTATTCTTCCCTCTGCACTACTTGAAGCAGGAGGAGGAGGCAGAACAGTTGGGAATCAAGAAGTGAAGCTGAGACTGGGATGAAGGGTTGGTGGGGGAAAGGTGTTAAAGTTTTTGCCTTGGTTCCTCACCATTCTAGTTTGGTTTTAATTGGAAATAAATTCAACTTACTTTCCCCAAGTTGAATCTGTTTTGCCTGTGGTGGCAATTGGTAAATTTATTTTTATCTTGATCCATTTGCTCTTATTTTCCTCATCTCTGCTGTTGAAGCCAAGCATAAGGTCTTGCACCTGAGGGGCAATCCCAAGCACAAATACAGATTAGGTGGAGAATGGATTGAGAGCAGCTCTGAGGAGAAGGACTTAGTGTTGGTTGATGAGAAGCTCCATTTGACCTGGCAATGTGCGCTTGCAGCCCAGAAAACCAGCTGTGTCCTGGGCTGCATCAAAAGAAACATGGCAAGCAGGTCTATAGAGGTGATGCTGCCCCTCTATTCTACTCTAGTGAGATCCCTCCTAGAGTACTGCATCCAGCTCTGGGACCCTCAACATAAGAAGAACATGAATCAGCTGGGGCAAGTCCAGAGGAGGGCCATGAAAAGGATTAGAGCTATAGAATGTTTCTGTGAAGACAGGATGAGAACGTTGGGGTTGTTCAGCCTGGAGAAGAGAAGGAGAAGACCTTAGAGCAGCCTTTCAGTATCTAAAGGGGGCTACAAGAAGATGGAGAGGGAATTTTATCAGGGTATGAAGTAATAGGACAAGGGCTAATAGCTTTAAACTGAATGAAGTTTAGGTATTAAGAAGAAATTTTTTACTATATGGGTGGTGAGACACTGAAACAAGCCTCCAAGAGAAGTTGTGGCTGCCCAGTCCCTGGAAGTGTTCAGGGTAAGGTTGGACGGGGCTTTTACCAGCCAGGTTTAGTGGCAGGTGTCCCTGCACATGGCAGAGAGATTGAAAGTAGATGATTTTTAAGGGCCTGTCCAACCCAAACCGTTCTATGATTCTATGAAACATTTGAGATAGAATTGACAATTTTCAAAAGCAAAACAGATTCTTTCCAAGAACACAAAATGCTTAGTGGTTTGGAGAAGATTCTTCCATTGTTGCCATGATCTCCAGCAAGATCTGCTTGCTGTAGACGTGTGTGTGTTTGCTGTGTATGCATATGTGTAGAAGAGGGACTGAACCCTTGGCTAATAAATTATTCTCTATTTTCTTCTTTAAGTAGTTTTCACCTAGTTTCTGTCACCTCAGTTAATGCTTTCACATCCATTAAAATCATCTGATTGTTCTTGATTATAATTGATGAAAAATCGTATCTCAGTGAGGTTGATTATATATTCCGTTCAGATGCAGTGACTGCTTTGTCTAATGTATCAGCAGTTGTAATTGACATATTATAATTATGCTATTTCTAGTATTTTTTTCTGAGACATTTAAGAGGTAGTGTTGAAGACCAAACCTTGAAGAAGGTTTGGGGAGGTTGTGATTTATTTCCTCCTTGCTGATGATTTGATATTCATTTGCAATTAAGAACTTTTAAAATAGATTATAAGAACACCCCTTACATATTAGTTTTATTTTTATTGTTGGCTCATTCTATTTGATTACTTGCTTGTTTTTTCTCGTTACATATCCAGGAAAACACCATGGAATGCTTGCTTAAATATATCCTGGATAATTGTTTTTCATTTGTATGTTCTTGCAATTTTGTATTTTTACCCCAGTCACAAAAGACTCCCTATACAAAACAATTTTTTAAAAATACTTATTTTATTAACCATCAAACCTACGTTTTAAACTATTCATCTTTTAATACTCTTTCACCGCAAAATAAATGTAAATTTGGCTTCAACTCTTCTTATACAGCTGAATCATGGGCAACAACACAGTAGTTTTACGACATTTGCACAATGACTTGATAAGTGAATAATAATTAAAGAAGGTGAGACCTTAAATTACTCTAAGGACAGAAGTTTGAGTAGATTTATGACTTCTAAACTGCTGAGGAAGATTTAAATGTGAGTTGGATTTTCCAAAAAGTCTCTGTTTGATATTATAAGAACTATCAAAAATTCAAAGAAAGATCAGATTAGTTGTATTTCTATAATTTGTAATTCAGTAAAATTATTTACATTGTCATTCTCAGGAAGATGAGCTGTCAAAAAAAACAAGGGCTGCTAAGCACATTTCCAAAAGGCATGGTAAGTACATTTCCAAATGAAGGTCAGATCTCAAATTTCTAACTGTCTTAACTCAGAGACTTGATGAAAATTGGAACTCGACTAAATCAGAACAGCAATTAAAAAAAAAAAAAAGTTCTTTATATCTCTTTCCAAAGCTGTGCATGTAAGACTCAAATTCTGCAAATTATACCAACAATAATAATGGATGAAGATATTTGCACAGAATTTGGAAATACATTCTCTCTTTCCTAGAATACAACCAGACTACTTCATCTTCTGCTTTAAAAAATGTACATGGCACCCACATACATCTTTTGGTATCTTGCTTTGTTCGATTAGATCAAATTTTTAACATTATGAGTAAAATGCTGTAGTTCATTGGATGATGCAGAACTTGCTGGTGTAGGTGTACATTGCTAAAGAGTAGCTTCTTCAACAAGCTTCTAGTCTGAGAAGTATGGATTCAGAGAGATAGATAGTAAAATACAATGCAACAATAAAACAATAAAACCTCCCTTACCATGAGGTGCTAGAGTACCAAAAACTTGGATGTTACCAAATTTTTTGTAGACATCACAATCATAATAATTTTTAAAGAAAAAGAAAATGAAGATGATTTTATGGGATACATACTGGATACATAAAAAGAGCTTTGCAAAATTATGGTGAACATGGGCAGTATAACTCTAGAAAGGGGAAAGGGAAATGTAAAAAAGGAAGTAATTATGCAACATAAGGTGTTTTCATTGTGCTTCAAGCTAAATTTGCGAACTGATTTTGTGAAATTTGAAGAAAAATACCTTACTTCGTCATAATGATTTTCTTTAAAACTTTTAACAACTAAATCTGAAGTAAGATAAATAAAGTGAATTCATTCTACATGAAATATACACTTTTATCTTTCTTTTTTCCTTCAAAATAGTATTGGGTACTTACCCCAAAAGTTTATATGACCCATAGTAGGACTTAATTGAGTCCTGAGCTGCTGAAATTAGTCATAGAAACTTGATCAATTTTAAAAAAAATGCTACTACAGCTACATCAAGTAAAATCAAGCTGGAAGGATTGCTTGAAATTGTCAAGAAAAGCTAAAAGTTCAATCTTTCCCATAAGGTGCCGAACAGCGTATCTGACATTGCTCAGATATGAGACAATTCAAGATGTGTTGCTTCTAAGAGAGAGTAAGTAGGATTTTTTTCTTATGATTTTGAACAGATTGTAGCTGATATTTAAGGATTTTCAAATTTGTGGTGAGGTTTCTCAAGTTAATTCACAATTCACTTAATGTTAGACTTCCAAAAGGCTAGTACCTGTTTTCCTCTGAAACCTCCTTTTAAATTGCAATATAACATTTCACCTGATTCTGTAAGACGCTAAACCAGGCCTAGACATCTTTTTTGGTGGAAAAATATGTTTGTATGGTAGTTGGAGAACAATTAATTTTTTATTACCTGTGAAAGGGAATGTACACTAAAATTTCTATCTTTATGATGAAATTTAGCTTTTTTGGATGGTCAAGAATGATGTCAGTGATAAGGAAGTCTCTCAAAACTTGTTGGTATTGAATCAATGGGCAAAATGGTGGCAAGTGTGCTTCAAAGCAGATACTTGTAAAAATGCATCCAACAAAAGTAATAAAACCCACTTACATATGATGCTGAAGTGGGAACTGATGGAAACAGATAGGGAAATAAATCTTTGTGTTATTCTTGACATATGTCTAAAAACATTGCAATTCAGTCCCTGGCGAGACCAAAAAAAAAAAAAAAAAAAAAAAGGAAAAAAAATGAGCATCATTTGGAACAGAATTGAAAACAAGAAAAAGCACATTTTTCTGTAGAAAACCTTGGCAGACTCACATCTTCAATTACTATAAAAAATTTTGGTTTTTGAGTCTGAAAAAAAGAAGCAGTAGAATTTAAGATTGTACAGAAAAAGGCAATTGAAAAAGTGAATGTAGTAGCTGCTCTGCAAGGAAATACTAAGAGGCTTGTGACTGACTATTCAATGGAAGGAGGAGAAAGGTAAAGTGAGGATATGATTGAGGTTAACAGAATCTGCAAGCTGAGTTTAGAACACAATCTCACAATACTGAAGCTAAGAGACAGTCATTTAAGAAGTACAGGATGAGTTTAAAACAGTCAAGATAGCACTTTTTTACATTGCAGTTAGTGTGTTTTTTTTTATTCTCTGCTGCAGGAGATCATGAAAGCAGAAAGCATCTGCAAGTGCAGAAAGAGATTAGAAAAAAATCATAGACAAAGGATAGGAGAGATAGGAAGAATATAGGAAAGGGAATTTGCCCTAATTCATCCCTACAAATAGAAAAAGAAAATTGAATTTTCTAAAACCCCCAAAAACTTACTGTTTAATTTAGTGCAATAGTACAGTTAAAATTGAAATAAAAATTAGATTTTATTTACTGTTACTAAGCAACATAAACTCAGATAAGCTTTCCTGAGAAACATACAGGAAATGACAGAAAAGAGAAAAGAAATAATCTATATGTAGATATGTACAACAAAGGAAACAGGGTAGAACTTAATTAATTTCAATTTTGCAACCACAAAAAATTATCAAATAGACGATAACCTTGTGAAAGTTCAAGTTCAATGCAGAAGAAAGACTAAGGCTGCCTAAAGCTGTTTTGAAAATTTGAACAGAAGCATGTTAAATTAGGTAAATTTAACATGAGTGTATATATTTTCAGCAACACTATTTCCCTTATTTTTCTGAAGTATTTGTTAATATAAACTTTACCTTAAAATCTAGTAAAAAGTTTGCAAAATGTTTAAGGTGAAAAACACCTTATATTTTTTACTCAGGTAGTGCAATGCTGTGACGTTAATTGAGAGACTGGAGTATCATAGTTGATTTGGAAATGTAGTTGAGATCGAATTTATTGCATATGTAATGTGTGGTGGTTTTTTTGCTTCTTTTGACATCTATTTTTTGTTCACTTGCAAAAGTACGAGTGATATGAGTATGCTAGAATATCAGCAGGAATATAAATCATGAATTACTGAGATCAAGAAGTTCTTACACACCAAACACTGAAAAAAAGCAATGTTCAGTAAATTTGATACAGGTCATAGATATATCATCTCTTGAAAGACATTTATAAATTATTCATCACATGAGATGTTCTTCCTCTTGAGTCAGATATGTTGTACTTGAATCAGTTATACTTCTCATTGAAACATATGTGCTGACTATCAGAACATATTCTACTCTGTTCAAACCTGCAAATAAGGGAGATTTCATAGTGAGACAGATACCATATATCAACTAGTAAACTAAAATAATTCCTTATCAAATTATAATGACACCTGTTGAAATAGGTTCTTCACTTTTTTTGTATTGACATATTCAGATATCATATTCTATATATGTGGTCTCTGAGTTTAGATTGCTTTTTGAAAAAGTCAGATTTCTCTTTGCAATAAAGACATTGTCTTTTTAACATCAGAAAAGAATGCACTGTATTTCTACACAAATATGTTGTCTAGTTTTAAAATCTTGTATCCTGATAAAGGACTGTATCTATAAATTCAGTCCCTGACCATTTAGAGAAATGTATCATGAAAGTATCAGCAGATATTCATGGTATCAAATATAGTATTCTGCCATATGCAGTTACAGTCTCAAAATTATTCTCTATCTAAGATAGCCTTTTAAAAATAAAGTACTTCCATAAATGCATCTCAAAATAGGCACTGTAGACTCCACAAAATTTATATCAGAAGAATGTCCTCAGACATTATGAAAATACACAAAACTATTACTGTATGCTTATGATTATTCATGACGGAAAGTAGGTGACTCTGCTTTCCTAGAAAGAAATTACCCATATAGGTGGCAAGGGAAAAAGTTTTTTCCCCCCCTCATATCTTTACCTTTTCGAGTTTCTATTACAATGTCTGTATAATTGTATTTACTAATAGATTTTTCAAAATGAAAATATGTGTTGTTACTTTAAATTAGTAAACAATTGTCTTACTGCCATTTTTGTTTTCTATCTCTAAGTAGCAGTCATATATTCTTCATCTTTTTTCATTCTTATGTGTTTCCTGGAATGTATTTGCCCTATTCTTCTTTTACTTCCAGAATCACAACTGCAGCTTAAATACTTTCAACTTTTCTTCTGTCAGAGACATTATTTAGCCAGTGAAATAACTTTCAGAATTATATAGTTGGTACAACATAGCAAAATCCCCTCTTACAATATCTGTTGTCAGAACTGTATCTTTTATCTATTTTATTCTAATAAATAATTAATTACAATTTTCCTGACATAAAATGACATAGTACTTTCTCTTCATGTGCTTAATTTCAGTTGGCTAAAAAAAAAAATTAAATGTAAGGATTTTAATTATTTTTAAATCTTCAGCCATTGTAGTATGCATAACAGAGTAACTGCATTCCAGTATAAAGAAATGTCTAATTTCCAAAAGGACAGAAAAGTAAAAAAAAAAAATATATACTGGATATCCCTATAAAATGGGTCATTTATTTTACTTCTGCCTGCTACTCAATGAAAATAGGAGCTCATATTCTAACTGGTTCTAATTAGAAGCTTTTGATTTGTTTTCACCTAAATAAATGCATTGAGTCTATTCATTTGGGTCATCAGCCCTGCAGGTTTAAGACAATAATTTCAAGACTCTCTGGCCAGTGTCTTGCTTCAAGATTTGGTAGAGTTGAGGCAAACTGGAATCTTAGGTGAGTTCCTTTTTTTTTTTTCCTTCCTTATATAAATCAAGAGTGACCACAAATACATTCTTTCTCTGGAACATTAAAAACATCAGTGCTGAGGATAATGGTTGATGGCAACTGTAAAAGCCCAAGAACAAGCCTTAGTGTGAGATACATTTTGGCTGCTGGAGAGTAGGAGCTAATATTTGGGGACACATCGGAAATATTGAATGAATCTTGCTGTACCTGAGCAGTGGTCCGGAGTATAACCGGATTGACTGAACTTAAAGTATTCCTTTACTCTTCTGATAGGGCCATTGCAAAATCTAACCTCCAGTAAGGCAGACATTTATGAAAAGATGTGGGAAAATAATGATGATAATTATTGTGTGAAGTATTAAGGAAAATGGATTTGAAGTCTGACTGGTGATTAAGTTCTGCAGTGCCTAAGGCCAGCAAGAACTTAGGCATGAATGTTATTCCTTTAGGATCTAGGAAAACATCATTCTGTTGTGAGATATATATTTTTTTTTTTTTTTGGATGTTACCTGCAGCATACTGAAAACTAGTTCAATTTAGCATAAGGATTTTCTCATCCACTTCACCTACACCAAATAGAGTAAATTTACTATTACTACTCTTCCAGTTTCTACAAGACTTCCCTAAACAGACTAAACTAGTAAATGCAGTACCTACAAAACACCTTCCCTCATTGTGTGTCTTCTAAAGAGAGAAACAGAACCAATAAACTAAGTAATAACAGAAGTTAAAGTTCCCATGTGGGGGCCTTACCTTATAAACCCCATTTGGAAGTTGCATCCAGCTAGCCCATTTAATTAGTGTAAGCCTGCAATGTACCAAAATGTCTCTTCTCAAATTAATTTCAATGATTTTGTAAGTGCAGTGTCACCAGGGATAAATCTGACCTTCCAGGTTTATCTCTACCATATATAATAATTGATTCATGTACTTTGGAAAGGAAAACCAGCAGTTACCTAGTTTTACCTCCAGCATAAAGCATATCCAGTTAGAACAGGTTACGCAGCGCAATGACCAGTTGAGACATCTCCGAGGATGGAGATTCACAACCACTTCAGGAAAAATGCTCACATATGTGAACATTATCCCAGAAAACTACTTTTTTATCTTTTATCACCCAGTTTTACTCATGTTCTAGGATGACTTTGATGGTCCTTCACTGAAGTTGCTCAAGTGTGTCAATGTCTTTCCAATACTGGGGAGGCCATAACTGGACACAGCATGTTGCATACAGTTTCACAAGTGAAGAATACACTCTTTCTAAAATGGACCATTATGTGATTGGCCTTCCTAGCTGCAGGGGCATGCTGATGATTTGTATTTAACATCTTCAGAATAATCTTGAGACTTTCTCTTCAAACCTGCTTTCTATGTTTTCATCTCCATGTGCATACTGTTTCAAAGGATTAGCACTTTCCAGATTTTTGCACATACCTTTGTGGCATTCTATATATTCATTACCAGAATATATCTCAGGTAATGTCTTCTATAAAATATTTGCATAGAATTGTATATTCTTCCTAGAAATGGAATACCAAACTACATTTTGTGAAACTTTTTGTAGCATTTTGTCCTATGTTTCTTTAAAAAAAAATCAAGCTTAAGTGTGGAAGTAAGTATTTAAAACAGATCACATTAATAATATAATAATAACTTTTTGTGGTATTTCTGAAAGATTTTCCTGTTCTAAAGTCAAATAGGTGACAGCAAATTGCTCATACAGATCTTCTTAGCCAAAAAACCCTGAGAAATATTTTTACAAATAGAACAATGTCCATTCTTACTTTCAGATTCTTTTTCTCTCTGAACAAAGACGGGAGAAATGATCATTAGATGAACTGGTAGAAATATTTTGTTAGAATAAATTAACTGATAGACCTTGTTGACATGTTAAACCGAGTATTTGGTCTATGTCAACACAATTTTCTTGTGCTTTCAATATTTTAATTAAGCATAAGATGCTTATATTATGTGTGACCTTTTGTGTGTTTATCAAGACAAGAATTCTTCTGTAGTGTCAAGGAGATTCTTAAAGAGCATCGTGATGATTATAAACATAACAAAACAGTATTGTTTTTGCTAATATAATGTAGTGGCAATTTCTCTTCAATTAATATGTCTGGCTACACTAATGCATCTTCCTTTTAGCTATGCGGTTAGGCAAAGAATTGTATCCCTTCCTTCCTTTCTTCCTCCCTTCCTCCTTCCTTCCCTCTCTCCTTCTCTCCCTCTCTTCTTTTTTCTTTCAACGTTCTTTTTTTCTTGATATAAATCAAAATTCTTCTATCAGATGATGTAAAGACTGTTTTAGCAAAATTGAATCTTTGAGATTAATAATATTTTCTTAAAAACAAAGCCCCAATTATTTCTCAAATGCCAGCCATCAATGTCTTCAAATAGCAGTTTTAAGACCAAATCCACATCCAAAATTACTAGGTGCTGAGCTTTGCGTTAGCTAAGATTTCATCTCCAAAGTCTTTTCTGTGAAGACAGGGCTCTTGAACAAGAATGCAGTACCTTCTGAAGCCTCTCTAGTCTTGTTTCTATTTCTTTTTCAGGGAACATAAACATTCTTCACAAAATGAACTTATTGCACTCACTCAGCTCTTTGACCTGCCCTGTGGTATCTCCCTCTAGTCTTCATCTATTTTTAAACTAGTCTATTTAAAAACTTATGCTTGCAAGTCTGGATAAATCTTAGATGAACACTATATCAAGGACACCAGCTTTTACATATATATTTTTCTTTTAACACTATTGATCCTTCTAAAGAAAACAGGCAGCTCATTTTGTGCATATTATACTTATTATTCCAAATAATTTTGGCATATTATCTGACTCCAGCCTGTAAAGCTTTCATTGACATCAAACATAGCTGTAAGCAGATAGTAATCTTTTTTAGGATTAATTACCAATCTGAACTTTATGGTAAAGTTTGTCCCTCTTCTAATATCAGCTATAATGAATTTAGGAAATTTTGTTCAAATTTTGCAAGAAGCAATGACAACTGGACCTACTGATTTAGGTCAGATAACTGCATCTGTTGTCTTACCAGCAGTTGAGCTACATAAGTACTCTTACAGAACTACGAGTAAGAGGATGCCTTAAAATGTTTTTAGGTCTAGAAAGTATATAAAATAAGTGAAGGTTAGTAAATGAAATACAAGCACAGCTCCACATAATCCAAAAATTGTAATTAGTGTAATTAGTGTATTGCCTGTTTGTGACTAAGCATCCTTAAGCTATTTACATCTTTAATGTATAGTCTGTGACTTAAATCTTCACAAAAATACACCCTCCAATTAGCAATTTTCTTACTGGGAAGGAGCATTTTCCACCACCATTCCCTCAAACTTTCAAGTATGTCTCTCATGTTTTAAGTGTGTCACTCATACTTTCTAGTAAACTAGATAAGTTTATCTAGAATAAATGAAGTAAAGAATCTTCACACTGTAACACCTCTGCTTCCACCCCAGCTCTAAAGACAGAAGAGAGGTAAACAGCCTGTGTCATCATCTGATTCTGTAAAAACAATAGTAACTCTATCTGTAGAATATAATTAGGCAATAAATATCACTTGTAGATAATTATATAACATTGGAATAACAAGATTCTTCCTTTCATAAAAAGAATGTTTAGATTTCTTGCATAATCACTGATACTTAAATTTTCACATATAAAATAATAAGTCGTAAGACTATCTTGGTAAAAGCAAATCATTTAATGAGGTATTCATACTACTAAAACACCTTTTAAATCAGAAGAATATAATAGTTTGAAATACAAGAGAGTATAGAAAAAATTATAGATCAGTGGTTAATTTATCTTTCATTTAACAAATACTGATTAATTATTAATTTCATAAGGCAATAAAGTATAATGTATTTTATCCTAAGAGGGAAAAAAAAATTACTGTGTTTCACTGAAGGACTACATAAAATATGGAATATTAATACAGTTTTATTCTCATCTTTGGATAAAGTGTCTGAACATCTTGGAACTCAAGAAAATAAAATGTTTTACTACTAACTGTTTCGATATGAAGGCCCACTAGATACTATGGAATTGATACTCAGCTGGCTAGTAATTAAGTACCATCACATAGTGGGTAATTTGGAAATACTGTATTACAAAAACAAGGTTAGTCTGGTTTTATCTTTATTAGATTAGAAGGAGTGAGAGGCTTTCTCCATTTTCCTTCCCTGGGATTTTTCCACCAAACAAATATTCTCACATAAAATGACACAAAAAACTGCAGCACACTGAGAGGGTGGAAGTAATAATAAATGTGCAAGCCCATGTGAGTATAACATTTCCCTTTTTTTTTTTTTTTCTCCAGTAATCTAGGGGGAAAAAAGCATAGAGAGTGCACAACATAATCACTGAACTGACCCTCTAGAGTTCAGAAGGAAAATGCATATGATATAAAATAGTCATGCTTCTGACACTAGAATTATCTATAATAGTTTAGGTTAGAGTGCTGTCTTCCTGAGGCAATAGGCTGTTTCTATCAGCTCTTGTCAAAAATCAGGATCCATTTGTACATTCTTGATTAGTGACACATATTAAGGCTTCATTTTATTCTTTTTATTTAAATTGCAATTTGCTTGGGACAGTCATTTAAGATAGAGTTCATTAAAGTTCATTAATGTTATTCCATTTTAGCTTTTGTGTAGAGAGCAAAAGAAAAAAAAAAGCTATGCTTAGAAGTGAAAGAATTCAGTATGTAATTTATTTTGACAACTATGCTGTTATGTCAACAAGGTAAGAAAAGCTAACAGGGCTAACACAAAATTATATTTTTCCAATTTCTTTAAAACAAATAGGAAAAATCTGAAAATACTTTGTTCCAACTTTTGTCAAAGCAATTAATATAACACGGGTAACACAGGCATATATTTGTAAAAAAATTTCAATTTTGCTGGATCATTCTTCTATATACATTACTTTTAAAAATCCATTTATTTTTTTTCCAGTCTTAAAAGACTACGCTGGTCAAAGTTTTTTAAATCACAGAATTTCTTAAATTTGGTAAAAATATTGCACAGTGTAAGTAGCCTATTCAAAGGAAGTAAACATGTGAGATGGCTTTGAAAGGCAGGAAATTGTTGTCTGTGAAGCAAGCTGGTTTTTATTTTCAAAATGCACAATCTCCTACAGCTTGTATAATTTGATTCTTAATGATCTGAGCAATCATTGTGAGGTTATGCTCCATTCACCACAGTGAAATGGGGAATTAAGTGTGAATATTAAAAGACTCAGTGCTAAATTCATTTTGGGAATTAGGAATAGGAATACCTATAGTCTTGAGTCTTTTTAATTATTCAGGGACTTGGGAATAGTATTTTGTTTAGTTACTTTGCTTCAAATCTCTAAACTGATAGACCAGTAGACAATATGATAGACTGGGCAGATACCATACTGGGGAGAAGTGAAAGAATTGCAGTTCTGGGAGTCAGAACTTCATGTGAGATATACTAGGGAGCCCCTGAGGGAGGAAACAGCTCTTCACTCTTCAGGCATCATTCAAAGTGTTGAGAGTTCAAGAACTGCTTGAAACAGCGACCACAGTGTATGCAGGAGAAACATTTTCAGGGCCAAAAAAGGCAAATAAAAGAAGGAATGAAAAAATGTAAATGCCATATCTGACTGGTCAGGGGCTTTCAGCCCATCACTTAAAACTAGAAATTAAGCATTTTAACCTTGATCAGTTAGAAGGAGATGAGGTTAAGGGGTACACTGTTTACAGCTATGTGAGGAGGAATTACAAACACAGCACAGTTTTAAGTAAGGGACAATGGCTACAGGTTACTGTTTGGGAGCTTAGGTTACCTCTTAGGAAAATATGTATTTTTACTGGGGTGGTTGTCCAGCACTGGAGCTGGATGAGACAGCCAAGTGTAAAATCTGCATCCTTTGAGGTTTTTAAGACTCATCTAGCCAAAGTCACAGTGACAAGATCTTATTCTGGCAACAATTCTATTGCAGGCTGGGTGCTGGATCAGATGACTTCTTCCAGAGATTTCTTCCAAACAACACTGCTGCAATTCTGTGAAGGAAATCAAAACTAAGACAAACCACTTGGACAACTGAGCTGTAAATCAAAGCAAAGGAGATGTCTCTCGTTGTTCTGATCTGGCAGTACAGGGTCTCAGGGTTGGTGCAGGCTTGCCTTGTTCTTGGCTGGTTTTTCATTGTTTGCACTGCTGGCTGGTGGCCAAGTGATCAGTGAGGCCAGTATTTTCAGCACTTGATCTATAGTCCTCTAAGGTCCTTAGACTATTTCTTTGAAATCCCAAGAAGGTGATTGAGTAAAACAAGTAACAGCAGTATCTATTCTGTATCTGTGCTGGGCTGTAGGCATTGATTTTCAGACACTGTCTGTCTCTTTTATACTGGCAGTTACAGAATGCACAGTGGAGTACCAGTATCATTAAAATGATTAACTTCTTTAAAATCCAACCAATTTATCTTTTATTTCTAATGAATTTCAATTTTTCTTGGCAATTTGACACAAATCATTGCATCCCTTTGACACTGATTCTTGCTTACTAGGTTAATCATTACAAATGTAAGGAAGGCATTGTTGCAATTACACTTGCTTCTCCCCTTCCTTCTTACTGAAGAACTTATTTGCTCTCATTCACCCATGGGTCAGTGGCTTTAGATAGGAAACATGAAGACTCAGTTCAAACTTATTATCTTACAAAATTGTTCATTTGATTGAAAAGACAGCCTCAAAATGAGCTCAGCACAAGCAGTTCATGAAAAGTAACTGTGTAAGCCTGTCCACCTGGCTGGAAACACAAAGCTGAACCTTGTAGCAGCATTTATATCTGATTTAGATCCAGATGGAATTCTCATTTACTGCATTAGGTTATAACTAAAATTTTGAAGTACATACACAAGCAAGTCTTAACTAGTGAGTTTAAAACCACCTAGCTTGTGCTGTTTCCTCCAAGTTAGCATCTTCATTTCAAAGATATAGAGTACTTCAAGCATGAAATGAGTGAACTGACATCAAGAAATAAATTTTTCCATTCAACTTCTGCTATGAATAATAAAGTAATTGAATTTCTTTTGATGTAAGCCAGCAAACTACAAGACTAGAAAGTTTTACACAGTCACAGAGGTATCATTCATATCTATATCAAAAGACAGGATTGTCAGAAAAGCTGAGTAAAATGCATTTTTTGCAAGTTTATGGAACAACTTACTGTTATAGTGCACCAAAATCGAGGAAGAGTTAGACATCTAAATCAGCTGACAGTTATAATCAGGAGTTTCTGTCACTTTTATCTGCTGTTGGAAGGTGCTACTCTCACCAAAATCTTTCTCATTGCTTAGCAACTCCAAAATGCACAGAAGAGATGATCTGTATGTTTGATGATTTTCAATAAAGAAATACTAAAAACTCCAGAAGATGTGTTGAGGTACATTCAGGTAGTACATGTTTAGCGACAAGAAGCTTTATGTAACACTGTTACCAATACTATTTTCATTGCAAATAATTAAAAAAAAAATCCCCCAAGCCTATACAAGCTTCTATAAAAAAATTTATCAAAGATAGATTTATTAATAGGACTGAAATCAATTATGTCCTATGTGTGTACAATACATTACAGGATTTATTTTACTATATATGTTTCTGTCAGCTAACATCCATGTAACTAAATTCCAATATTTATCTGTAAACAAACTGAGAACAACTGGTTTTCAACTGTTCTATTATTAATTAGAAAATCTAAATATAGACTAATGAAAAATCTCTATCCCAAACACAGGACATCTTTTCATACGGTATCTTGCATAATATATTCTTGATAAAAATCAATATTGCAATATTAATCTGTTTTGTTTTTTGGGTTTTTTTTCACTTGTATGGAAGTAATAACGACAATTTATTATGCCCTCCCAATTTAAAGAAATATTATTTCTATAAGGATAAAATCCCTCAAGTTGGAAGTGCTTGAAACATTCTGAAAAATAACAAATCAAAACTGACATAATTAATGCAAAAAAAAGGGGCCAGTGTGGGCTAAGCAATTTCTTTTTTGCTGACTTGTACAGAAGCAAACATAACTCTGTAATAATGCATTAAGACACAAAATAAAAGGGGATGAAACAGAGGAAGGGAGCAAATACCAGGCTAGAAATCTTCTGCAGCATTATCAAAAGATTCAAAGCCAGTCACTGAATTTTTTTTTGCTAGGATAAGCATGAATCAGCTTAACAGCTCAACTGCCAGTGTAAGTGAATATGGAAATTATAAAGTAATACTTATTAGAACTGTAGAGAATCCTGAGGTAAATGAGAAATTATGTATAAATGTGATGCAAAAAGAAGCAGATTTATTTGCATAAACTAAAAAAATATAACTAAAATTTTTTGAAAACTATATCTCTAAAGCCAAAAATAATTTTAACAGATTTTTTACATATTTTTAAAGGACTTTCAATAGAAATTTGGCCACAATTAGAAGTATGAATTAGGTAGGCATGTTCCTGAAAGTCCCTCCTTGCATGCTTTTTACTTATATTTTACAAGACTGTGGAATTGACTTATAAAAAAGAATATTTTCCTACCAGAATAGTTTCTTTTCATGACTTGGAGGCAATAACCAAGGACCTGTTTGCAGTTTTTCAAAGCAGCAGAAAATATTAGGGGTTTGTGTCATTTGCATACTTGGATTCAGCTCCTGAGTTTCATTTACACTTTCAGATGTACACCAGTTAGCAAACAACAGACAACTAAGTGATTATATTATACTATATGGATATAGGAACTATAAAGACCAACTGCTGTGATAGCATGAGAATCAAGTTAGCTTGCTACATGTATACATTGTATAGGAATCTTCCTTTTGTGTGCTATATGGAGGTGGGTTCAAACTAACCAAATATGGTTTTCTTCAGTATTCAATTAGGTGGATGAAACTTGGAGGAAAGTTTGTATGATAATGGTGTTAGAAAGATTTTAGAACTCTAAAGAGAGTCTGTTAGTGCCTTTCACTGGGTTAAAGAAGTATCCTGTGGGCTCCTAAGATGACTTATGAGCCCTTAATTTCAAAGTTGATCAGGCAAAGAAATGGGAAAGGAAAAAAAAAAAAAGAGAGATTCCTGTCCAGGAAATTATATTTAAAGGCTTCATCCAAATCACTCAGTTTCAATGTACCTCAGTTCTGTAAAGCGTACCATCAGGATATGTTATTGTTTAAACCATACTGAATTATTAAAAATATTTTTGTATTTTGAGATTTTCTTTTCCCAGACTAGAAGGTTCAACAGAAGTTCTGTTACACTTATGAAGTAAACATCCCTGAATCCTTGAAATTGTCCCAAAGTTTTAACATTTCAAAGAGCATCATAAGTATTAAGAATAAAAGTTAGATTTTAAAATCAGTCTTGGTAAACTAAATTTAATAGAAAATTACTTGGAGCTATCAAAAAATATTTACGATCATGCTGGATTTTCAAGATGTCAGAGAATTTTTGAGATAGGAAAGGGCCTTGTTAGATCATGTATTTCAAACTCCCAGCTCAAAGAATGCTCAGCTAGCACAAGATGGTGAGGAGCAAGTTTGGTTGGGTTTTTAGTATCTCCACAGATGGAGATTCCACATTCTCTCTGGGAAAACAGTGCCTATGTTTGAACACACTTATTGTGGAAAAGGATTTTTTTAATCTTTAAGAAAAATTTACTGTGTTAAACTTCGTGCAAATAGCCTCTTGACCTGCCACTGAACACCATTAAAAAGAGTCTTCCTTTGCCCCTCAGGTATTTGTACACATTTATGAGATCCCTCTGGGCCTTCTCAAGTCTAAACAGTCACAGCTCATTCAACCGCTCCTCCTAGGAGGGGTGGTGCAGGCTCTTCATCATCTTTAGTGGCTCTGTGCTGGACTCCAGTATGGCCACATGTCTCCTGGGTGCCCAGAACAAGACACAGAACTCCAGGTGTGGCCTGGAGTGCTGAGTAGAGGGAAGAATCACCTGCCTCGAACCGCTGGGAACAGTACTCCTAGTGCAGCCTGGGCTGCCTTTGACATGATCACACATTACTGGCTGATGTTCAGCTTGTGTCCACCAGGACCCACAGATCCTTCTAAGCAATATTGCTTTCTAGCCAGTTCAGAACCCAGAATGTCTCCATGCATTACATTATTCCTCCCGAAATCCTTCTACTGAATTTCTCCAGTGCACTAGTTCCTCAAAGACATTTTTAAGTAGTTGAATTAGAACACATTGTACTGACCTGCAATCAATTACATTCTCAAAGGTTATAATTATTGTCACATTTTGGATACATTCATGATCCTTACAGATTTTTATTGACATTTGAACTGTAGTATTTAGACATGCTCTGATTCTGCACCCTTGTTTTATCTATTTTATTTTGGTGATAAGGGAGCTGGATTGAAGTGAAAGCTCTCTGGGAGGCAAATTTCATTCAAAGTAAAATAACCTTGAGAGATTTCTTTAGGTGCAGATTTCTTATTAATCTGTCATCATCTTTTGATGTAGTAAAAAAAATCCTAAAGCTTAAATTATTTACTGAGTCCTAAAATTGTATCCCCATGATAGAAACACTTTAGAAAATACTGTTGTTTTTCTAAGAAACTGTGATTCATAAAATTGCCTATCATTTAAGTGATCAAAATATTTTGTGGCAGAAATGAAAAAAAAATGAATTAAATATGTTGTGTAAAGTTAGAAAGAAGAGTGATGAAGATATCCTTGTTTGGTGCCTGTAGGGAATAATCAAAATGAAGAATATAAATATCCCACAAAATATATAATAGATTGTTAGAAATTCTAGTTATCTAATTACAGTAATAAAGGCAACCTGTCTAGTCAAATCCTCATCTATTTTGAATTAGATAAACCTTCAAATTTTACTGATTTGGATTAGATGTGCAGGATCAGTTTTCCATGTGGTTAAAAGGAAAAACCAGCAAAACAACAACAACAAAAAAGTAGTCCTAATCTAGAAATAATTGCTATTTAATGGTCAGAATTTTATTCTAAAGGTTATTTCAAGAGCCCATTTTTAATGAAAGCAAAAGGTCAATTTAGTAATCTTGAATTTGAAGAATAAACGAGACAAGGAGTGGATGCCTGGAGTTTTTATGCTTCAGCAGATACAGGTTATAGTGATAAAGGTTACCCTTAGTGGAAATAAACCAAAGCAACTGTGGAATCATTGACAATTTAAGGGAGAAAAACCACAGTAATTAAAGGCCTTTTATCTACCTTTGACATTTGCATTGATTATCTATTGAAAACACTCTAAAGTATTTGGGAGAAGGAGGGAGGAGGCTCATTTCCTTCCTGTTATTTATTCATGAAAGTTGTTTAATGGGCATCAAGACTTTAGATCCTATATTCAGCAGCAGACATCACTCTATCTCTCCTGCTGCTCACACTTCAAAATTTAAATTTAAGTAAAATACATTTTCAGTAGGTTCAGTAATGGCTTTGCACAAATAAACTTCATACTGTATGGAAAAGGAAGCTCAGTAAATGAAATAATAACTTCAAAAATATTGTAATTAATATTTTATTATGAAATTTGTATAGATAGCTCAATTATAAAAATATACATGTGGGAAAAGATTACTAAACCACAGGAAAAAAAATCACCCTTTGAAACTATCACACAAAGTAATAGATGGACTTTATAAATAGTGAGATGAGCAGCCAATAGCAGCAACAGCAGTGGTGGCTACAGTAAGTTCTGGGGACTGAGCACTAGAATGAGCTGAGCCAGGAAGTTCTTGGAACCAGAGGAACCCAAGTGGAGAGACCCACTAAGAACCAGCAGCGTTCACAAGTGAGTCTAACATGGTGAGGGCATTGCCAGGGGCAACTCCGGAGATTTATTTAAGTGGCTCTTGGGAGCGTGGTGAATAGGGCAAACAAATAAGTCAGGGTGTGGCAGTTGTCACAGGAGGGCACAGGCACCCTCCCAGCTCTAGAGGTGAACTCAACTAGCAGTCATTGCCCACCCAACTAGAACAGACCTAGCTCTATTTTCACCTGCTCAAAAGCTGTTGCCAGAAGGAATGTGGCAACCCATAGAGAGCTCCCACATGAATATGCAGCTGTCCAGGTCTCCAGCTGCAGGGACTGCCTTAGCTTGTCATTAGTATCAGAGGGCAGCAGAGACAACACCTGTATGAGGTGAGACCAGGATGATGACCTGCTCAGCCTAGTGGAAGAGTTAACAGAGGAAGTGGAAAGGCTGAGGAGTATCTGTGAGTGTGAGAGGGAAATTGGTGGAGTCACATCCTTCTATCCCTGAGAAAAATGCAGCAGATGAATCAAATAAGCAGAAGATCCCATACCCTCTTGCCTCTCCTTGAAGAAGAAGAAGACCTAAGAGACTTGGGAGGGGATTGGAAACAGCTTCCTTATTAGGGCAGGAGATAAATCCCCTCTCAGCCTTCTCACCTTCCCAGGTGCTCTTACACAATAGGTATGAGGCTCTGGACCCTGAGGGCTAGGCAAATGATGATTCAGGTGAAGGTCCATCCAGAGCCTTGCCTAGGGCAAGTGAGTCAATCCTATGCATTACAAACTGTCGGGGTAAAGAAAGAAAGAAGGGTAATCATCATAATCGACTCCCGCCTGAGGGGAACAGAGGGCTTGGTATGCCAACCAGTATCATCCCACAGGGAAGTCTGCTGTCTTCCTGGAGCCTGGAAAAGAGACGTTACTAGGAGACTACCTGGTCTGGTTCAGCCCTCTGGTTATTATCCACTATCGGTTATTTAGGTTGGCAGTGATGCGGTCAAAGAGAAAAGTCCAAGGGTGATCAAAAGCACCTTCAGGGCACTGGAGGGATTGATTAAAGAGAGAAGAACACAGGTGGTGTTTTATTCAATCCCTTCGTTAGCAAGGAAGAATACTGAAAGAAATAGGACAACCTATTTAATTCACACATGGCTCAGAGTCTGGTGCCATCTGTGGAACATGAGAAAAGACTTCTAGCCCACAAGATGGTGGGGCTGATTGGCAGAGCTTTAAACTAGATTTGAATGAGGAAGGGGAAAAGACTAGGCTTGCTAGAGACGAGCCTTGGAGGAGCATGCCAGTCTTGAGGGTGAAATCAACAGCTCAGCTGAAGTGGGTCTACACCAATGCACACAGTATGGGCAACAGGAGGAGCTGGAAGCCACTGACAGCAGCAAAGCTATGACATAGTTGCCATCAAATAAACATGGTGGATGACTCTCAGTGCTGGGATGGTTGGTTATAAACTCTACAGAGTGCATATGCAAGGAAGGAGAGGCCACTGTGGGGTTTTGTATGTCAGGAGGCATTTCAATATGCTCAATGATGGTGCTGAGAGGGTTTAGTGTTTATGGGTAAGAACCAAGGGGAAAGCCAACAAAGCAGATATCCTTGTAGGAGTCTATTATTGACCATTCAACCAGGATGAAAAGGCAGACAAAGCATTCTACAAACAGCTGACAGATGTCTCATGGTAACTAGCCCTTTTTCTCATGCAGATCTTCAAGTTGCTGCATGTCTGGTGGAAATTGAACACAGAAGAGAGGGGACAATCTAAGAAGATTTTGGAGTGCATGGAAGATAACTTCCTCACACAACTGGTGAGGGAGCCAACAAGGGGATGTGGCCTGTTGGACCTGGTGTTTGCAAACAGAGAAGGGCTTTTGGGAGATGTGGCAGTAGGAGACTGTCTTGGGCATAGCAACCACATAATGATAGAGTTTTCAATTCTCAGTGAAGTAAGGAAGGGTGTCAGTAAAACTGCTACCTTGACTTCTGGAGGGCTGACTTTGGCCTTTTCAGGATACTGGTTCAGAGTGTCTCTTGGGAAACAGTCCTGAATGACAAAAGAGTCCAGGAAGGTTGATCCTTTAAGAAACAAGTCTTCAAGATGCAGGAGCAGGCCATTACAATGTCCTGTAAGATGAGCCATCAGGGAAGAGGACAGGCCTGGCTGAACTGGGAACTTTTTCTGGATTTCATGCTAAAAAAGGAGAATTTACGACCTTTGAAAGAAGGGGCAGGCATTTCAGAAAGAATACAGGGATGTCATCAGGTCATGCAGACATAAAATTAGGAAGGTGAAAGCTCAGCTATTACTCAATCTGGCCACCGTTGTAAAAGATAAAACCCCAGGTTTTGACAAATACATTAATAACGAAAAAGAGGGATGAGAAGAATCTCCATCCTTTATTGTATGTCGTGGGGGGAACATAGCTACTTAGAATGAGGAAAAGGCTGAACTACTTAATACATTCTTTATATCAGTCTTTAACAGAAAGACCAGTTATCTTCAGGGTACCCAGATCCCTGAGCTGGAAGATAGGGATGGGGATCAGAATAAACACACTTTAATACAGGAGGAAGTAGTTAGTGCACTGCTGTGCCACCTAGACACTCCCAAGCCTACGGGGTCAGATGGGATCCATACAAGGGTACTGACAGACTACGTGGAACAGCTTGCCAAGCCACTCTCCATGGTTTATCATCAGTCCTGGTTAATTGTGGACATCCTAGTTGCTTTGAGACTAGCCAGTGTGACACTTATCTACAGGAAGAGTCAGGAGAATCTGGGAAACTACAGACCAGTCAGCCTGACCTTAGTGCTGAGGAAGATCAGGCCCAGCTGTCACAGGATTATGAAAGGCAGGTTCTACTTGACCAACATGATCTCCTTTTATGACAAAGTGACTCAGTTTTGGATAAGGGAAAGGCTGTGACTGTAGTCTACCTGGACTTCATTAAAGCCTTTGACACTGTCTCCCGTAGCATATTCTTGGAGATGCTGGAAGTCCATAGCTTATAAAGGTGCAATCTTTTCTTGGTAACAAAAAGGCTGTATGGCTTACCATAGTGGTGGTGAACTCTCCATTGCACATGAATTCTGTCCCAGGCAACTAGCAACTAACTGGACAAGAGGACACAGAGTTGTCAAAAACAACATATCTGTGTGTCAGTACAAGAAGATTCACCTCAAATCTTTTTGATTTTATTGGGTTTCTTGCCATGAATTAAGAGGGTATTGAGGTCAAGTCCTAAATGTTTGACTGGAATCAGTAGAAACAGTGACAATTTCTTCTATAGCTGAAGGCTTTGTATAAGAAGATATTAATTATAGTTTATATTAATATTAATGAATATTAATATACAAGTATGTTTGAATTAGATATCACCAGCATAGTAGAAAAATGATGTAGAAACATTTGTGTTTTTCATTAACTGAGACAGATATATTACATTTTAACTATGAATGTTTCTTTTCTCCTTGAAGAAATTAGCAGATGTTTTTCAGTTGTGGCCTCAAAACTTATTTGTAATTGTTATTCTCTGCCTGTATGAGCCTACAAATCTTACAATAAATTTAATTTTTTTCTTTGCAAGATATCATTAACAAGTCATGATATCAAATAGCTTTACATTTATGGAATATTTTCAGGAAATGATAGGAAATATCATCATATTTTACAATCCAATAAAAAACAACTAGGTAGCATCTCTTTTATAAATATAAAATTGTATCTTTATTGTAATATCATTACCCCCAAACATCTAAATTCTATATTACTACAAACATTTGGATATAATCCAGAACAAACATACTACTTGGATATATGGTATTGAAATTATCTCTCACTTTCTATATCTACTCTCTCCTCATTTATGATTCTAGTGTAAAGCATGAAAACACTACTACTAAACACCATATTTGATAGTTGTGTAAATATTGATGTTTAGTTAAACTGTTTCTCTTGTTTTTCAGTGTTTGAAATTTTGCCTCACCTGCTGGTACAGGTCTGTAAAGAAGGACTTAGGGATTCTCATGGATGAAAAGCTGAACATAAGCCGACAGTGTGTGCTTGCAGCCCAGAAAGTCAATTGCATCCACCAAGAGATGAGTGGCCAGCAGGTTGAGGGAGGTGACTGTCCCCCTCTACTCTGCCCTTGTGACACACCCACTTGAAGTACCTCATCCAGGCATGGGGTCTTCAGCATGAGAAACATGTGAACCTGTAAAATGGACAGATAATGATGGGACAAGGGGTAATTATTTTAAACTGTAAGAGGAGAAATTTAGATTGGATGTTAGGAAGAAATTCTTTACTGTGAGGCTGGTGAGGCACTGGAAAGGTTGCCCAGAAAAGCTGTGAATGCCCCAGCTCCGGAAGTGTTCAAAGCCAGGCTGGATGGGGCTTTGAGGAACCCTAGCTAGTGGGTGGCATCTCTGCCCATGGCTGGGATTTGGAACTAAATGATTTCTAAATTCCCATTCAACCCAAACCATTCTGTGATTCTACAGGTAAGTGAGCTATAAGTAACCCATACAAATGGTTACCGTATTTCTCTCTGTATCACAAAAATATGGGTCTCTAGACTTAATTTGTGAACAGGGAGGAGCAAAACTGTCATATCAGCAGGATTTGCTCCTTTGGTAAAACTGTCCAGTATATATATATGTAAATATATATATATACACACATGCACAGGAAAGATCTCATAGACATGCAGAAGCAGAATTTTTTTTTCTATTTTTTAATGGCAACTATAACACACTGAAATGAGTATCATGAAAGAAGATGGAGAGAGAATCATACCTGTTACATTTAAGGAATTAGGAGCTATACCAAATTATTCAAGGACTATATTAAAAGACAAGCAATAAATATCAGTAGGGGTCTCTTGGATACAATACTATGTAAAGAGATCCCACTGTTCCAGAAAACTTCACCATGATCTTCATTTTGTAGAACTTTCCTATTCCCAGTCATCAGGTTCCTAATTTGTCATCAACTGTTATTCTTAGGAGAGTAATAGATCATGAGTTAACATTCTGCAGCAAATTTAATTTCATTTCCTTGTTGCATTGCAATATGATATATGTATGTCAAATGAAAATCTGATAGCTGTACACTAGTCTGTAGTTAGTCTGTAGACTTAGCTGTTCAAGATTTTTTGCAGCATTCGGCATCAGCTCAAAAAAGTTTAACAATATGACATTTCAAAAGTGCTACAGAAAATACTACTAGCCTAATAATTAGTAAAAGTTTGCTGAAATCCCTCAAAAATAAAAGGACATCATAATTCAAATAGTTTTGAAAGCAGTACTGCAATGTCTGCTTGTTTTTATTATATACTGGCACAATAAATGGTGATGTTATCAAGACTGATTACACTCCTTGCGGAGTTGATTCTACTAGAAATATTTACTGATTAATAGCAAGGAATTGGGAGAAAATGGAAGTAAAATATATGAAAGAAAAAGCAATGAGTTGTTGCAAAGTTTCATGTGTAAAAAGATAGGGGGAAATATTTTTTCATTTGTCAGAGATATTTTTTTCTTAAAAACTTCTCTAAAGTGACTGTCTTAAAGTCTGGGATTTCTAAAAATAGAATTTCCTGCAGCATGAGTGGAGCATGATATTCTGAATCTCATTTGCAGTGAGGATACTCCTTAGGCCTATGGACTCAGGGAAGATTGTATTTTAGATTTTATTGTAGCTTCGTATTTGCAAAGTGAAGGTTAAAAAACTCTCAGGCTCATGAATTGTTGTTCTTCCATGTTGGAAATAACAGCTTCGTATTTTCTTAACTGGTCAAATGGAAATAAATTCTTCAAATGTTACCTCCAGTAATGCTAATTATAGAAAAAAGAGATACTGTGGAAATTATAGAAACTGCAGAACTTTTACATGATGTCATTTGACTTGCTCCTTTAATTGCATACTTTTTTTCTCCTTTTTCTAAGAAAGATATTACTAAGAATTTTAATTTTGCAAGATCATAAAAAATGTTAAGTACCATCATTTCAGAATTAATTTTATTTCAAATGTTCTTGGCATTATTCAGAAACACTAGACCAACAAAATACAGTTATCTACAAAGGAGAACCAGAATTTTTATACTAGCTGTGCCTCTGTACTCCAGAATTTTAGGATACAGACGTATTTCATCTGGTCACTCTTACTGCAACATTGATGTTAACTCATTCTTAGTGCATAAACTAAACACTTTCATTTTGAGGATCCCTAACATCCATAAACCCTATGAAACTAAGAGTAAAAAAATACAGTTTCCAGAACGCTGATGCTTGGATAAGTTTGTATTACTTTGTCTTTTCCGTGTTTGGAGTATTGGCTTTTCTTCTGATAATATGCTGTATTGGATTTGCATGGAAAGGTTTTGGTATCAGAAGAGGCTACATGGAGGGCTTCTGTGAGAAGCTGCCGGAAGCTTCTCCTATGTCTGACAGAGCCAATGCCAGCTGGCTCCAAGATGAATCCAATGCTGGCCAAGGACAAGCCCATTAACAATGGTGATGCCTCTGTGATAACAAATTTAAATGAAAAAAAACTGCTGCTCAACAGAAGCCAGAGAGAGGAGTGGGAGTATTTGAGAGAAACAACTGTGCAGACACCAAGATCAGTGATGAAGGAAGGGGAGGAGATGCTCCAGACGCTAGAGCAGAGATCCGCTTTCAGCCTGTGTTGAAGACCATAGTGAGACTGTGGAAATCCAAAGGGAAGTAGATGTCTGTTTGCAACCCTTGGAGGATCCCACGCTGGAGAATGTGGAAGTCCAAGGCAGACTGTGACTTTGTGGGAAGTCCACACTGGAACAGGGTTCCTGGTAGGACCTGTGAGCCCATGGGGAAAGGAGCCCTCACTGGAGCAGGTTTGCTGGCAGGACTTGTGACCTTGCGGGGGACCCACACTGAAGCACTCTGCTTCTGAAGGACTGTATCCTGTAGATTGGATCCACACCGGAGCAATATTTGAAGAATGGTTTCCTGTGGGAAGAACTCATACTAAAGAAGTGTGTGGAGGTTTGCCTCCTGTGGGAGAAAACCCACTCTGGAGAAGTGGAAGAGTGTGAGGAGGAAGCAGTAGCAGAGCAAGCATGTGATGAACTCACCACAACCACCACTCCCTGTCCCTCTGAGCCACCTGAGAGTAAGAACCAGAAAAATCAGGAGCTGAGCTATGGGAAAAAGGAGAGGAGGAGGAGAAGGAACATGTCTTAAGATTTTTTATTTCTCATTACCCTTCTGATTTGATTGTAATAATTTAAATTAATTTTCCCAAACTGAATCTGTTTTGCCTGTGACAGTAACTGGTGAGTGATCTCTCCCTGTTCTTATCTCAACCAACTAACCTTTTGTTATATATTTTTCCCCTGACCATCTGAGAAGGGCAGAGATAAAGTAGCTTTGGTGGGTACCCAATGTCCAGCCAGGGTCAACCACCACACAAGCATAATTAAACAGTAAAAAATCTGTCTACAATATTGCAGTGTTTAGACGCTATGTCATAAAAATCTGAGTCTGGAGTACTTCTGTGTCTGAATTATAATTTAAAAAATTTTTAATGTATAACCTTAGAATTGGTGACTGTAATTATTATCATGACATATTAAAATGAAATTCACTTTAAAAATTTTAAAATAAATTATTAAAAAAAATTTATGAAAAAATACAGACTATGGCAAACTCCTTTGTCATTGGGCAGGAATACTGTTGCCAGACCTGATCCTGACCCTGTATTTCTGGTTTTTTGTCTTGGATTCTTGAAGTCAAGGACAGTTCTCTGAGTTTTTGTGTCACTTGGCATTCAGCTCAGCTTCCTATGCAGAACAGCCAGTCCTTGATGCCTACTTACAGTAAATTGCCATTATCGCTACTGTATTTGGTACTGTAAGAGGAGCTAGAAACTGTTCAGTTTTCATCTGTGTCCAACTTTGAAAAGGAGCACACAGATATTTACTTTTGTTTTATCTTGTGTTATTTGAATTTGGATATCCAGTTCTTTATAATTTGCTTCTGCAGAAAATAACACAGATGTATGTGAGGCTGACATGTGTTCACTATAAAAAAACAACTAAGAAAACAAACAAACAAAAAACTCACAACAAAACAAACAAAAAACATTGTGTATAAGGGTATAATTTGAGTATTTTAAACTTTATTATATTTTTTTATGATATGGAAGAAACATGATCCGAAACAAAGTTTTCAGTCCCTGCTCCAAAAGCAGCTGCAGTCGGAGAAGAAGTATGCATGAGTTTCAAAACATAATAATAACAAAAGTTTCCTTGAAGACTATTTTTCTGCTAAGTGAACCAACTTCTCTTTCAGTTTTGTGCTACAAGCCCAAAACATGATGGGATCATGTAATATTGCTGGTGGTGAAATGACACATGGCTTAACTACATTAATCCATGAAAAAAAAAATATCTGAGAACAGGTTGATAAGGTCTCCTTTCTGTTACTTGGGTCTCACAGTTTTTCAGAATGGCCATAGTAGATCTTTTACAAGGTTGATCCTTTACTGGGATAGTACAGTTCTGTCTTATCCAGGCTATTATTAGAAATTTGGTAAAAAAAAAAAGTGTCTCTGTTATTTTCTAATAGAAAACCTAGTCAACCTTAAAAAGAATGAGAACAGAAGAGAATTACAGAATCTGACTTGTTAAAAAATTTGCCTGAAGTAACTTCCAATCCTGCCTTGCCCTGAAACTGTATAAGGGACTGTAGAGAAGAGTTCTATTTGATTGATTTGGCATCATCAGTACTGTAGAGGTGCCCAGAGGAGTTAACTGTGTTCTTTCAATGCTTGCAAAGACTGATGTTCAGCAATATTTAAATGAGATTTCTGCATTAATAAGTGCAAGAAAAGAACTCATTTCTCAGGTCTCTATGGTATAAAATGTAATTCATAAAATCCCATATTCCTATATTTAAAGCAATCTTTACTTTTATTACTAAGGTGCTGTGGTAGATTGTCCTCACCCAACAGCTGAGCATCCACAGAATGACTCATTCACTCCTCTTTTGTGAAGGTAGAAGAGAAATTAGAAAGAAGACAAGAAAGTTCATGGCTTGACACAAAAGCAGTTTAAAAGGTGAAACAAAAGATACATATGCAAGTAAAGCAAAGAAGGAATTTATTCCTCACTTCCACCAGTAGACAGATGTTAGCCACATCCTGGGAATCTGGGTTTTTTGTACATATAACACTTAACAATGAATGTCCCCACTTATTCAAGCTTTTACTGCTGACCATAACATATGATATAAAATATCTCTCTGATCAATTAAGGAGCATTGTCTTTTCTGTTTTGTTTCACTCAGCCTACTTATTGAACGAGAGGGGGTGCAAAGTAGGAAAAGGAAGAAGCATTTATTAACACTATTTTTACTAACAAAAACACAGAGCTATATAAGATGCTAAGAAAAAAGACAATCCTACTCAGATCTAGTACAATCCACACCCTTTTTTTCGTATCATTTGTGTCATTCTCAGGTCCTGCACTGCCCAATACATGAACCAAGACCTCCTTCCCTGTCTTTTGATGTAATATCATTCCCTTTTTCTATGGACTACCTCCATCAAATGAATATCCAGTAAATGTTCATAAAAATTAAGTTAATTTATTCCATGACTTGGGCTTCATCTATTATGGCACTCACTCAGAACAGGAGAAGCAGCATACTGTACCAAGTCGCTGAGTGCCAAAGACAGCTCAGGTTAAGTTACCCACTGCACTTGCCTGGAGTCTTGAAAAGCTCATCGTCCTGATGAGCATTCTAGTGGATTCTGCTATAGTATTTCCTACAACATACAGGCCCAGATGTGGGTTACAGCAGATTAAGCATTTATCCATTACAACTGCAAGTGATGAAATCACGTGCACTATGCACAGAAGTTGTAAAAATTTGAGAGGTTGTACTAAAATAACATCATTAAATTGCCAGAGTTGCACTGTGTTGTATGAGTCCTGTCTGCGTAGTGTCAGCTTAAGCATTTCTTACTGAAGAGCTGGACAAGAGCCAGCAATGTGCACTCGCAGCCCAGCAGACCAACCACATCCTGGGCTGAAGCAAGAGAGAGGAGTGGCCAGCAGGTCAAGGGAGGTGGTTCTACCCCTCTACTCTGGCCTTGTGTGACCTCACCTGGAGTACTGCATCCAGGTCTGTGGTCCTCAGCACAAGAAAGACACGGACCTGTATGAGCATGTCCAGAGGAGGGTCATGAAGATGATCAGAGAGATGGAGACCTCGATCCCAGAGATCTGTAGTTGTTCAGCCTGTAGAAGAGAAGGCTCCAGGGATATCTCATTGCAGCCTTCCAGTACTTAAAGTGGGCTTATAAGAAAGCAGGAGAGGTTATAAGAAAGAGGGCAGACAGTGATAGGACAAGGGTGAATGGTTTTAAAGTATAAGACAAGAGATTTAGATTGGATTTTAGGAAGAAATTCTGTACTGTCGGTGTGGTGAGACACTGGAACAGGTCTTCCAGAGAAGCTGTGCATGCCCTAACTCTAGAATTGTTCAAGGCCAGATTCTGTGGAGCCTTGACCAACCTAATCTAGTGGGTGGCAGCCCTGGCCATGACAGGAAAGTCAGAACTAGGTGATCTGTCTTCCAAACAAAACCTTTCTATTTTCCTGTAATTAATCCTCTTATGCAGGTTTCTCCTCTCACTGTTGTTTGTATTCATAGAGTGTGTAATGTTAATTTATATCTGCTTAAAACCAGATTGGTTCATCAATTTCAGCTCCCTAGGGAGACAGTTTTTATTTCCAGTAGGTTTTATTTTTTATTGTTTCAGAATTATACCCAATTAACCTGTACTGAAATATGGGGTCCACATTATCCCTCAAATTAGTGGCTTAAACCTATAGTGGTTTAAAATCCACCTTAAATCACTCTGATGCATCTCTCTGGAAAAACTAAGCTTTTGTGAGCTTCACTATCAGTGATGAAGGAATAGGACTGCACTCACACAATTCAGTTTTTGGAATTCTCAACATTTCTCATTTATTAGCCTTTCTTTTGGTAAACAGCAGCTGGTGTTGTCATTCAGTTAACCAGAATTCCCAGAAATTTGCTGACGTGATGTTTTGATTTTACACGTTCACTCACTATCATTCTGTGATTGTTTTCAAATCATGTAAACCATGCAGGCCATTAAGTGGTTTTCCACTTTGAGAACACAACACTCTCTTCGTCAAAATATCAGTCAGTCAAGGTCAGCACTCCTTTTTGGTTCTAATTAACTGAACCACAAGTGCAGGCTGGCTCAGCTTGTTCCCACAACTAACATCTTAGTTGTCTCCAGATTTTTTTTTTTCCCCGAGTAGGAACCTACAGAATATATAAAGCAATGAAAAACACTGAAAGTCAGGAATTCTTTTTTTTTTTTTTTTCTGTTTTGCAGGAGCCTTGGATACAGTCATACAATCAGTAAGTCTGACAATCTGCAGAAAGTTTTGAAAGAAGACAAGCAGCATTCAGGAGTCAAATGAGTAATGGTAAAAGCACTGTAAAAGTGTTTCCTTACAGACACTAGAAAACATACCTTATTATTTATCTTTTTGCAACTCACAGTACAAATAAAAATAAATACAAACGTAAACAAAAATTAAAGTGTAGATTTTTTTTTTTTTTTATAAGAGAGAAACACTGGAAGAGAAACTGTAGGCATAACAGACAGCTTCAAGATAAGAGGGAAAAAGACTTCTAATTTAAGACAGAGATGACACAAGCAAGAACTAAAGACAAACTGTATGAAAATACTTGAAAGAGTTATGGATTGGAACAATGTCATTATGTCTGTGTTACATTTAGGATATTGAAAAAAAAATTAAAAATCTATTTTTGTTCCCCCAAATGAAGTGATATTTTGTCTTCTGAAGTACTGATAAGATCAATATTGTGAAGTACCTCAGTTTTTCACTAATCAGTTTAACATCAAAAGTGTCCTTGTTTCTTCTAATATGGAAGCCCTTCCAAGTCACCTGCTCTGAGATATGTAAAAGCGACATCAAAGTGATCAGTAGTCATTAAGCCTTTTCAGTAGTCATGCTATCTGATACTTTTGTAGACTATTAATACAGAGAATAATGGTAATTATACTATTAGTATTGTATATACATATGATAAACACTGCTTAGAGAATAGTAGAGTAAGATCTGCAATTCCAGGTTGCAGTGTGCCAGTTTACATCTCAGAGTAGAACCCGAATATTCCTTTTTATTTTTATTTGACTTTTCTGTTCATTTGTTAGGGATTTACTTATTTGTTTGCAGTTTGTGTTTTGCTTTTCCCACCACAACACATCTGCCTTCACTGTATGCCTTACCTCTCACAAGAAAGCATTACATGGTACTGGTCAAGGACTTGCTGCAGTTTCTGAAATTATCTATGCCTACCAGCAACTTTCGGTTATAAACAATTATCTGTTTATCTATTAGGTTTTTTCTCTCCTTACAAACCTAATAGTTATACAAATGAGAGAAACAAGGTAATTGCTATATTGACAAAATTGTGTCACCTTATCATTAAAGACCTCAATCATTCAAAATATAAAATAATAGTTACCAGCAGATAGTCTTTTTAAGCAAGTAGATTTTAAGGTATAAATTAGTATTTGCGGTTCTGTTTGTTTGTTTGTTTGTTTTGTTGTTGTTGCTGTTGTTGTTTTTGATAAAGACTGTAACTTCTGTTAGTGATTCATTTTTTCTCGTATTTCAGTTTTTAAGACAGTAAGGCTGTGCTTCATTTGCTGTTTTACAGAAATAGCAGACCTTCAACTTAGTAAATCTGTAATTTTTTTATGTCTTCTACTAGCACCAAAACAAAACCACAACACACACAAAAAAAATAAAACCACTCTTGGAACTATTTATCATATTTATGTTCTGAAGCATTTCAATGAGTTATTTTGTAATTTGCTTTCATAATCAATTACTAAAAACAAATTTTACATTTGTTCCTTTGGGATAGAAAAGCACCCACAAATGTTCCTACTGGACAGTGGAAATACTTCAGTTTTGCATATTTCAGTAGCTGAGGTCAATAGGTGAAGGGGCCTAATCTGAAACTGAATTCAACTAGCTTCAAGTTCCTCCACTATTGAGGTCCACTGCATTTGAAATGCTGTATGTGACATTTTGATCAATGGGAAAACAAAATAATTTTCTGTTCTGTCCAGTGTTCTGTAAGAGATTCTGAAGTAGATGTTGCTGTAAGAAAATTCTGTCTCACTGTTCCTTTTAAGCTGTTCCCTCCTCAGTAACTGCCATTTGATCACTTACTGCTTTTTTCTAAAAGGTAAGGTCACAGGTAAATTTTTGCAGTTCTCTATCACAGACATTGGTAAGGCCACTGAAGGAAAAATACATAGTATCTTGCTGCAAAAAAGTTGTAAAGATGCTAAAAGCTAGTCGCAAATTTGTAACTCATTAGTTAGCAAACAAGAGAATACCCCCTTAAAAATAGCAGTTGGTATTATACCTAACAAATATCATAGTTCGGGAATGAATAAAAACATTTTTCTAAACATATATATTTTTTATTTTGTAGACAGCCTTTCAAAAATATTTTGACATGCTGGTCTTTACACACTCTTGTAATAGAGTTGGAACTCTAAGTGAAATGGATTTTCTAAAAGGTGTTGGTTTTTATTTTTGGGTGGGTTTTTTAAATTTTGCCTAATTTTTGGTGTTTTGTTGTTGTTAGGTGCTTTTTTGTATTTTGAGGTTTTTTTGTTGGTGAGGGGATGAGTTGAAATAGCTTTAAAATGGAAAATTAATGCTTAAATATTAACTCATATATGAGTCTTAACATTCAAAATCTCCCCTAAGGTGCAAATTGCTATGTAAAGAAATGCTTTGATTAGAGTTGTGCCACTAAAGGAATGGAAGAAAAGCAATGGCAATTGAAAAGGAGGTAAAAAGAAAGGGTGATTGACACAGATATAGATACTCAGTCATGACCACAAGAAACAAGGAAAGTGAGCTGCTAGTTAAGAGCAGTAAGGAAGGAAGTTTCTTCTGCCACTTGATTTGTGTTCATCCATTCAGTAGATGTGTTGGAATTTCAGAATTTCTGCATGTAAAACCCAAAATTTCTATTGGAAAAAAATATTTAAAGATA
Source organism: Pyrocephalus nanus (assembly GCA_038380795.1). Taxonomy (NCBI): domain Eukaryota; kingdom Metazoa; phylum Chordata; class Aves; order Passeriformes; family Tyrannidae; genus Pyrocephalus; species Pyrocephalus nanus. Next base: position 52,791,447 of record CM076264.1, on the reverse strand, counting down.
TTTCTTTCCTTGGGCACTTCAATCTCTAAATTGACTGACTAACTTTTAATTACAGAATCGTTTCTTAGATTGTGGGGCTTTAAGCTTGAAGACTTAGGCAGAGAGGCCCGTGTTGCAAGGATTCATTGTGATTTTCTCTTGCAATCAACAGTCTAGATTGAGTTCAAATTAATAAAATGTTCTTGTGATTGCCTTATTCTCTCTAAGTGTGTTTTATATAACACATCAAAACTTATTCACTAGCTCCTAATGCAAAATGAATGAACAGAAAATCTTGGTGCTGAACTGCTTTCTACTTTGCTGTTTGCTCAGTATAAAATGGACCATGTCCATGGAAACATCTCTGTATTTTATAATAGTCCATTCGTGGAAGTTTCTCCTGAATTATGCCAGTATTCCAGATATGCTGTTGAAAAATACAGATGCCATAGTATTTACCCAGTTTAAGTTTACTTAAATAAATGGAAAGTACCATTATCTGGTGCTGCAATACGTGAGAATTAAAGAAAGTATAGATAAGAGGTAAAAATTTGTTTAAAGGTGACCGGATAAGCTAAAGATTCTTATGGTTACTGTCAGGTCACAGAGCTTTGCTTACCGCTTACTGTCGTGTAATTTCTTGCCCCATACATAAACATTATTTGGATCCTTCTTTACAACATCTTTCTTTTATCAATCCTTTCTTTCTCCTAGGCTTGAGAATTCTCACATTGTTTAGGGATTGTAACTGATACTGCATTCAAAATCATTCTATAGGAAAAGAGAACACTCCATATGCACAGAGCAAAGAATATACTCATAGTCCAGACAATGCTCTAATGGTGTTGTAAAGTATCTCTTTGATATAGAAAACTACTATTAACACTGCTATCAAAATGGTTATACTAAATCTTCTTACTCTCTTTTTTGAAATCTTCCTTGCAAATGTCTCTCTGAGTGCTCCAGTCTTTCTGCAGGCACTGTTAGGTCACTGCAAAGCCTGTCTTTTTCATGAGAAGAAGCAAAAATAACATTCCCTGGGGTACACCAAAACCAGCCACACACCCTGAAGAGCAGGAGCTTCATGTTAACTCCAGAGGAAAAATGAGGTAGGAATCAAAAAGAGGCCATTATCCAAAATGTGCAAGTGAAAAAGGAGGTTTCAAATAAGTATGGCTCAATGTGGAATAAAGAAGTGTGAATCATCAATATGAAATGTACCGGTTTGTTCCTTAATGGTTTAAAATGAACTTGCCAGTTTCCATTTAATTTAGCTAATATTGTATGCAGTGCTGTGACCTTGGTTGCCTCTGTGTGTTTTCAATATTTTTCTGTTTTCTGCATTATTAGATTTGTTTGTTTCCTTGAAGATGACTAGGAAAAAAGAGGAGAAAAACATATTTTCAAAACTGTAATTTTTTTTCTTGCATTTATGAAAGAACAACTCAGATAAATACCTTTAAAAAAAAAAAAAAGAACTTTCACTGGAATAATCTTTGACATCAGTCACCTTCTTTGTTAATAATTAGGGTTTGTTGCAGATGCTATGTGGTCAGTAGAGATTATTTTAAAGAACAGTATCTTCTATAGATATGGCATATACTTTTTTGTTCATTTGTTCATTTTGTTCACCTTTTTTTTCATTAATGATTCAAAATATATGAGAGTAAATCTTGCTATTCAGCCTTTCAGGGTTTTATGAATCTAGATCACCAGTACAAATTACATGTGATGTGACACATTGGAAAAATATTAGATAATGCACTAGAAAAATTTCCTAGAAGATACATGCACCTAATTTTAATGTATTTGTAAGTACTACTTAAATTTGTGTGAGTATTTGCATGCTGAAATCCATTGTATACTGTCAGTATTTTCATGTTGTCATTTGCGCAACAGTATAATTCTGTGGCTCAATATGTAAAGTGTTTAGTTGTTTGGGATTCTTCTTTCAACAACAAAAAACTAAGAACAAAGAAACCATAATACATCTCCAAAGAGGATTTTGTCATTATCTAAAATTCTTTTATTTATATTTAAAAATATACTTATGATCTTTTCAATATATTATAATTGCGATCAAAACTTCATACTTTACACAAGAAACTATCTCAATATGCTCATTTACAATAATGTTTATGAAATAAATGTTTTTGTTTGGTTATATGATAAAAGACTTGTATACCTAAAAAACAACAAAAACCCAAACAAAAACACAAAATCCCACAAATATGCAAAAGAACAACATTAGGCTGGAAAAGCCCCAAAACCTAATCAGAGAAACTGGGGTGTCAGTCACACTGGAGCCATGATCCCCATGAGCTGAAAATGAGACCCACAAGGAAACTCTAAGGGAGCAGCTCTCAGGGTCTCCTTTCAAACTGAGAGTGGTCATTGCCTGGCAGTGTGGGACATTTTATAAGATGCAAGGGAAGGGCCTCTTGGGATTGCATATAACTTATGAGATGTTTAGAAGATGAAGCAAAGGTAGGGGTAAGGAGGGATTAAAGTGGATGGAGTAGGAATACACATGGTGAAACAGATGGATAAGGAGATAAAAGGGACCTAGTTGCATGTAAATGTTGCTGATCATAATAGTTGTCTGGCTGTGCCTGCACCTTTCATCACAATCTGTCCTCCATTAATTGTTTTCCTGGATGAGGGGGTCTTTTTGTATATTCACATGCACATATGGATGTTTGAGAGTCAGTGGCAGGAAACAGACCATAGATCAGAGGACCTGAGTGTCTGTGGTGCCAGAGATCAGAGTACGCACATACTGTATAGGCAAATATTAGAGTATATTCACTATCAAAAATCATGACCTGTTAGCTGACAAGTAAAATAAAAGGCTTAGGAGCCACTGAATTGAAGTGGCTATAAACCTGAGTTGGATATTGGAGAGAAATAGAGTCTGTGAGTTGGCTACTGGACTGGCCAGGAGATCTGAGACCATTTTTCTGATGGTCAATGCAGAGACTTGTTTGCATATATGTCCTTGTACTTGATGCATATGAAGAAGATAATATAGGAGACATCTATGGAAAATATCTTTTTACAGCTAGAAGCCTATTCATATCACACAGAAGAATAGAAGGAATATAATTTCTGCATGCTCTGTCAGTCTTCAGTTGAGAAATGGAAGTTTTCCTAGTATTAGAAATGGAGAACTGAGCTGTCTATGTATGTATGCATTTTATCAGGACAAAAATTATAATTTTTACATCATTCATCATATCCTAGGGTATACATATCAGGAAGCTGAGGTGGTTCTTTAAGAGCATATTCTTCTCCACTCATTTTTTCATCAGTTACAGACAATAGCCAGACAACAGACTTGCCACAGCTGGTCACTCATGGACTTCGCTAAACTGAATGTCTAACTGTTAGACTGCTAAAGAGGATCATACCTTGTTGTAAGGGATATTATACCTTTTTGTATCTTTTTCTTTACTTTTTTTTTCACACATATTTTCAATGGACTAGTATGGAGTACAAAAGTTTTTAAAATCCAGAAAATTTGTTCATGCTTTCTACAATTCACTCTCCACATGAACATAAATATATGTCATAGTTAATAGTGATAGTCTAAAACTGTTGTATTGAAAGAGAATGGTTTTTTTGGCTTTTTTTTTTTAATTTTTTCTTATTTTCAGATTTATCTTCTAAAGACCTTTACAGGCGATCAAAAGCATTTGGTTAAGTTTGTGCTTTACTTCTTTATGAATCAGGTATCTTTTCTGTACCCTACTGCTTTTTAAAGATCCATAAATCCTTAGATTTCTTAAGAACTGAGTACTAAAATAACATCAGTCCTCTGGAGTCATAATTACCTGGTAGAGTGCTGGGCAAAAGAATAATAAAAAGTAAAAGAGTTGAAGCATACCCTGCAAATTTTCAAGGTGAGAACTACCAAAGTCAAAGAACTTTTTTTCTTTTTGTTTCCAGGAGGGGAGTGAGGATGCAGGGAGATGTATTTATCTTTTTTTTGTTGTTTTATGATATCTTACCACTGTAAATTCACAGGAAGTTTTGATGAGATTTTCATGAACTATGATGATGGGTGTGTGCATTACATGGTATTTGTGGTATCAAATAGTTAGAAGAAATGTTATCAAAGATAAAGATTTTTTTTTTATGTGTATGTCACAAAATGATGTAAAGCAAAAATAATTCAATCTGCTACATCTACAGTACAACATTTCTCTGAATGAAGATGCTACATAGCTATCAAGTGCATCATTTAATATAAGAACATTCCCTACACTGATGGACAAAAAAGGATAATTACATATTTTTGTATCCTTTTTTTCTGATATCTGGAATCAGATCATTGAGTCTTGATGACAATATCAAACAGCGAGTAAAAATGTAAATGCATACAAGGACAGGACAAGGAGAGAGATAATACATAATTTTTGTTTCTTTGTTGTTTGGTGAGGTTTTTTTTCCCAAACCAGATCAAAAAGAATCAGTTCATTATCTTACTTTATTCAGAATTTTCTAGCTGTGTTGTATACAAGTTGAGGAAATATAACTGTTCCAGTGTTTCACCACCCTCATTGTTGATTTTTCCCCTAGTCTAAACTAGGGGAAATGTACACTCTTTTAGTTTAAAAACAATAGCCCATCACTACAGTTCCTACTATAAAGTCTGTCCCCGTCTTTCTTATAAAACCCCTTTAATTATTGAAAGGCCACAATAGGATCTTCCCAGAGATCCAGGCTGAACAACCCCAATTCTCTCAGTCTCTCTCCTCCATCGTCCTCAACTGATTTGGAGGTTTTGGACATTTATTCAGCATGTAAGTTAGTTGTTACATAATCTTGTTCATTTCAACTGTTCTTCCTACCTTTCTTGTAAAACCTTCCTTAAGTTTTCCATGAATAAGAACAGCATGTTAATGGAGAAAGTTGGGTGAACTGGAGAGGGGTGAAAAAAAAATCAGATAAATGTTTTTGTCTTAAACACTATTGCAACATATTCTCTGAAATTATTTGAAATTACATGTTTTAACTCACAGAATTATTCTTATGTTAAAAGTATTTGTATATTCATATCTATTTGATAAAATACGTCCTTTTAGCTTTGAGGAAGAACCATTCTTGATGTTCAGAGTCATCTGAAATATTTGTCCTATCTCATAGCACCCTACTCTTACTTTTAAATAGCAGGAATGACAAAGTTCTTGGCAATCTAACACCTTTTAATCTTCTTAACTGGTTTCAACTTTTGAGATACCAGTTACCTGGGGTTTAGTTATTTATTTATTTTTAATAACATTTAAATATTTTTGGAAAGTGCTTGCTACCATATTTCTCAATCACAACAGAAACAAGAGAAAAATAATATTGTCAGCATTTAGATTTATTTAGAAACATAGGCTTTTAAATATTGTATTAGATATCCAGTACTGTACTTGTCAAAAACTCTACTGGAATTTAAATCATCCTATCTCTTTTAATGACAGGTTGGAGCTTGAAGGTATGAATGGAAATCTGCAACTGTTGCTGAAGAGTTCAGTTAATCCAGGCTCTCAAAGATAATTTCTGAAAATAAAAATTTTGTCAAAATCTGTTTTACTTAATGCTAAATCTGTTATGAATGTACTGAGTAATAGAACCACTACTGAGAAAAGAATGTTAATATGGAAACTTTCTTATTTGCATGTTGATGTATTTGTAAAGTAAATAGAGACATCACATATTTTTTGCAATGATTGAATACTCACAGTAAAGTTCTGAGAAGAGAGTAAATTGTTTGCTGTTTGATCTGTGACCACTGTGGTTGGTTTGTTGTGGTTGTGTTGCAAACTATATTTAAAAGGTGAAAATAAGTATTGTCTTTGACATAAATTGCTTTGCCATAACAAGCATCCAAAATATGTTTTATATCCTAAAATCATTGCAGGAGCTTCAAAGTCATGAAAGTGCTTAAATACTTTTGGGAAAATTTGGGGATTCATAAATAGTTCATAAAATTTTATACAGATTTTCTGAAATCACTTTTAGGTCTCAAGAATAAGACCTAAAGTAGAAGATGCTCTGTGAGTATTTATTATGGTATTTTTACAAAAATAGAAGATAGAATAGTTCTGTAATTTTACAGAAATATGAGAGTGAAGGAAGTAACCTGTTTGCACAACAGAAAAAAAAACCCCAATATTTAAATAAGTGATTTTCTAAACTTCTTCCATTAAAATAAAATGTTCTCAGTATTTTATAAGGTCATTTTCAATGCATACCTAAACTGTGGGGAAATATAGGTTAGAATTTTCCTCATATTTAAGTTTCTCAGTTGGAGTCTACCTGAGTTAATTTAGATGTGAAAAATAAAAGAATATTCCCTTGAAGTCAATGGGGAATTTGGAATTGCATTTCTATGTGCTAGAATTTTATCCAGGTTCTGTGGTGTTAGATTAATACCTAATTTAATTCCACCAATCAGAAAGAAGAGAAGTCACATACAGTTTAGGACCTCAGGAACATGATGAACTGCTGCAAAGTATTCTGCAATGATGTTGCAATTAATTTCTCTGAGAGGATGCAAACAATTATTCTAAAGTCTACTTCCTTTTTCTCACATAATAATACTAGGAGGCTCTATTACTTCAATGCATTCTGGAGATAACATAGGCTTATGGGAAAACACAGTCATCTGTGAGGTCAGATTAGGCTGTTCCGGGTTTGATCTGTCCAGGTCTCAAAAAACTTTAAGGATGGAGACTGCACAGATGTTCTGGAAGCTGCTTCTAGTCCCTGACTGTTCTCATAGAGAAAAGTTTCTCTTTTTACTCAGACTCAATGTCTCATGTTTCAATGTATGACTGTTATTTATCATCTTCTCAACATGCACCAATATTGACCCTCTCTCTGTCTTCTTGGTAAGGTCTTTAAAACATCCTCCCTAGCTGGAGGGCTGCTGTTAGATCCTGCTATTATCTTTTCTCCAGGCTGCAGCTCTGTCAGCCTTCCCTCACTGGATAAATTCTTCAGTTCCTGACCAGCTTGGTGATCTTCCACCGAGTTCATCCATGTTTATTATCATATTTTCTCTGTTAGGGGGCCCCAAAACTGGACACAGGAATCTAAATGTGGTCTCACAAGTGGTCTCACTTTGATCTACTGCCCACATTTCTATTACTGCAGCACAGGTTGCTCTTGACCTTCCTTACTGCCAGGGTACACTGTTGGCTCACGCCCAACTTGTAATCCGCTTGCAATCCTTGTGGCTCATTCCTTTGGCCTGCTTAGGTCCCTCTAGATGAAAGAATTGCCCTTGAATATTTTGACTGGTCTGCCCTTCAATTTGTAGTCCTTTAGAAATTTGGCTACAGAATTGATTTTCTTCTAATTATGTTTTTCTGAGTCCTGAAAAAGGAAGGGTTAATTGAAACACTTTTACTGTAAACCCATAAGACCCTACCCCCTTGTACGACTTATAGTTTACTGTAAGCTATATTTCGTTTGCTGTAAGCTGCATTTCGTACAAGAAGACTATGTCCTGTACCAAGGGCATTAGACCCTAAAGGAACCACAATAAACACTAGACAAAGAACTCAACACCCATAAATCTCATCCAGAGGAGCCAAGGTAGACATTTGAATAGGTAAAGTAGGCCTAGAGCCAAGGGTTTCTTCAAGACTGAATGACCAGAATACGAGAACAATAGAAAGTACGAAAGGTCTCCGCTGTCACGCGATGAAGAAGAGCTGAATGCAGACCCCAGGATGAAGGCAAACAGGAACTCCCACCAAAATATTCCTCAAAATAGAGACCCCACCTCCATCTCCAGCCCCAGATGGAAATGGGAGATAAAAAGACTGAATTCCAAACAGTTCATACTTTGTCATTTTAAGACTACAGATTAATATTAATTTGCAAAAGTAGATAAAGAAATTATACAGTTATATTTATATATTGTCACAGAAATTCAGAACAAATAATAAATACTGTAGATTTTAAGTTTAGAATAATATACACTGACTAAATTTTCTCACTTACAAGATCAAACTAAAAACAAAGAATCAAGACAGCTCACCATTATGATACACTCTTGGGAATCCTTTTATTTCATAGCTGTAGATTTCAGCACATTTTAATCTTAGTACTAAAGGTACTGAATAAGTCAGAATACCAAATACATTCTCTCTTTGGCTTCGAAGTCGTTCTTTCTCCTGCTGACACACCATATATCTCATTTGTGTGCGTTAAATCTCAATATGGGATCCACACTGCCATCTTTAGAACATCTAAGGAAAGTAATTCACTTCATATTTCATATGGAAAACAACCAGTCAGTACATTACTCTCAAGAAAGAATGTGTACTACTATATACACTTTATTAAATCGTGCACACTATATATGCTATATACACTACATACCATATACTATGCTGTATATAGTATTTCTCAGGGTGGAAAACAGGAGGGACAATCAGTTGATGTATGTGCTCAATGGAGAGAAATGAGTTAAACTATAAAATATTATCTTACATATTCAATGTAAGTCCAGTATATACTACTTACCCTACTTGTGATACCATTTCTTCTATTTGTCATTATCTGTACATTTTTCTATATCTTGAAATATCCTTCAAGATACATTTATTAATATTTGATTTTTAGATTATAGCTATCTGTGGGGAAATATAAACAACTCTGATGGGAATATCTGTTGAAGAATACATCTCTTTGGTTAAGATTTTCATCTTATTCAGTAATAGTTCTGTCACAATTCTCTGGTTTTTCTTACAGTATTTTGTAAATACTTGTACATTTCTTAGACACATAAGTAGTAATGGATTGTAAATTCCTAAAAATGTAATGGAACTTTTCATTCACTTCACACTTGGCTGTTTTCAATGATTTTTCTGAATTGGAGACCTTTGTTTCATATGAGAGTTCTTTCCTTTATGTTCTTCATTCAATTCAATGCAGTTCTGACATTGATACCCATTTATATTTTTGCAGCCTTACAAGGTGAGTTTCACACTATTGCTTGATAATATGGAAAATCATGTGTGTCCCAACCAACCACTATGAAATTACATTTTAATCACAACTATTACAACAAAATAAAGATGATTTTATAAAAACAAAAAGGAAGAATACAACTGAAATACCTGCTGCCTGAAGAAAATATTTTTTATCACATTTGCATTCTTCATGTATTGTATGATTTTGGAAATTACACTAGCCTACTGATAAGTGGTACTGTTAATCTTTTCTCCTGTTCTTTTTATTGTGATTACTGTCATTCTTTCCTTCGAAAGCTCTGTTTCAAGCTTCTTGTAAAGGTAATGTAACGAGTAGTCACTTAATGTATCCCATTTTTCTCATGTCTCAAGGCCACTTGCTGTAAAAATACATCACATGTTCAGAAGCTCTGTATCAGAAAAAAAAAAAACAAAGAAAAGTAAGACAGTAAGAGGTTACAATCATTCCTTGGGAATGCTACATAATTTCTGAAGAAAATAGTCTTATTTATAAATTGTAGCTTTGAAAATATTACTACACAGTTGCAAACACAGTTTTTCTTAACTAATTTAATATATATTTAAATTGATAATCTTAATGATTCAGACTTTAAATGACCAAAGAACAAGATATTTTTACCTTTTATGTTTACTGAAACTGCATTTTAAAGTACTTAACATTACAAAATTTTATTGGCATAATAATTTCAATAAGAAATAAAGAGAACAGAAATAGTTTGTGTAGTGAAAATATTATACTGATTTAACTTTATTGAAATTATTCATGTAACCTCACAAACAATGTCAAACAGAATTATTTCACATAATTAAAAAATGGTTTACACCTGAAGGAACCTCTGAGTGTCACCTGGTCTAATGTTACAGCTCAAGCAAGGTCAGCTATAGCAGTTAGTCCAGGACCATATCCAGAGGGCTCAAACAACTCCAAGGATGGAGACTCTACAACCTCTCTTAGAAATCTGTGCCAGCATTCAGTCACTCTCATGGTAAAAAAGCACTCCTAAATGGGCAAAGAGAGCATCCTTTCTTTCAGTTAGTTTCCATTGCTTCTTGTCCTGTTACTGTGATAATGAAATGAGTCTGGCTCCATATGCTTTATGTCCCCTTTCAGATATTTGCATGCATTGATAAGATTACCCCTGATCCTTCTCCAGGCTAAACAATTCAAGTTTTCTCAGCCTTCCCTCATATGCATCCATCTTTCTGGCCTTATGTTATTCCAGGAAGTCTATATTTTTTCCTGCACTGTGGAGCCCAGAACTGGACACAGTACTCTATATATGGCCTCACCAGTGATGAATAAAGGGAAAGTATCACGTTCCTTGAGGTGTTGGCACTGCTTTTCGTAATAAAGCTTTTCTGCAAGGATATATTTCTGACTCATGTTAAATTTGGTGTCCGCCAGGACCCACAGGTCCTTCTGAGCAAAGCTGCTTTTCAGCCAGTTTCCTCCCTGGGTTTATTCTTCCCCAGGTCCAGAACTTCTCATTAGCTTTTACTGAATTTCTGAGAAGATTCCCCATGGAATTTTTCAAAATAGATCTCAGAATTGGTTAAAGTCTGTTAAAAGTCCTGACATCATGCATTTTGTCCTGCTCCTTCCTTTCAAAATCTTGAATACCATTGTCACTGCATCCAACGCTGCCCAGTATTTTCATAACAATGTATAGTTCTTCTTCAGTCACGTCTTTGAAGAAGTTGTTGTCAGAGTAGTCCATAAATGTTGTTGTCCATGCTTGTTTGTCCACTGCTATGTTGTCCTTTCAGTAGATATCCCCCATGGGGACCAAAGCCTGTGACCATGAGAATTTTTCCTTTTTTTAAGAAGACCTCATCTAATGTTTTTTTTATTGAGGGACTACAGCCACTGGCAACCCATGCCAGAGCAGAGGAGCAGTAAGAAGCAAGTATCTTTTGAGAAAAACAAGTGAGAAGTGGGAAGCAGCAGAAAGAATCCACTAGAGTGCAATATCAACCTTGTGCATCTTCCATTATTCACCAAAGTATCTTGTAGGGACTGCACACAAGATGTAATGAAAACAAGGAGAATTCATGCTAGGAACAGAGGAGATGTGTTGCACTTAGCTGAACCTAGGGAAAGGGAGGAAAGGCATCTCCTAAAGTGTCTATTTAAATTACTTTCCCTTCAAGACACAAATCATGTATTAAAATTTTGCTAACTGGCAATAAATTAATATAAATGAATTGATTCTGGTTTCACACTAGATTTCATAAGAGGGAAAAAGTTATAGAATTCATAATAATTTTGTAAAGAATAAAGTGAATTATTTATTAGAGCTTTTCTTTATTTTTTTCCCATCATAAACACATATAGTCTAACTGGTTTCTAATATCTTTTAAAGATGCATAAAATGACATAACTTTATTCATATGGTCTAATATTAATATACAGAAAGAAATAGTTGCTTTTAAATTTTTTTTGGTCATTTTTTAATACATTAATATTTTTATTTTACATTTAAATTCAAATATAAAAAACATGAAAGAAAAACCAAAGTATAACCAAATCAAACACAAAAAGAATTACAGGTACAAAACTATAATAGAACTTAAATATTCATGCATAAGAAAGGAAAAAGAGAAATATGGCTGTGTATTTCAGAGCTATTCAAGGAGGCTTATTTATTTTTTTTGCAGTATACCGTAGGAGGCAGAAAGTCCTTAGAAAGTAAGACTGACTAAATTTGCTGATAATCTTATCACTCACAAAACATACATTTTTTTTCTTTAAAGATACATAATTCGTTATAGTCAATTTAATTGTATTCTATTCACGTAGTAATAACTAACATATCTTACTATATATTATATGATAAGTATAATATATATTATATGTCTAATATTTAATGTATACATAAAATATTTAACCAAGGTAGCCAAATTTTAATATTATGAAAAAAACATTGCTATAATATAAAATGTTTACCTTGGATAATTATAATTTTGACTCCCATAAATAATAATTTTATTACTATGAGGTTAAATATTTCATGAGGTATTCCATGAATTTAAATTCTGACAGAATTTAATGCTTTGACCAATGATAAAGAAAATCAGTATTAGAAAGCTAGCATCAGTATAATCAGAAATCAGATTTCCTGACTCTTAAGCATATTACTGTTTCTTATTTATCATAGAAATGTGTTGTTTACTTTTCATCAGACTATTTGAAATGCCAATATATAAAACATTTTACTGACATTCTCTATCTCTGCCTAGTAGTAAAGAGCTTATGAAGCCAGCTACTTTATCATTCTTTACATTCGGAGTATTAGGTCATGACAGGAACATTGTTTACTCAGCAATACTCACTTGATAACCAATGCTGACTGACAAATTGAAGTAGCTAGTGTGTAACTTACAGTGTAAGTAATTTGTTTATTAGCCGTGGTTTAGACTGGGACTAAATAGACAAAGATGGTTCTGAAGGTCCATCCTTCTTAGTCAAACTCACTTGGAACTTGATATAGAACTCTGACTTCAATTAACTAGGGAAAAATGTTCTCCTTTCCCACCTCACTCAGTAGCATACCAAGTCTCCCTGGAATGAATCTGAATTTCTTCATAGCAGCTCCTGTGGTGCTGTGGTGCTGTGCTTTGGATCTGTAACTGAAATAGTGTTGATAATACCCCCAAAGTTTTGACCCCCGCTGAAGAGTGCTTGCACAGCACTGGCTCTCCACCACCACCACCACCACCACCACCACCACCACCACTACCACTCTTTTCAGTAAATAGGCTGAGGTCAGACTACAGGTTGGGTGGAAATGCAGCCAGGATAACTGACTCAAATTAACCATAAGGATATTCCATACTACATGACATCGTGCTTAGCAATAAAAGCTCAGAGAAAGAAGGAGCAGGAAATGGCATTCATGGTTATGGCATTCGTGTTCCCAAGGAACTGTTATGCATGCTTTGGCCCTGCCTTCCAGGAAGCAGCACATCTCCCTGCTAATGGGAAGTGGTGAAGGATTTCCTTGTTTTGCTTGCTTGTGCACATAGCTTTTACTAATAGACTGTCTTTATCCCGATCTGGGAGTCTTCGTCCCTTTCTTATACTTTTTTTCTCAACTTACAGCACAGGGGAGAGACAGAGGCAGGCAGAGAGGGAGTGTCTCGCTGTTGGTTAGGGTCAACCCACCACAGCCAGTGTATACATAACTGATTATTTTAAACCATTTAGCAAACCATAAAATCTATGTAGCTATGGAAGGAGAGGTTGTGTCATGCTTTCAGTTATATCAGCAACACAGGTTTATATTTTCCCTGTGTGGTCTACTTTCATATTTATTAGCTGTGCTTTTACTTGGGCATTTTATGAGTGACATATAGATCTACACCAGGGTATATATTGATCTGGATAATTATAAAATTACAATTATTAGAGTAGCTCATAGCTCATATATTTTTAAAAATCAGAATATTTTATCAGCTGTAGCTGCAGGAAGCTCCTCAGAAGTATGGGAAGTTCCATGTTTTGCTGAGAAAGACAAAAACATATCTGGTTTTTAAATTATTCTATTCAGAAGAAACTTAAAAGTTAAAGAAAAATATACTGGTGAATACATAAGAAAGATTAACCTGTGTAATTGCAAAATAATTTTTGATTCATCTGCTGTGATTGACTAATCCCCCTTTACCACATGTATTAGTAGACTAAAATGTGTCAGTATTAGCAGAGCAATTATGCGTAATGCAAACTTCATGAGCTCCATGGTGTGATAAAGATTTGTTTTCTGTTAAGTTAATGGCTCTATTTACTAAATATTTCCATATTTCCTATGCATTTTGGATGATGAAAAATTGGACAATTTGCAAACTGAAAATAAAGCATGCACACAATATTTACATTTTTTCTTATTTACATATGTTACTAAAACAATATGCAAAAGGAAAACAATAAGCTTGTATAGCTTAATGTTCACAAGATATAAAATGGAAAAATTAAAATTACATATACAAGTCACTATCTTCATGGCTAGTAATAATTAAATGACAAGCTATTGGTACTCACATAATAGGATATAATATTCAGTCCATGTTTCCAAAACTCTGTGTGCATATGCACAGTGTCTGATCTTTGAGAGCGGAGCCGTATTTGATCAAGTTCCAGTATTACCATGTTGATAAAATATTTTTTTCTGAGTCTGGGAAACTGTAGAATGTTCAGATTTGCTTGAATATACACATATTCAGTGTTTAAATCTTTCCTAACACTGAATTGTGATGAGATTAGTTTATGGTCATGGAGCCTAAACTGATGTTTGATACAATAAACATTGGATAACAATAAAAAAAAAAGCCAATATAGTTCCATTGAAATGGCTTAACTCTAATTATATGGAGCATATATTTTTAAGTCATCCTTACCATAGGGCAATGGCAGTGAACTATTAATTCATTCACCACTTCCCATGGGAGGCGAGTGATCGGCCATCCTCAGGAAAGCAGGGCTCCATTACATGTAATGGTGACTTAGAATGATGAACACCATTACTGTTCCTTTTTCTTCCTCTGATCTTAAAAGCTGATCGTGACACCATGTAATCTGGAATAACCCTTGGGTCAGCTGGGGTCAGCTGTCCCATCTGTGTCCCCTCACAACATCTTGTGCACCCCCAGCATCCTTGCTGGTGGGGTGGGGTAAGAGGCCGAAAAGGCCTTGGTCCTGTGCAGGCACTGCTCAGCAATAAGGAAAACATCCCTGTGTTATCAACAGTTTCCAGAGCATACCCAAAACACAGATTCAACCCAAAAAATTCTGAGTGAAATAAACTGTATCCCAGCCAAAACTAACACAACAACTTTTTTGTTTGTATCTTTGATTTTGATTTCTACTTTTTATATTATCTTGTATAGAGACTGTAAGCATGCTATCACCAACAGTCTAAAGCTAGAACTCTTCATTCAACATGTAAAAAAGCAACATATGTGCCTTCTGGAATTCAGGAGAGATATAATCTACTCAAAATACCAAAACTTACACATAAGAAGACATAATGTGTATTTTTATGTGCCCCAGTATTATAAGAATCTAATCTATTCTATCTGAAAAAAAAAAAATGGATGTTACTAGATTTGTAAAATCTATCAGAAAAAAGGAGGAATCTGGACAGGCTAGATAGATGGGACAAGACCATGAGGTTCAAAAAGACCAAGAGCTGGGTCCTGCACTTTCGCCAAAATAACTCAGTGCAGTGCTACAGGCTGGGCACAGAGTGGCTGGAAGGACAGCTAGAGGAAAAGGACCTAAGAGTGCTGTTTGACAGGAAGCTGAACATGAGCCAGCAGTGTGCCCAGGTGGCCAAGAAGGCCAATGGCATCCTGGCCTATATCAGGAATGGTGTGGCCAGCAGGACCAGGGCAGTGATTCTTCCCCTGTACTCAGCACTGCTGAGGCCACACCTGGAGTGCTGTGTCCAGTTCTGGGCCCCTCAGTTCAGGAAGGATATTGAGGTGCTGGAGCAGGTCCAGAGAAAAGCAATCAGGCTGGTGAAGGAACTCAAGCACAAGTCCTGTGAGGAAAGGCTGAGGTAGCTGGAGTTTAGCCTGGAGAAGAGGAGGCTCAGGGGAGACCTCATCACTCTCTACAACTACCTGAAAGGAGGTTGTAGCCAGGTGGGGGTTGGTCTCTTTTCCCAGGCAGCTATCAGTAAGACAAGAGGGCATGGTCTCAAGCTCTGCCAGGGAAGGTTTAGGTTAGATATTAGGAAGAAATTCTTTATAGAGAGGGTAATCAGGCACTGGAATGGGCAGCCCAGGGAGGTGGTGGATTCTCCATCCCTGGAGGTGTTTAAGAAGAGACTGGATGTGGCACTTAGTGCCATAGTCTAGTAACTGTGGTGGTAGTGGATCAAGGGTTGGACTTGATGATTTCAGAGGTCTTTTCCAACCCACCTGATTCTATGATTCTACAATTCTAATGTTAGAGTTTTGTGTGTTACTCAAAAGAATTTCATGTTCACATATATGAGATCAGATAAACTACAAATTCAGATTCCCACATGCGAGTAAATTCTAGAGGTAGCTTTTCTGCTGTATTTTATTTTAGAAGACTAGATAACAAGATGTTTTTCTCTATGAAACGTTCAGTCATTCAGAGTCTTAGAAATCACATGGTGAATATATCTTAAATGTTCAATTTTGCTGATACTTGACCCAAGCATTAAAATTTAATGCAATATTTTAGTAAAAGAGATGTATATATATGAGTTAAGAGAAACTGATAATTTACTTAGTATGTAAGCAATTAGTCAAAGGTTGGAAAACTTAATCTCAATGGTCTCTGACAGATTACCTACTTGCTCTTATCCATTGATGCTTCTGATGCCATTTTCATCTGAGATTTAAGAAGTTGTTCAAAAAGAGTGAAGAACATAACATTTAATTTCTTTATTTTGTCACTGTATGAAGTTCATATATTTTGAAACTGAATTACATTTTATTTCTTGGCTGGACTTTACAATCTCCAGGAGTTATGTGTTATTATGTTTAATTCTTTCCACTGATGACTCAGTACTTTCTCAGTGTGGAGGGAGAGCTGCTTCTCCTGAGTTTATTCTTGAGTCTTCACTTGTTTAAAAACTACAAGTGAGTAATCTATATTTCAAAGAAAGATGACCTTTGCTTGATTTAAATGGAATCATTCTTTCAATATCTGAAATGGGAAAGTGATTAAAGTTTTGGTTGATAGGTAAGATGTATTTTAAAGGCAGATAAGCTTAAAGGTCAGACACTGTCAAATGAAGGATTTCGACGTTTTAATATTTAATACTTCAGAAGAATCATGTTTATGCATGCCTGGCACTCTTTTAAGTTCTAAAATAAGATTGGTCTACATTTTCATAAGATTCACCTTTCAATGTTATCTACATTTTGATATTGTGTGAGCAATTACTTTTTAACATCTGCTCTTCCTGCTTCATCTGAGACGGAAAGTTTTTCTGGCCTTTCTGTCAAATAACTTAAAAAAAAATCTCAAAATAACATAAAGTAACACCTGAATTAACACCAGATATTTTTTCTTATATTAATTTCTTATAGATCTACAGATGACTTAAATTCAGGAATTTTTAATGTCTCTAATAAATTACTGTCAAACTGAAAGTGCAACCTTTTTTCATAAAGAGTGTATTATTTTGAGGACTGTGGATTGTATGTTTGAACAGATTACTTCTTTTTTTGAGTGTAGAACATGAGATTAACAGAAGCTATTCCTTAGTGTCATAGTAATCTCAGTTTCATAACATTATACCTGGAGGATGCTAGAAAGTAAGAAATCTGTTTTTCATGAATATTTTTTCAATGCACATTTTATTTTAATTTTTAATCTATAGCAATTGACTCTAATCTAAGATAATATTATAGTTCTTTCAGATGTTTGCTACTGATGAAAAATAAAGGCAGATTTATCCCCAAACTTCAGAAAAAACAATTTTAGTGATACAAAGAAAAATTTTGTCTTTCTTCCTTTATGCTGAAATACTATCATACATGTCAGAAGAAGTAGGTATGCATTTTCAAAGGATTAAGACAGAAAAAAGCATATAAAGAGTTTTACAGATAAAAAAATATGATTAATATATAATGTAATGAAACCTCAAAGACCAGATCTCCTTTAATTTTAGAAAAGAAACAAATTTTGAAGCTTAATTTGCCCTATTTAACCCTTTCCAAAAGGGATCATAATAATTAGTCTCAATTTCTCTCAGCCTTACTTCTTGTTTCCTCAAATAATCTAAATTTTCCTTTCTACAACAATGCTAATAGAAGCAATAAATTATAGATCTATTTTGGGCTAAAATGAGAATTTCGATATGATCACAACCACTTCTTTTTTCCAGCTTCAGTATATGTGACTACTGCTTTGATAGGATACTCACTGCCAAGATGAAAACAGTAAGCCTTGCAGTTTTTCTGTTAGTTATTTTACAGAAAAAGCTGTTAAAAATTGTTTTCCAGAACTATCTATAAATTAGATTATGCTTTCTCTAGGAAATTCAAGTTTTCAATTTTCATATATTTTCTATTTTTTCCTTTTTTTCTCCCATAAATATTATTATTTAGAGTCAATGCTGGAGATGTAGAGCAGACTTTCTCAGAAATTTTATAGGGTTTTTTGTCACATAGTTTTAATTCTATTCTTGTTACCTCAATACCTCTGGTCCAAGTGTAACTGTTGTTATTAGCCTTTTCTGTAAGGTCTGTTTTCATGTCTTGAATCAGAATTGCTAATTCTCTATTTTATTTCCAAGGCTTCTCAAACTAAGGTAGAAATATCGTAGTTGTTTCTAATTTCACCTGGCCATTTTACTGGATGAAATATCTTCCTGATTTATGGTTATCAATTTCAGTCTTTCTCTTAAAATTCTGCTGCCTCTTCCTCTATGGCTAAGTTTTCTTATTTTCTTGATTTTTTGTTTTTTTGTTTAGTGGTGTAGGGTTTTGTTGTTGTTGTTTTTTAGACTGATCCTTTATTTCTCCTGGCCACTCACTTGGAGTTCGGTACTTGACAAAATTAATGTCTTAAAGGTAAATGCAGAGGGGAAAAAATGGGTAGCTTTTTTTGTTTCTCATTTGTTAACTTCTGAATTTTGTCCAACATTCTTTTTCTCCTATATCCAGAGGACAGAATAAATGTCACTAAGATAATTTTAGTTTAAGTTTTTTCCCAGATTGTGTAAAATTTATCCTTGATCTACACTGAAAAGACAAAAAAAAATCTGAACTCGTACTCTGAATGCGAAGTTGTTTTCTTTCTGCCGCACTTCTCTTCAACCACAGGAGAATGCCATAAGTAGCACATCCCATGAGGAAAGCAGTAGTAATTTCACCTACTGCAAAATATTGAAAACTTGATGGCAAAACAAAGTTGTAACTTTGAACAATTAACTGCTACACAATTAACAATTTTAATGGATCTCTAATTTGAACATTTCCCATATGTCCTGTTTAATTAACCCTTAACAAAAGAGACCAGCACTTCTGAGTCTCAAATAAATAGAGAAGAAAACAATATCTGCATAAAGTGTTTTTAAAGACATTATAAATGGCCTATGGATCTAGTTCTAATTTATATAAAGAACTTTGGTTTTCATTTTGAACTTACATTTGAAGGGTAATTATTAAAGCAGCTGCCCTTTAGATGGCAGGATAAAAATGGCCCTCTGGTCAAACTGAGGAACCATTATGCTATAACACAGGAAAATGGGCTAATGCATGATGTCTGAATTCTATTTATACTCTTGAGAAAGCATAGATACCACTCTTGATCAGTTTTTTTCCCCTGACTGCAGGTAAGTAAAGAGCTTTTAATTTCCTTATGAAAATTAGACCTGCTAAATAGTTAGCTTTGCTAATAATCTGCATTTCAGGTCTTTAGTCTTCTCTAGAACTGCAGCATTAAAGAGATATAGAAGACAGGGAAAAGTGTCAAGTGGTGAATGTCAGAAATGTTCATGAAACTGTTCTAAAACATGAAGCCTCAAACTGTGGAATGAGTAGTGTGTAGTAAAAATAATGAGTTTCTTTCCCATTGCCACACAATCTTTTAAAAGTAATATTTCTTGTCTTTCTTTTCACTGCTTTTGATGTTTTAAAAAATATTCAGTCTACACTAGCTTCTCCAAGCCTTCTGTGCTCATTTTTTTGGTGAGTTTTTTTTGAAATATATATTTTTTTTAATCTTCCCTCTTTGATCTGCCCCTCTTTTACCCATTAGGTGGGAGTGCTTCTCTTTGAACACCAATAACATTTAATTAATCTTTTGTCTTTGGTTATCTATTGCTTTGTAACACAAAAGAACATGGAAAAAAACATTACTATCCTTGGACATGTGTTGAATTTGTATAAGTCTAACCAATACTTAAGAAGCTCACAATCAGTTTAACTGGGTCAAAATTTCATGCATACACAACCAATGTAGAAGCACCATCACAGAGAAATGGCGGAAAATATATTGCAATAAGGGCAATTAATACTCAGTTCTGAGGAGAATGGATCATAAAATCATTAAATGATTCATCTGCACTTTTGAACAATGCAACATATGAAATGCAAAATATCTATGCCTAGTCTTTGAGGTAAAATAACTTAGTGTATTTTCCCCTTCATCCAACTTATGTTTACAGCTTTATATGCCTAAAGGAAAGGCAGGATAAAGGCAACATGAGAAGATGAACATAATGTGGTGATGATCATATGTGAACATAATAAAGTGAACTCCCCCAATACACAATGCCATACGACATGAAAAAGGATGGTGCCAAGTGGGTTTTGTTTTCTATAGGAATTGTGTGAGTTTGGTTTGCATATTATATATAAATATATATATATATTATATATATATATGATACATATATTAACTAATTCAAAAAGCTATTATAAAAAGTTTATCTTAATTTCTTTATTTAAAGTTTACCTAGTTTAGGGGTTTATGTTCATTTTCATGATATTTTGCTGAATAGATATGAGATTATTTAAAAGGGATTTTTACTGTATTCTTTCATTGGTTTTTATAACAGATTTATTTTCTTTTATCTTGAAGTACTCCATTACTCTTGAATGGAGTAATTGATCTACCTGTGATATATGATTATAAAGTGTAAAGCTGATTATTCAGTTTATAAAGAGGAAAGTTGACCTCATTAATCTGACCCATTTTTTAAGACCAATCCCTTATTCATATTTTCTTTTTTCTGTTTTTTTTTTGAATGTCCAAGCATCATGATTTCAAGAAATAGATGAGAAAACTTTCAGGAAAAAAATAAAAAGAACAAGCTAGAAAGAAATTTTCTTTAAGAAGCTGCAATAAAAGATCATCTGCTCTAAATTAATAGGAAAAAAGATAAAGATCTTAAAAATCTTACCAAATCTAGAAGAAATAGAAAAATATTCCCTCTGCTTCTCTAGAGATTAAAGGTCAGAACTGCAAATCATTCTTATTTTCTATGTCAGTTTAAGTAGCACTAGACTTTTAGGACTTCAAACAGCTGTAGATTTTCTTCAGCTGTCCATATAAAGAAATAAATATAGTGCAAGAAAACTGAGCGTCCAAAGGCAGGAAGACCATGGACAGTGGATTCAAAACTACATTAGCCAATTCCCTCACTCCCCATGGAACTACACATGTTCATGTTGCTTAAGTGATCTTGTACCTAATTTTCCTTTACAGTGGCAGGGACTTCACTGAGGTTCAGGGACTTGAGAAATGTGTGATGAGTGGTTACACAAGAAAACTGAGGCCAGAAACCTGTTGAGTTCCTCGGTCTTCTTGTTGTCACCAATTCACCTGTCTTATTTATTAGGGGGAGTAGAAGTGGTGGTTTCTTTTTTCTTTAATCTTCATTTTCTGAGCAAGCCCTTCCTGTTACTCTTCACATTTCTTGGCAAATTAATCTCCAACTATGCCTTAGCTTTCCTGATTCTACCTCTACAGATCTGGGCATTGTCCTGTATTCTTCCTAGGGTATCTGTCCCTGGTTCCACTGCCTGTGCATTTCATTCCACACTTTGGCTTGACCAAGAGGTCATTATTCACAGAATCTTATTGTCGTAGAATATCCTGAGTTGGAAGGGACCCATCAGGATCATTGAATCTAACTCCTGGCCCTATGTAGGACACTCCAAAAATCATGTGTCTGAGAGTGTTGTC
Source organism: Pyrocephalus nanus (assembly GCA_038380795.1). Taxonomy (NCBI): domain Eukaryota; kingdom Metazoa; phylum Chordata; class Aves; order Passeriformes; family Tyrannidae; genus Pyrocephalus; species Pyrocephalus nanus. The sequence continues at coordinate 52,769,793 of CM076264.1, read as the reverse complement.
CAAACCCTTCTTGAACTCAGGCTTGGACCTGTGACCACTTCCCTGGGGAACCTGTTCTAGTGCTCAGCCATCTTCTGGGTGAAAAACTTTTTCCTTTTACCTAACCTAAAACTCCTTTCTTCTGACATGTTGATATTCTGTCTTCCTTGCCTGATTTTTTACACATGGGATTGAAGAGAACTTGGTGCTCTAGGAAAAATGTACTCAAAGAGCTGCCAGATCTCTTCTGCTCCTTCATGCCCTGAGGGCAGTTTTCCAGGGTGTCCCATCCACGAATTCTTTAAAGTGAAAGGGTCTTGACTTCAGTCTTCACCTGGTCTCCCGGAAATACATCAAAGCATGACAGAAGAAGAATGAATGTTTATATAGAGAGATCTATTTTTTTTTTAAAAATTATGTCATATGGGACCCTCATTCCTTATTAGCCATTGGTTTACATCTATCTGTAGAAACATTTTAATTCTTGAGTGTTATCTTTACTCCAGATATCATCCATTATGAACTGCACAACTTAAGTGCATCTTAACTACTTTAACAGTAACCACTAATCTTCAACAATTAGTGAAAGGAAGTAAATATTTTTGTGTCCTTTTAAAACAAAGGTAGGCATATATCCATAATTAATCATTGCATATATCATATGTGGTTTGGTTCCAATTTCTGCTTATCTTTTTTTTTTTTTTCATTCTGTTTTAGTGCAAATAACCCAAGGCTAACTCTTTTGACAGAAATTTTTGCCTGAATGTAGTGGACTTCAAAAGCCCTTCTGGTTTTTGGATAGAAATTTGAACTTTGGCTTCCTAGTTTACAAACTGTTTTCCTAACATTCAGATTTTAGTTTATTCTTCTTATTGTCATCTTATGTTTTATGTTTATTATTATTAATTCATAATTTATTTATTTATTTATTATTATTATTATGTTTATTTAGATGCTAAGACAGAACTACAGTATGTGTGATTCTATAGCCCCGTGGTTAGGAAAAAAAATTATGATCTCTTTGAAAATCTTAAGTTTGTTAAATTCTGTAGAATGTGGTACCTCCTACAGGAGATACTGAGAGATTTACAAAGCATCAGTTTGTGCTGTAGCTTTATGGTCAGGGAACACAGGAAACAGGGCAAAAGAAATGAGGTTTCACAACGTTTTTGTTATTTTGTAGAAGAGTAAATTCCAGTAGAAAAAGAGTCTTAAGCACAGACTAAATTGGTACATTATTGTTGTCAATTTTTGTTTTATTTTAATTTTATTATGTGCATATAATACAGACTTGTGAACTGATTTTTCTCATCCTAATGAATTAAATATTCAAGCTTATCCTTTTGTGCTAATTTGAAATAAGGGAATAAATAAACAGTGTGGTAGTAGAGATTTGTATAAGGTCACTTTTTGTAGTAGCTATAATAATTGTCATAATGTTCAAGGACAACTGTAAGAAATAGATATAAAGATGTTAATATTGCACAAATATAGTTGTGGGATTTTTCACTGATTAGCCCACTGTTTGGTTTTGGGTTGTTGTAGTTTGTTGTTGTTTTTTTTTTAAATAATAATAATGAATCTTTTTTCTCTTTTCTGTCCTTATCACTTTGAACTGTTTTGCTAGCCTATTTCAAGGGAGAGAATAGACAACTGTGGCTTAAAATCAGTAGCAATATCATTTTAAATTACAGTCTATGGTATTCAAGGATCATTTTTCTTTAAAATATTAAAGGAAATACCTTCCAAACATGACAAGGTCTTAATAATTTCAACAGTTACTGTTACACTTTATTTGTTTTTCTGGGTGGGATTCAATGTATGTACAGTGGAAAAGGAGGACTTGTATATTGCTTCCTGTATAATCACAATTGGCAAATGAGCACAGAAAATTTGGAGGCTACTTGACTTATAAGTTTGTCACATATGGAGTTTTTTAGGAAATCAGTACACAATTCTATTTTCTTATCTGTTTGGTTTAAATCTGTCTGTATATCACTGCTTTAAATCAATAGATATAGAGAAGTATATAATTCTCTGTAAATATATAGTATTGTGTAATCATAATTCATACCATAAATTTATTATCTTGAAGAATAGAGATAGGGGTTACTTGCCCTTCTCTTTATTCTCATTTTAGTCTCTGACAAAAAATGTAAAGTAAGGGGGGATTCTCAATTACTTGAACTGAGAAGAATTGAAAAAGACTGGGATACTTAATGATTAGCAGAAGGCATTTTCTTCAAGGATAAAAGTGAATTTTAAAAGAAATGAGTGAACAGACAGATACCACAACAGTGGAGTACATAGCCTTTCCTGGAGGGTGATGGTTTTGCAGTGCGAGCCAGTACCTTGAAATCTTTTGTATCCCTGGAGACCACACAATCTACTTTAGCCAGGTTTAGCTGAATCCTCCATCTTCAAGGTAAGTAAACAATTTCGAGTAGCTTGGTGCACATACTATTTTTCCTAGAAGATCTATAAAGTCAAGGCTGGACTTACATGGTGTGATTAATTTTTCCATATTCATCTGCATTGATGCCATATGTGTAACGCAAAAAAAAAAAAATGTTAAAAAAATTTAAATATTGTTTGCTATAATTAGCTGGCAGGTCTGGGACAAACAGTTAATTGGGATGGTTCCTGGGGAAACGGTTTTGTATTCTGGTGGAAAATTATATTCATTCTGGAAAGACTGGCCGAAAGGTCAGTGAGGGATATATCCATTACTAAAGGGTCACTGAAACTAACTCAGGAAAAATTGATAAGGATTTCTAGACACATATTTTTGGGATTTTTTTTTAATTTTTTTTTTAAAGCAAGCTAATTGAAGGGATATTGTTTAAGGAACTTGAGAAGGGAGGCTCTTGATTACTATTGAAAAGTAGTAGAAATTAGAATCATATTTATAAAATCCTTTGAAAAGAAAGCATTACAATTCTGAAAACTTTCTTTTTTACTCAAATGATACTGCAGCTCTTTATGGAGATAAAGGTAGAAGGTAAAAACTTCATTCCGTTTTTGCCTTTGAGTCAATTTAAGCCAATTGAGACAATATGTCTTAAACTTAATCCCAAACAGAGTTAACCTAAATTAGCCAAAATAAGGACACTGTAACTTTGTGAAGACTTGATTTTGATGCTGATTGGTGTTGGCACTTTATCAATGTTTCTAAATTTTCTTGTTTGCCATCTTTTCCAGCTTGTTATTTTCCGTCTTTATTGATTTCAATTAACATTTTTTCCATGAGTTTTCCACTCTCCCCAAACACACATCTATAAATAAATAAAATAGTAGAGACCTTCATAACCCAGACCTGCAAACCATTTCCAATCATTAACAGTCACATCTAGCCATTAGTATCTATGAAACACAACATTTTTACTTTCAGTTTGTTTTGGCATCTTTGGACCAAAAACTGGATATGCTCATGAATATCTAAAATTAAAGTGAAATTCAAACACACTTTAGTAACTGTTGAAGTTCCTGCCCCAGTTATTCTGATGCTCAATCCAATTTTTAAAACATTGAAGTGACTGGGGTAATGCATGTTTTCCTCTTTCACAATTAGCAAGGATAACTGAGTTATTAATAGGAGATGAATCCTGAACATGTCTAAAACACTGAATGAAAATTTAAAATAAAAACTGAGAAACCTGATGAGATTTCCAAATATATCCATTGTAGAGGTTCAGATTGTCCTCTACAAACTTTGTAGCAAAGTGAAGATTAGAAAAGATTGTCCCCTACAAACTTTGTAGCAAAGTGAAGATTAGAAAACATGATCAAAACACTTTAAAAAATTAGTTTCAGGATGCTGTCTGTCAGTTGTGCTTGCATCAGCCTTCAGACTCAAAAAAAAAAAAAAAAAAGAAAAGGTCATATGGCCACTTAAATGAATATGTGTTTTGCACTACTAGGGCCAGTCTACTCAGTTTTTCCAGACTGAGTCTTAAAAGGACATTATCCATAAGGTGTATGAGAATGGTTGATTCTTTGATCAGTTGGCTTTAAATCATCAGAGAAAGATGTCACTTCCTCTGCTGGGATACTGACATCATTCTAAAATTCTCCCAGGACAGACAAGGTTTGAAGATAGGAGCTCTTTCTCTAGGAAAAGGGAAAGATTTGACAGCTGCATAACTGCATTACAGACACCCTTCCCAAAGATTTATGCATTTTCCCTTGTTGTTTCATGGAAATGTCAGGGTGCAGAGGGGCTGAAATATTCTTCATATTGAACTTGTCAGAGGGTGAGAATTCTGTTCTTGTAAACAAAATTATTTATAAAATGTTGCAACAATTTATTAAAAACACTGTAATAAAAAAAGGCATCATGAATGAATGATAGAGAATTAAGTTAGGCAATGAGAAATCTGGTTTCTTTTATTGACCTGAGTAAGTTCTTCAGTGACCTTTGACACTGAACTTGATTTCTCATCTCTTGTTTTTATTTTCTTCCTTTGTTTATGTTGTAAGGACAAGCAACTCCTGAAATAACTTTAGGCAGGACCTAACACAGGGAGTCTTGCAAATCATCTGTAGCATCTGAGGCAAAGCCTTGTGTAAAAATGGAGTGAAAAATTAAGGAAGAATTTTGAATATTATATCTTTAAATATTTATTCTAGTCAAATATTTATTCTAGTCAGTTTCTATCAATATGATACAAAAAGGTATAACTCATAAAGAATAAATAAATAAAAAAAAGAAAAATTTCTATCAGTACACTGCTGCTTTACTTCCCCTGAAAATGCAGCATTTTCCAGTTTTGCTGAAATTTTACAATACTACATCTTCTCATTCCAAAGTAAACATATGCTTATTACTTCTAAAACACAGTCAATGTCTCTTTTAAGGACTTACATATTTCTTCTATGAAGGTCTTTATGTATGAATATTCTCTCCAAGTATTTTATTATTCTAAACCAAGAAGATGAAAATGTTTGAATTTCCAAGATATTTGTAAAGAACTTATGATTATAAAACTTTTGAGTAAGTAATAGGCTGAAAAAACATCACATGGAAATACAAGTTACAGTTTGAACATATCCTTGTTGAAGTCATAGCCCAAACAGTGTAGGTCAGCTGTCCCCTGACAGTTAACCTTATTTAGCAAATTCAATTGTCCCCTAAGGTACCTAAGACTGTGCAGGAAAGATCCTTCCTTCACCACCACCACCATCATCATCCTTCTTCTAGCATAGACACCAGGACACCGAAGTCTACTTGGAAACCATTCCCCACCCTACTATTCTTGAGGAATGCTGGGATGTGTTCTCAGAGAAACGCTGAAAGTACGTATAAAACGGGGATATAAGGCATCTTTTATTGTTGTGTCAGGGGAGGTTTAGCTTGGATATTAGAAAGAGGTTCTTCACTCGGAGAGTAGCTGGGCACTGGAACAGGTTCCCAGGGAAGTGGTCACAGCACCCAGACTGACTGAATTTAAGAGGCATTTGGATGGTATTCTCAGGCATGTGGTATAACTCTTGGGAATGATCCTATGCTGGCCTAGGGGTTGGACTTGGTCTTTGTGAGTCCCTTCCAACTCATCATATTCTGTGATTCTGTGAATAAAGCAAATAATTTTTAACATATATTGGTTTGATATTTTAATTTTCTTTGAAAAAGAAAATGCCAATTTTTGGTCAGAGTAATTATTATAATATGTGCTATAGGTGTTCACTGAGCTTATCTTTTTTACTGAAGTAACTGATTTCAACAAATTTATAAAGATTAGAAAAATCAATATGAATATAAAAGTACTTCTAAAGCTATAAATACAACATATGATTGTTGTATTTGGAATATGATTGTATATTTGGAATAGAGGGTGGGAAAAATTATTTCCTCTATAAAATTATGATTAACTAAGGCATTGTAAGTTTAGGTGAATAAATTCTAAGTACATATGCAAAGTTGTTTTAATATCTGTGAAAATCACACTGGGTGTATCAACTTTTACTGCAAAGAGTACTTAGGCTGAGGAGAAACCTGTGATAAAGAGTAGCAAAACACTGTATTAAAATAAATATACTGGAAATCTGCAGTAATTTTTCAATTTCAAACCTAGCTCTCAAATATTTCTGTATGCAGAACTTTCATTAAAAGCAATATGCTTTAATGTGGGGAACAGCATGGATGATTTAGTCATTGATATTCCCTGAAAAGTTTATTGACATCAGTGGAAAGCTGTTCACTAACTTTGCTGCAGTTTTGTGGAAAATACCAAATTTGGATTTTTTCATTCAGTAAGAAATCATTTCAGACAAGCAATGAAACTCTTTAAATACTTCATGGAAATCAAACATCAGAAGATAATTTCTGCCCCACCAAGATAGTTTCTGCTTACTTCACTGCACTAGATTTTATCCTGAAAAAAGTTACACTTGGGTGAAATATGGATTGAAATTATAATGAACAGAGAACAATATTTAACTGTGAGCTCTCCCTAACTTTTTTTAAGTATTTACTTTGTTCATATCTGTGCCCTTTTCCTGTATCTGGGCAGAAAGAAATCACTTTGGCCTTTTGCAGATCCTTGAACTTTGATTCATGTCCCTCAGTTTTGGCTGCATGGGTATTTAATAACTAACCTATCATTCTAAACTAAACTGATTTAGCTTGAAATTCTCCTGATTAGAAACCTGAATAAATCACTTTCTAGAAATGGCTATGACTTAGTTAGAAAATAATAATATCTTTCTTCACTTGGAGTAACTGCATGGCACCTTCATGGTATTTAGGAAGAGTTTTCTTTATACAAACAATTTTGCCCTTACCATTCAAGTACATTGAGAACAGAAGAGGATTATAGGAAAGCAAAACCCATGATCTGACAGCTTCTCTATTATTATCACTGAGTCTCAGAAAATTTGATGCACGCAAAATGGATGTGTAAAAAAAGTATCTACTTGCAGCTAAGTACAGTATTTCCAACTTTATTTTTGCCATCAAAATGGATGTGTATAAGAATCTCATGGGACAATATTTATGGAAATTACTATTTTATTGGGAGTTCTGCTTAGAAAACTGATTTTATCAACAAAAGCTTATTTTCTGAAAAATGATGAATGAATTTATGCTTCAGAGAGAAATTTTGGAAAGAGAGAAGAAAGAGAACATAAAAATTTTCATTATCATCCTTAAAATATTTTTTTATAATTCAAGAAAAATGCAGGAAAATTTCTCTCTGTTATGTTATGCAGATATAAATATATTTAATTCAACAGGCTTAATTTGGAATAAAGAGTAGAATTTATTTAAAATTTAACAGTTTTCCTCCTTTCTGGGGCATTAATCTTCTGGAATTCATCATTTTGCAAAGGGTGAATAATATCATAGAAATGTAAAAATACAAGCTAATATCTGTTTTTTAATGCTTGTAAATAATGAAACTTTTCACATAAAAATTATCATTATTAGTAGAATTTAAGAATGATAGTCTTTTATTCCTAGTCATACTTTCATTTTTCCATCAGTCCTCCCTTGATCAGTGTCTGTGAGTCTCTGTGTATCAACATGCACATTTTAGACCATAATTTTCTAACAGATATCCCAGTACTAGGAAAGATGTGCTAAAGATTTGAATAAATGAAAAATAATATGAAATAATTCAATGTAATGTTTTGCACAACAGACTTTTACAAACCAAATACATCCCTGTTCCACCCATTCTTGGCAAATCTGCGGTGGTGATTCAGTGATCACGTATAAATGACAGTGACCTCTGCTACAATTTAGGACTGTGCAGATAAGCCCTCCAGTCTATTTTATCATCCACAGAAAACAGTAAATTAGCATTATCCTGACTTTCCTTTAATCACATTTAGTCACCTCCGACAATGCTTGTTATGTATAATATTACCAAATATTTGTTTTTCTGACAATGCCATGGCCCTGCACTTACAGTTGTTTGTTATCCAAGTTTTGTGCATTAGGATACAGTCAATCTAAGTAAGTCTTTAAACACCTACCCTTCTAAGCAGTCATGTCAAAACCTGCTTTCAACCTTCACTTATGTGTATTTTTCCCTTTGGCACCATTTCGTTACTTACTTCTGGCCTTCCATTCTCATTCTTTAATGAACCTATGTTTAATTCCTTCTGTAGCAATAAAGTTAATTTGCTGACCCATCATCTTGGACACCAAGCAAATTTTTACAGTCATTTATATGCTAACAGAATTCTTGTGGAAGAAACTATTTTCTGCCAAAAAAATCACCTGTCACTGAAGTAGTAACTTGACAACACTACACAATTTTCATATAGTGAAACCTTGGATATGTTTGCATTTTTCATCTTTGCCAGAGAAATAAATTAATTTAAAGACACCTGAAGGTATCTGAAACTTTGAAGGTTAATGGAGTGCTCTGAATACTTGAATAGAGAGATATTTTTAATCCATGTTCTTAGCTGGGTTTATTACTGCTGTAACATGCTCTACTCGTAGTAATATTAAGCATTCTTCAACCTTCTGGATATATCTTTTTATTCAGAATAAGACAAAAATCTTATGTTCATTGTCTTATACCATTTTAATGCAAGCTAATATCCACTAATCCTTACTCTAACAAGCCATTTTCCAAATAAATATTTTTTTGCACTGAATATTTATTTTTAATAAAGATCAGTATTTCAAAATTTAGGGAAATTAAGATGTTTCTTTGTCATAAAACATTATTTTTAGAATCATATATTAGAAGTTACTGAATAAAAACATGGAGAAATCATAAATATCAACAGTTTCTTGTAAAAACTATTCACAATGCATCAGAACTCAATTATAGTGTTTTTTCTCCTTTCTTCTTTTCTTTTACATGTGTTTCAAACTCCTTTTTAGTGCAGTTTTTTTTTGTTAATTCTACTGAGAATAGTACATAGTTTAGGAGATGTAAAACTGATTTCAGTTTTGTATTATATAGTCTCACTGCCATCTTTGAATATTTCTCAAATAGTTCCTAGATGAGGTATACCCAAAACATATTGTAGTTGCAAATGCATTCATGTTATAGCTAGATTATTCAATGTTTGGAAGCTTGTGAACTTAGTTTTTAATGGCAGTAAAGATGTGATTCTGAAGTCCTTGGATATCCAGGAATGTTTCTGTAATGTGATGAACTGAGCAAACTGATAATGAAGTTCTACATCACCAGCTGACGGAACTGCAGAAGTCCTTCTGCCTAGCTTGGTTTGAAGCAGTGTTGAAAATGGGCTTGCTAGATTCCTAGTTGATTGATACTGTTTTGTTCAGAAATGAATGGATTGTAACAGGTTTCTGAGTAGTACCGCTGCTACATGTGAGATATTTTAACTCTGCGTATGGAGCTATACTTGTTTGCAACCAAGAAATCCTATTTCAGAAATCAGCTTCATAGATACAAAAGTATTGTTCACATCAAAAGAACCATGTTATTGTAGATATCTTTCTCCTTTTTGCTTGATTGTTGCAATAAATAACATGTTTTTCAATAGACACTTATACACTTATCACAGGATTTGAGAGATGATCTCTGCTTTTTGTCTGCTAGTAGAGTAGGGAAAAAATAGAGTAAATGTTTTATGGACTCTTCTATGAACTCATGACTTACTACGTTAGGAACTGAGCTTTAAGGGACTATACTTTGTATCATTTATGGTGCTCTTGACACTATATTTTTAGGAGTCTTGTAATTTTAAGAATTATGCTTAGTCCCATTAGCTGCTTTGCAAGCCCTCTACTCACTTTGCAAGTACATTTCTATTCACAAAATAGGAGCTATTTTAGATCCTTCTATTTCTAAGGGATGTCTTTAGAAGTACAGATACTTTGTGTGTCCATCAGTTTCAATCCTAGACAACTCACAAGTGACTTAAAAGCTGTCTTTAGTCAGTTTTGTAGATCACTGCTAAGGTAAACTATATTTCGTTTCTGAAATATATGCTACTAAGAAAGACTGTAAAGACTTGGAATACTCTGACTAGTAATGTTCAGCTAAAAAATTTCCTTTTAGATAAGTTTAACTTATAAGTCCTTTAAAAGTAAGAATTTTGCACAGTAATTCAACTTGTTATTTAATAGCTTAAAAATGCTGTTTTTAACTTTCCTTGAATCACTATATAATTGCATTAGAATAGTATCCTAAGAGGGTGTAACTGACATTTTCTTCTGCAAATAGCATGATATAATGCACACATAAATAAATCATGGTTTTATCTTGATTTTGATTCCAGCCTGTAGTTCCAACTAAGCAATTTCTTGTTGCCTGAGATGTGAAAAAAACGGTTTAAATTCCTTACATGATAAGATAAATATGAAGCAATGCCTTCAAAATGACCCTTTTCTAAACTGAAATTGTTTCAATTAATATCTCAAATGCTCCATTGACTATGGAAGTCAAACACTTCTGCTTTTTCTTTTCACTTTGTAATATTTAGGAATCATTAGGATTTAGGCACTGAATAATTTTATATGTTACAGCTCTTTTGTCAGGCAATAGGTTGGACAACCTACTTTTTATCTAGTCATTATTTTTATATTTATTCTTTTTCTGTCTCATAATAAAACTCAGTATATACTTTAGTCACAAACCACAAAGCTGTAGTTATACTTCGAATCTGTTGCTGCTGTAATTTGTTTACCATGTTTTCATAACACTTTTGGCCACAGGAATATTTCCAGCTCTTTCTTTGCCAGTTACAAAGTTACTCTATCCAACATTTCTTAGCAATCTATGTAGGCTTAAAGTCCAGCTGCAGACTGTAACTCTTACACCCATACACGCTTTTTTGCATGTATAGTACTACCTGTCCTTTACAAATCAATGCAAACTTCACACATGCATATATACATTGCCTGGAATTATCTAAAATTTGAACTGTCACATAAGAGGCTTACAAAAATTTCACAGAGGTTAATGAATTTTAGCACATATTTGCAGATTTTGTGATTTTGTTATTCCATATATGTTGTTTGTGTTTATCTTTGTGGGTTTTTTCCTCAGGTCAGAACTTTATAATATAGATAAAGTTGTAACAAATCATGGCAGCACTAATTTTGGGATTTAATTAAAACAGAGACAAGAACAGCATGAAAAAAATTTAGTTTCTCACTTAAATTCTGAAGTTCACTTTAGAATTTTACTACAAATGGATGAAATAAATTAGTACTAGTATAGCATTCATGACAAAAGTTTAAATTGTTCCTAAAAGCAAAGATCTTGACAAGAGCAAGAGGAAATGTGTAGTAGATGTAAGCATGGAGTAATACTTCAAGGACACTTAAAGTTCATCCAGATGTTTATTTTGAAGGCTGTACTGACAGAGTTAGCATGTTGGAGTCAAGAAAATAACACCAATAGACATTAAGGCCACACATTTAATTTATGCATATATGAGTGATAGGTGGATGTAGATTCCTGAATAAATTGATACTGCAAGGTTCTTCATGTACCTTGTACATAAATGATGCAGCTTTATTTTTCAGGCAGTTTCATGCATGTGATGCCATGCTGTTACACTGTGCAGAAGAAGCTTGAAACTTAGCTGGACGCTTTCATGCATTTTTTATTCTTCATATTGTCCTGTTTGAGCTTAGAGTTTGAGATGATCATACCACTGTTTCACTTATTGCTAGAAGCACTGAGCAAAACCTTCAGCTGCTAAAGTCTGACAGAAAGCCCCCGACGTAACATTCAAGAAAAAATTTATTAACACTCACAATATTCTGATCCTTTTCCACATAAGATGTTAAATTCATATTATTAAATGTCATTTACATTACCTTTCTCCATCTTGTTTATCTGTCATTTGAAGAATAATAAATGCGTATTTATTTAAAGTTGACCTGTAGCCTACAAATTTCTACTTCATATTTATCATTTATTATCCTTACAAAATGTAAAGAATAAATTATTTGTTACTTTCCTTTTTTTGAAGAGATATTTTCTGCAGAAATAATAGATCTGATGTCTAAATTTATTAAAATATAATTCAGAATATGGAGACTTCTTTGATTTCTTTTCCCTTTTTTTTTTTTCCTTTTTTTTTTTTTTCTTTTCAGTTCCAGGACTCATTGACTTACCCACTTCATTCCTAAGTTTCATAATTTTTTCTATTTTCTGGTGTCATTATTGATAATTATTGAAATTAATTTCATTCAAAAAATCACTTTTGGATAATAAATAAAGGTGTTTGTCCATTTCTTGAAAAGAGTCTTTGCAAGTCAAAAATCAATTTTTCTCTAAAAAAAATACAGTGTTTTATTTGACATATAAACTTTTCTGAATTGGACATGCTCTACTGGTGTGCAGATTTTAATAGTCTTCAGGTATATATTTTTCCGAAGATAATTTCTGCCTATAAATCCTATTTCAGAATTGTGGTAGGTTTACCCCATCCAGCAGCCAGAAAACTACCCTGATTTTCACTCACTGCCCTCTCCTAGGGGATGGCAAGAAAAGACAGAAGGAAGATAAAAACCTTCCCAACAAATTAAGGTAAAGACAGTTTAATAAGAAAAGCAAAAACTGTATGTGCAAGCTAAGCAAGACTAGAAAGTAATTCACTCCTTCCCATAGGCAGGAAGTTATCTCACATCCTAGGAAGCGGGGCATAACAGTTACAACCACAGCACCAACAAACACTTCTTCTTTCTCCTTTCCCCGAGTTTTTATTGTTGAGCATGGTATATGATCATACATATGATCCCTTTGGTCAGTTCAGTTCAGCTGTCCCAGCTGTGCATCCCTCCAGCCTCTTGCCCAGCATACTCACTTTGAGGGAGGTAGGGAAGAAAGAGAAAAAAAGCCTTGATGCTCTGCAAGCACAGCAGTAACAGCCCCGTGGTGATTACTGACACTGTTTCAGCATTAAGTGCAAAGCACTGCACTATATGGACTGCAGTGAAGAAACTTAACTTCATAGCTTTATCCCAACCAGACCCAGCACAAGCATTCTTTCAAAACACTTCTCATTTGGCCTAGGCTTCATTGCAACTGATAGTAAGTTGTGATGGTGTCGAGTGCATTATCAGAGGAAATGAATTTTTCTTATCACCAGATGACTCTACCTTAGAGAGATGTTATTACTCCTTATAGGAATTTCATGAGTATTAATCTACTGATTTGAAGGTGTAATTTCATCACTGTAATTATACGTCCAGTAGCACATCAGTGCACCACAAAGCTGATGTCACTGAGGCAGAAGTATATGCCCAGCTAAAAAATATGGCAACTGCAATTTTATCCAGATGGCCAGTCTGAACTCGCCCATGTCCGGCACCACTGAATTAGTGGAAAGACTGACTTGCACGTAGGCATAATGCCACATGAACAGATGGAGATGAGTACAAATATCTAAGAGACCATCTATAATCACAAACTGTGTTTGTGAAGGACACAAGTTTAGCCAGCAAGTACCAGATGGTTGTCTGTCCTGAGGTTGTAGAAATACAGCTATGGGATTGGACCATTCTCAATCCTGATTTTGACTAGATAAAACCCCTAAAATTAGCAAAATTACTTCATGACTGATGAAAAAAAAAGTATATTATTTTACTTAATTTTAAAGATACTTTAATATTTCTTTTTTTTAAAATAGTATATTCTCTTGTATGTAAGTGAAAAGTTACTTTGTAGGCAGTGGAAAGATATACATAGGAGATACTCTTAATAAAATTTAACAGAATTTTTTCTAAAGCAGGTGAACTCCCATGTTAAATGGAATTGATGGGAATGATGGTGGCCTTTAATAAATGGATAAGAAATTCTGCTCTTTTATGTTCCAACTACATGTAAAATTTTCAAAAACAAAGTAAAAATTCCCCTAATATCTTTCTATGGGGGTCTGGTTGAGACTTTTAAGAAAATATCTTCCTTTGAACCTATTAGTTTAACTGACCTAGGGTATGATTTGCATGCATTAAAGTCTATGCAGCCTTCTAGAATGAGGGATCAGAAATGTTTTCTTTCCCAACTTTCACTGTGATGGTGATGATTGCTACTATTATTATTATAATTATGATAAATTGTTACTTTTTCTTTTCTTTAAACAAATTATCTCAGTTTTAATATTGGTAACTGCATCTCTTCCCTTCTTTATATAATATTCCTTCAAAAACACTCTTTTAATAAGAAAAGAAAATTTAAATTAGAAACTGATTTTCTGTTGTCCTGCATTGTAGACTCTGTTTTCAATGGCAAAAGAAATTACTACTATAGAATAAAATCTGAATGGATTTTTCTCTCTGACAAATGTCCAAATCAACCTTTATATACAATAAAAAAATAAAATCATGAGTTTCTACTCATGTAAATTAACATTATATTCTTTAATTCAGTGTTTAATTTACAGAAACTGATATAATGTCTTTAGAACATGAGTGATTTAGTGGCATGACTTAAAAATTTTAGCAATAAGTTCGGGAAATCTGCCTTTTGTGCCACGGTTTTCAACGTATTATTTTTTGTTGAAATTTTTGTAAATGTTTGATTTTAATTGTGCTCTTACATAAACAATGCACACATATGGAGGGTCTGAAAATATATTTTATTTACTTTTTCTATTATACTTTAACAAATCTTTTCTCATAGCAGTGATTTTAAATTTATACACATCCTTGGGCTTTACAGAACTTAGCTGACAAATTCTGTGCATGAATATAAAAATAAGCTTTATTACTAAAAAGCATAGAAAAAGCACACAAAAAGCTGCTGATCTAAGATGTGCTATGAGATATTCCTTAAGCTTTTGAATGCATGTCAGTGAATCTACACTGTCAATGTGCATTATACTGCAAAGTCATTGAGCCTTAACCTTAGAGAAAAGAACTGTAAAACATATGATCCAACATTCTGGCAAGTATTTTTCATGCTACTTTATGTATCTGAAAGTGATGTAAAATTCTTGCTAGTTTTATGAATATTCTGCCACTCTGTCAAAATGTTTTTGAAAGATTTTCATAGTCTATACCATTCAAGGTCTGACACAACTGACAAGACAATGTCAGGGACAACTTTAAGCTGTTAAAGACTTTGCTTTATTAGATCCCGGTCAGTGCTGACTATAAAGAAGTGGAGAAAAATGCTCAGTATGTCAGAGAAAAAATGTTAAACAGAAAACAGGATGCCAGTTTCTTAACCTTCACCAGCATAACATTCTCTAAAACGACATAAACATGTCAAATTATGAAAAGAAAAAAAAAGTAATCAGACTTAATATGAGTAGATCACAAAGTAGACAAGGAAAATTAGAAAAAATTATTTCTCTGAAGAAACACTGAAAAATCGCAAGTTTTACATCTTTTTTCTTGTTTACCTTTATCTATCAAGTTTTAAAAAAACTGCAATTTGAGGGGAAAAAAACCCAACAACATCCACCAGCAAAGATAATTTGTGCACTAGCTTTTTCTTCACATATCAGTTATTTTTAAATTTATGTGAACTGAAAAAACAAAATGCAAAATTAAGCATATGTAGTCACATATTTTTAACTTAGATCATCACAACTTAAATTTAAAAAAAACTGTTAAAAGTACTAGAGATAATTTAGAAAAAGTCATTATATAAATAACTTAAATAATTAGCAATTTTGAATATAAAAAATATTTGTATCTTTGGTTTTGGTAAATCAACACACAAATCTTAATATTACTACTGAAAATTATATATTGACTCAAAATCCTATGAAGATTTAAACACTTTCAATTATTTTAGCAGACATTAAATGACAAAAAAATCACCTTCATGATTCAATAGGTATGATTCAATAGTCATTGGCATTGACATATATCTCTTCATTGATTTAAGTAAGATTAGCCAATGCTAATCCCATTTTCTTGCTAAATTTAGTTCCC
This sequence comes from Pyrocephalus nanus, assembly GCA_038380795.1. Taxonomy (NCBI): domain Eukaryota; kingdom Metazoa; phylum Chordata; class Aves; order Passeriformes; family Tyrannidae; genus Pyrocephalus; species Pyrocephalus nanus. The sequence continues at coordinate 52,753,982 of CM076264.1, read as the reverse complement.
TCTGGTTGACTGAGTATGGTAGTACACAACAGGATGCTGTTAATCTGTACAACTAAATTATTGACTCAGTAAAGTCTTCAAAGTGTTTCGTAACTAGCTTTTTAGTAATTTTAGAAAACATTTTTTAGAACTTTAGAACCAAAACATCGCTAACAACTAATGTGGATTTGAAAGTATTTTAGTGTCTTGCTTTCTACTTAGGATGTTTATTAACTTGAGATATTTAATTAGTGTTATGCTATGATTTAAGGAGAAACACTTTTTGAAATATTGTTAGTAACAAGCTGCCTAGGGAATTAGTGGAATCACTGTCTCTGGAAGTGTTTAAAAAAACTTTTTGATGTGGCTGTTGGGGACATGGTTTAGTGGTGAACATGATGATGCAGGGTTAGCAGTTGAACTCAGTGACCTTAGAGGTCTTTTACAGTTGTAATGATTCTATGACTTAAAATATTCTCAGCAATAAAATAGCTCATGACTTATTGGAAGTGCTGGCAAAACCAAATACTGTTGTCCCATAAAAAGGGATAAAATAATGAAAAGCGCAGATACAAACCCTAGAAGATTTCTGCTTCTTAGTGGAAACTGATTAAAGTTGTGAGTGCTTCTTCTCTGCACTGGGAGGAAAGCTTCTTAACACTTCCAGTCAGAAAAACACTTCGCTTCTTATCAGGAGATCTGTGTGTTTGATTAAGTGTCTAGTTCAACTGAGAATGCCTTTGGTTGCTTTTGAAAATTCTGTTTATTTTTAGAAACAATCTGAAAAACAAGTATAATTGTTTTTTTTCCCACTTGGCTTATTTGTTACAGTTAACAATTTAGTATCCCCAAATCAATTCTTTTAAATCTCAGTGGCCATTCCTTGGTTATAGGGGGGTAGCCATGGGCTCAAAATAGTATTGAACCAGACTTGAAGGTTAAAAATATTTCCAGATCTGTGCAATGTCAAATATGGGATACCTTAAGATTCCAAACCTGATTCTTGACCGTCTTAGAATTATTATGCAAATAATAGCAAGACATATTGAAAGACTGTACATATTTCCATGTAACTGAGTTGCAAAATTCAGCTTCACCATGACAACTGGTATTGGTCATTTTTTACACTTGCATACACACACACACACAAAAAGGAGAGGAAAGATAAACATGTTTCATGATGTATATATATTTATCTCTTTCTGTGATCTGAATATAATCATCAATAGAAAATATATTGTTTGAATTGTTTGCACAGTGATGAGTATACAGTTCCTGCACATCTTTGCAACATAGAGCCTAACCAAGTTACACAAGACCCACATGTGTTTCCATACTGATTCATCTGTGGGTTTTGGCAAAAACTTAATTTTTTTTCCTTTTGTATTATCCCACTGCATACTCTTCTTGAATAGAATCATTATTAATAAAAGAGAAATAATAATATACACATCCCCAAACTCCAGTGAGACTTATTTACAAGCATTTCTTTCTTGAAATTGAATGTGATTCAGATATATTATTTTTTTGTGTTAAGAAAGTTGCCTGAAATCACCAATTTTCACTTCAAGATCGATATTTGAAAAATGCCTTTACTTTCACAAAAGCGAATTCGAGGGGACATGAAATTTCACATTATGTACACTACTTTTGTCAGTTTCATTAGTTCTGAGGGTATATTTGCCAAAACCAGGCTATCTGAAGTAGACTCAAAATGCAAATGACAGATTGAGTAGAGAAGTGAAGAGGGAAGAAGAAACTTGTTTTGTAGCATCAGTTCAAATGTTCTGATGTCTATTTAATAGGGAAAAATGTTCATGGAATAAAAAAAATGTTCATGGAATAAAAACAGGTTATGAAATCTCTTCCAAAAGTCAGTACAAATATGAAAGTACAACTTCAAATACGTTTCTGTGAATTCTAAAATATTTTTTCCTTCATTGACTATACTCTCCAACTTCTAAACTTAAAAAGTGGAGAAATATGTCAGAAAATAAAGAAATTTATTTTATGTTAAACATCTCAGAGTGATCCTCATGTCTCTGTTCTATGAACTACCAGTCCAACTGTCTGTTGCATAAAAAAAGCCCAAAACCTTGCTTTTGTTGCAGCGGATAATTATAGTATTCTTAAATAAGTAGACACTCTGGCAAATCCCATAGAAGAAGCCATGGAGTTGTGATGGAATATGTAATATAAAAAAATTGCCAATTGAAAACTGTAACTTTCAAAACAAACACTTATGTAGAGATTGTCTCCATAGCAACAATTTACTAATTTGGATGAAACCTTAGCTGCTTAAATTCATAAAATTCAGACTATATTCATGTGCATCTAACTTCTCATTGTGTTTTTAGATTTCTATCTAAAAATATATATGTTTATTAAAGTTAATTAAATCTAGTTGATTATGTACTATATACATCTATGTACATGCTTACATATATATTAGCTTTTAAACCACAGGAAGAACAGCATATTTTAAATAAGTTAGAATTTGATTTAAAAAAGAAAAAATCTACTGGAGAAGGGGATTTTTTAAAAAGGAACTAAATTATTACTGAATTTAATGATTAAAACTTTTCTGCTATTGTTTGCAAATAATCCTTACTGCTGATTCTTGAACACAGTATCTGTATCACTAATGAAATTAAAACATTTTGAAACAATGTTTTTAAAGAAAGTCTTAAAAATCTAAAGCTTGTCAAACATAACAAAAAACTTACTATATTTTCACATTTCATAACACTCTTCTTGATTGATGTTTCCAGCTGCATAATGTTAAATATAATGCTATGAGGTAAAAACCAGCAATATTTATGGTATAAATATTACTCTCTATATACATATTTTTAGTGCCTCTTTTTGTGCACTTTGAAGGGATTTATTTGGTATATAAAATAATGTTTTTCCCAGATATATTCTACTCTGTTTTCATAAAACTTTACGTAAATCATAGTTTTTGGAAAAAAAAAATATATGAATTTAAGTAAAGGCTATTAAGGCCAGATTAGTCTTAGGATATTCAAAAGTCTAAGAAAGTAAAATAAATAATTACATAAAGAGAATGTGAAACAACGTATGCACAAAAATGTCATATTTATAAAAATGTTTTGTCAATGACCTCCAGTTTCTCATCCAGTATTAGTAGTTAAAAACAAACAGTATACATAGTGGAATTGGGATAAACTTGGTGGATGACAGGAAACTCAGGTATTGTCAGAGTATTTCGGGTCAATATTATTAACTAATTAATGTTTTACTCCTTTATAGAGTGCATTTTCAGACACATGTTTACTTCATTTTAAACATATTTAGCAGATTACCAGACTGTTCAAACAGTGTCTTAGAATACTCTGTGGACCTGCAACATATAAAGCCAAGCCAGAACTTTAGAGGAAAGAGATTGTAGAGGTGAATATGAAAAACTTACTTCCCATTCCCCTTAGAAATAAACCCAGATGCCATGTGTTTTTTTTTGTTTGGTTGGTTGTTTTTTTTGTTTTTTTTTGATTATGACACTGTACTTTGCTAGGATTGATGGAGTTTTAATTGTAGGTCCATATGGTTATTTAAAATTCCCTGTCTTGATATATATTAAATGACTAGAGAAAATAACATTCTAACTGGAATTGTTAACCAGTTGTGAAAGCACAGAAAGTGACTGCTTTGGCCTGTCTACTAAATTCAACATTGGCTCTAAAAATGAAATTGCATTGCATAAGATGACCAAAAGATCTGCAAAGAAATTTTGCTTGACTAAAATCACGGTGAATTATTCTGGAATCCTGAGAAAGATGTCAGCATTGTTTCCTCAACTGGATACTTCTTTTCCTTCTTGAGCTGGAAGTCAGTGTCATTGTGTTTCTGCATTTCATAAACTCTCACCATAGCTATTTGGAGCTGTCCTTGGAAGGCATTAAGGTGTCCATTGAACTCTGCACTTTTTGTAATGGATACACCTGGAGAATAAAAAAGAGAAGATATATTTTTCAGACACTCACAGAAAATCACATTTTTTGGTGGGGAAAAGGCCTCATCTGAATGAATGCATCAAATATATGAATCAGCAGTTAGTAAGTATTAAAAGAAGGTAAGGAAAAACAGACAAATAAATCTTGAAAATATGTCAGGATGTCATGTACTTCCTGTGACCTTATAAATTGAAATTTATAGTCTTTAATATTAGACATTTCTCATTGTATGGAAAACATTCTTAAACTCAAAACTCAGAACTCTAAAGAATCACCTGATTCCTGAGGATCTGTTAAGTGCATGATTCCTCAAATGGTATAAACCACCAAGATTCTCCAGAACACTCTCTGTTCTGTTTCTGGATTGTCTTTTTTAGTGTCCCCAAATCTTGTGTACTGCTTGCAGTGACCATTCACAACATACAAATAAATATAAATAATAAATTAGATAACACAGAAATCTTGTAATTGCACATATCTTATTTTCAAATATTCATACTAAATATCAAGCATGACAGAATGTGATTGCAATACAACAGAACTGATTTTAATATTTGAAAATATTTGTGTCTGATGGATTGATTTCTAGAAACTAAGCATCTGTTCCAACTTAGCTTCTAAGATTAGAAAACCAAAACAAAACACGCTTTTATGTTAATTGGGCAGATGGAGAGAACAGAATTTGAAATTACAATACAGTAATTGATCAGGATTGTAATGATGTTAATTCCAATTAAAAGAACATTGACAAGACAAATGTTCATTTGAAATCAATATCATAGTAATGAGGGGGTCTATATCCTGTTGTCATTGTTGATTTATTTCCACAAGCAGTGATTTTCAGACTGAGCTTACCTGCCAAGAGAACTACTCAAAATAAATGAAGATGAAGATAGATAGATAATTAAAAGAATGTTGAAGGAAAATTATAGTCAATCACTGGAATGACACCACTGAAGAGGACAAAATATCTGTTTTTATTGTTGTTGTGTAAACATCCATGCAAAACACAGTGTTTCAATGTAAAAATAGTAATGAAAATAAAAATTATATTTATTAATTCCTTCCCCAAGGTAAGATAATCTTCTGCAATAGTTAATATTAGATTGTTAATACTAGACACCCAGTGACTATGCTATTGAATTGATTAAAATGTTGGAAAATTCTAAGAATATATTTAGTTTGCTTTTGTAAAGGATGTCCTATATTCATATATATGAGCAGTTCTTATAGAGTGGTGCTGTGTAGCTCAGGTGATGCTCATACCACACTAATGTTTTGACTACAGTTAAGCAGTGCCTGCACAGCAAGGCTGCCTCTCCAATAACCACTATCCATAATGAAGCCCTACTCCCCTTTAAGTGACTGGACATCACATAGTGATGGGAAGTAGACAGTAAGGTTTTTTGTTTTCATTTGCTTCTTTATGCAGCCTCTGCTTTCCTTTATTAAAATGCCTTTATCTAGACCCACAGTCATCACATTTTCTTCCGCTGTCCTGCTGACAAGGTGAGTTGGGAAAGCATCTTACTTGACACCTGAAGGCCAGCCAAGGTCAACCCACCACAGTCCTATTAGTAATATGTCCATTTTTAAATACACGATAGAAAATTTTTGATAGTCTACACTGAAAACATGAGTAGACTCCATCAGTGGCATCAGGTGCTATGTCAGGATAAGAATAAATATAGAGTTGTAAAGCATATGTTTGCTATACTACTTCTAACTAACTTTACTAATTACTACTAACTTGGTCACTATGCTGTAAAATGTTTTACACTACAAACTTTAGCTCCTACATTTCAACCATTTTTCATAGAAAGTATTTCACATTTCCTTGTTCAATAATTACTTCTGACAGCTAGTGCATTAAATACAACTGTATGTCTTCTGGACCTAAAAGTCCATTTCTGTTGCTAGTGTATACAATAACAGTTCATAGCACACTTACAATGTGTAGTTTGTAAGTTTCAGTTTCTCCAATGTGTATGCCTATTAAAACTAGAGCATGCGTAACAAATAAGTATACTTCCTATGCTCTCCTGAGTTCACTTTCCTTGCAAAATAATCAAATGGTCATCCATAACTTAATTTGGTTTGAAGTGATTGTGTGAAAATGCTAGTGAAGCCCAATTAGAAGAATAGTGCCAAGACAAATGTCAGAGAAAGTGCAAGGTGTCTGGAATTTTTTACTCAGGTATTGTAGTACACTACCAAAAATATTTAGAAATTGCATCATTGATACTAGATATCATAGCAAGTTTAAACATAGGACATCATAGCACATCATCCATGTTCACTAATCTGAATAAGGCTTTCAAACAGGATATGAAATCTAGAGTTTAGGACAAGAGCAAATTATCTCTCTGCCCAATGCATTTGTCTGCAAAGCTCTCTACAGTCAATTTCACATACAAAGCCTATATTATGTACTACTGTGGCTCTTTTTCTGTCCTTTTAGTGAAATATTAAAGCAGCTAAATATTGGAGAGTGTGAAAGACAGACATTTAAAACAATTCTCTTCCTCATTCATCTGGGACAGGGAACATATCCAGTACCAAAAATTTGCATGCTTTAAGGAGAACAAATCGAGGGTTTCCTCATGGTTCAGAAAATAACAGTTATTTTCATAGCTAGACTTATAAATGCTTTATGATTTCTAAGACCACTAAAACTCTTGACACATGACACAATAAACTATTCATGTTTATTTCGTAAATATTTACAAATTACAAAGCCAGAAAGCGTCACTGTAACAATCTCTTCGACCTCCTGCAAAAATCAGAAATTGCTTAGAAGTTAATGAATTTTAAATTCCTAGTTCCTGTTGATCTGGGAGATTTTTTAGAGATAAAGAATCCCCAAAATATATCACAGAATCACAGAATATCTCAGGTTGGAAGGGATCCATAAGGATCATGTACAAATGCCTGCTCCTCACAAGACAAATGCCTTGTATAGCATCAGAATTTCTCCAACATCAAGCACTACCAGTCATACTTTTGCCTGTCAGATGCTGTCTTGAGCACTATTGTCCACATCAGTGTGTAGGTGAATAGCTACGTTTTGTGTAAAAATTTCTTAAATTTAAAACACGAGTTCATTGTACCTCTCAATGAAAGACCTTCCTGCAGTTTGTTATCATTCTTAAACCTCTGCTCTGTGACTGTTGATTGAATGACAAAAGAAGTTGTAACAGAAGCTAACTGGCCAGCATAAATAATGCCTTTAATCTATTGCAGCTTTTTTTTTGTAATAGTTTCTCTTAAGTTGAAGTAAAAGAACAGTAGTTTCATCTTCAGTAATTTTTCACTATCTATGAGAAAATGTCCTGATTTGTCAAAATACAACACTATCTTCCAAGTATGGCCTGTACTCCTACCTACTAGTATTTAAACAATGTCAAATAGAAATTTGTCATGTATTGGAAGTTAACGTGTTCATTTAAAGTGATAACTTTCTATGGCAGTGTATGAATTCTTAGTTATAAATGCAAACTACTTTACTTTTACTGTATATGATTTTCTCAATCATCCTCCCCCAATTTTGTTATGTTTTTATCTTACTGATGCTGTTATATATTGATTTTGAGTAAGTGGCAAAAAATGTTCAAACTCAAGTAGTTTTTATGAAATACCACTATTAGTAGGGAACATCTATCCAGAATTATAATTTGAAGCTTTTTCATAATTTTTAAAGCACTGGATATGTATCATAAACCAGACCAAATAAGGGAATTATGTGCAGTGCAATCCTGATGGTTTAAGATCTGCTTTGTTTCTGCTGAGAGTGATGAGGCACACCCTAATGAGCAAGGCTCCTTCCTTCTCTGTTTCTCCTTTTGGATGTACTACATAATTCTTGTCCTCATGTAAGTTCAGTTTAAGAAAGCTATTTTTCTTTGTCTATGTGTATTGCAGTATTTATTGCTGTTTATGTCATGGAAAGGTTTTTTTAACAGATTCTGGGAACCATAACACCTCAAAAAATAAAGTTAGACTACCTTTTTTGGATTTTCCTCTTGAATTTATTCTTAAGGCAACAATGTATTCTTGGATCAGCTGATATTTTTGCAACCAATTAAAAAAAAAATCTTTAATTAGCCAAGTTACAATATTAATGCTATTGTACCAACTACCCAATTAATAAAGAAAAGTCCTTCTATAATATTATATATATATAAACTAGTATACAAAACTTTCTAGTATAGATCATTTCCTTGTAGCATTCTGCTCTTCCTTTAAAAGTCCCTCTGGGTACTTCAGTCTTCATGGAAGGAGGAAGAAAAGGCCTCCTGAGGAGTCACCATAATCTCTCATGCCTTTCTCTTTAGTCTAGAGGCTTTCTTTAGGTTTTTAATTGCATTTTCTAATGTATTAAATGCTTTCTTCTCCCTGTTTTGCAGCTGATGTTCAGAAGTTACACAAGATCCACTCCCAGTTTCCTCTGACAGAAAGGACGGCTGTTGCACAGCGACCTCCTCGCTGGTCAGCCCTTTGCCAGTGGAGAGATTCGCACAGTCCTGGCTGAAAAGGTGAGGCAGGTGTGGTAAAATGGTTGACAGGGTCCTAAGGGCACTGCCAGCCCTGACTGTGCCTGACCATTACCCTAGGGCCTCCCCACCCTCTCCATGGCTCAGGAGCCCAATTCAGCCCCTCCCACTGTCCACAGCTGTCAGTCCCCACCCTCCACAGCCCAAACTGGTCACAGATGCTGCTAAGCCAGACCTCACTTGCAGGTCAGTCCTGGGCCATCCCCAGCCATCTCCGGGGATCTCGTTTCCCTCACCACACTTGATCGTGTGGCACTCTCCAGCTCACCCCATAGCCTGCTTGAGATAAGCACCAGCATGGTGTCTGTCCAGAGCACCTTGCTCTGACTTTAGAAAGTAATCATTATAAAAAGTGAAAGTGTAACAAATAAATGAGAAATGTGTTTCAGGTGTCAAAATCTGCTGATTCATTGTTCACAGAGGTAAACACGGAACAACCCTCTAGGGTGACTAATACCATCCACATTCTACAACAGCAAAAATCCAGTTCCAGCTATAGGAACAATCAGTACTTGGGGTTCAAGAAAGGACTTTAAACAGTAATCATTTATCATGGCTTCTAGTGCGCTTTTGCTCTGAAGTGCTCAGAAAATAATATGCATTAAAAAGTAGTACTGTCAAGCCTACAGTGGACACTGCAGAGAATGATTAGGTTGTCTTTGCATCTACAGCTTGGAGGTTCATCATTGTAGCATATTTTCTTACACAGTTCAGAAGAATTTCATCAGTGAAATACATTAAAGACATTTTCTTACACTGTCACAATGCTTACCGAAATGTCAAGTCTTTGTGCTGGGGAAGGTATTATAAACGGATTAAATATATTTGGAAGGTTTTGATATCGAGTAGCCAGTTGGATTTGCATCTCTAGCTTGTTCGTAATACTCTCTGCATGTTTCCCCAGTTGATGGTGTCACTTCTGAGCTTCTGTACTGTACTATACATTCAGTTACATCTCAGAAAAAGTTGTAGACCGGAGCATTATGAAGGTTGATGTAAAAAAAATTTAAAAATTTAAACTATTTCATTTTATTGTTTAATATATTATGAAAAAAAGATATATTTTGAAAATTGTTGATATCCAGACATAATGAACATAGGTTTCTTACTCATACAACATTTCATAAATATCCAGCAACCTGGGTCATACCAGGACATGTAATGATAATTTGACCACCTTGGTCACTTGCATCTTATGACCAAATGGCTGTTAGAAGTAAATTGCAGTTATGTAGATACAGTTTATTCTCTAACCACAAAAGAGTACAGTCTTTCTTAAAACCTACTGTGTTCTAAAAGGGGTAAATGGTTATCGCGGGGGGCTTTAGATTCCCTGAGACAGACCCTTGTGACACATTTTGTATAGGAGATAGGTACACGAGAAGTGACCCACAAAATGGCATTTATTAAAACAAGATGTCAGTTTATATACAGGGGGATACAGAAGGTTCAGGAATAAAGGTGGGTTTCTTGCTGGGAACATCGAATCCTGAGGGTCAGTGATAAGGGAATTTGGATGGATTGGCCGTGGGGAATATGTCCAGCCATATAGGGAAGGGGAGAGCAAGGGAAGGAAAGAGAAGAGTGGTCTGGGAGGCACTGACAGGGGAATTCTGCAGAGGTCTGTGAGGCTGCAGAGGTCTGTATCGCTGGATCTCAGGCACATCCTGCAGCTGCAGCTGTCAAAGCACCTTTAGATAGATTTCTTCCTCTGAGGCTCCTTCGCAGCCTTTATGCATCCGTCTCCATTCTCTGTAGGCTTCTGTGGGCCCACCTCCGAAAAATGGCTTTTTTTCTCAGAGTAGGACAGGTGCAGCATTTTAGGACAGATGCAGCATTAAAAGCTGTGATACTGAAGATTCCCACCTGACTGATAGCAAATTCCAAGGGCATGACAGTATTATCTTCGGAAGTCCTAGAGACCTCAAGGTACTTCTGAACCTAGGCAAGGATTTCAATCCCGTATCTCTTGAGATGATGATATAACTATTCATCATATGAGAAAGAAAACCAGGAGAACTAATTCTGGGACAGAATATAAAATTTAATTGCCCTGCAGATATTTTTCTTGCTATAAGTAGATAAGAATTCTATTCCTACTGTCACAGTGCATCTTGGATTACTTTCCTTACAATGATACAAATTCATGTGATTATAGAGGACTGCCATTGACCCCATGCCTTTTACATCCCATAAATATAGCCCTGTAGCCCAGAAATACAGTTTTTCCACAGATAATAAGAAGCTCCAGGTTTTGTGCTGAGTTGACAAAGTCTTAGGATGGAAACAGATTTGTTCAATCTGAACTTGCGACCTGCCTGGAGCTTTGTTTTCACTTGGTTTATCTGTAAGAGCAATTTGCCTAATGACCAGGTGGTTATGGCTGATTCACTTCACTTTTACTTACATTAGTATGGTAGAACTATCTTTTTTTTATATATAGTTAGTAGCAAAATGTAGTTGTTATATGTAGAATAAGATGGTTTTGACTATACAGTAATGACATAGCACATTACATTAGTCATGCAAATACAGTGATGCAGCCCTGGTATGACAGTAGAGACCTTGAGAAGTGGCAATAGAGAATGTGATGTGCAGAACCACAGGCATGAGATGGTAAGAGATGAATCCCAAGCAGACACCGGAGACCTCATGGCTAAAAAAAACCCTCCCCAGTGTTCACTTGAAGAGATGGAGGTGAGCAGCTGGACAAAAAAAGTTTTATGGTTTACACAGAAAGTAGAGTAAAAGGATCAAACACATGTAAACCAAGCTGCATATGGTAAAATCAAAGTTAATGTGGACTTGTAAATAATAAGAAATATTAAAGTACAAAAAGCATGTGAACAGACATAAAAAACCCCCTCCAAGCAGATCCCAAAGTGAGGAAGAAGAATCCATCAACGTTGTACCACTCTTAGTGAGGTATTTGGGATACTAGGGACTCTTGCTGCCACACTCTCCATACACTCCCTCTTCACTGTACTGAAGCTATCCACATCAGAACCCTGGGCAGCTGCGAAAAGGTGAGCATAATTCCAGGAAAAATGATTAGATAAAAAGAAGTATGTGTGTAGAAATGTAATCTGTATTATTGGTTTAGATATTTTTTCCCCTGTTTAATTTTAGTCTTCTTTTCCCCTTTTTATTTTTCCATAATTAGATGCTGACTAATAAATCTTTTTTCTTAGACTGTTGATTTCCATCATGTTAAAATAAAAGAAAAGGTGTGATTTCTTTTTTGCCTATGACCAGATTTTTTAGACATTCTAATAACAAAATAAAAATGCTTATGTTATGGAAGATGTTGTTTTGGTATCCTTAGGCAAAGAAGAAGAAAACTAAATCCTTGGTGCTATGATTCTGAACAGATTCCGTAATCTTTTCGTTATAAAGATTGTACAGTCTCTTTTTTTTAAAAAACCTACTGTGTTTTAATTGATTGTGTGCACAATTACCTTCACGTTTTGAACAGTAAGTGAACCATATTCCTCCCTACAGAATTAGTATACAATTCAGGCAGGGCCTGTGTTACTGGCTGGAAATGTTCAGTGGTCCCAAGTCCAAGCAGAATGAACCTGGTTCATAGTAAAATAACTATACTTTACTCCAAGACAGGCTGCCACACTCACATCCCCACTGGGAATGGTGCATGTCGTGTATATGCCCTGAAATGTGCCCAGGATTTTCTGGGAAAATGCCAGATGGCACAAGGGAAAACATTGAAAAGAAGTGTAAAATAAATTAATTACCTAGTGTAGATAATTGCAGAACAATTCTTGACCTCATATTTCAACCTTGTTTTATTTGTGGTGTGTATAGCCTAACACATCTCTCTCAATATTAATTCTTGCCCAGCTCTAAGAAGCTGCATGAATTAAGTGGAAAAAGACAGATTGCATTTTGAGGCAACCAACTCTCTAAGAAAGTTTCCTATGTCACTGGTTTTGAATTAAAAAAACACCAGGTTTTTAGGAATGTAAGATTTCTTTTGGTGTTTTATATATCCATTTTCTTTTTTAAAGTAAAAGTAATGTCTAGCTTATTATTTTAGAAAACTCACATTTCACTCACCTTATAACAAATTCAAGACCACAACGAAGCTGCAGATTAATTAGGGTTAAAAAAGACTGAAAATTTAACCTTAATTAGAAGAATAGGATTATTCCATATTTTAAAATTTGTACACATTCATGAAGATAAAGCATTCCAGTCTTAAAGTACTTAAAGATGAGTTCAGAGTTTTAGCATTGTCCTCGGTCATAGTAAATGCTTAGTGATTTTGGAGTACATGGGCAATTTAAGTTCACTTATTTACTGGTCTGGGTTTATAAACAATTAATCTGAAACTTTCTCTCTTTCTTTCCATGTATTTAAATACATATCATATATATGTAATATATAGGATGATGATCATGATGATGATTTTTATAAGACTGAGCATCTTTCTAGTCCTGCTATGTTTGCTATTGATACTATTTATACCTCCATCACTTTTTGTCTACAGGGAGCAATTATTGTACAATCAGACAAATGTTGAGTGATCAAATATTTATATGGAACAAATGTTAAGAGGTTTTTCTGATTGCTTTCATAAGCATAAATATGTTGTATTTAATAAATTGCATATCATTGCATAACAGTTCTGGGCTATAAACAGGAGTTGATGAAAAGTGAGAAATTCTGATTCAGAAACTAACATTAGAATAATGCCTTAAACATGATGGAGGCACTACCTGCACAATTGGATTTTTCTATTTTCTTCTCAGTGAGTTGGTATAAACCAGCTTTGTGGGCTACCAGAGGAGTCACTCTAGTGATGCATAATCATTCTCTGTTCTACCTTCACATCTGACTCTTCAGATGGAAATTGCTGTTAAGGAGTTTCCATGACATATTGAACCCAAAATGACTAACTGCAGCTGAATATTCCCTAGGCAGATCAGGATAGCATGTTTTTCCCAGCTTTCCTTACAACCTGTTTTCCTGCAAGATATAATTTCTAACTTGATTTTTTTTTTTGCACATCAAAAATCCTCTAGTGATTTGATCCTACAGTCAATTGAAACAGTCGTCGTTGGCTCAAGAACATAAATTCTCTTATCAAAATACCATAGGGTATTCACACATATTTATGCTAGAATCATAAAACTGAAATAGATACGGGTTTCTGAGAAAGTCAAGAGACACTGTTCCACGCTTAAAGTTACACAAACTGCTAAGGAATGAAGAAACGAATGAAAAAATTCCTTACTACACAAATGCTGAGTCCTACAGTCAGGTTTAGATACTTTCTTAGTGTTTCATATAAGTTTTCTAGAAAGTTTTACGTGTCTTGGCAACAGGCAAGTGAACCTTTAGTAACAACTCAGTCAGCACGAAGTTGCTATTATAACCAACAGGCATTATAAAACATCTGTTAAAGAAGATCTCTAATGAAGGATAGAAAAAATGCAGTTATTTTTAAAAAAGTAAGGAAAACTTCTATAAAGAGTTCTATTGATGTTTTAGTCCTCAAATGAGTTTTTTTTGTAAGGTTACAAAACCATTCTTATATTTAAAAAAAAAAAAAAAATCAGGAGAGTATTTTAATAAAAGTAAACCCTGAAAAATAAAAAACCCTAATATTCATTATTTGTAATATCATTTATTGATTTTTGATTTATTTTTCTTTATCTTGAAGAAAAATGCCATTATCGCTTCCATCCTTATTTCAGGAAGACTGTTTTCTTACATAGGAAAAGACTGAAATACTTAAGGAAAAGCCAGTCATCTCATGTTGGCTTGTGTAAGAGAAACACAGATACTGTGAATAACATGAACTGCCTCAATGCCTTATAATTTTGAAATAATTTGGATTGCCCTAAAGCAAATCGTAGACCTTAATAAAGAATAAGCCTTTATGACTGTTTCAATTGGTTGCTTTTTAGCAAAGGAAAATGAGAAATCATTATGTGCACTAGTAGAAGCTTCCTTTTAAATGACGGTTCAGTTTAGTTCATATCACCTTACTCATGTGAGTGATAACAAATAAGGAAACTGAGGACAGATTCCTAGGGATAATTAAGCAGTGTAGATCTTGGGAAAATTGTCTTTTCAGTGAAACACTGATTGCATTGTTCATAACAAAACTACCTCAGCATGACAGAACTAATTAGTGACCATCTGAACTTACTTAGCCAAACGAGAAAAGCAATTAAAAATGCCGTCATCACTGAATCTACCACTGAACAGCTGGTTATATTGATAAGCAATACAGCAAGTTAAAGCTACTTTGGAACACAATGGAACTTAATCAGCTTGCTAAGTAGTAATTAGAAAGCAATGAGAGAATATGAGATTACTGTTGAGAAACTGTTATTATGATGCAAAAAACTTTCAAAATTCAGTTTGATTCCCCACCTCCCTCCTCAAAAATTTTTTAAATAAGAAAAATGGGTGAGAATTTAAATTTATCAAGAGTGAAACTCATAAACCCCCTTGAAGGTTTTCACTTATTAGTTTGTCCATAGTTTTAAGAGGTTTATGGAGTGCAAAATGCATGACAGCACGTATCTTGCCTAGTCTTTGCAGTCAGGTTGACTACTGAAACACACTGGAGCAAAGAATTCAGAAGTTCTTCCAGTGTATTCATCGGTTACGTAATTACCTTTCTTATGCATTGCTTTAAAAAAGAAATCAGAGAGAAAAAAAAAAGGCAAACCTTCTCCTCATATTTTGAAAAGGTTTGAAAATATACAATAAAATGAGAAAATAAATAATTCATTAAGTGATATTTAAAGACATTGTATTTATTGAAACTAATTTATATTATTAAAACACAAGCAAAATAGAAGTTACACAAACATTTTGTATTTTATAATAGAAGGGTTTTTATAGGTAAGAAACTTGAACAAACATGCAATACAAAAGCTTAACAGCCATTGGTTTTAAGGGGGCATATAATAAATACAATATTTTTCCTAAGTTTTCTTACTGGTGGCACATACTCAAATATACAGCTATGATAGTTCTCTCCAGCATGTCAGTCCTTCATTTTCTCTTGTAAATATGAATTAAATATTTGTACCTTAGTAAGAGATGCACTGATTTATATCAAGAGCCCTAATCAAAACATATTCTTCTGAAAAAGTGCTGAAAAATGTTGTGCAATATTGGAATGAATTCTAAGACTAGATTTCCTAAAATATTCTGCACAGTTTGGTTTCTAGGCCTAGGGACACCATTTAAGAAAATACTTACCATTTATTTAAGTCAATGCATAATCAAGGGAAAATTAATGTGAAATACACACTTAAATGCTAAACAAAATGTTTATTTCCAGTATACTGAATGACCATTTCAGTACTAATTGTAGGGGACTGTATTCGAACTTAGTAGGTTATGGCTCAGATACCTATTCTACAAAATTACTCTTTGTTTCCTGTCTATGTTTAACTGCTTCTTTTATGGTGTCCTCTCATTAGCTCCAGACTGACAAACCATTGCTTGATTCTGACTGATTTCTAGTTTTAGGAAGCACAGTAATTTGTCAATAGTATTATGGCTTTTACCCATCATGCTGATTTTGAGCCCCTCAAGATTTGAGCCCTTCAAGAAATGAATAAAACTTTGCAATTTTCTTTTAGTTGTTAATCAGCAGCTGTAGCTGGACACCTACAGCAATTGAATTGTGAATGCTGTATCCTTGGCTAATCTTAGGAGAAAGGAGGACAATCTCAAGACAAATGGGATGTCTGGATGATAGCCAGCATGAGTGAAGTCAGCAGAACTGAGCAGTAACTGGGGGAAATGTAATTCCAGCAGCGGGCAATCACACCTACTGACTTGCCACCTACTCAAAATGAACCCCAGACTCAAACTGAGGGGGAAACTGCATGTGCAAACTAATTAGCATGAGAAGCAAGAGGTATAACTAGCAAATAGGGATTTGAGTACTAATTAATGAAAAAGCTATGTAATCTGTAACCAATAAATGCTGATGCATTTGTTTGTGCCAGCCTTTTGTGGGTTACCACCCAGCTCTCTATGCAAAATAGAATAAAAAATAGAGATAACTTGCCACAGCATGTGAATTGGCTCTTGCAGCAGGTAACGAGCCCATGTTTGAAACAACCACGCTAATATAAGAAAATCCAAGCTGGACAAGTCCTGTATAATGGCTACGTAAATGACAGTCTCAGAATATTCTGAATTGAAAGGGACCCACGAGGATCATCTAATCCAACTCTTACGTGAATGACCTGTACAGGGATCAAACCTGCGATTTTGGTGTTATTAGCACCAAGTTCTAACCAACTGAGTTAATGGTAATAGTGTAAGTATTACCTTATGCTGTTATAGGGAGAATGTATATCTCAAAAAAAAAAACAAAAACAAAAACAAAAACCAAACACGCAAACAAACAAAAAATAAACAAACAGACAAACAAAAATAAAAAAAAGATAGAAGGACCAGAAAAGAAGAATCTCTGAACAGCTGTTCAGTTACAAGGTTTGTTAGATGCAGAGAATGCTATCACAATCTTCAGAAAATAGCAGTTCAGCTTACCATACAGATAAGCAGTAACCTTGAACAGAACTCTGTCCTTCCCTCCCAGATTAACAATTACTCATCTCTGACTTTCCCATAACTGATAAGAATATCCACAAGTAGTTCTTCTCTAAGCTAGTTCTTGGAAGATAGGTAAGCTTGCTCTCTAGATAAAAAAAGAATTCATATGGTACAATGGCTCTATAGTTTTCACTAAATTTCCCCATGTTATTTAACCAGTTTCCTTTTATACCAGCTAAACTATATTTTGGGCACATATTCATTGCACTTTTGGCCCAATTTGTTTAGCCTACATTTCTGAGCCATTTCTTCTGCTTGCTCTTCTCTGCATTGTTCTTTCTCTTCATTCTCCTCAGCAGGTCCAACACATCTTTTATGTGCCACAACTCCATTTTGCAAAAAGACCAAAGCCACATAACTAGTCCTTCAGGTTCTATCAACCCTCACAAGGCAGGATAACAGTCAGATGCAGAAAGACTGTGTGGAAAGCTAGGGCACAATGTGCTTTCTCTTAGATTATCAGTCTAAAGCTTTGGTTCCTGGTATTGGAGGAGACAGGGCACTCATTGCAGTTTAGTACAGGCCAACAGGGCAATTATCTCAATTTAGTACAAAGTAATGGACTTTGACTCTCTCACTAACATTAGCCAGACATATCTAGAGCAGTAGGATAAATTCCCTGGCAAGCAATGGGGAGAGGGATGAGACAGGAAAGAAAGTGGAAGAGCAATAATCAGCATCTTGAGGACAAAAGATATACATAATTCTTATCACTCTCAGAAATGCACTTTTTGCAGAATCAAATCAGCAAAAGGAATCCTTCCAGTAACATATAAATTAATGTATCAGCTGGGTTGCCTATATAGATTTAAAAAAATCAGAAAAAATAAAATATGGTGAAATAATAGTTTTTTCAGTTCATGATATGCAAATGCTATATAAATTAAATTGTTTAGCTTTAGAGGTCTGTCATAGTTTTCATAAAATTGCTCTGTTTTCCAGAACGTTCTCTGTAAATATTTAATCTCTTTGTTGACTTTTTCTCTGACACTGAACTATTCATATTTTCAAGGGTGCTTCTATTGTTGAACTTGATTTAGCTTATGTTGATGTTTCTCTGACTTCATTTATATTATGGAGACATTAGAAGACTTATAATCAGATTTCTTTTTCCTAGAAAAAAAGAAGTGTAACAATAGTAATAATTTAGTTTCATCTTTGAACTACAATTGCCAGGTTACACCAAACTGTAACCTGAAAATAATTTGAAGGAAATACCTTGTGCTAATTTTATTGCAATTGGATTGAATTTATTTTAGTATGAATTAATGTCTCAGTTTGTTAATGATTTATATGTAAAACTGTAGGGTATTTTGTCTCATTGAGAAAAGGAAAACAGTTCATATTCCTCTTATAGGTTTAAGGGTTGTATGGATTCTCTTTCGCCTATTCCAAATTCCTTAAATAGAATAGACTTTTTTTTTTTTTTTTTTTTTTTTTTTTTTTTTTTTTTTTTTGTCCCTGTATGGGGAAAGCCTTTCTGCTTCCTTCTTCCAAATATTTCACACAAAGAAAGTCAAAAGCAGCATATAACTATTTCTGGACTGGTCTTACTGATGCTGCTTGACATTAAGCTAATACGATAATAACAGAACATGACTGTTGATGGCACTTCAGTAGAAAGCCCGTTCTTTTTAGTGGCTTCTATTTAATTTACATTCCATTGTGTTCAACATTTACCAAAGTTTAATAACTAAAAAGTAAATAGTAATAGGAACAATCATAATCATAGTAATTAGTTGATGTTAGAATTGCAATTAATCTTAACTGAACTCTTGCCTAGAAGTCCAGTTAGGGATTAAGACTCTATTATTTTGCATATAAAACTGACATGGGGAAAGAGTGATCTCTGCTATAAAAAGCTGTATGTATAGTATAGAAGAAAGTTAATAAGAAAAAAAAAGACCCAATAATGAATACTGGTGCTTATATGCCATATGCTTCTTTCGGGTTGCTGATTTTATAATTCTAAAAATAATACTTTTAATTAGTATAATCCAATACTTAAAAGAAATATTTAATAGGAACTAATAAGATATTATAGGAAAACTACGTCTTATAGGACCATCCTATACTTATTCTCTTAGGATAAATATATTTTAAATGCAGTCCTGAAAGAAAATCATGAAACGATGAGAAAGATGTGAGGATGATGGGGGGGAGGAGGGGGGCAATAAATACATTATCTATTCTGCAAGGTAGCTCTATAGTTTCTATGTTTAAAAATATATTTTATCGTTAAAGTCAGTGTTTGATATTGGAAACTTTGAAAGCTATTTCTAAATAACATTGTTAAAAATTTGCAAGAATTTCTAGTCTTTGGAATGGATAATAATTCCTTTGATAAAAATCAGTCAGTTAACACAAAAGTTCTTAAGCCATCTGGGAGAAGAAACAGTATAACATGACTTGGAAAATCAATGTAATGTTGTATATAATGAATGCAAATCAAAAAAACCCATCCTTTCCATTGAAATACATTCAAAGGCATTTTTTTTTATGGGTTATTACTGACTCAGAAATTATAAAATTCAGAACAAATCATTGTGGCAATTCTGCTCCTTTCCATAAGCTGTTGTCTACGTCCAAACTGTTGTCAAAATAATGCAAGAAAAAAGGTATGCAAGATGAGAAAAGAGTTTGAAGTTCTATGGTGACAGATTTTAGAGTAAAATAAATTCTCTTCAGTATGCAAAATAGTTGGGTTTGTTCATCTGAAAGACATCAAAGATTCCTGAAATTTATATTTCTGAGAAACACAAGTTACCACAGGGATTTTTTTTATTCTGTTTTCTTTAACAAAGTGTTAAAAGAATACACTTCTCACATTCTTGGAATAATAAAAATTACTAGGAAAATTTATCAAATATTATAAAATAGTATACTGAAGGTGTACATATATGCTAATGGATATAATTATTTTGGTAATTTAATCTATAACTTAATCATCTGCATTCTTATCAGTATTCTTGCAACAAACACATTTGGTTAAAGCAAAAATAAAATGCTTAGCTAAAAGAATATTCTGGTCCTTTAACATTTTAACACCTTCTCTGCACTTCTCATTTAATATCTCTTTAATGTAGATGTTTATTCCAAGAGGAGTTTACAATGATCAATATCTTCTCAGAATTATTCTTCGTAAAATAATAAAGTCAGAAAAGGACTTCCGGATTTCTTTTAGGAGTAACTGCCAAGAAAAATCATATCACAAAGGGCTTGTCTAGTTGAGTTTGAAAAACTCCAGATAATAAGATAACCCTGTGAGGGTACGCAAATACAAACAGTACTATCTTTGTTAAATATTGACAATGCTTGACAATATTGTTAATTTTGAAATGTAAAGCTTCATAAGATTTCCTTAAGTTTAAATACAAACAGTATTTTAAATATAATACTTAGCTGATGTGAAATGCACAAGTTCTGTTAGAGACAGAAATTTATATCAGAAAGCTATTGATATTGACTGAAGAGATTATAAATTATAAATGCTGCTCAAAAATGCAAGTTATAAATAACAAGATAAAATATTTTTCAATAAAACAAAGATTACAAAGATGGTTGTTTTAATCAAATACTTTTTATAAGGGGATAAGATAGCTATAGATTAATATGACATAAAATAGTTTAAACGGAGAGACTTCTGGTGGAAACAGGCATATTTGATGTTTATTGAAGTATTGCACCTCACCCCATATTTATTTGCTTTCCATATCTATTTAGAACAATATAGCTAACTTGTTAAAAGGCAAGGTGCCATTTTAACAGATGGCTGAGTGTGTAGAAACCAAAAGACCATGAATAAACATCATATGTATTTACTGAAAGCATAAGTCTCACTAGAAAACACCCAAACAACTGCCTGTCCTAAGGTTATCAACCTATGGTTGAGGGGATGTGCCATCACTAATCTACTATTTTGACAGAGATGTTTACATGAAAACTCATCACTCAATCATTGAAAAAAAAAAAAAGGAGATTCTATTACAGAGAAAATAAATTATAAATTAATCTTTTGCTTTTAAAAATTTCTCTGACCAAGTAAAATTATTGGGGCCAAGGGCTCTAGCTTTCTGCATATTAGTAATTTAGATTTTTTATGGTAGCTTATAGGTGCTTTGCCACAAACAACTGTAAGTTCAAGATATTGTTGTATTTCTCCTCCAAGGAGTTCTGACCAACTCATTTTCCATCCATTTAAAAATTCTTTCAGCTATAACAAGTAAGAAGCTTTTCTCAGTGGTCAAATGGCACACACTGGGGAGACATTCTTGCCACAGGAAAGTTATTATATTTAAAGCTAAGTATTTTTGTAATACACAGCAAGAATTATTTCTAATAATTTTTCTCTAACAAAGCATTCTCTAATGCCATTGACTCCACCAAGATTTTTTTTCTGTTTACTTTATATAATGAAATAATAGCAGAGGATGAGTCTTTTCCTATCAATACACATGATTATCTCCATTATAAGTTGTGTTTTTATTAGAAAATTAGTTTTCAGCAGAATGAATATAAGATTTTAATACTTTATTGGTTCATATATTTATCAGCCTCGAATTTTGATTTTTTTACCTGGTAACTAAGTCATTATAAGAAATAAAAACATCTGCAAAAATTATTTATTGGTATCTGTATAATTATCTACTTATTTTGTGTTATGTCCAATATATAAAACTTATGATTCTATGGTAATTATGATTCTTTATATACTCCTACAAATTCTGTACACACTATAGATAATGCAAAAGGATTGTAAGTGCAATAATGGTAAATGACATTATTATCCGCTTCAGAGGGCCAAACAGAAAAAATACTCAAACTAGATTTAATCTTTGTTGAAATTATGTATTATAAAGAGCATTTTTGAGGTATAAATTACGGGGAAATTCTCCAAGGTACACATATTATTTCTTTACAGCATAAATTGACAGTATTTGTACTTTACAGTGCAAATTAACAACAGGCTTTCTAACTATTTGACATCATGTTTTCTTCTTATCATTTACCAAAATATTGCCCATTGAGAATATATTTGGTTTAAAAGCAGACTGTAAAGTGACTATGAGTAATAAGGTAAAAAATATTGTGTATTTATATGAAATCTATGAAAACTGTATAGAAAATACTTTGTTATATTAGACTTGTTTACTTCAAACATATTTTCAAAGCTGGCAAAGTCTAAAAGCAATATTTCCAATATTAATTAATAGGCAAAATTATTATGTATGTTAGAATGTAGTCTAAAAAGCTTTTAATTTTGTACTATTATTATATTAAGTTAATATAATATAATTAATATAATTAATATAATACCTATAGTATTATATATTACCTTTTATTTTATAGCATTAGAAAATAAAGATTTAGGGAGAGGATCTTTATAGAACTTTGTAGATGCTTTTTTAAAACCAAATGAGTTTTTACAACACAAAAACAGTAGTTTGAATGGCATCTTCAAATGAACAAGAGCTTAGATATAGCAGCTGTTATTCTTGCGGGGTGGATTCCAGTGCAATCAACATTCACTTTTAGCCAAATTACAGATGTTTAACTTCTCAAGAAGAGGCAGGGAACATTACTCAGTTGTAAACTCAAATACATATATCACTATGTGATTTATTTACTTGATTTGAAGAACCTGCTGAAGTAAGAAATCATGTTCCATGTTATTAAATTTACTAATTTTCTCATAGACATAGACATAAACCTGATAGACAACGTGTTACATGTAGACATAGAAATAATGCCCTATTGAAAATTGCTTATATTGCTATTAAATTACAGGTTCTCTGGAGAACGAAATAAATAAGATCCCACTAGATTAGATGTAGGTATTGTCACAAATAACTTCAAACTACTTATAAAAGTTTAATTGCAATATGATGGAAGACCCAACTCTTACTATGAATAGAAACACAGGCTATATACTGTATATGAGGACAAGAGGTTGGCAACCAGTGGGAGCTGCACTAGTGGCTCTGAAAGAAGATGTCAGGGGCTGTCCTGCACTGCACACAGCCCATTCCAGTCATCTCTGCAATGAACCCACTAGACAGTACAGTTGAACCCATCAGTCAGATGTGTGGTACCACTGGGAAAATGTTTAACAAATGGCAAAACACTGAGCAGGCACTGAGTAAGGAAAAAAAATATGAGAAACAATCCAGCAGACAGCAGGAACAGAGAAGAAGGAGGAGGAAGAGATGCTCCTGGTACTGCAATCATAGAATCAACTGGGTTGGAAACGACCTCTGAGATCATCAAGTCCAATCCTTGATCCAACACTACTGTGGTTCCTAGACCATGGCATTAAATGCCACATCCAGTCTCAAAAACCTCCAGGGGTGGAGAATCCACCACTTCCCCGGGCAGCCCATTTCAATGCCTTATTACCCTCTCTGTAAAAATTTTTTTTTCCTAATATCTAACCTAAAACTCCCCTGGCAGAGCTCTTGTCCTACTGCTGGTTGCCTGGGAGAAGAGACCAAACCCCACCTGGCTACAGCCTCCTTTCAGGTAGTTGTAGAGAGTGATGAGGTCTCCCCTGAGCCTCCTCTTCTCCAGGCTAAACTCCAGCTACCTCAGCCTTTCCTCATAGGACTTGTGCTTGAGTTCCTTCACCAGCCTGATTGCTCTTCTCTGGACCTGCTCCAGCACCTCAATATCCTTCCTGAACTGAAGGGCCCAGAACTGGACACAGCACTCCAGGTGTGGCCTCAGCAGTGCTGAGTACAGGGGAAGAATCACTGCCCTGGTCCTGCTGGACACACCATTCCTGATATAGGCCGGGATGCCATCGGCCTTCTTGGCCACCTAGGCACACTGCTGGCTCATGTTCAGCTTCCTGTCAAACCAAACTCCTGGGTCCCTTTCTGCCTGGCTGCTCTCCAGCCACTCTGTGCCCAGCCTGTAGCGCTGCAGGGGGTTGTTGTGGCACTTGGCCTTGTTGAACCTCATCCCATTGGAATCAGCCCAACTCTCCAATCTGTCCAGGTCCCTCTGCAGAGCCCTCCTGCCTTCCAGCTGATCAACACTCCCCCCAGCTTGGTGTCATCTGCAAATTTCCTAATGGTACACTCAATCCCCTCATCCAGAACATCAATAAAGATATTAAACAGGACTGGGCTCAACACTGATCCCTGGGGGACACCACTGGTGACCGACCTCCAACTGGATGCAGTCCCATTCATCAGCACTTTCTGATCTCAGCCAGCAGCCAGTTCTTAACCCAGCAGAGGATACCCCTGTCCAAGCCATGGGCTGCCAGATTTTTCAGGAGTATGCTATGGGAAACGGTGCCAAAGGCTTTGCAGATGTCCAGGTAGACTATATTCACAGCCTAACCTCATCCAGGGGTTCCTCTGCAGACTCTGGAAAGGACTATAGTAAAGCTAATATTTACACTGCAGCTTGTATGCCCTGAAAGAACTGCTGCCTGTGCCCACAGATGAGCAAGTTTACCCTGAAGGACTGCAGTCCGTGGGAATGACCCATGTTAGAGCAAACATGAAGGAAGGAGTGGTAGAGAGGCACCTTTATGGACTGACCACAACCCCTTACTCCTCATATCACTGCACCATTTGGGGTGGGAGTCAGAGGAGTTGAACTTTAAGGCTTGAAGGTGACTGGAGAAAAGGGAGTGGAGGGTGGAAGGTTCTTAAGTTTTTGTATTTGTTCCTCACCATCCAACTCTTTTTTTAATTGTCAAATTGTTAATTTAAACAAATTAAATTATTAAATCAATTCTGTTTTGCCTGTAACAGTAATTGGTAAATGATCTCCCTATCTTTATCTTAACCCACAAGCTTCTCCATCCTATGTTTTCTCCTTGTCCTGTTGAGGAGGTGGGTGGACATATGCTAACCAAGGTCAACCCAGTATAGTCCATTTTTTATATCCTGACCTTGTCAGTAAGTCATATATATCATTATTTTTATGTTAGTTCTAATTTATGTTTACATCTTTTTTAAAGTCTGTAAAACTGTTTCACAGATGAATTATAATTTTCTGTATGAAAATTATTAAACTACTCTAGGAAACTACAAAACATTTATAAAGTATATTCTCCTGCCTATTTAATAATAAACTTAAATCCACTATGGGTTTCTAAAATGATTGGTGACCCCACTTGTTTAAAGTAAAACTAAGTATCTTCTATTACTTTGAAGACAGGGTGCAGAAGCAGTGTTTCTTTTTCCCTTTCTTCACAAGAAATTAATTTTCTCCAGTTCACCTCTCTGTTTGACCTTCCCTAGGCTTTTTGTATGAGATGGATTCAGGAAGCTATTGGACTTTTGTCCACTATTTGTAAATATTGATGAAGATATCTCAAAATTTTGACCTCCTAAGAGACAATAAAAAATATACAGTATTATAGCTAACAAGTGTGTTCCCATGGAGACTAAGAACTTTTTAATTTATATAACTGGAAAATGAAAGGAACTAAAATTACAGTTCCCATGGGTAAAGGATTTGAAATACACTAATATTCTGTTTTAAATGTAAAAACTCCCATGACATGAACACAGATTTAAACATCATAAAATATGAGTCAATCTGTAATTCCATTTACATGACTGTAAAGCTGGAACAAGAGTGAAAATCAATACAGTTGCTATTCAGTGCGCATTATCATACACACTATGTAATTTGAAACACCTATGTGATGCTTAAATTCCAGTGATGTTAGGAAAACATATTCACTCACAGCACACAGAAACTACCTTCAAAGTAGAATAACTAGAAACACAAGCTCTTTTAATGTTCTTTTTAATGTTCATGTATTAAAAACATAAAATATTTTAATGCATAAAATTTGAATTAATTTTGTGGCTCTTTTAGTTAATCATCTAATAGCTGGTAGTCTATTTATGTTGCAATATTTGCTGAGCTATGATGAACATAGCATAGAGTTGTGCATATGTGCAGATACTGAGTCATGGCCTGACAAGCCAACTTTCAAGAAGCTTGGGCATTTTTTGGTGTTACTACTAATCTTGCTAGATCTGCTATATCATTAACTGAAAAAGGATAAGCTTAGGGCTCAAATTTGATCTGCAGGATCTTTATCAGAGATCACATACAGCAAATGGGGATCTATGTTTAACACAATATCAGATTGATTTTTTTTAGTTTGTATCTAAAAGTTGAATTTCATTAATTGCATAGTCACTGTAGAATTTAATAAAGAAATTTCTAGAAAACATGGCAGTTAGCATTTCATCAGTATTGTTTTTTCCAGAGTGTTCATCTGCCATGCACATGTGAAAATCATTGAAACTCCATTACTTAAGGGCAGCCTTGGCTGCAGGGACCATGAAATGGTGGAGTTCAAGATCTATTGGGCAGTAAGAGGGGCACACAGCAAGCTTCTTATGCTGGACTTCGGGAGACAAGACTTTGACCTCTACAGGGATCTGCTTGGTAGAGTACCATGGGATAGAGCCCTGGAGGGAAGAGAGACCCAAGAAAGAGGGTTTGATATTCAAGGATCACCTCCTCTGAGCTCAGGACCTGCTGCCATAAATGGCGGTGGGGCAGACCCTTTAAATGTTAGTGAGGGAAACTGAGAGTTACAAAGAGTGGAATTACGAAGACTCTGTATTTCTTCTGCAAGGGCAGAAGGGAACTGTGATACCTTAGTATCACTGCCTGTCCCACCTGGCTGATTGCAGTGATAATCATTGTCCGGCCTCTGTCTGAAACGTTACCACACCCAGCAGCAGGCCAGCATGCCAGCATCCACTGACTTACTTTCTTCAGCCTCATCCAAGAGAACATAGATATTTGTGGTTCAAAATGAAACTGGCTGGATAATCTCAGACATCTTATTAAGCTCTTAGAAATGCTTTTCTACTAATTTTTTCTAATTAAAGAGAAACCCAGAAACATTTCTTGATTGATCTTGGAAAGACAAGAGAACCTTTATTTAGTTAATTTTCTTTTTTGAACTACCTAGTAAATGCATAAGAATTTGATGCCTGGAAAAAACACAAATCATGTATATGTAGTAGATGTTAGGAAAGGGAAAATATATGAAATTCTACTTCTCTGGAGGACTTGAAATTTCCTCCTTAGTCAGAAAGGCACAATAAAACTGCTGCTCAGATCATTAAATCTTTTCCAGACTTTGACAATGCAACCAGGTACCAAGCATTAGTCTTGTTACTCTTTCGCAAGACATCCAATGAATGAAACAGTGACCACCAATATTATAGGCTGCCTTTTCTATTACTTATTCTAGAGAACTGAAAACTGAATACTGACTGATTTGTCCTTAATTATCAAATAGCATGAAATATTAAAACTAGTGAAAAATATTGCAGTAGTGACCCCTAAAAAGTTACAGAAAGAGAGAAAAATAGTATTTAAAAATTTTAATACCCTAAGTATCATTATCTTTGTGTGATTAGAATGTGCCCTTTAACATTTACATCTCATTAATTAATAAGCGTTATTTCAGGAAATAGTAAAAATGTAGCTCATTCACTGCCATCCATCCATTTGTTTGGTTTTACTAAAAATGTATCACTGTGTTATATACATAGCAGTGGAGGGTAAAAAGTTCACTGTTCCTTCTGATGTCAACTAGTAATTAAAAAAATCTGAGTGAACACTCAGCTACCCATAGGGATGCAAGAAAATGACTGAACATAGTTTAAGCAGAGGTTTGAGTATGTAATTTATTTATGAACTAATGCATTAATTCATGAGAATCTGGAGGTGGTATGGGGATTAGGGCTTTTTACTCTATAATCTTTCCTTGGGAAATGTATAGTTTAGTAGTCTTAGCCAGCTGGTGATTAAAACAGTCAGTCTGAAGCCAGATTGGTTTGCTTTTCTTGCTTACTTGTACCTCTGAGCAAAATGTGAGGTACTGACATCAGTCTGTCATAATAGATCTGCTTGTGAGGATTCAGATAACTTTTTGAAAATGCTCTAGACTATAATTTACCCTAAGTAAACCCTTTTTTTTTTTTTTTTTTTTTTTAATACAGGTCAGTCACTTACCTAACACTCATTAGAATAAAAACAGAAAATGTAAGCAAGTGACAACACCTGAAATGTGTGAAAATGTAACTAGCTGAAAAGCATCCAAGTATAAATCAGAAAGTCTATTCTTTATTTTAAAGATGCTCCCGAAAATGTTGCAGATTTCTAAAAAACTTTTTCTTCTACTGTGAGATCAATGTACAATACCTTTATGACTTTGTTTACTTGTCTTTGTCCTTTAAATAAATAACAACCCAAGGGACAAGAGACTGCACTTCTATAAAGGTAGTGTAGAAAAGAAACGCTAAAACATCATTCATGCTCATTTCTCAGACTCTCTCTTCTCCAGGATGAACAAAACCCACCTGTCATCCGGTATTCATACGAGAGGTACTCCAGTCCTCTACTGGTTGTAGTGACTGGCCCTCCTATGGACTTGCTTCAACAGGTCCATATCCTTCCTATGTTAGGGAACCCAGAGCTGGACACAGTATTCTGGGTGGCATCATAAGGAGAGTAGAATGGGAAAATCACTTCCCTTGACCTGCCAGCCATGCTTCTTTTGAAGCACCTAAGGATATATTTGGCTTTCTGAGCTGCAAGCACACATTACCAGCTCATATTCAGTTTTTCAGCCACCAATACCCCACAGGTCCTTCTCTGCAGGGGTGCCCTTAACCCGTTCATTTCCTAGCCTGTGTTAGTGGTTGGGATTGCCCCAACGCAGGTGTAGGACCTTACACTTAGGCTTGCTGAACTTCATGTGGTTTGCATGGGCCCACCTGTCTAGCCTGACAAGGTACCTCTGGATGGTATCACTTCCCTACTTCTGTCTGGAGTATCAACCACACCACAGAGATTCCTGACATCCACAAACTTACTGGAGGTCCACTCAGTCCCACTCTCTGTGCCCCTGACAAAGATTTAAATAATTCTGGTCCCTGTACGGACCTCTGAGGAATATTGCACATCATTGACCTCCACCCAGATATCAAGTCATAGCTTGCAACTTGTTTGAATACAGCCATCCAGCCAATTCCTTATCCACCAAGTGGTCCATTTGTCAAATCCAC
This sequence comes from Pyrocephalus nanus, assembly GCA_038380795.1. Classification (NCBI taxonomy): domain Eukaryota; kingdom Metazoa; phylum Chordata; class Aves; order Passeriformes; family Tyrannidae; genus Pyrocephalus; species Pyrocephalus nanus. The sequence continues at coordinate 52,724,795 of CM076264.1, read as the reverse complement.
AAATGTCAGAAACTGAGTGACAGCCCTGCCTTCAGACTTTGCAAAGGGAAGGTAAGCTTGCTTCTAACCCTGAGGGGACAGACTCAACCAACTCACAAGACAAAAGAGACTGAACTCTTGTCTCTGCTTGGGGCAGGAGGAATCCTCCCCTTCATCCTGAAGTGCCACTATATAACAGGTAAGATGCCTCGGGTTTGGAGAATGAAAAGAGAGTTAGTATCAGGCTAGACCCAGGAAAGGTTAACCATACAAAGCTGGTCCAACCACCCACCTGCATGACAACTACTGTCATCAGAACAACATGTTAGTAACTGGAGAGTCCTTGCCAAGAGGCATCAACGTGCCTATCTGTTGCCCAGAAAATATCTCTAGAGAAGTTTGCTGCCTGGTGGGAGCTCACATATGTGATGTCACAGCGGTGCTAAGCCTGGTAAACACTGCAGACTATCACCTCTTTATACTATTCCAAGTAGTGTTGAATGATGCTGCAAGGAGGTAATTCTGAAATATCAAAAGGAACTTTACCTTTCTCCCAACAGCTTGTTTATTTGAAGAAGGTACACATAGGATTTACAGTCTCAGTCACGTGATGCTTAGTGGACATCTAGCATTCAATCGTAGCTATTAAACTGTTGTAGATCAGTCAGTGCCAGATGTAACTCTTCAAAGTGTTTAACATATCTTCTAGCCTGAAGGAAGTTCTGCATAAACTCTTCCAAAAGAGCTGTCTACACCATTAGAAAATTTGGCACAGACCATGTCTTAGCTGTATTAAGTGATGATGGAGTATAGATAGTCAGTTCAAATAGCTCTGTATATTGATTACAGCTGATATATACAGTCTGCTTACACATGCATTGTCTGATATGGCAGGTTTTGTGGCATTTCTTTGCTGTTTCACTAACTTTGTTTGTCACTATCACTCTTGTTGAAATCAATGATTTCCTTGTGAAACAGCAACAGTTTAGTCCTCAGAGGGAAGTGAAATGATTTTATAGAAACACCTCCAGGTTATTGCTGAAAGCTAGAAGAGAATCATTTGCAAGATTTCAGATATTCATATTCAAAACTCTGATTAAACTAAGACATTTCAAACTTTTTTCTGAATAAAAATGAAGGAAGCTATTCCACAGGATGATGGGAAACCTGACAGTAAATGTGGCATGTCTGTAGGATTCAAACTGAAATACCTAGTCTATCTAAACTAGACTAGAGCTTTGAATTCAGATCTTCTCAACTGTCATAACTAGCATGGTCACTTATGTGTTGCTATGTGGTTGCTACTTTATAACACAATTTCTAGACTGAAAAAGTTTGTTTTCCAGCTGTAGTTTAATTAAAAAGAAATAGGTTTCATTGAGTCCGTATTTGACAAGGAAACCAAGAATCTGGTGAAAAGATTCCCAGTTAATAAATAATATTGCATATTTTTACCACATTATACTGTTTGAGAGGTAAACTTTGCATGATAACTGTATTTTGGTGTTACTGAAATACGTATTTTTTCTATATAACTTCCTCTTGAAAAATAACATAAGATGCAGAGGACACTTCAATTTAGAGAAATTTCTCAGTGATAAATCCATGTATCATTTAAGTCTATAAATGTCTCAAGGCTGTCACTTCAATACTTTTCCCAGTCATTGGGAACAAAATATTAGTTTGTTGGGTTTTTTGTCTGCAATCTATTTTCTTCTCTGCAATCTATTTTCTCAGCTATTACCCATCAGAGATTATGTTCAAGACACTTCCCAAATGCTTCAGTGTGGAATCATCATTAGACATATATCCTAGTGTTGATGTCTAGAAATAGGAATATTGTCACTGACACATGTGTTGCAAGCATTTAATTATAATTAAATAAGCACCCAACCAAGCTACGTTCAGCTGCATTATAATGTGATTAAAGGCTTGCTCTAAGAAATAGGCAGGATCTGCTCTGCTAGTTTTACTTTCTAATCTTCTAAGAAAGGATTAACATTAAAAAATGGTCTCATTATTTCCCTGCTCCTTCATTTCAAGGCCCAAAAATATTTTAAGATTAGAACGCTTACTTTGCCTTTGTTGTTGATGATATACAAACTAACGTAGTATTTTCACATAATAATTTTATGATTGTAATGTATTATTATGATTATATTTTTATATAAAAAATTTTATATAAAATTATGATTATAATTTTATATAACTGCTATTCATATTTTTGTTCTGAATTCTTTGGAGTTTTTTTTTGAAATTAAGTGCAGGTCTGTCTGGCTGTCCAATCCATACAATAAAATTGACTGAATCTTTCAGTGTCTTCCCACTCTTTATTCTGTTTTCCTTATCTTAACCAGATATTTTCAAAGTATTTCCATGCACATGCATATCCACTCCCAATTTTTGTTATTGTTAAAAATTGTAAATAATTTGACTTCAAAAAAAGAAAGATACAATCAGAAATATTTATTTGCAATAAGAAAAAATCACAGAGATTATTTTAATCTTAGTACATTTAACATTTTTACTGATTATTATTTTTTTCAAAGCAAATGTGATAGTTTTATATTTTGAATATCCTAAATGTTTTATCAGTTGGACAAATCAGTTAATTAATTAGTGCTTTTCCAATTATTTCCCAATGTTTTGGAAATAATTAATCTCAAACTGATTTTCAGTTTAATAAGGAGATTTTTAAGTCTAAAAATGAGTAAAGTTTCTGAGCAAAAATGATTTAATTTAGCATCTGTATTGCCAAGAAGTTTAATGCCTTCATTTAAAATTTACAGGATAGAACAGCAGTTCCAAGAGACATTATTTTAAAGGCTATTCCTTGTCGAGTGGAAACACAAAATAAAACTATGGGCTTATTTTTAAGCATTTGTGCTGAGGGAAATACATGCACTATTCCTTCAGATAAGCAGAGCAGGTTTAAGGTTTACAAATTCATAGACTTTGTTTCATAAGCACTTAGCCTAAGTTAAAACAGCAAGATGGGAATTTACCTTGGAAAAGGAAAATCTGCTCTGTTGTATTCACTGTAGAAATGGGCTCAGTGCCCAAAGTTCTTTATGAAAGTACAAGAGTTTCTAAAAGTTTTGTTGTGACAAATTTTATGTTCTTGTCATCACCCTGTAATACCATTTTTTAAAATACTGGTCTTATATTTGCGAAGTCTGTATACACACATTCTATTCAAATAGCATTTAGTATACCCGTGAGTAAAAAAAAAATCACATTTAGTAAAAATTCTAAGTACTTTTGAAGAATCCTTATGGGAAACAGTCTGACTTAAAATGTATTTCAGTTTGAAACTATGATTTCTTTACAAGGCTATTCTGGAAGCACCATGCAAAGTAAAGCTTCAGAACAGGACTAGCTTTCTGCATATGATTAGAGAAACCAAAATTATCCTTCCCTTGGCACATCTGCAAAAGACAGCACTTAAAAAATAAACTCTTTCTGCAGGCTATTGAAATTAAGCACAGTGATCTCATACAAAGCACAGTGCAGCTGGTATCATGGGATGAAGACAGTGGAATCTTTTCTAATGGAAAAATGAAGTCAGACCAAGCTTGCCTCCTTTCTTTCACAGAATATAATTATGTAAACTACAAAGCTCCATTATAGACAATGTTTAAAATTCACAACTGTTTTTCCCTAAATTTTAAATAAAGCTTCTTAATGGTTGATGTCAAGCTGACATATTTCCACAGATGCTACAAACAATGAACAATCAAAAACATGTTTCTGTTGTTTCTTTCACAATTATTCCAAATTGTGGGATCCCATAATAAAAATCAATGTAATGAACAAACACCATTGCATGTTGATAAACATCACAGTCTTTCAAATTAAAGAAAAAATCTATGGCATACTAATTAGTAGAGAAATTAATTAATTTATTTCTCTACAATGATATACAGAATTTGATTTTAAGATATTTCAAGTTTAGATCATTTGATGGTATAGAGCATTTTCCTGCTCTGTTGATTTATCTAACATGTCTAAGGAGTTTGTGAATCTCTGCTTTATGTTTAGAAAATCTTACATATAATTAGAATACAAACAATGTTGAAATAATTCAAAGAATGAATCACTGTATTCATCAGAATGATGGCAAAATGCTTCTTTCCATTATCTTATGTTTTTTAAAATTTGCAGGAATGGAGACTGGGATTTTTCACTGGACTCTACTAAAGCATTCTCTTGCATAAATTCAGCTTTTATTGATATCTCTGTATTATTGTGTGAGCCTAGAGGTTTCTTCCACTGTGTCTGAAACTAAACCTAAAGCTAATTTATTAAAACCAGACAGAATAAAAGAGTTCCTAAAGGTCAGGAAGAAATCATAAATTTCCTGTTTTAAGAGAGTGTCCTCTTGTTTAGATAAGGCTGAAACAGATGACACATACAGAATATGCTTTTCGGTGTCTCATACATCTTCGTCAGAAAGAAAGAAATGAACTTTAAAGTGATGTAAGAACTTGAATGATTCATTTAATCTTGCTACTTGAGCATAACAAGACTGTTACCTTTTTTAATTTGGAAGGGACAACTCTTTTTTTTCCTTTGAGAGCAGTTTGGATTAAAAAAAAATTCTGGCAAAATTCTGCTGATGTAAAATTCTAAACTTCCTGTGCCTATATGGCCTATGAAATTTGCTGTCAGTTATAGTACTGATCATGCAGCATCCTTCTGAATGCCAATATGACACTGCAAAGAATCAGAAAGGAGGCATCTTTTCTCTGACACAAGACTGTGCAGGTTACAGTGATTTTTGGCTTGGAGGTATTGTGGGTCAACCCCAGTAGGCAGGTAAACACCACACAGCTGCTCTCTGACACACATCAAAGAAGGATGAAGAAGAGAATCAAAGTGTTAAAAGTGAGAAAACTCAAAATTTGAGATACAGACAATTTAGTAGGTAAAATAAAGGCTGAATGTGCAATGAAAGCAAAATAAGAAATTAATTTATTACTTCCCATCAGCAGGCAGCTGTTGAACCATCTCCATGAAAGTAGGGCTACATCACATGAAATAGTTACTTGGGAAGATAAATTCCATCATTCCTAAAGTCACCCCCTTCCTCCTTTCTCTCAGTATTAATGCTGAGCACTATGTCATACTGTATGTGATATCCCTTTGGTCGGTTGGTTCAGCTGTCCCAGCTGTGTCCCCTTACAACCTCTTGTATGTTCGCAGCCTCCTCACTGGTGGAGCAGTGTGAGAAACTGAGAAGCCCTTGACACTGTGCAAGCACTATGTCATCAACAGTATTTTCATCATAAACTCAAACACAGCACCATACAAACTGCTACAATTAAAATAACTCCATCCCAGTCAAAATCAGTTCAGGTTGTTTTCAGTGTTTTGTTTCTTTTCTGGGGAGTGGGGTTTGTTGGGGTTTGGAAGAGGTCTTTTTCTTTTTTTTTCCCAGATGCCTTGTGCTCTTTAGAATTATGATGAAGGCTTAAGGCATTTGTCAAGTAATCATCATTGGACCCAATGATCCTTGTGGATCCTTCAAACTCAGGATATTCTATGATTTTAAGACTCACGATCTGCTCAGTACCATTCCCTTGACAAAGCTTCAGTTTTATTACTTTTACCATTTTCCTTTCCAAACTGACAGTCTCCTTTTTCTAAACCTTACTAAGTCACTAACTATGCAAAAAACTGAAATGCAAGGCAAATATGGAACAGTCAGTGTAACTTCAGACCCAATACTTTGGGAATTCTATGACTCCAGTCATAAATTGCCCAAAGTGCAGAAAAAAACATTTCTTGAATTACTTTTGGACACCAGTTTCACTAAGAGACTTGCAGGACATCAGTTGGTCAACTTCTGTACCATTCTGTTCTTAAACCTAAAACTGACTTTTATTAAAGTCTAAGAAACAGTGCAAAATTATGTCTAAAATTATGTCTTAAGAAAAAAATCAGTTATTTCTTTATTTGTATTTCGTATATTTTTATAGACAATTTCATCATTGGACTGTTTTTATCTTCAGAAATTCTTTTCCTATTAGCTTGGCTGAAATGCATTTTTTTTTATTTCTTCTCATGTCTTTAATGGACAAACTTTCTTTTGCTATCTTTCTAAAATTTTCTGGGTTGTGAATTAAACCACTGTAGGTCATTCAAACCTATCACCTAGAAAAAAACAATTTCTAGGCCTCCAGTATGACCTCTTAGTATTCCATCTTTCTTGGACCATAGTGCCCGAAACAAGGTCACAGCAGCCAATCCAAAAAGGCCAAGTGTAGTGTTCTGCACCAAGTCAGAGCAATCCCAGGCACAAGTACAGGCTGGATGGAGAATGGATTGAGACTAGACCTGAGTAAAAAGACTTGAGGGTGTTTATCAACAAAAAGCTCAGTGTGACCCAGCAGCTGTAGCCCAGCAAGCCAGCCACATCCTGGGCTGCATCTAAAGAGACACGGCCAACAGGTCAAGGTGGGTGATTCTGTACATCTACTCTCTTCTTTCGAGACCTCACCTGCATCCATCTCTGGGGTCCCCCACACTAGAAATATGTCGATCTGATAGACTGAGTCCAGGGAAAAGCCACTGAGTTATCACAGGGTTGGAACCCCTCTCCTGTGAAGACAAGCAGAGAAGACTGGGGTTGTTCAGCCTGGAAAAGAGAAGGCTACAGGGATACTCTAGCAACCTTCCAATACCTAAAGGGGGGTTACACAAGGGAATGTGACAGGACAAGGGGAATGGTCTTAACCTGAAGGTCTTGTTATTGCATTACAGATACTCAGGGTTCCAGGTAGGTGTTTGTATACTGCTGCAGACAAGAAAGGTAAAATTAAATAATAATGCTTCTCTTCAAAGAGGGCATGAGATTTGCTGAGTTTCTCGTTCATTTTCCAAAGAGAAGCAGTGATGATTAGAAAGCTGCAATGCATTAATGCAGTGTGGGGTTTTTTTAAGCTTCCTAGGCAAGCATCATAAAGTTTATTATAGTTTATATTTTTTGCCAATCTACTAAGTATAGGTAGAGTAGAAAATATACATGCTAAGTAATGGGGAAGAAGGGTGTCATGCTTAATTTGCATTTAGAATTTTCTAGATATCTCAGGTTATTGTACTTATACTGCATAACCTAATCTAGTTGATTGCTTTTATTCAAGACACAACTTTCAAAGTACAGCATTTTGGTTTTTTTTAATTAATGGTAATTAATAATAATCTTTCACACTAATAAATATTCACTAATTTGTATTTGATGTAAGGGTTTATTTGTGGAAGTTTTTCCCCCAACTATAAGTTTAAATTGATGTCACTAATGTTGCTGTGTGAAGATTAAAACTAAAATAAAATGCTTACCTTACAAGCACATGAATAGCTGCTTGAAAACTAAGCTCTATCTGAGATGACTTTTTCATGTTTATTATATCATGAAAAATAAGGTAAAAAAATATCTTCTGACTGGAAACTAGAAGATAGTAGAAAAACAACACTTTAAATGCCTTGAAGTGATACTGAAATTGAGTTCTTCAGAAAGTGAATATGACCAGAAAACATATTTTTGAAGAGTAGATTTTCCAATAGCTGATAAACCAAGAACTGAGTTTTCTCTACCACCCACCCTCAGTTATTAAGAAAGTAAAAATGATGATATTCACCATCAATGTGCTCTAAATCACATAAGATACATAAATTAAAACTTAAAAGTGTAAACTGCAATATTAATTTTTTTTTTTTTGCTATATGCTTATTTGTGCAGTAAAGTGTACTAACCACATTTTCCCATTTCTTTTGGCTGCAGAGAAGTATATTATAAATGAACTAATTCTCTATGATTATTGCAATACTCTTTATCTGATGTCTGTTGTGATCCCAGCAGAAATGACAGATTGTAGATTCCAAAAATTACTGATAACATTTGTGAGAATTAACAGTAGAATGAAAAGGAGAAATAGCAAAGATAATCCTATGTTGCTTCACATTCTGGGAAACCAAAATGGACCACTGGGTGGTAATACACGTCTGATCAGAGTTGCCCACCTCTGATCATGCTGTTCAGATCCTCTCAACAGAGAGGTTCCCCAGCATTTTGATATTTAGAGCTCTTATAGGACTTTCTTAGTAGAAAACATTTTTAACAATCATTTTTTACTGTCAAGCAAAAAAGTGTTCACATGAGAAAATGCTGCTCTGCTTTAAGATAGGTACACAGGTGGCATAATCACTGTTACCCAACGGGAAGAGCTACAGGCTTCTCCTCCAGGATTTGCTGGCTGACCTTACCTTGCAGTAAAAAGCTACAGGTGTGATGGCCAAGACATACATGTGTGGAGCACATGCCTGTGCCTATTCAGGTTCACCATTTTGGGGATAACTTATTCCTCGCATACAATAATCTTCTGATAATGGTCACTGCAACTGTACAGGGAAAAGAAACAATTTAAAGATCTAATGAAACTTGTGATTTCTCCACAGAATTTCCCACCCCTCCCCTCATTGCTCCCCCCCCCAAAAAAAAACCCCAAAATTGTTTTGCAAAAAGTTTATCACTTCTATACTGTCTTGTAGGATATATTAGTCATATTCATTTCCTAATTTCCTTCATTATAGCTATAAACTTTATTTCATATATGTTTTATATGTTAATATTATCATATGAAAGTTTGACTACTTACCAATCAAAGTAAGATATGAAGGTAAATAAAAACTTTTATCTCTTTTTTCTTTTTTTTCCTTGTCTGGTGTTTATTTGTATTATTGTTGAGCTTCAGGTTGCCATAGATGTATTTTAATATTTGCTAGATGGAAGTAATCACAGCATTAGGGACTCTTTGCTTAGCTTATTTACTTATTTATTTACTGTAAAGTAGCTAAAAAGAATTGTGTAATAAAGCTACGAGTGTACTAAAGGTGTATTGAAAAACTCATAAAATACAAAACTGTGGGTTTTACCTATAATTATCTCCAAATTTCTCAAATATTCTGAAATACAAGTTCCAGAGATTTCATGTGGATAAAAGCTCAAATCAGTGAGATGAGTTTAACACAACTTGTTTCGGAAATACAAAATTTGTTATTATGAGGCAGATGATTTTAGGAAAAGGACAAAAGATTCTAAATATTGCAGGATGAAGATTTAGTAAAATCCTATCGTAGCAGCAGTATTTACAGAAATTATCAGTGCAATGCATTTCAGAGCTGTGAAATAAAGGCTGTTCTATATATAGTAAAAGAAATGAGATAGATACTTCAGAAAGGATGCAGAACGATTCCCTGACAAGCAAATAAGAAAGGTTTCTTGTAAGAATCAATGTAAAACACTGAGCACTTCCTTGATTTTAGTTCATTATTCAGGTCAGTATGCAGGTCTTGATTCAGGTCCATTATTCCCATAAATTCTGTCTTTCAAAAGCTGATCAGAGCTTATTCTTTGCTTAAAACAGAAACTTAAAGCTAGGCTTAGTTGCTCTACTCCTATACACTTTCCTTGTGAATTTTAATAGATAAATTATTTAATATTTTAAAAATATTTAATTTAAAGTGTTTACTTGGTAATCAACAGACAAAATTCAAAATATGCCCTGCTGACTTTACTATTCTATCACAGTTTCTTCAGTCCACATGAAAGAGTGCTTTTCTCTGATGTTTTTGCTCTTGTATGAAATTAAATAAGCAAGGAATATAAAGGGAACATATGGAGAAGTGTAAGTCCATAGTGTACTGGTAACAGGGTCTAGATTCTAGTTTTTTTACCCAGACTTTTTCTGCATGTTTACACTGAAAGAACCATCAATACAGTCCTATTTCTAAATAACTTACATTTGCTTTCTTACATGTTTTATTAGTAAGCCTTGATATGGACAGCCATAAAGTCTATGTGAAAGACTTGCCAGTATACAGGTGTCACAAAAGGTTTCTGCTGTTTTGTTTGTTTTTGCTATTGTAGTGCAGACTGATATAGCTGTGGCTGCAAAACTTTGTAATATAAACCAAGCCTCAGGCTCTCAGACTGCAGCTGACCCAGTATAATGTTGTATTGCAGTCATTTGACATCTAGAAAACTTTCTTCACAATTCTTAGGTCTAGAAACTTTGTAGTCGCTCTACAGGTGTCTCTGTGATATTACAAGCTCTAGGCATAGCCTAGGGCTACTTTTAACCTCCCGTCTAAATTCAACACTTTCAGTATATCATCAGACTCTTCCCATCATACATCCAATAAAAGATTCAACCAACCACTGAGATACTTCACTTAGACAGTTTACCAGTATGTTCAAACCTTTACAACACTAATTCCTTGAACATACTTCCAAAACATCTGGTGGCCTTTCTGCTTCAATTCCATATTTCTCCCTTTGTATCACAAGGAAGCTGTATATGTTATTTTAGATTATAATTTCAATTCATTATAGCTTTGGAAGATTTATAATGTTACTTTATTTTTTTTACCCAGCAAAGCAGAAATAAAATGTCTAAGTATTTGGGCGAAATGTAGTCATGGTAAGACAGCTCTTCATGTATATCTTTTTCTCTCTTCATACACCCACAGTCATCAGAAGTGTCCAGAAAGTATTAGACTTTCAAAAAATCCATATATGAAATTAAACCCATGAAGAAGAATGTTTTAATTCTGAGACAACCAAACATATGCTTGCCAATTTTAGTCTGTGTACCTTGTTTTAAAAATATTCAGTTATGGACCTTCTTTTATCCATCTATCCTGATCTTCTCTAGATAGAATTATTAAGTTAAATATTTTTATGATTCTCTGTTGAATGATGCGTTGTTTGGTATATACCCAGGATAAAATTATTATTCTGTAACTTTCACGTTTATGTGCATAGTCAATATGTCTCTGTAGGGAGATGTCTCACTAAGTCCTATGCAAACTTTCATTTGTAGGATTATAGTTTTGAATGCATGCTAAAATACATTTTATGCTGTCAAAACTTATTCTTCAGTCCAAGTGATTGTATTTTTTTCCATAGATCTCTGCCTTTGAAAAGTAGATCCTGGGAACTACAGGTCTGTCACGCTGACCTCAGTTTCAGAGAAGGTCATGAAGTTGATCACTTTGAGTGCCGTCATGTGGCATGAGCAGGACAACCAGGGTAGCAGGCCCAACCAGCACAGGCTTATGAAAAGCATGTCCTGCTTGACTAACTTTACCTCTTCCTAATGACAAGGTGACTCACTTATTGGATGAGGAAAAGGTTGTGGTGTCTACTTGGACTTTAATAAAACCTTTGACACTGTTTCCCACAGTATTCTTCTGGGGAAACTGGCAAACCATGGCTTGGACAGGTGTACCCTTTGCTGGTTAAAAAGCTGGCCAGGCCCCCTGAGTGGTGGTGAATGGAGTTAAACCCACTTGGTGACTGGGCTCAGTATTGTTGTCCATCCTGTTTTATAGCTTTATCAAGGATCTGGACACAGGCATCTAGTGCACCCTCTGTAAGTTTGCAGATGACACCAAGTTGGGTAGAAGTGTAGATCTGCTGGAGGACAAAAAGGTTTTGCAAAGGGATCTGGAAAGGTTGGGTCGATGGGTGAGGTCAGTTGTTTTAGGTTCAATAAGGCCAAGTGCCAGGTCCTGCATTTCAGTCACAAGAACCCCATGCACCACTACAAGTTTGCAGAATAGGGCTCAGAAAGCTGTACAGCAGAAAAGGACCTGAGGGTACTGGTTGACAGCCAGCTGAACAGGAGCCAGAGGTGTGCCCAGGTGGAAAGAAGGCCAATAGTATTTTGGATTTTATCAGAAATAGTGTGGCCAGCAGGACCAAGGAAGTGATTGTGCCTCTGCACTCAGGACTGGTGAGGCCACATATCAAATCCTGCATTCAGTTTTGGGTCCCTCAGTATAAGAATGATATTGAGGTCCTGGAGCCCATCCAGCAAAGGACAACAAAGCTGGTTAAGGTTTTGGAGCTGAAGTCTTATGAGGAATTGGGACTGTCTAGCCTGGAGAAGAAAAGGCTGAGGGGAGACCTTATTGCTCTGTACAACTACCTGAGAGGAGGTTGTAGGGAGATGGGGGTAGGTCTCTTTTCACAAATAACAAATGACAGAAAAAGAGGACATGGTGTTAAGTTGCACCAGAGGAAGGTTAGACTCGATGTTAGGAAAAAAATTCTTCACAGAAGGGGTGGTGAGCCATTGGAACAGACTGGCCAGGGAAGTGGTTAAATCACCATTCCTGGAAAACAGACCAGTTTGAAAAATATAATCCTACTATAAGCTTTATGTAAACCTACTTTTAAATGGGGTTGATTAAATAATTTACATAATATCCACTATGGTAACATAAAAACATCAAACCTATGTAAGAATTTTCCCTATTTAAAGGTTTTGGAAAAATACATATGTCCAACCTTGCCATTAAACCACCTATCATTACATTTCCAAAAACGATGATTTTGGAGGAGATAGGCAAACTAAGGGGAACCTTTCTTCTAGCAAGACAAAGCAGCAGAATTATTTTATAGTTGAATGAATAAAAAATTACCACTTCACATTACTTTTCTTACCTTTATAAAAGTATGGTCCCTAGATACAGTCTTATGAATTCAGAGGTTTGGAGATCTAAGTCTTCCTGTGTTGTTAAGTTTTAATTCTCCGTTTTGTTATTATTTTCATTTTATGACTTACAAGAAGTGAGAGTCATATAAGAAAAATGTCTATTGGCTTTGCTAGAAATACTTTGATAAGCATAGGGTCATTCTTTCAGCCTCTAGGGCAGATACATATGTTTTTTGTCTTCTTTTACATTGGTAGCAGTAGTATATGATTTATAGATTATTGGAAGCCTATTCTATAAATAATTTATAAATAGCAAATAAGATTAGTTAAAAAGGAGAGGAGAAAAAATACTTAGTACTTTTACTTAAGTAGAATTATTGTAGATGTAGTTCTTTAGTAGCTTTTATTTTGATTTTGCTAATAATAAATGTTCATACTATTTTCCCCAAATCCTGTCTCTTTTGTCTGCATAAACCTTCTCTCAACTAATAGTAATTGTGTGAGTAGTGTGAAAGCAAATTGACCCAGAGCAAAACCACGACACTTGCTCACTTCTGAAAAAAATGTGTAAGACTTAAAACATGGATAACGCCAGAGAATAATGTGTCTTTATGCATTTCCTGGTTCGATTATTTGGTCAGAAATAGCAAAGACAGTAATTAAAATTCCTTTAGCTTTATATTGACGTTTCAATTTTTTCAATATTTCATAAGTTTACATTTGTAAAATGTATAGACAAATATCTCGAGTTTTCTAAGAAACTTAGGATATTTGTCTGTACATTATACAAATGTCTTAATCTGCATAAACATGGAGAATGGACAAATTTTGCATTTGCTAAAATACTGTTCTCACCCTTAAGAATATACGTACATACGCCTATGCTCCCTGAAAAATTTGTGACCTCCCTTTAGGGAAAATATTTTTACTGTTACACTCCTTGGCTTCAGAGCAGGGCATTACCTTTCTTAATGTAAAGCAGAGTTATTACAGTCTCTTAAAGGCTCCTAGTTATATACAGCTGGTTGAATCCTGACAGTATTAAGAATCTCTGGATATACTTGTGCATAAGCCTTTTGTCAGTGTTCAAGTGTTCACATGTGTTGAATACGTCAGTGTTTGTGCATTCATGTCACCTTATGGATAGAGGTCTTCATAAGGTGTGTCTTGAGAAAAAATAACCTTCAGTCTTTCTTCTCCAATAGGTGAGTAGTTATATTTTTTAGACTGTTGATTAGGGACCATTGGATTTTTAGGTATCTGCTAAGTTGGACACCTCTGTAGAGCTGGTGAGCAGGAGCAGAGAAAGTAGACTTTAGTTATTAGAGGGGCAACTCCACAACACTGGAGGGCTGCAGCTGGGAGGTAGCACCAAGAGAGGTGGTGGGGTTCTTCCTCCCTAGGTGAAGATTTACAGCCCTAATCTATAATATTTCATATTCAGGAGCTGGATAGGGGTTTTTGGTTAATTTTTATGGAATATGTTGTACCACTTTCTACTGAGAACTGAAAATATTTCTAAAGCATAAAAAGTTAACAATATGACAGTAATAAAAAGACTAAGGTATCATTCAACTGTGACCATTTTATTCAAAGAAACTAAACATTCTATTTTTATTTCCCCATTTAAAGCAAAAATTCTTATTTAAAAATAATCTGAGAGCTTCCCTCTGAATTAATTTATTCTGGAAGCCTTGCAAGAATAACCCAGTTATGTCAGGAAATGCACACACACATTAGGTAACTATTCCATATGTTTTCATCAACTGTTATTTTACATCAGAATCCAGCATGTACTAAAACAACTGTTTGCTGTGAAGGCATTATTAGTTCCAAACAGATGAAGAGGTGTCACATTCAATTTTATTTTTTTTTTTTCACTTCTTTGTTCTAACATAGTGATAACAGAAAGTAAGAATTCTAAGAGTAGTTGTAAGGGAAAAAAAAAGTTAAAAATTAAAAATGCTATTTACAAGTCTGTATCTTTGCCTAGCAGTAAGATGAAAGACCTGTTGTCTCATTAAAAGTTAGACACAGTATCCAACTACTTCATAATATTTTACTGGAAAGTTGCAATATATTTTAACAAAATAATAGCCATTTTTAGTCATTTTAGTAATTTTAGTCATTTTCTAGTAAATCTAATGTTTCATATTTAAATCAGAATAAGTACTTAAATGCACTAAAATTCTCTGACTTGTTTCATTGACCTTCTTTACATTTAAAAAGCAGATCCTTTTAATGAACAGTTTTTATTTATTCACACCTTTGGACAGGAATTCAATCTGGAGTTACACATCTATTTGAAATTAATCAAGTTATTAATGGCTTTCTGAGTGGAACATTTTTCTTGCTTTGAGGGGGTGTACGTGTAATATGGAGAGTGGGAGTAAAATCATTGGAACACTGGAAGTGTCCAAGGCCAGGTTGGATGAAGCTTTGAGCAATATGGCCAGTAAAAGTGTCTCTTCCCATAACAGGGAAGTTGGAACTAGATGATCTTAAAGGTTCCTTCCAACCCAAACCATTCTAGCATTCTATCATCACTAACAACATTAAAACCTATTCTTTCTGAGTCCTTTTTTTGTTTGTTTGTTTGTGTTGTTAGAATGGAACTTTATTTATATTTCCACTCATGAACTGTGAACATCCTGCACTTTCAGCTGTTCTTATTCCTACTGAGGTTTACTATCATAGCCTCTCACATCATGGCAATGGACTTGAGCTTCTTGGGTGAATACAGTATTCAGGTGTTCTGTGAAACTTTCACTTCAGGCTAGGAAGTTTTTTAGTATGAAGATGTTCCTGATACACTACTATGTACTCTAACGGTCATACAGAGACACTTAAAAATTTTTAAGCATGTAAAAGAAAAGTATTTTACTGCACTCAGCCATATTCAATACTTGAATGTTATATCTGTTACACGATAGTAAAAATATCCTCAACATAATAAAAATTTTAAAAAATCTTTTTCTCTTTTCTTACCCATTTCTGTATGTTCCCTATGAAAGTGTCTCTCCAACACATTTGAAAATGCCAGCTACTCTGTGAATTCAGTCTATATTTACATAAAGAATTTTGGGTAATCATGCATATCAAGCTCATGAACAAATACTTTAAAGTGAAGAACAAAATGGTATGAAACTCTAGTCTTATTTCTGCCACCCCTCCTAAGATTACTTTTAGGCCTAGGAAGTTTTGACAGGGATGGCCAGTAGTGATAAAAATGAATCAAAACCATGATGGGGCCTCTGAATAAAATAAAAGGGCTTCGCAATAACTGCAGTATAAAGGACATATAAAAACTGTCATTTCAAAGGGGCTAAGTGGCATGGCAGTGACAAAATGGGTCATGCTAGAAAGTATTTCTGTTCAAAAGGCAGTTCAAGTTTCAAAACAAGTAACTGTGCAGCAGGCAAATGCATTCGAGTTGCTCTGAATTTGAAAATAGCTACTCCCTGTTTGCAGTGTTTTAGTTGGCTTTTTACTGGAAAGAAACATCTATTCAAAACAACCTCTATCATTACAGACAACAAAGTGAAACTGGGAATTGACATAAGAGAGTTTATACTCCATTATTACAGTTTAAAAAAACAAAACAAAACACACACAAAAAAAAAAAGGAGTAGAGTTTTTTAGGTTTTTTTGGTAAGAGCTACAAAAAATCAATTCTAATGTTGTTGTTTACTAGATAGGACACATGGCTGCTAGGAGGTAATCCCAGCTATTAGGAATTTCTGACATCAGTAGCATTTAAATGTATTATTGAAATGTGGTTTTATGACAGTTCACTAATCCATAACACAGTCAGTTTCCTAAGTTTAGAACTGTATTTCAGTCAATGCAAAAATATTCGTTGACAAGTAACAGTATGCCTTATATTATTTTCATTTAAACACCAATTTTTCAAAGCCAGTTTTTCCCCTCAATCTCTATTTTTAATCCTATTCCATGCCTTTCCTGGACTGTCCAGCTTCTTATTTACATTTTGGCCATTTTTTTCATTGTAGTTGGGTGTACTTCAGCCATAACTGTCACAGTTTTGCAGAGTGGGAAGGGATACGACCAGCTCAGGGTTCTTGCCTAGCCTGTAGGTTATTAGAGAGGGCAACAGGCAGTGGCTAACAGGTTAGGTTCACCCTGGCCGCGTGCTTGGGAGAAAAACGCATGACACAGTACATGAACACCTGAACAGCCAAGGCTACAAAATGGTGGGGTTTATAGGGCTAGGTAGGGAAGGATCGGGAAAGAGGGCGGAGACTGGGAGGAGCATGCAAATCATCTAACAATCATTAGTTTGGGGTACATGAATAAACATAAGGAGGTGTTAACAGGGAGTAAATTAACAAAGGGAGAACATGACTGGTCAGTACCCTGGGGTAAACTGAACCAATGGGACACTGTTTCCATGCCTTGCAGGCAAAAGTCCATGAGGGGGAGAGAAAATGAGGGAATCAACCTACGAATAGGTTTTCTAACTTTAACATAGCTACCACAACACAGTCTTTAAATATTGGTATGACTGTTGGTAGTGGCATTGGCAAGGCTGTTTTTCCAATCTCCAAATGACACTTCTCCTTTTCCTTGGTCTTTCCATAGTGCAAACGCAGTTTCCATTTCTTCGTAATCTCCCTCACCGCCAACACATAACAAGATCCATCAGACTTCTGATAGATTTGTCTTTCTTGAAACAGATAGGAACTTACTTCAGGATCTGTTTCTGTAGTTCAATTGATAAAGCAAAAATAATGCTCTCTGAGGAAAGGAATGGGGGAAAAAAAAAAACAAACAAAAGGAAGGGAAAGGATTCTATCGGTATGTATTGAAAACTAATTTTAAATGGATAAATTCTATAGCCTGACTGCTAAGAAGCTATGTTACTGTAAAGTAATGTTTGCATAAGCATTATAGAACCAAAAGTACTTCAGATGAAGTATTATGTCTTATTGCCATGACAAGATATGACATCTTCTAATACATAACAAGATTTCTCTGAGGGCTCAAGAAGGGTCTAGATAATAAATTCCAAAACTAAACCCCATCTTGGGACTCTGTGACTAAAACAGAAATAAAATACTTTTACAGTAATTTCTATAAAATTTTACATTTCAGTTAATTACAAGGCTGCTTTAAAGAATTTTATTGATATTAAAAAAATAATTAGATAATTGGGTTTAGATTCCTGACTCATGTTGTTGTGTAAGCAGTGTAAATACGCATTCGATATCTGTAGATCTGCATTTCTGCAAGCAACTCTATTACAAACTTTTATCTTACTTTATAAAATAGACCAAATCATTACCAAAATATGTTTGGTCACCCAGGAACCAAGTCAAACTTTAAAGATTAGATAGAAAACAATGCAATTGTTTTGAAGATATCTTGGATGAACCAGAAAATTCATATTTAAAAAAAAAAAAAAAAGAAAAAGTACAATTTTTTAACACTGCATTAAAAAAAAAAAAATTTGTCTGTCTTTTTTTAATTTAAATTTCTATCATGTTTAAAATAAAAGAATACTGTGGAATGAATAGCAAAATAAAATCTAAAAAAAAAAAAACAAACAAACCAAACAAACAAAAAAAACCCAACCAACCAACCAAACAAACAGAAAAAAACCAAAAACAACACCTGTTCCAAGCCATGCTCTGTTTGCCTTTCATTTCACTTAAAGCTAAATCAAATTCTTGTAATCTTGTAGGTGGACTGGAAGAAGTATCCTGGGATAAAGAGTCACACTGTTTTCTTTATTTGACCTGTTGGCATTAATTAAGTCTCAGTTCATAAATATCAAATAAATATTTTTCCTCCATTTTTTTTCTAATTTAAAAATTACTGTAACACCTCATGACATTCTGTTTGTAAATTCACTGTTCTTAAAATCACTTAAAAAACAGAAGTAAAACATTGCATCCTACTTTTCATAATAAAAAAATACCTATTTCTTACTTTGTATTTTTTATTTGCTTTTGGACAAAAATGCTGCAGCCTAGTTAGACTATATACTACTAAAAAAGGGAAATTAAAAACAATCTTTACTGTTGATAAAAGATGAAATTAAAAGTGACAAGAAAAAAATCTGAATCTTAAGTTATCAATAATACAAAAAGGAGTAGTAAAATTTAAATTATTTTACTTCTCATTAGGCAGAGGCAAAAATGGTGTTCTGAGCCAGATCATGTGATTCTATTTCTCTCTAGCTACAACCACCAAAATGATTTACTATTGCATAGTGAGCTGATACATGGGAAACATATTCCTAAATTTCATATGCTATTTTGTTCTTCACTATGATTTTTTCTTATTCAACACATAGCTTCAAGTGCAGATTGTTACATTAATTTATGAAAGCTTAAAGATTTTAAAATAAACCTGAGAGGCAAAGTAGAAAAACAATCATTCTGTAAAGGCAGAAGAAATAAAGTGTTTGTTCCAGTTTAATTTTTTGTGCTATAGGATAAAGATATCAAATTATATTTTTAAAACTCTCAAAATAGTTGGTTAGATAGCCTCAGATTATTAGTATTCACTTTGGTTAATTATTTTAACATCTATAATACCTGGCTAATGGATTCTTAATAATGTAACACTGTTTCTAAATGCTTACTACAGTAGCACTTCATAGTTGTTGATGTAACTTCAGCCACTGCCAGTTGACTTACATAATTTGAGTAATAAACATGACAAATATTTTGGTGTTGTGTATTTTTGTACTGACAGAATTGAGAACAAGTGTTCCCTGTTAGATCAACCTCAAAGTGATTCTTTCAGATCCCAAGAAAGCATGTCAGCTCTGTTAGACAATGTGCAAATTACAATCTAGTGAAAACAATGGGTTTGTTTTTTTGACAGGTTTTAAACACTATGTAATTTATTCACATAGCAAAAATAGCTCTGAAATCTAACCTAAAATATGGATGAGAGATGACATTCATTTCTTCTGAAAGGGCTCCATGAATATCTGTTGACAGAAAAAAAAAAAAAAAACAAAACCAAAAAACCAAAAACACCACAGACTCTGAGAGGGCCTATCTGTATATTTTTTATAAAATTGTTTTCTTTTCAGTCACAACTGATCTTTTCATGTTGAATGGACTGAAGATATCAGCTTGTCTGTAGCTGTTACACAGAGGCATTTCAAAGTACATCCTAGATTTTTCTTGACTTTGTGCCAAGATCATTGATAGGTGTAAACCATTCTTTCTGAATCCTTGTTTCTATGGGAAGGAAACCCCAAATGCCCTCACGCTTCGGGTATTTTTCTTATTTAGACCATTTGGATACCAGAACTTTTGAAACACACACAGCATAGCACACTTGCTGGCAAAATATATTTATATTCGTTGTGGCATTGGATTATTTTTTGTCTTATCTCTAATTTTTGTCAGTTACTTAACTTGTTCCTTAGCAATGTTTCTCTTGTGAGTGTTCTATCACCTGTCTTTCCATTTCAGAAACCATTTCAGAGGTTGTTTCATTAACATCAATACCACAGAAGACTTTCTTGTCTTGACATTCTGTCTTCAGTGAGGAACACTACTGTGAAAAACATTTGTAACCACTTGGTCTGAATCACGTTTAATCACCTTTTAAAGGTTGCTGTATACTTAAGGAGTTATCAAATACTTGGATGCTTGTGAAGATCAGTCAGGTTCAGGGATACAAATGCCAAAAGCAGTCCACTTGTTTTATCCCATAAGTGGTGCTAATAGGACTGCTATATAGACAGCTGCAAACAGGTTAGCTATTTTTTAATACTGTCAGAACAATGGAGTTTTCTGGAAAAAAAAACAGTTTATCCCCAAGAGACATACAGTCTAAATGGTTATAGTTACAATTATACATGTATGTTGTATATATATACAATTATGAGCAAGCAAAAATAAAACCTTTTTGTTGAAATATTTCCAAATTGTCCTTGCAATAATTTCTCCTGCCTCAGTTTACAAGGCTAAACAGAGAGAATTTAAGGATAGAGAGAAACATCATCTCTATGCATAGCAAGTTCTTCAACAGAAGACAAATAGATGATGTCCAATTCTTTTCTCAGTTTAAAATGCTGTTCATGGCATTACTGAAGTTCCTAATAATAACTTAAGAACAATGAGAAGTATTCTGTATGTTTCAAAACTTACTTATTGTTTAATAAATTGTGTCAGAAGTTTTAATGTGTTCCAAATCAATGGATTGCTCATAGAAATAGAAATGTCTGTTACATCAATTGTGTAATCCATTAACCTTTGTTGTTCTGTTTCTTTTCTTCTCTTTTTTTGTGTGTGGTTAAAGTACGATTTTACTATGCTTTTTGGGAAGAAGTTTTATGTATTATATACATCAAGTTACTACCTGGAAAAAAAAGTTAAGTCCATAGCTATTCCTAACAAATACAGGAAATAACTTAAATATCAAACATCTAATACTATGACTTACTGAAATTTTTTTTTCAGTATACAACTACATTGCTTTCCTTTCCAAGTAATTTTTTTTTCAGTCAAATGAGGTCAATTATGTACTACATTTCCACAGTTAATCCTGTTCCTTCTTATGTAAGTCTTCTTAACCCCTAAATATATGACTAATAAATTTCTATTTGCGTGTGAAAATGAAAAAAGCTAGTTAGTCTACTTAATTATTTTATAAAGTGATGTTCACCTTTTCCCCCTTCATAATATTAATGAAAAAACACAGGATAAAAACAACTTTTAGCATGAAAATATAGGACTGCAAATTAGTTTCAACTCCAAGTAAAATTGGAAAAGAAATTTTGATGAGGTATGAGGCTGAATGATACCTATACTTATGAATAATGATTGGCAAAAAAATCTATTCTTTCTCAAATTACAGGGTTATTTGTTCTAATTTTGAAGATTTGTAGGACAGAGGAGTGCTCTGTTTTCTCTAGGGTATAAAGTAGTTTACATAAACTGCAAAATGCAAATACTTCCCTGATGACTTTTTTTCCTTGGGAAATAAAATCCTTTCAGTTGTGATCTTACTATGCAAGAAAATACTGCCCAAATTTTGTTTCACTACAAACTCATATCACACAGTGCATACTGTGTAGTTTGCAGAAATATTTGTGATCAGGGAATTCAGGTGAATTATTCAAATTAAGCTGTAATAGAAACCAGATCCAATGATATATCTCAGAAACAAAATGGAATAGAGCAAGTGCTTACACAAACATCAGATATTTCACATTGACCCAGAAAACATTATTTTTTATTATTTGGATTGCAGAGAAAACATTTGCATAAAACCTGTATTATCATATAATATGCATGAGTTTACAAATCTCTGGACTGAATGATAGTATAGAAGATATTTTTGTACTCTCAGTTGTTTTC
The DNA here is from genome assembly GCA_038380795.1 of Pyrocephalus nanus. NCBI lineage: Eukaryota > Metazoa > Chordata > Aves > Passeriformes > Tyrannidae > Pyrocephalus > Pyrocephalus nanus. Next base: position 52,702,963 of record CM076264.1, on the reverse strand, counting down.
AGTAAGTTTATTTTTTCCATTGACTGTTCAAGATTTACGTTTATATTCTGAAATTTCCTTTTTATATTTTTTTTAGTCTGAGAATTAATTTATTTTCAAGTGAGAAGCACTACAAAGCCACACAGTATCTTAATCTGGATGCTTCCAACAAGATCTGCAATTAAGAGCTTTTTGTTATTTCTCAAATGTGACAAGGAGATGCACAAAAGGGTTTTTTTGTTGTGGGTACGTGGGACTTAAGAGAATTCTAGCGCAGGCATGTATAGATCTGCTATAAACAAAGTACTTTCTCTTCAAGGGCAATTTAACAACCAAATACCAAAAAGAGGCAACAATTTGCAATTATGATGCCAGTTATAGCATTGAATCTGCCACCCTTCTTTCCAAAGAGCAAACCTATAGCAGCAACTTACTGACTGCATCATGAAAAAAATCACAAGCACCATTTTCCCAGGAAAAAAAAAAATGTAGATCCACAAAGACATATAAAATCAAGGCTCTCTACCAAAGAGAATCAAAATAATAATCCTTTGGGAGCAGGTCCACTAGGTGCCTTCCTTTAACCTATCCTTGTTCTGACCCACCCCTGAGGTAGGGTAACTGAGATTCTTGTTAACAGATCCCTTGGAGAAGATTAGAGTGAAACAACACTGAATGACCAGTATGTATATGTACGGCAGGTCTATTTTAGAACAAATTGGTTGCAATGCAAAAGAGGTATGTAGATGATTTTATTATTATCTATAGAAATGCAATAATATAAAAGCAGAAAGGGAGAGAGGGGAGCAGTTTTACACCTGAGTCTTATGGGGAGGAGGGAGATGAGGATATTGGCATGATAAAAAACATTATCCACCTTGCAGGTTCTGCTTCTTACTGGCCTTTTCCTTTGTCTGGCTTAAAAAACACCTTGTTGAGACATGAGTCCCAGGCTATCAAGAACACAATCAACCTCAGGGCTCAGCCGATTTGTCTACACAAACATCAGTTTGCAATGGCCATCCTCTGAGGATGTGTGCACACCTCCTTTACACCTAAGCTGTTCTTATGCAGACCAGAGGTTTCACCACCACACACCTCAGAACTCTCCTCCCTCCCTTTCAGTTGGGAGGTGCAAACTTGGCTGCAGCAAAGCATCTGCTACTTTTGCAAATGGCCCATTGTTTGAGTCATTTACCTTCAACATTTCAGTCTCTCTCAACCCTAAGTACCTAAATATATGGTTCCCAGTTGAGTTATGTCCTTTCTGTGATTGTCTCCAGTAATTTCTTTATGAAATGTGAAAAGTCAATTCATAAATATACAGCTACTGAACTTCAAGAAGTCTAATTCCTGATTGCAGAACAGCTTTGAGGTTTCTTAGGAAGTATATTGAATACATGTGTCATTGTTTGCATGCACAACAGTACATGTGCTAAGGACTTAGCAGGATTCTCATTTCATTGACTCCAACATTGAAGACTCATTGGTGTAATACCAACTCTGTTTAATGATGGCATAATTGAGATGATGTAATAAAATTAAGGAAATTTTCACAGAAAAGACAGCTGAATATTTTAAAAACAAAGATACTATATCTAGTGCAATATATAGAGAAGGCGCAGTGACAAAGTATTAGGGTTTACTTCCTCTTCCTTTGGTAGCAGCTTGGTTACACTGTACGAGCCTGGACCAGCGTTCCAATGGATCTGTTTCCAGCTTAGGAATTCACCTCCAGTCTCCACATGTTCAATTCAGAGATGCAGAATACAAGTGAAGAGATAAGATCATTATAGTAACATTCCTTTAATGTATTTGAATAACCATCTAATGACTCAGAAGATTTAGAAAATGCTTTGGGAGTACCTTAGACGCAGCTAGCAACAGTGTCTACAGCTATCAACAGTGTCTACAATTTTTTATCCTGACTGAACAGGAGCAGCAGCTTGATCTCTCACGTTCATTATATTCCAATAAAATCTTCTACTAGTTTTTTTGGAGGCAACTTTCTGATATTACTTTTGTAGTCTTAGAAGTTTCTTAAAGACACTAGAAACATTCTGCAATTCTTGTGTTTCTTTGGATTGCACATAACAGACTTAACAGAATACTTTTCATTATGACAACTGTATTCCTAGATTTTACCAACACTGTCCTAAATTTCCATTCCTTCCAAATACTTCAGAATTGTGGGTATAAGACAGTTATTCTAATGGTTCTATTCTCAGGGATTAACTTACTGATTTAAAGTAGTAGTAATATTGGTTTTTATATTTGTTTCCCTTTTTTCTCTTCTAGCATATAAAACTAGACTGTCTTGCATTGAGAAGCTTTCAATTAGCAGTTAAATGATACTGTCTTATGGAACACATTTGTTATTGTATTATATTCATTTCCCCTTTGCAATTTAGATCATAACCTGAAAATTTAAATAAATAGAAATCATGTATAATTTGCAACTAATTTTTTTCCCCACTTTCTCTTCATCTAGTGACCTGTTAAAATATTTGTTCATGCCATAATGAGTCAGACTTTTTGGGCATTTTCCACATTTTCTGTGTTTTCCAGTGTATATGGAGACCAAAATCTCTCCACCTATCAGGTTTTTTTTTATTTACACAGAAAACTTCAGTTTTCAGAGCATGCCTTTGACCCCACATAAACCCCTATTATATCCCACACCTTTAGGAATTTCTGGAATTTAAAAAATCAAAATCATAGACCACATGAAGATAAAAAAACTGTACAAATCAGAGCAAAAAGCATAGAGTATATTTAAGTGGGGCCTGCATCAGGTTGGATTAATTTGAAGGAGAATGTGATTCAGATACAAAAAGTATTGCTCTGTAAAAAACAAACAAACAAACAAGTGTTTATTTAAACTTGTTAAATTAAGGCTGTAAACTCTGTGAGAAAGAAACTGGTCAAATGAGGATCTAAGTAGATATGAAGGGCCAGAGTAGTTCAGGAAAGTTCATTTTCTACCTCCACATTCCTTCGTAGTTCTGGTGCAAATCTTCCCCTTATTGCATATGACACAGCTTAAAGAAAGGAAGTTTGCCCTGCACAAACATAAATGGTGGAGAGAAAAAAAAGAATAACTTTTTTGTTACACTGAGAATATATTTTTTGTTCTCAAATTTTGTCTCAATTATTGATAAAGAGGCTGATGTGTTTACATTAACACACTTGCTACTACTTTTTGTTATTTAAATCTAATGCTGTCATTGCTTGCTTGTTTGCTAGAGTTTTGGTGGGAGGTAAGATAACTATTTTCCTCTTTCTTTATGAAATTTAAATAGTTTCCATTTTTTAAAAAATGCGTTCCAGTTCAAGAAATAAAATAATTTGCTGTATGTACCTATTTATGATGATATTTTTCTCATGGATCATCAGACTTTCTTTCCCTTTCATTTCTGTGGTGAGGTCACGCAGGTAAAACCAAGTTTTGTGAAAATTCTTATTTGGGTTCATTCAAGTGTATAAAAAGGTCTTCTTTGACCTTGTGTTGTGATCCATACATCACAGAATCATTTGACAGGATCCATTTGACTTTTGGCTTGAAGTCTGAGGCCTAGTTTGTGTAGTCCAGTGGGGTATATGCTTCATGCATGAGAGGTGGAGGAGTCACCATCCTTAGAGGTGTTCAAGAAACAACTGGATGTGGCATTTAGTGCTATGGTCTAGTTGACAAGGTGTTGATTAGTCAAAGATTGGATTTGATAATCTTAGAGGGCTTTCCCAACTCAAATGTGGTCATGTGGAATAAAAATAAACACAGATCCTTAGATGTCTGTTGCACTACTACTTGATGAAAAAAACTGCTACTATTAAAAATAAATCAATTGGACATCAGTTGAACAGGTGATTCACTCTCTGACTCACATATTAACGGGGCAGAGAAGTGAATGTGTAAAAAAGTTTAATCTAATGTATTGTAATGATTAATTATTATAATAATGGACATAAAATGCTATTTTATATAATAAAAATTAAGTCTAATGATTTTTGGTTTCGTATTAACAGAAAAAAATCTACAGTTATAAAGAACTTATTGTTGCCTTCATTTCAGATGTTTGAATAGAATATAAAGTCTTTAACAGTTTTGTTCTGTCATCTACTTTTTGTGGCTATATAATTTCTTAACTACTAAATTCTTTCAGAAAAAGAAAACAGCTAACTTAACATTACTTTTGTTGTGCAGTACCCCATGTAGTCTTGTGTTGAATGATATGACGTCACAAAATTTATGATTTATATAATGTAATATTTATAGTATGGACTTGCAGATGTTGAAGTGTATCATACATCAATACCTACTTTATTGGCTAACAGTAAAGGTTATTTGAAGGAGAGCTTTTTATTTCTTTATTCAAGCAAATTCAGAAGAAACAGAAAAATAAACAATTTTCTTACAAACGAAGGAACAAACTATTCCAAAGAAGTCTCTTAAGGTAAGATAAAATAAATCCGATAAATAGAAATACAAATATATATAGAAAATAGTGTTTTAGAAATTACTCATATGACCTTATTTTGAGTTCAGTTGCTTCATCTCAGTAAAGATGTATCAAAGATTAATGAGATTCATGCAAAAGTGACAAAAACGATTAATGATAAGGTAAGATTTACATACTATAAGAGGTTACAGTGACAAAGTAATAGGAAAAAAAGAATACTGTGGGAAGTTGAGTAACTTATGAAGGTCAAATGAAAATGGATTACTTTCACTTCTTAGTTTAGCTCTATAACCAAAAACCAACAGAAAATCTAATGCAATACAGGGCCCTCTGTTTTGGGCATTCCACACAGGGAACTGCTGACATATGAAAAGATATTCACATTATATTTATATTTAAAGATTTTTAAATACCCATGTTACTGGACTTCAGTAATATTTTTCTGTTCAGATTCTTTAATTGAATGGCTGTCTAAGAAAGGTAGGCTTCTAAGTATTATTCCCTCAGTTTATTTAAAATGTACAGCTAAAAAGTTTTAAATTGGACCGTGAGATTATTCCTTATTCTGTTTAAAGACTTCTAAGATTTTTTTTTTCTTTCCACTAAGGTATTTATTTCTGACTCTTTTGAACATGGTTTAAAAACCTCTTCTTTAACAAACTGTATGATAAGTGATTATGAATGTTTAAAATTCAGTCACCTAACTATGAGTGATGTCTTGCAACATTTTATCTTCCATTAAGTGATGACCTCTTGCAACTCACAAAAGTATCCTTACCATGAAATTCATGATTCCAAAAGGGGCTAAAAATATACCCAAAAGAGAGCACGGGAAAAGGGGATACTGAGAAATAAATATCCTGTCACTTTAAGTAATATATTTGGAAAGAAATTACATTTCATGTGAAAAAAAGTGTACTTCTCCTATATAAGCTGGATGTATCACTCTTACTGAAAAAGGATTTATTATCTGAACTACAAAAATGTGTGTTAATAATGAATAAAATATGGAGTTTATCAGTTTTTATGTTCACCCATTTTATGATACAACTGTGACTCTGATACAACTATTTATGATACAACTGGCCAGCCTGTTATGAGACTGTTAATTGCTACTCCATTGCAGGATGGATGAGGCTAAATCAGTTTCTATGTTTACCTGCTCTGGCGGTAAAGAAAATGTTTTCTTCACATAGCAAGAATGTGGATTTTCTTGCTAAGAAACACCTACTACTAGCCAAATCTAGGAATAAGAAGCTGGAGCAAATGAAGCAATTAACTAACTCGCTAAGGCAAGTCCTCTAAGACACTTCAACTAATCTGTATATTTAATGATGTGTTACAGTTTGTTTCCAGATGTTTGCAGATTAGGCTGTAATGTAGTGCATTAAAGTACATCAATTCAGTCAGACATAAGCATAATAATATCCAAAATTAAAATAGTAGTATTTTTGCATATTACAAGGAAGTAGTGTCTTTTTTTTTTTCTGATTTTAATGGTAAAAAATAATTATACTTTCTTTTAATAATATTTAAATGGGTGAAATAATACATAAATATCCAGTTATGTTGTTAGAATATACCAACTTTAAATATTGAAATGCAACAATGCAAAGATGTAAAGCTCTAAATTCGATAGCACATAGAAAAAAGGGTTATGTGTAAATTTTGAAAAAAAATGGTGAAAATTGATAGAACTTCTTTGATTTATTTAGTTTAATTGTCTGGACTACTAACTGTCTCACATAACTCCACTTATGTACCTAAAGCTAACTGTTTGGCTATGTCTATTGGCAAGAAGCAACAGGCTAAAGATAACAAATCCAAGCTCCAAAGAGCTACATATGAGAGACTGGATGAATTTAACTAGTTTTGCCTGTTAGCTGTGGAGAAAATAATTGACAACTAGACTACACCAGACACAGAATCTTGGATGTCAGATGACATGTATGCTAACTGATGTACCTTACTTCAGTTACTAATGTATTTTTCTCTAGGATCCATGCATAGAACCACATAAGAAGAAAAGACAATCAAGTCTATTTGGAAATGTATCTAAAATAGGTGACATGACTAATCTCAATAGAAACAGCAGAGCAAAAAGAGCTCCCATAGTTTAACCCCAGATGGCAACTAAGCCCCACAGCCACTTGCTTACTCCCCTACATCTGAATGGGGGAGAGAATCAGAAGGGTAAAGGTGAGAACTCATGGGTTGAGACAGTTTAATAGGTAAAGGAAAAGCTGCGCACAGAAGCAAAGCAAAACAAGAAATTCATTCACCACTTCCCAAGGGCAAGAAGATGCTCAGCCACCCCCAGGAAGACAGGGCTCTGTCACACATAATGGTGACTTGTGCAGATAAACTCTATCACTCCAAACAACCTTCATCCCCCACATTCTTTTTTCCCCAGCTTTATGTGCTGACCATGATGCTATATGGTATGGAATATTCCTTGGGTCACTTGGGGTCAGCTGTCCCACCTGTGTCCCCTCCCACTTTCTTGTGCACCCCCAGCCAACTTGCTGGTGGGGAGGGGTGGGGAAAGGAACCAAAAAGACACTAACGTTGTATAAGCACTGATCATCAGTAATGAAAATATCCCTGTGTTATCAACTCGGTTTTCAGCACAAACACAAAATATAGCCCCCTAGTGGCTACTGTAAAAGAAAACTAACTATTCCGTAGCAAAAACCAGCTCACCAACATAAACATATGTAATTATCTCCTTAGTTTTTACGCTAAAAATTTATTTATGGAAAATCTCTACTCCATTCATACCTAGTACAGAGATGGATGCCTTGAAAGGATGATTCATCCCAATCAAGTGCAACCATGTGCATATGTGATGGAAAAACTGTTTTGTTTAACGTGGCTTTATTAAAGTCATAAGTAGAGCACCAAATGTTTCCTCCGTGCTCTTTATGCTTATAGAAGGCAATTTTTTAGGTATCTGAAAGGTCACCTGCAGTTTTCCAAAAAATTTTGTACATATTAAAAGGCTACATTTCAATCAGGAAAATGTAAAATCTGTGTAAGATTTTATGATTTTACAAATGAAGTAATTCTGTGTTGTCTTGGCTTCATACAGGTAGTTATCACAAGAATCTGGTTCATAGCTGAAGGTAGGAAGTACCTCTAGAGATCAGCTATGTGCTTCACTCTTTTTACACATTTCTTCTTTATTTTTTTCATTCATTGAAAAAAAAATGTCCTTTGAGAAAGTACAGCATGTTCATACATATGCAATACGGTGAATTTGAGCAGGAAGTAAATATTATCTTTTCATGTGCATAAATGTTAAAAAAGAAATCTCAACCCCAATTTCTTTTTCAATACAGTAAACACTTCTTGGCAATACACTTTATGATAATCTTAATAATGCATTCCAAGCCAAAATATTTATTAAAAATATGCATAGATTCAATTTTTCTTATTAGGCATTTTTATATCAACAACAATTTTAACTGCAGTGTTCTCATCTAAAACCAAGCCAGGAACAAAGGTGATTGAAAATAATGAACTGTCAAGTTGTGCATAGCTTTAGGCAGGTTAAGAGATTCAGTCACTGTGTTCCTTATCATAGTTTTAAAAGGGAAAATCACAAGAAAAATATATTTTTCTTATGCCAGTCGCATAATGGACTGAGTTTCCATGTGGATGATGAGCCAGTTTATAGAAAAGCATTCTAAGGCCTCCAAAAAAACCCGCCCAGGTTTGTTTGTAAAATGTAAGATTTTCTGAGATTTGTTTTCTTAGGTCTGTTTGCTACAAACTTCCAGGTTATTTTACCAATTGCTAACATGATATGTGCTATCTCAGAATACCAAGTTAAACGGGCTTTTTACAGATCCTTAAAAATGTGATCACAAGTAGCAGATGTTCATTTCAGTGGAGCCATATAAGAAACTTATAACAATTTATACAGTTTTTTTCAGAAATCAGGGTTTTTTCTCAGAGTTTTTATTTAACAATTATACTCTAAACCTTTTAGTGTATTTTTACCTATCAAAGAGACACTATATATATTATTCTCTATCATTTCTTAACAGGAGCAAAGACAGTACTTGTCACATGCAAAATGCTAACAAAAGTGCTATCCATGGAACTAACAAAATAGACATATGAATAAAATCAACCTTCTTGTAAAGGATGATATACATGGGAAAGTTCTACTCCTCAGTAAATTTCTTTCACTGTTTTAAAGCACCTGTATTTTAAGGGGTCTTCTCTATGAAATATAAAACAAAGGTTTACAATACTTGAAGTTAAAACTGCATCCATACTTCAAATAAATATTGGTGGGTGAAGACATAGCTAGCACCTCTTCCAGTAAACAGGGTATTTTACAGGATAACTCAGAACTATTTTTACATTATTTTACATCTCAGAAGAATTCAAGAGTGTCATCTGAATGCATTGAAGATCAAACTGATGCATTTGAGGATATTTGAATATGAGATGAAAGAAATGAAAAACAAAAAGAATATCCAGAAAAGTACTAATGAGAAATAAAGTATCTACTCTGGAACATTTTCCTAACATGTAGTGCTATCTAGCAAAAATTATTGTAGTGTTATTGTTACAGTGAGTTATTGGCTTATGCTGTTCTGTTTACTTCTGTACTGGATGCCTTTAGGCTTAAATTTACTGTAAATCCAAGTTGCTGAAGTAGGCATTGACTGTGTCTCTGAAAACCTACCTTCAGGGATCTATGCACACCCTCATTGCTTAGAAGATTGATTTGTAGCTTCAAGCATAAGACACTTAAGGGGATCTGAAAGTAGGATGGCCACACGGGTGACATGTTATATTCTGCTCAGGGTGAGATAAGAAGCTGTATGCTCTGTTAGTGCCCTCTGATGGCCAGATAATGCAACCCTTTCAGATAATACATGAATCAATGAAATATATACTTAGGATGACAATTATATATTAAAAAAAGAACAAAACAAAACTAAATCAAAAGTGAAGACTAAGCAGAAAAGGTATGTTATGTTAAAAATCTGCAAAAATGTAAGAAATATGGTCTGCTTAATTTTTACATCTGATAGATGTGTAAATTTATTATCAGTGGCAAACTGAAAATACAAAAACGAAATCACAGTAATAATTTGGATCAAACTTTTGGTTAAATATATTTTTTTTTAAAGAAATTGTTCTGATATCAATACTGGCACTTGTCATAAGGGGAAGGAAAACAAAGGGCCAATTCTTCACACAGGGAAATGGGAGAGGAAGAAGGTATTTCATAATTTCCTAAACCAAGAAATGTTTACCATACATTAAAAGGTGTTTACTCAAGCTATGGAAAATTCTGGATAGATTTTCTACATTTGCAAAATTAGTTACATTTCTCATTGTCTAGCTGTCCTCTATCCGTCCAGGTGTTGAGTTGAAAATAGGTGAGCTGTTAATCTCTTCTGTGGAAACATTGCTACTTCCTATATACATACAATTAAATAACCCTGTGAGAAGAAAGGACTGTTGCCTTTTGACAGTTTGAATATTCTGTGCAAAGAAGACAGTTTCATCAGATGTATATTACCTCAGCATCCTCCAGACTAAGAGAATTCATGTTTACATTTTCTCAAAATATATCACATAAAGGAATATTATTTACAATATTGTCTCTTTAGTGTTTTATGCAATTCTAGCCTGAATAACATGTTCTCCAAGGGCCCAATTCTGCAAATATTATTGCAGTTGATTAATTTTACTTTCATGTTTAGTACCTTTGAAGTCAAAATCATCAGGAAGATGAATGCAAGTAACAGAAATATAGGCATTTGGAGAATTAGGTCTGCAATTTAAATATAGTAGAGTATGTTGGTCTGATCAGTCTAGGAAACATTAATTTTCACTAGAAAACACTCATTTGAAACATCTAAATTGTTTAGGACTGGCAGAAATTAATTAAATGGCAAAATGGTGGGGAAAACCTTTTTGAACTGAATGAACAATTTTGGGGTCTTTAATACTCTGGTGTATGACGAACACTTCCTTAAGCTTTCTTTGGCATAAAATACAGTTAAGTGCATCATCTGGGAAAACAAAGCCAAAACAATTATCCAGAGGCTGATGTTCCTTTCAAACTGATAGTTAAAAAACTTGACTTTTTCCACTTCTTGCTAGCATTTGATAATTTCTGATTTAAGAGATAAATAAAAATAGTAGGATTTAATGAAATTTTGTAGTATAGTACATTCTTTTTCTTCTTTTCGCTCTACTTCATTAGTTTTTTTGATGACTCAGGGGCTTCTTCTTCTATAATACATCTTCTTTGAGGAACATAAATGTGGGTTTTCCCTTAGTATTTTATTCATGGCACTTGTATAACTTCTTACATTGAAAACTCTCATTTCCATTATTAAGTTTTCTTTTGTGAATTATACATTAACGTAGGCTAAACTTTTATTTAAAGACAATAAATAAATTGTATATGTTTCATGTTTTACTTAAAATAATACATATGTAGCAAATTACTCCAAAAACTGTAAGTTGTATTGGAATAGCATTTTATATATAGAGATATATATTTATATATGCACTCATATATCTACACACACATTATTAGAGATATATGTATATACACATCTATACATTCCTAATAAGAAACATCTGTGGTAGAATGTGATTGCCACTTAAACATTAGCCTTTGGCTTATTTAATCCACATGCTGTATTTTATTTTTTCTAACAAAAAAAAATACTGCTTCTTGCATTATTCTATTTCCATAATTTTGCCCTCCCCAGTAACTACTTTCTAGGAAGTGGACACCTCACAGTTCCTAGTAAATGTAGCTTAATTCCAAAAATTGTCTGTGGGAAGCCCCTTTCTGTGCTATGGCAAGTAATCAGGCGGTGAAAAACCTCTGAAGTTAATTCCAAATGACCTGACATGACCTAATAGCTGGAAAGACCATATATCTAGCCTCTCTACAGAAATTGCCATCATTTGATGGAATGGTATATCAAGCTTAGAGCTTACCTGGTGTCCTGGTTGAAGAGAGGGGGTGGAGCTTAGTGTCATGGGGGTGTGGCTAGGTTGCTATTCTATACCGCCCACGTTGGTACTGAGGGCATGGTTTCAGGGAAAGATATGTGAACACCCAGAAGTGTGCTCCTTTTCATTCCTCTCTGCAACAGGAAGGTCCTTAGAATCAGCTCTGCAGACCCTGTCCTCTGCTGCCACTGCCCGTCCCCGCCTCTTCCTCTGAGATGCTACTCCAAGATGTGGTGTGGGAAGTGTCATGTGGAATAGATCGTTGGAGGTAAGCCTGAGCCCAGCTGAGTCTGACCCAAGCTGAAAGAAGCTGAGCTGAGTCAACAAGCAGCTGAGCAGAGCCAGGTGGAGTGGAGTAGAGTAGTCCAAAGTGGTGGCACCAGTGCTAGAAGCAGCCACATGGAATCAAGTGTGGTTTTTAAAGCAGCTGCACAAAGTACACCATCTAACTTTCAGGGGTTTGTCTGTCGTTGTTTTCCATTATCTCACGCTCAGGGAGGGTGGGGGGAGAGCTGCCTGTGGAGAGCACCTGCCATCTTGTCTTTGTCTGGGGAAACCACGTGGTGATGGGTGTGAGAATGGCCACCATCTTGTCTTTGTCCCAGGGAGCCACACAGAACTAAGTTGAGGTGGTGAACACCTTTTTTGTGGGTGAAGCATCTTTTTTTTTTCTGTATACTTTTCTTATTAATATTTCTGCTTTTACTGTGTGTTTCTTATTCCATTTCTTTTTGCTTTCAATATATTGTTATCTCAACCCATAGTCTCTACGTCTGTGCTTCCCTTATTGGAAAGAGTGGGGGGTGAAGGGTAGTGGTTTATTTGAAGCTTAATTTCCATCTGGTAAGTGGTGGCGGTAAATGACCCATGATTCAGATCCATATAAAAAAGTAGACAGTACAATGGCTCTGTAAACACTGATCTTAGTACTTTTCTTCAGGTGTTTGTTTTGCCACACTCTTTTATGGAGTTTACCAAAAGCTCTGTATGCCTTTGCTAACCTGTTTTCTATTTCAGCATCAGTCTTACCGTCTGAGGAAATGATGCTTCCCAGGTAATTAAACTGTTGGACTGATTTAGCTCTGTTTCACCAATGGTGATATAGGGATGATGGGAGACTTCCTGAGGTGCAGGCTGATATAAAACTTCTGTCTTCTTCAAGCTGACTTCCAGACAAAAAGCTCAGCAGCCTCTACAAAGCAGGATGTTAAACGCTGCAGAGCTACTTCTGTGTGGGCAACGAGGGCGGCATCATCAGCTCACGGGCTCAGTAAAGCAGCTCACAGACAAGATGATTTAAGGTCTTAGTGTGGGCCTTCAGTCGCCTTAGAATGCTTCCATCAGCGCTGCCTCCGTACAATCCTAAACATTCACTGGACTGACTATGTGACGAACACGTCTGTCCTTGAACAGGCAGCAGCAGGAGCATTGAGGCCATGCTGCTGAGAACACAGCTGCACTGGGCAGGGCACGTCTCCAGGATGCAGGACCACCGCCTCTCTAAGATCGTGCTCTGTGGGGAACTTGCCACTGGCTGCCGCAAGAGAGGAGCCCCGAAGAGGAGATACAAGGACTGCCTGAAACAATCCCTCAGCCTTGGCCGTATTGATCGTCACCATTGGTCTACCCTGGCCTCCAATTGGGAGGCCTGGAGACACACCATCTATAACGCTGCTGCTGCTTTTGAGAATACACGCAAGATCACTCTCGAGGAGAAAAGATAACGCAGAAAGAATCGCGTCTCATCGATATCACCTGGGGAGTTCTTCTACTGTACCTTCTGCAACCGGACTTGTCTATCTCGCATTGGCCTTTTTAGCCATCAGCGCGCTTGTAGCAAGCGTGGGTAGAGCCCTTCTCAAATCTTTGTTCGTGAAGCCTAGCCATGAATTTCCATCTGGTATTAAACCACCATACTTGGTCATAGTGTCTTCAGTATATTTGTACTAATTACCAGTACATAGAACAGACCAGATTTTTTTCTATGTATTTCTGGCACAGAAGTCTGATCATGTTTTATCTTCTTTTGTTGGGAGCACTTGAACAAGTTTAGATTAGATATTAGGAAAAAATTCATATAAATGATTGTCAAGCATTTGTACAGAGTGTTCAGGGAAATGGTGAGTCATCATTCATGGAAGTGTTCAAAAAAACTTGTGAGTGTGGCACTTGAGATGATGGTTTCATGATAAACATGGTGGCGGTGCAAAGTTGATAGTTGGACTTGATGTCTTTTCCCACATTAATCATTGTATGATTCTAAGTGAGGACAATTTTTGTGTTTGTATTTCACAGATACAAAGAAATTAGTGAATTTGATAAGTACTTATAACTACAATCATCTGCTATGGTTTTGATCTGTGTGTATTCTATCTCAGTGCAGGTTATGTTTTAACTGTGCGTATATTGAATGTTAGTGGGGAAACTTTTTATTGTTGTGCTTCAATATTATTTTAAGTAAACATGTATATATATGCCAAAGAAATAGAAATAATATACTTTAACTCTTCAAAGTCTTAAATTTTAAAATGTATAAACTTGTACTTAATGGTGCACAATTGCAACAGAATTTTCATCATATATTCTTGTGTCTTTTAGAGTGAGATACAAAACCTTCTCTTGGAAAGAAAGAACTAATATAGTAATAGCAGTGAAACTGGAATAATTAAAACATATGGGATAATATTTCTTTTTCAATAATAATCTTTATAAGGAGCAAGGGGTTAACTGAGTATTTATATATAATGTTTTTCTTGGAACCAATTGTAATGCATTTTCTGTACTAATCTGCCTGTTTCATGTCTCCTATACAGAAAACATCTTTTACTTAACTTTATAATTTATGTCCAAATATCATACTAAGATTTTTTTTCTCCTTAATAACTTAATGCAGAATCATTCCTGCATGCTGCTGAACAGTTTGACCCAAGTCCAAATAAGCACTAGAGCTTAAATTCAAGGGCCCAAATCGTAAGACTGAAATGAATAGAAAATTATGTGATTAATTTTCTGGCCTCTGGATAGAGGCCAGAGTGTTCAATGTCTTGAAGACTCTTGGGGATATGAATAATCTCATCTAAGAAATACTCCTGTTTTAAGAGCCTGTATAAAGATCAATCATACCAAAACCAGACCTTTGAAATTATAGACGTACTCTGCCTTTAATGCTGTGGAAGTCAATGCAACATTTTTAAGGAGAATATGATTTTAGATTACTGTTAACTGTACACACTTTATAATTGGGTGTCATCAATATACTAGTTTTATATTCTTCCTTCTTCTCTAACCAAACAAAAAGATCTGGGAGAGCCTCATTTGAAATTCAGTCACTAATTTAAAACATTTCATCCTAGCCTGTTCACCTAACAGTCTTAACAGTCACATTAGCTCTTATTGTACCCAAATTAGGATTCTATGGTCTAGATTGGAGGATGGTGTTCAGAACTGGTTAGAAGACTGGGCACAAAAAGTAGTGATTAAAATGTGACATTCTAACTTGGGAGCAGTAGCAAGGGAAGTACTTTAGGAGGGTCTATCCTGGGACCTGCCCAGTTTAACATATTTCTTAATGATCTGGAGGAGGTGATGGAGTGCTTGATTATCCTGTTTGCAGATGACTACAAACTGAGTAATGAGTCAATGTGATTGGGATCAATGACTGCTATCCAGATGGACCTCAACAGGCTGGAGGAAAGGGCTGCCAGGAACCTTATGAAATTTAATCAGGATACATGCCAATTCCTCAGCATAGGAAGGGCCTGATCATCTGGGGAGCAGATCTGCTGGGAAGAACCTGAGCGTGCTGGTAGATGGTAAGCTGGGCATGACCCAGCAGCGTGCAGCAACTACGCCTGTGCTAAGCATGGCCTGGAGGTCTAGAGGAATGGCTGAGCCCCTTTATCTGGCACTCATTTTTCTACACCTACATTGTTATGTCTGGTTTTGGGCTCCTCTATTCAATAAAGACATCAATAGACTGGGGTGGGTCAAGTAGAGGGACTCCAATCTGGCCAAGGACAGGAGCACTTACCATATGAGGGATGCTGAGGGACCCGGGCTCATTCAGTGTCACCAAGTGATGGCTTTGAGGGAGAACAGCAGGCCATGCCTGCTCTCTGTTCCAGCAGCTGCAGTCAGGTCATCGAGGAGATAGATACTGGCTCCTTCAGGTGCTGCAAGATAGGTAGACAAGGGACAATAAGCAGAAATGAGGAGGATTTGATTATATCCAAGAAACATTTTTACTCTGAGAGTAATCAGAAAATGGAACAGGATGTCTAGAGATGTTGTGCAATCTTCATCCTTTGAAGATTGCAGAGCTTTGAAGACCTTGATCCAATTTAATCAGGCTCGAAGCAAACTGATCTGTTCTCAGACATGGCCCTTTTTTGAGCAGGACACTGGATTTCGATGAACTTCTGAGGTTCCTTACAATTTGAATTTTCTGTGGTCCTGTAAGACTATGATATTTATACCATGATTATTCCTGCCATGACTCTTTTGAAATTAGAATCACTTTAAAAAGAACTGATGTCCTTATTACATATGTCAGCAAAAGGAAAAAAAAAAGAAAAAAAAAGACAAAAAGTATTTTCAAAAACCTGTTGAGATAGGCAAGCTCCATACTGTTTATTCAATGATTAAATGGCTTTATGAACTCTGAGAATGTTGTTCATTCTTTATTTTTGACTGTTTTGAAGATCAGATTTGGATTTATGGTGCTTTGACTCCCTTAAAAACCTTTCTGACATTTTTGTACTTATTGTAATTACTATACTCATTGTATAAAACACTGTGCTGGATATAAGATAAAATATTAAACCCTGGGTACTGTAGGGATAAATCTATGAAGTCCACAAGAAGTACAGGTACACATTATGCCAGAGTTAGCATGTGCATACAGTAAATGTAGTACTGCTTTACAATATGTTAACTATAAAAGAAAAAGAACCAAACCAAAACAAACCCCTCCAAAACTCCAACCTCACTGCAGAGAAAAACAGTCTGCAAAATCTAATAGAGTTTCAAAATATCTAAAGATGAAGCATTAGTCCATTACTTCCTTCAAGACTTCTTTCTATCCAATAAACCAGATAAACTTCTGTAATGGAAGTATGTGAGCAAAGGTTATAAATAATTGACTGCATCACCTTGTGTTGAGCAAAACCCAGCTTTTATCAATGAAGTCTCATGATAAGAGATTTCATCTCTCCCAATATTCTTAAAAGGATTATGGCAGTAAAAAGAACAAAGTGAGTTCCTTAACATTCCACCTGCATTAATTTTTCATGATAGGAAAGGACTGAGTGGTTAATAGAAAATGGAACAGACTCTACACATTATCTGAGAACTGTAGAAAGGAACAAAGAGAGAATCTTGTATATTTAATTTCCTATTTGTATTGGTTTCTGGGTTTAAAATATGCATAAATATGTAACAAAGGCAGATTAAAAAACAAACAGATAAAAAAAATCAACAAACCATGAACAGATTTGTGAGCCATGCAGCTAAATCCCAAGGCATTTTTGTCTGGATTTCTTAACAAAAATATTTATCTAGCATTGTCATCCATAATGTATTGAGGTCAACTAAAAATTAAACCACAGATGCCTGGTGAATTTCTAAGAATATAGAGTAATATGTATTCTGGCATGAGGAAGTGTTATTTATTTATTTTCACAAATTATATCTCTAAGATCTCCTAACTTAGAAAGCAATAATGCTGCTTATTCTTATATATGCATGGATACAGAAAAAAACCTGTTGTTAATCGGAAATGGAAACACTTTATGTACTTCTAGTTTCAAAATTCTTGCATTAATCTGTAGACTTTTCTTTCATAAGAATTTCTGTTGAAGAAAAGTAATGAAAACTGAGCAATCAAATCCAAACTTCTTTTCCTCAGCCAAGCAGTACAGAAAAAAACAGCTCATGCATTACTCTAAAAAATTATTAAAAAAGGTTTTATTTATAAGTTCATTTTAAGTTCATTTTATTAACAAAGAAAATATTCCTTCTTAAAAAATGTAAGTCTGGCAGATAAAAACACGCAATTTGCTTTATTTTATCTAATAAATTTCTGCATGTATTTATCATAGATAAATATACTTTTATACTCCCAGTTAACTTCTCCTGATTAAAAACATATTAATGAATAAAATGTAATGCTTCAAACCCTCTAAGAAAAGGTTCTTTGACTTAGACTTTGGCAGGTATATTATTAGTACTGAAACACTTTATTGAAGAAATTTAAACTATTCATGTAAACTAAGCCATTATGTTACAACTGGCTTTCCATCTATTCTATCAGAAATAGACATTAACCCTCTAACATTTTCAGAAGTAACTGTGAAAATCCCTTTTTCTATAAAAATAATAACATGCACAAATAATGGCTACTTGACATGACTCATGACATTCACCTCTGTCAAAGCCTTGCAGTGGAATCTGCAGGAAAAGTAACATTCAAGTTGATGCTTATAATTGCATACCATAGGGGAAAATGTTTCACATATTGATGTATTGAATGTTTCAAATAATTGCTCTCAAGGAAATTAGGTGTTTTAACATCTGTGCTTATGTTTCTGGCCTTTTTACCTCCTGCAGCTGAAATTATGTTATTGTGATGTCAAACTCCTAAGGCATATCATGATAACTGAGTACATACAAGAATAAAATTACACATAATCCTTAAAATTACTTATTATCCTAAGACTATCACTAAATTTATATTTAAAGCTTCTGCTTTAAACATATTTGATAATTTGTAAAAATTTGTTGGGCATCAGTTATAATGTGTAATCTCAGAATTCAAGTGATTCACAAACCTGACGATATTGTTGAAAGTTTTAGCAATGACTTTTCCATTTCCTTGTAGGCTCTCTACTCACTCTCAGTACCATTTTTCTATTGGATAGGTACAGGGGCTGTATAGTTGTGCAGATTTTTTTTTTTAAGGTTGCATTAGATAGTGGTTTCAGCAGACCAATTCAGATGTCTTCTTACCTCCACAAGTAAGAACTCCACATGAATATTATTGATATGCATGTATAAGGAACAGAAAGAGAAAGAAAGGACAGGGGTAGAGAGATAACACCACCTGTGGATCCAGTGATGAGACTCAATTGTTGTAGTTTCGATGTCTGTTGGTTGAAGTGATGGTCACAGTCTTGAACTGTCGTGGGTAGGGGAAAGCTCACAAAACACAGAGTTCAATGGGTTAATGTATATTCAGGTTTAAGTGGGAATGCCCTCCCCTGGGCAAGTGTAAAACCACCCCTGGGGATTTTACAGTGTCTCTTGCAACACTGTGGATCTGGTGCAATACTGTGGATCACCCCCAGAGATGAGTCTGGACAGCTGCCTCTCACATCAGCATCGTTGAGTCAGTTATGCCATGTCAGAAAAGATGAATACCTTTAGGCCTATGTGTGAATACAAATGGCCAGATACCTCATCCAGGGGGGAGTTTTCACACCTGACTCAGTTCCGTAAGGGGGCATTATCCCACCTTGCAGGATCTGCTTCTTATAGGACTCTTCCCTATCTGTCTCAAAACCCAGCTTGCTGCTAAACAAAGATTGGTTTGTCATGAGCATCCTCTGGTGCTCACACCCTCTGCACCCAGGGTGCTACCTTGCAAAACACACCCTGCTTTTGCAAATGACCAGTGAGTCATTAACCTTTAACATTTCAGTCTCTCCTGGATGTTAGCAAAAAATTATTTACTGTGAGGATGGTAGGACACTAGTAAATTTGTATAAAAAGTATAAATTAGGAGAGGAGTGGCTGGAAATCAGCCCTGCAGAAAGGGATCTGCTGTGCTGGTCAGCAGCAGGTTCAGTGTGAGTCAGCAGTGTGCCCTGGCAGCCAAGAGGGAAAATCCATCCTGTGGTGCATCAAACACAGTGCCACTAACCAGTCAAAAGGTGTGGTTGTCCCTCTGTTTAAAACTGTGCACTAAAAGATTTGAAGCCTGTTTTCTGCTGCACACAGCTATTTTTGGAATGTAGCCCCTTTTACAACCTGTCATTTTTTCCTGTTTACTTAAAGTTCGTTCTTTAGTCTTCAAGGTCTGTATTCTTCTAATTTATAACTGTACAGACAACCTTTCTATGTTTATTTATTCATGTCTTAGATTTATTTGTGGGTTTTAGTTTGAATAACTAGCCTGAATCTTAGGAATTTGTCCTAAGACTTTGTTTATGACTGACTGCAACATCTCTTCTTAATCTTTTCTTACTAGATTAAATAAGCCAATGACTTCAGGTTTCCTCTCATGCTGTCAACTTTTTTTTCCCTGATCATGTCAGTAGTTATTCTTGGCATTTGTTCCAGTTTGAACAGATCTTTCATAAATGTGACTAGAATTTTATATCAAATTGAAATTGAATTGTTATCAAACTTTATTTCATGCAGTAGCATTAATAATTTTCTTTCTTACTATCTTCACCTGTATCTTGTGAAATCTCATTTTGGATCCTGTTTATTCTTTTCAGTGTTGTATCCATTTTTGAGTCATAATTATCATACTGCACTGCAGTAAATCTTGACTGTAGGATTTTACAGTACACAGTGAACTAAGTAGCATTAGGATAATAATTCTCAGAAACACAAAACATAAAATAGTTTTGGTTGAAAGGAACCTTTAAAGATCATCTATTCAAACTCCCTCTGCAATGAGCAGGGACATTTGCAACTAGACCAGGTTTCTCAGAGCCCCATCCAACCTGACTGCAAATATTTCCAGGGGTGAGGCATTCACCACCTCTCTGGGCAACCTGTTCCAGTGCCTGTCCACCCACAGTGCAAAAATGTCTCTCTAATCTAAATCTATTATTTTTTAGTTACAATCCATTCTCTATTTTCCTATCACTACAGTCCCTACAAAAAATTTTGTACCCATCTTTCTTATATGCTCTCTGTGTATTGAAAGGCCACAATTAGGTTACCCCAAAGCCTTCTGTTCTCCAGGCTGAACAATCCCAATTCTGTCAGCCTTTCCCTGTAGGAGAGGTGTTCCATTCCTCTGATCATTTTTGTGGTCTTCCTCTGGGCCTGCTCCAACAGGTTGATCTTTCCTGTGCTGAGAGCTATAGAGATGGACATGGGGCACCAGAGGAGAGTAGAGGGACTGAGGCTGGTGTACACTTTATCCCATACATCACTGATGAAGATAATAAACAGTACTGGTCCCCGTACAGACCTTTGAGGGGGCTACTTGTTGCTGATGTCCATCTGGACTCTGAGTCATTGATCACTACCCTGTTGATGGGACCACAAAACCAATTCCTCATCCACTGGACAGTCCACCCCATCAAATCCATCTCTCTCCAATTTAGAGAAAAGGATATTGTGTGTCGCAGTTTGTCGTCGAGGAGGGGAGCTGACCAGCTCGGGGTTCGTTGCTCTCTTGTGATCTAAAATAGAGAGTGCAACAGGCTGCGCGGCAAGCACACTGTATCTCACTACGTAAGGAGGAGGCAAGACGCAGGCTCAGTGCAAGTAACAGCCAGGGCTGATCCAACTTTATTAAGAAAATGGAGGGTTTAAATAGGGTTTGGGATGGAAGGGACGAGAACTTGGGTGGCGGAAGGGAGGAGCATGCAAATCCTCTTACAATACTAGGATAACAGGTTATACATAATCATGAAGGGGTTGAACAGGGTGGTAACTGGGGAGTGGCTTTGGGCTAGAGCCCCCCAAATGCTTTCATTGGTTGCTACCTCACAGTAGTTCAACCCAAGGGAAAACTGTTGCTATGCCTGCTTGGCAAGAAGTCCATGAAAAAGGAACATAAGATGGAGAACAAACCCACGTGTAGGTTTATTTCACTTAACATAAATCACAGGATTAAAGTCCCAGGTGGCGATTTTCCAGGTCCTGACTCATCCAGCTGATCTTTCTCTGCAAATGCTGCTTTCCATTCCCTGTAAGATGACTTGTTCTCACTCTCAGGTGACTCACAATCCCCAACAATTGTGGGGCACTTCGAAGGCCTTACAGAAGTCCAAGCAGACATCTGTAGCTTTTCTCTTGTCCACTGATATAGCCATTCCATCATAGAAGGCCACTAAGTCGGTCAGACTAAACATGACCTTCATACTGGTTGTCTTGAATCACCTCCCCATTGTCCGTTGTGCCTTTGCATATCCTTCAGGTTGATCTGTTCCATGATCTTTCTAGGCACAGAGGGGAGGCTGACAGGTCAGTGGTTCCCAGAGTTCTCCTTTCAACCCATTTTAAAAATGGGTGTAATGTTTCCCTTTTTCCTTTCAGTGGGGGCTTTATCTGACTGCCCTGACTTTTCAAATGTCAAGGAGAGTGACTTGAAAACCACATCAGCCTCTGGAAAGTATCTCATCAGGTCTCATAGACTAGTGTATGCTTAGGTTCTTCAAGTAGTCACAAACTTGATTTTCTCTTAGAGTAGGAAGAACTTTGCTCCCCTAATCCCTGCCTTGCAGTCCATCCATTCAAGAGGTGAGACAAGGTGTGGGAAGAGAAGTTGCCATCGAAGACTGAGGCAAAGGTATATCAGTATTGTTGTATTGTTGTCAGTTTTGTTCATTGGTGCAAGGGGTACACTTTCTTTGACCTTCCTTTTCTGGCTGATATATCTGTAGAAGTCCTTATTATTATTCTTTACATGCCTTGCCAAGTTCATCTCCAGTCGTACTTTGGCCATCCTGACCCCATCCCTACACAACTGGGCATTGGTTTTAGTCCCTATACTCTTTCTGCTTCCACTGGCTGTGAGTTTCCTTCCTGGCCTTTAGTTTGGCCAGCAGGTCTTGACTCATCCATGCTGGTCTCTTGCCTTCCTATCCTGATTTCTTACACCTAGAGTTTGAGAGCTTTTGTGCTGCACGAAAGGAGTCCTTAAAAATCTGCCACCTCTGTTCTTCTCCCTTGTCCCTGAGGGCAATTTCCTATTGACTAGTTCCTTGAATAGATGAAATTTTACTTTCCTAAAATTCAGGGTCCTGACTTTATTCTTTGCCTGACCTTTATCCCTCAGGATAAGTGCAAACTCCACCAATGCATCATTACTCCAGCCCAGGCTGCCTCCAATTTTAATGTCACAAATAGCTCACTTGCATTGATGACCATCAGATCCAGTCTTGCAATCCCTCTGGTAAGTCTGTCTATAAGTTACACTCAATGCATTCCAGGAATCTGCTGGACAGCCTACAGCTTGTCTTGCTGTTTTTCCAGCAGATGTCAGGTGGTTGAAGCCCTTCAGCGGGTTTAGAGCCAGCAAATGTAATGCCTCCTGTAGCTAGAATAAAAAGGCTTTTTCAATAGACTCCTCTTGATTTGGCACAAGTTTCCATTTGTTGCCTCAGTCTCTAATTCTTAATCTTTCAGCCTGTTTGTGGCTGTTCTTCAAAGACAGCTCTTCAAAATCTATCCATTTCTTGATGAAGAGGTCAGCCCCTTCACCCCTCCTTCACGTGCCCTTCTGAACAGTTTGTAGCCATCAGTAGCCATACTCTAGTCATGGGATTCATCCTACCTAGTTTCAGTAATGTCAACTAGATGACAGCTTCATAGCAGTGTGGTGGCTTCCAGTTCCTCCCATTTGTTTCCCATGCTGCATGCATTGATGTAGAGGCACTTCAGAGGGGCCATTGGCCATGTTGCCTTCTTAAAGGAGAACCTCTTGTTTTCTTTGAAATATTTCACCAGGGGGTTCCCCTGGGGACTCCTAATACCCCAGGAGCCCATGGCTCACCCCTGTAAGAGAAGTTCAAACATGACCAAAAATCTATACTGGACATTATGAGGAGTCAATTACAACAACCAACCTCGTCAGTCACACTAACTGAGCAAATGGCATCTCTGTGCATGCCAGTGCAGTGAGTGGGGTTCTTAAAACCTCCAGTAATTGAACTGGGAATGAATAGTGTGTGCCCTGAAAACCATGTACTGGGAGAGACTGGTGAGTGAGGTGAGTGAGAGCCCCAGCACTGATGGCTTGAGTGGGACTGTGGGTCACAACCTGTGTGTCTGGTGCTGGCTATATCTTCCCCAGAGCAGGTATTCATGTGTATTCACTAGCAAACAACAAGCTGGATCAGCCAGACAGTGAGCAGGATACCCTGAGTCCAGGCAGGGGTGTCAACTGGGGTGAAGACTTGTGCTGGTATTCAGGGGTATTTCACAAGTGTGGTGTGCTCAGTGTGTATGCTTTCAAAGAAATATTATAAATGACTGGTACAATGAGCTAAGCTGGATCAGTCACTTATAATATCTCTTAACATTAGTGTCCAAATTTTCTGAGTGCAAGATGACATTAATATCCATAATGAAAACAATCCCAAGTTCTAGAGTGACATGATCTAACAAAGACAAAAGAGTTCTTAATTTACATTAAATTAAGGAAGTACTTAAATATTTTCATAACCTGAGACCTGAGAATCTCTATGATATCTATGAGTTATAACTCCATGAAGTTAGTACAGTCAAGTTGATAACATCAGATGAGAATCAGATGAGAGTTTTCCCCAGAAACGTATCAAAACTGATAATTACTTGAAGCTTCTGATGGCAGTTTAGTGGCTAATTAAATGAACTTTCATAAGTTACTTAAGAAGTTTTGTACATGCAAATATTATCACAGTCTGGTTTTGTATGCGTTAACTTAGTACATCAAACTTGTTAGTATTAACATATGATAGAAGGAACTATGCAGATATTACTTCACACTGTGTGAAAATTATGTTCCACTCCCAGCTTTGACAGTGACCTTTGACAAGTTACATCTTTTGTTGTTGCTGTGGGTTTTTTTCCTCCCAGTTATTAATTTAGAGAATGTAAGAGAACTTTGGAAGACCGTTTATACTGACATATAACCTAAATTAAATGTAAGAGTTCTGTGATTTCTATCCCATTTTTGCAAGTATGCTTCAGAGAAAAGGTAAAAAAGTAATGGAAGGGTTATACAAAAGTACTTCTATGACCAGCATTTAAAGATGATGAAGAAAGCGTATGAAAACCTGAGTGAAGACTTAGCATGAGTGATAGTTTTAGAATATGTTTCCAGTCTTTCCATTTATCAGTCCTTGAAATATGGATAATTAGTATATAAACTCTTTCTATTTCTTCCAAGAGGAATAGCAATGTCTGATGGATGGAAAGGGCTAATACATATAAACACTGGCATTATTTTTCTTTCACCAACATACATATTGTCATTTTTCTGCTGCTCCTTAAGAAACAAATATTTCTTCATTCCTTATAGTTCTGTGTTTTACTGGATAAAAATATATTCTTGAATTTATTAGGAGCTACACTTAATATTGTTTAAGTAATGCATGCTTATAGTACATTTCTACATCATATAATGTAATCACAAATGACAGATGCTTTAAATTGACCATGAGCTTCATATGGCAATACTCCAGGGCAAAACTTCAATCAGCCTGTGAGGATTTTAATGTAAGAAAGATAATAATACTTTAGACGACTGACTGCTCTCAGACTACCAAAACATTTAAGATCTGAAACAATCAGTCTATGCATACATGCCTGTACAAAAACCAGACACCATGAAATCTAGCTACATCATGCGCCTGGCAAAGCTTATTCTGTCCCAGCAATTTCCTTGCTGAATTGTTTAGTGACCATTCAGAATCAAGATTACCCTTTCATTTTGCATTTATGTGATCTGTAGTACATATTAAATGTCTCTTCATAATAGAGGAAAAATCAATTCAAACTGGATAGCTTAAAAGTGCTTCTCTTCCTTTAGCAATGTCATGTAACAACAGTTTTTAAGCATTTTGAACTACTTTCCACTAATACGCCAGATGATAATGGTTATATATCAAGCCCTGTAATTCCCTGAAACTGCTTAGATTTATGCCCACTAAATTAGCTGGTTGTAAAATGTTTAGTGAAAACAATAAACATTCAGTCAGTCAGACATAATTCTATACTGATGTAATTACAATGGCTTGAAGCCAGCACTGACTGATTCTAGAAGTTTAGTATATAAAAGGCAAGACCAATACCCTTAGCTCTATTGTAGTGATTAAGATTTCTTTAAAGACTTTTCAGGGTATGGACCTAATCTTCTAATACATCTTCAGACTCCTACTTATCGAAAAAGTAAAAATTTTTAGATGTCTTTCTCTACAGAAGAGTAATATTTTGTGATTTACTTACATAATTTGGGGAAAAGGTGTTCCTTTTCTATTTTCTCTTGCCTGCTGGAAGGAACCAGAGACTATCTCAGTTAGAAGCATCTTCCTTCCTGCCCTGAGTGCTGCAGTTTCATGTACTTTAGCAAGTTCCTGCTTTAGCATCTACTTTGAAACAGAACAATTACCTAAGGATATGCAGCTGCAAACCTCCAGCTTTTGCTATGCTCCTTTATTTTCACACTCTCTACTATTTCAGTTTTTCACCCTTTCCTTTATTATAGAGCCAATTGATAAATATTTTTTTAACTCATACAGAATGTTTTTTCTTTATTACTCCTGAAAACTCTGTGTCTTTACTATGTTTCTTTTTTTTTCTCCTAGGGAAACTGATACATCCTATGCCTGTAATAAGTGTGTAAACCGTGAGATTTTTCTCTCTTTATCTTTTTTTCATGTGTCTTTCTTTTCAGCACCCAGCATTCACTCTTTGAACACTTTAGCTAGTGCATTAATGATCACTGAAAAAATTTAGAAAAGCAGTATTTTTATTTTTGTTTTTTTTTTTTTTTAGTTATGCTGACACTCAGTTTTGGTTAGCATTTACTGCTGTTTCTACAAAAAGCCTGCCTGAATTGCTTATATCACTGGCACTCTAATTTTCCACATTCTTCAAAATATTCGCAAAATGATCTGATCATTACAGTTTTTTGTATCATTCATTTGGCAAACAGTAGGCTTTACACTGACTTGCATCAACTGTGTTTTTAACCCTTCTGGTTTTAGAAAGAGTGCGTGTAAAGGAAAAGCACTCCACTGTTAAAACCATAAATCTTTGATTCAGTACTCATTTCAGACACATTTTCCAATTGTCTTTCATACATAGTCTGTAATGCATTACATTTTGCTCTATATTTTTTATATTCTTCATCTACAGGCATTTTCAAGGCCCAAGATGATGTTCTGGGCAGTGATGTCTCCAGCCATTCAGTGGTTGTTTTCACCACTGTCACCAGGTAGCTCTTGTCTTGGCAAGTTTGCAGGAGTGTGATGTAATCAATCTTCCAAGACTCCCCATATTTATATTTTGACCATCACCCCCCATACCACAGAGGCTTTACCCATTTGGCCTGCTTGATTGCAACACGTCTCACAGTTATGAATAACCTGGGAGGTAGTGTCCACTACTCATTCATGAGCCCATCTGTATGTTGCATCTCTTCCTTGATTACCTGAGGTTTTATGTGCTCATCAACAGTGAAATAATTCACTGCCTCCAGTCCAGATCCACCTGAGACACTTTAATCTTGGCAGCTGAATCCAGCTGTCCATTGTTGCAAAGTTCTTCAGTTCTTCAGCCTGACTTTTGGGTACATGTGCATCTACATGATGTAATTTTACAGCCAACTTCTCCTCCAGCCAGTGATGTTTTCCCATAGTTGAGCAGCCCAAATGGGTTTACCTCTGTGCTGTCAATTGGTCTTTTTCCATTGGTTTAGCCAACCCCACAGAGCATTTGCTACCACCCACAAGTCAGTGTAGAGGTAGAGCATTGGCCCTTTCTCTTGTTCAGAAATATCTAAAGCCAGCTGGATGGCTTTCAGCTCTGAAAACTGACTTGATCCACCGTATCCCTTTACAGCTTCTGTGACTCACCACATAGGACTCCATATAGCAGCTTTCCATTTTTGATGTATCTCTGCAATATGGCAGGAATCATCAGTGAAGAGAGCATATTGCCTTTCAGTTTCTGGTAGCTGATTATATGAGGGGGACTCTTCAGCATGTGTCACCTTTTCCTCCTCTGATGATAATTATAGTCCATAATTTTTGCCTTTGGGCCAATTAGTGATGCCTTCCAAGAACCTAGAGTGATTTGGGTTTCCTATCAGAGCTTGATGCATGATCAGCATGATCCACTTACTCCACATGAAATCAGTGACATGATGTATGGAAGGGACTTTCCCTTTGAATATCCAGCCCAGCACTGGCAGTCAGGGTGCCAGGAGGAGCTGTACTTCAGTGCCAATCACTTCTGAAGCAGCTTGAATACCTTCACAAGCTGCCAGTATCTCTTTTTCAGTTGTGGTGTAGCGGGCTTTGGATCCATTGTATCCCTGACTCCAGAACTCCAGGGGTCGTCCTCATTTCTCCACAGGTACTTTTTGCCAGAGACGCCAGAAAAGATGCCATTCTCCCCAGCCATGGTGTACAGCGCATTTTTCACATCTTGTCCTGTCCTGACAGACCCAAGGGCTACTGCATGAGCAATCTCTTGTTTAATTTGTTCAAAAGCTTGTTGTTGTTTAGTACCCCTCTTGAAATTGTTCTTCTTCTGTGTCACATGATAGAGAGGGTTTACAATATGTCTGTAATCAGGAACATACACCCTCCAAAAACCCATGGCACCTAGGAAAGTCTGTGTTTTCTTCTTGCTCATTGGTGGGGACATAGCTGCTGTTTTGTTGACCATGTCCATTGGAATCTGACAATATCCATCTTGCCATTTTACTCCTAAAAACTGAATTTTCTGGGTAGTTCCCTTGTTTTATGGCAGAATTGGCCTTCAGAAGCTATAAGACAAATAAACAATTTACACAGAGAGTCTGCAGCAACACCAACCATTTCTCCTGCCATGCTTTCTTCCCCCAGAAAGAACACCTTTCTTCTCAGAAGCGAGAGAGTCCCTTTTCCCCACCCCTGGCAATGATGTGAAGTGGTATCAAATAACATACTGTCTCAGCCACACCCTGTACAGCTGATCTGAGCTGGAACCAGGACACACACACACACATACACAATAATGCGCATTACTGAAAGTGTTGAATGTGAAATTTAGGTTAATGGATTTGTACTTAACACTGTGTTTAGTAGTGTGGTGAAGACAAAATTCCTATGACAATAAAGTTATTTAGAATTCCAATTTATTGCTTTGGAGGACCATGAGTATAGACTGTATTAGTTCATACACTTTAGATATTTACTAGGTTCTGATTCTTGCTTTATTTTACTTTTTTGTTCAATATAAATAATTTGATAAGATAGGGTGTAGTTTCTTAATTAAATGAGTTTTCAGAGAGAGGCAAAACTTTTAGCATTTGTTCAAAAAAAAGTCTCAATTTTCTAATATTGAGTGAATAAATCTTTAAATCTGTATTTAAATAGTTTAGCTATAATAATTTTCATAAGGCATAGAAAAGCAAAACTACTGAAATTTCATTTAATGCACTAGTAGTTTCACAATTTCTGAGTTCAGAAAGGCTCGTTACAATCCTTATTTTGGACTTTTGTATAGAACTGTTCAGAGTTTTTTGTCATGAGATTCAACTTCATCCCTTTTCATTGTAGTATAACCTATCCTTCTGAAAGATGTTAGTCATATCTTATGGATGTCAAGTGATGATTAATTTCAAATATCCCTGATGAAATAGCTAATTTTACTGAAATACAAATTTTATCTCTGAAATACATTTGTAAGTTTTTATTGTTTTCAATTTTCTCATTGTAACTTTATCTGCCTTTTTTTAATGCTTCACATGTTGAAAACTTAGGCACTGAAATTATATTAATATCTGCTTTTGAGTTATTCATAATCTGCCAGTGAAACAAAATATATTTACAAGACTATGCTTGGAATGCTGATTGCTCCTTTTTATATTCAGGCTTCCCATCTGAACAAAACTGAAAATTAAAACTCTTTGGATATCACCTATTGTACTTGGTCAGAAAGAGAGATGACTGCATTATCTCATTTGAACTGTCACAGAGGGTACGACTTTTCAACTATAAAATAGACTGTGGAATTATTTTTTACTGTGTAATTCATTTATGTCTATGCAAAATTTCTCCTGAGCGACTTTAACTACTCTATTATGCATCCAGACAGCAGAACAGAGAAAGTATTTTGGTTATTTTTATCAGATTGAGTATTGAAGCCATTAAAAATATTTTTAGTGAAGTCAGCTTACATTTTCTACTTAAAAAAATAAAATGTTGCATTTCAATGTCTATATTTATTTGCTATGGCAGTAGAAACTTTTTTTTTAATAATATAGAACAGAAATAAAAGACTTCTTATGTCTTTTATTAAGCCTCTTAAACAACACAGTTAAATGAGAAATAAAAATACTGTAGAACATGTGATATTTAAAATTTAAAAATTCAGTTTGAAAGGGAAAGTGTAGATAAAACAGCTAGAAAACTTCTCACCATGTCCTGCTTTCTTTTCTTATACTTCAGTAATACTTCTCAAAAATCTGGAGGTGGGAGGAACAATGACAACAAAGAAATCAACCAACCAACAAAAAAAAAAAAAAAAAAAAAAAAAAAAAAAAAAAAAAACTGGAACAAGAAAGCACAAACACCTTTTCTTGCTACTTTTTTCCACAATGCAGTTTTTTATTTATTGTGTGGAATGACTGATTGCTCTAGGCTGAACCTGGCCAGCAGCCAAGCATCCACACTGTTTGATCACCCTGCTCTCCATGGGAGGAGAAGAAAATAAAATGAAGGTGAGTAGGTGTAGATCAAGATAAAGGAAGTCTAGTAGATGAATCAAAAACTGTGTGCATAAGCAAAGGAAAAAGGGTATTTATTTGCTGCTTTTGGCTTGCAGGTAGACGTCTTTTACCTCCTGGGAAGCAGGGTCTCACCACATATAATAATCCCTTAAGAAGACAAATACCATAACCATAAATATCCTTCATTCTTCTTCTTTTAGACAGCTTGGGCCAGTAGTCCCAGCTTTTTCCCTTGACAGCTTCTTGTCCACCTCCAGTAGACTTGTTTTGAGGGCAGAGCTGGCAAAAAGAGAAATCTTTTACACTGTGCAAGAACTGTTCAGTCATAGCCAAAACACTGGTGTGTTATCAGCACTCTTTTTTTCAGATATTCAAAATACAGCACTGTACATGCTGCTAAGAAAAAAGTTAATTCCATCCCACCCAGATCCTGTACAGTGATACAAATTGAATATGCCCTTTCAATTTAGATGTGTGGATTTTCACCTAAATCATCATGTTCCCATGTGTCTGATCCTAGGCCTCCTTTATTGCACATTAGCAATCAAAACCTGAATGGAAAATCAATCTCTCCATGGACTCCATTGCAATAGCTGTCATTGTATCATTTGCATGACTAAACATGTTAATAAGCAGACTTCCATAATATTAAATATACTATGCAATATGCAGTATAGCATATTTATAAATTATTTATCATATGTTATAGATAGTAACAAAATATATATAGTACATTTACTAGATTTAATTGTTCAGTATAATAATATTATTATTTATTTAGTGTAGCATGTTGTGTACTATAAAAGGCTGCAAAGGGAAGCACTGCTAAACTAATTTATAAGTTTGGATATGTATCTTGGAAAATAATTTATGGCATCAAGAATCTGAAGCTGCAGATTCAGTGGTAAGTATCCCTTTACATCATGCAATTAAGACAGTATACTTTCAGTTTCAACTATGAACTCATATCTGAACTGGATTGAAAGATATCACTTTGTGTGCATTTATGTATAATGTTAGTCTAATTTTCATATTTATCACTATATAGAGAAGTTTAGCAGACAGAGTCAGTTTCTCAGGATGGTAGTCAGCTCCTAACAGGGATTCATGCTTTTATTTCATGTTGTTCTCTGCTTTCTTAAGTATACATACTCCTGTTTCTGAACCACAGAGAAATACTCTACCACACAAACTGTATTTGTCAAGAGAACACTATTTCCTAGAAACTAGTCTTGTAATTACATGTGCCAGGTAGTTCTAACAATAGGTGTTACTATTAAATTTTTTGTGACTTTGCAAAATGACTCTTTATTTCAAGTGAACGTTACTGTGACTTCTCTTAGAAGAGAGTGAATCGTTGAATTATTTGTAAAACCAAACCAAAAAAATATCGCTTACGGGGAAAGAGGGGGTCCCCTGGGCGAATTGGACCCTGATGGGCACACTTTGCATTGGGGAAAGAGACACACACATACGCGATATATGTCTCGCAAAATGGCCGTTTAATACAACAAGAAGTTAGCTTTTATACAGTGGGATACAGAAAATTCGGGAACAGGGGTGGATCTTTGGCTTGAAGCACCAAATCCAGGGTTTTAGTGATAAGGGGGTTTGAAAGGATAGGTTAGGGGGTATATTTGGCCATATATGGTAAAGGGAATGCAAGGGAAGAAGTGGTGGGAGGCACAGACAGGGGGGTCTGTGGGGGTCTTGCTAGCTGCCCTTATCGCTGGACTCAGGCGTATCCTGTAGCTGCAGTTGTCAGGATAGATGGATTTCTTCCTCGGAGGCCTCTTCCTTACAGCTCTCCTGCATTCTTCGCCATTGCTTGTAGACCACTATAGGCCCACTTCCTACAATTCCCCCTTTTCTGTTATTTAGAACTGGAAAGGCTTGGGAAAAACTTTTAGTCAAGGATTTTTTAGCACAACAAATTAGACATGGAAGGAAGATAAGGATGGAAAAAGTGATAATTAGAAACAAGACGATTCCTTTAACAACCTTGCTGACCGAATCAGAAAGGGAAGGAAAGTGGAGCCAACTAAAAAGATCTGAAAACCCTTTGTCTTGGTTTATGGTAATGTCACTAACAAGTTGTTTTAGAGTGTTAATGCTTTTGTACACACTCTCAGAGTGGTCTGAGAAATTCAGACAACACAGCCCTTCAAATTCTTGGCAACCGTGGCCATGGGCAAGAAGTAAAAAGTCAATGGCTGCTCTATTTTGAAGAGTAGCTTCTTTGATTTTCAGGGTGTCTGCTATTAGGCCCTCAATGGCTAGAGAGGTAGCATTAGCTTCTTTGGCCATCCAGCAGGCCATGTGGGCTAGAGTGGAGAGAGCTTTGGCTGTACCAATGTTGGCAAATGGAAAACTTCCCCAGAATCTCTGGGCATGGGACCAAATTTGAAATTTGGGGTCACAGCCTGGTGGAACATGGATTTTTAGTTCATCCTCCTTGGCTGGATTGCTTTGAAGGGCATTATGTGGCGGTGGTTTAGCGTCAATTTTGATTGGGGGTGATTTAGGTTTGGTTTGCATTAAAATAGAAGACCTTTTATTTCGAATTGGTTTGGGTTCGTCAGGAATTTGATTCCTGATTATTTGCAATTTAGCTGGGTTGTACAGGGTAAGTTTTCCAATGGTACATGGTCCTCCCACTGGGTCTCTTGGTATGCCTTGCCATGTTCTATCACCACAGATAAGGAAATAGGTGGAAGGCAGCTTAGTGGGTTTAGGGAAACTCTCAGTAGGAATAGGGTAAGGTTGGGAGTTATTGCACCATGCGGTGGTGTTAGTATAGATGGAAGAGTTAGGGGATAGGTTAGGTTTTAGTTTAATACGAGCAGTAGTGGGTTTAAATCTCAGGCAAGTGGTAGCTACAGATGAGCCTAAAAGGTCTAATTCTTGGGGATCAGTGTCTAGGGAACCTAAACGTAAGAGAGTTTGGGAAATAGTGTTTGGAGAAGGAAGGAAATTATTTTCAAGGGAAGTGTTTTGGATAAACCTGTTCCAGTCAGGTATACCCACAAGACAGCTTTTGAATGGGCGACTCACGCTGTCGAGGGAAAGGCACATTGTGTCTGTGTTGGTAGCTTTGGCTAAGGTGATCCAGACGTTTTCTGTCGGTTGCTGCATCCAGCCTGGAACTGAGAAGGCTGAGGTAGTCCACGGTGGAACAAAGATGATGAGAGTCAGGAAGGTCTGGAGTCCTCTAGGAAGGGCTTGATTCTTCTTGAGGGAACCCATCGTGGACCTGTATCAGTGAGTATACATGCATGACCTCTTCCCCAGGTTATGATGGGGAAAGGTCCTAACCACTTGTCAGATATTAAGTCTTTGTATAGTACTTTGGCTTTTTCAATTGGAATGGAGTTTGTTTTGGTAAAGTGTTTAAAGGCTGGTGCCTGCCCGTCCTCAATCCTGTTAAGGAAGTTGAGGACATACATGGCTTTTTGCAGACACTCCTGTGGCGTGAGACTACTGCTCTTTCGTTTCTGCCTCTTTAACATGGATTTAAGTGTCAGATGAGCTCTTTCAACTATTGCCTGACCTGTGGGAGAGTGGGGAATACCAGTGCGGTGTTCTACACCCCACAAGGCCAAAAATTCCTGAGTGTTCTTTGCTATATAAGCAGGTCCATTATCAGTTTTGATTTGTTTAGGCACACCCATGTGAGCAAAGGCTGTGGTGAAATGTTTCTGTACATCACGGCTCTTCTCACCAGAGTGTGCTGTGGCCACAATGTAATTTGAACAGGTGTCAATGGACACATGAACGAATTTTAATTTCCCAAAAGAGTCAATGTGTGTGACATCTGTCTGCCAAATTTGCAGTGGGAGCAAGCCTCGAGGGTTTACTCCTTCTGCAGGCAATGGAGTGACCAGCTGGCAGTCAGGGCAGGCTGAAATGATGTCACGAGATTGTTTTTGAGTGAGGCCAAATTGTTTTTGCAGCGCTCGAGCACTCTGATGGAAGAAGTCGTGGGAGAGTTTGGCTTGTTCTAGCCTCTGTGGGACGACAGCTGACCCTGCTAAGAGGTCTGCTTGTCGATTCCCTTCTACTATTGGACCAGGAAGTGTGGTATGGGAGCGAACATGAGTGATAAAAAATGGTGAAGAGCGGTGATTTACAGCAGAAAGCAATTTTTGGAATAGCCGGAATAGCTGCTCATTTTTAATTTCTTTGAGGTATGAATTCTCACACCGCTGAACAATACCTACAACGTAGGCCGAGTCTGAGATGATATTGAGGTTATCTGGGAACAAGGACAAGGCACGAACAACTGCTGACAGTTCAACTAACTGAGGAGAGCCCTGGACCTTGTGAATGTCTTGTTGCCAATGCTCCCCCTCTTTCCAAACAATGACAGCATTGCCTGTGGTGCCTGAGCCGTCAGTGAAGACTGTTAAGGCGTTTGGAAGGGGGTTAGGAGACCAATTAGAAGTGTATTTAAGAGGAATTTTGTCTATGTTTTGGATAAATTTGCAAGGGGGGTAATGGATTTTAATTTCACCCGCAAAGTCAGATAAAGCAATTTGGAAGTCCAGGCTCATGGTCAGGAGTTGGTCTAGATGCTGGGAAGTGAGTGGCAGGTAGATGTAGGCGGGATCTACACCTGCAAGTTCCCAGCACCTGGTCCTGCCCTTGTAACACAATTTGGCCAATAGTTCCGGAAGGGAAACTATGGTTTTTGTGAATTGGTGGGGAAGGAAGATCCACTCCCATAGACACAGCTTACTGTTCCTGTCGTAGAGTTGACCCAGTAGTGCAAAAGGCTGGGTGGATCCTCTCAGCACCACAAGAACAGCTTCTTCTTTCTCCAGGCGTCGATGTACCTGAAAGAGACTTATTTTGTTGGCAATTAGTTTTAAGGCATCCCTAGCAACAGGGGTTAGTGTCCGTGGGGATGTTAAGTCTGGGTCTCCTTTTAGGAGTTCAAACAGTGGATGCAGGTCATCTGTGGAGAGACCCACAACAGGACGTAGCCAATTCAAGGTACCCAGAGTCTTTTGGAGGTCATTTAGGGTGGTGATTTGCAAGGGAATGGAGATTTTCTGTGGAACAATTGCTGAATTGGTGATTTGCCAACCCAGGTACTTCCAGGGAGAGGAAGTCTGGATTTTGGTTGGAGAAATAGTAAAGTTATTGCGTTGCAATGCAGCCAGCACTGCACTTGTGAGTTTTTGGACTTTGGCATCAGTGCTTGCAGCGAGCAGAATGTCATCCATGTAGTGGTAGCAAATAGCATCTGGAAAGGCAGACCTGACAGGAGAAAGGATGTTGGAGATGAAATGCTGGCAGATGGTGGGGCTGTTTTTCATTCCCTGTGGAAGAACAACCCACTGGTAGCGTTGGAGAGGCTCTGCCACATTCAGTGTTGGAAGGGAAAAGGCGAATTTCTCCTGGTCTGCAGGATGCAAGGGAATAGAGAAAAAACAGTCTTGGATGTCAATGATAACAATAGGCCAGTCTTTTGGGATCATAGCTGCTGAAGGCATCCCTGGTTGCAAGGCTCCCATCGTTTTGATGACAGCATTAATGGCTCGAAGATCATGGAGTAGCCTGTATTTACCTGAGGCTTTTTTGATGCAAAAGATGGGAGAGTTCCAGGGACTAGTAGATGGAACGATGTGGCCTAGTTTTAATTGCTCGTGGACTAATTCTTTTAAGATGGAGAGTCTTTCTCCTCTGATTGGCCACTGGTCTACCCAGATTGGGGAGGAGGGAACCCATTCCAGGCGAAGTGGCTGGCTATGGCCAGCGGCCCTTAGGACAAATTTGTGGTGAGGACAACACCCCACTGGTCTAAAATGTCTCTTCCCCATAAGGTAAAGGGGAGGTTTAGAATGTATGGCTTGGTGGTAGCCACTTGATTTTCAGGGTTTGTTACCTGAATGATGTCGTGACTCTGTATGGGAGTCTGTGGACCGCCTATACCTGTGATTTCTGTGTCACTCTTTGTTGTGGTCCAGTGTGTAGGCCAGTCAGTTGATCTTATGATGGTCATATCAGCTCCCGTATCAAGCATGCCACTAAGCGTGACCTCCTGGTTTGCTGCTGGAGAATAAAGGCGACAAGTTAGCATGGGCCGGTTATGGGAAATTGGTTTGGCCCAGTTTACCATGAGGTGGTCTTCTTGAGCACAGTTCTCCAGGAGTTGCAGAGGCTGCAGTCGAGCTAGTGGAACATCGGTGTACAAGCGAGCTGGAAGAGAAGAGGCTTGGACATGTATGGTTAGGTTACATGGATTTAGGTTAGACAGTATTTGTGGGACAACAGTTATCCCTTTGTCACGGCATTCTAAGTGTGCAGTCAGCAGGAATTTGTCATTTTTGTTTAGGGCTTGGTCTGGCTGAACAGAGACTGCAGTGATGTCAAGAGTCTCTAAAACTATGTTGTCTGTGGGATACAGGAGGATCTCTTGGACGTCATCTGTGGATGGACAGTCAGGACTCTTGGGGTCATCGCGTGGTCCTTCACGCTCCTTTATCCGTTTCCCTGGTTGAAACGGTGATGCTGCTGGTTATAGGTTCTGCCAGTGGTTCCTCCTCCTTTAGAGCGGATGGGGTCCCCCTCCTTAGTGAAGATGGAACGGCAAAAACGTGCCCAGTGATACCCCTTTTTGCATTTTGGACACAGAGTCTTAGGAAACTTGGGGGTAGGATCTGGGTTTGGGCAGTCTTGTGCAAAGTGTCCTGGTTGCTGGCATTTGAAGCACACAGTATTAGCTTTAGCAGCAGCCATGATTGCTTCCTGGATTGCCTGTGCCCTTACAGGCTCCGCTTCAATTAATGCATCTGCTATTGTTTTGCTTTTAAACTTGCTCGATCCAATCTCCTTGCAGGCCTGAATCATAGACATAGGTGTGGGATTGATTAGCGAACGCAGGACAGGTTGGCAGTCTGAGTTAGCTTGTTCTATAGCTAACCTGATAAACAGAGCATCTTGGGC
Organism: Pyrocephalus nanus; assembly: GCA_038380795.1. Taxonomy (NCBI): domain Eukaryota; kingdom Metazoa; phylum Chordata; class Aves; order Passeriformes; family Tyrannidae; genus Pyrocephalus; species Pyrocephalus nanus. The sequence goes on along the minus strand of CM076264.1, from coordinate 52,665,901 downwards.
CTCTAAAGATTTCACTTGCCTAGATATAGCTTCCCTCAGTCTGGTGGCAAAGTCATAAAAAGGCTCTTTGAGGCCTTGCTGGATATGTGCAAATGAGGGAGAAGTGGTTGTTGCTTCTGCCACAGCCTTGATAGCTTCTAAAGCTAGGCTTTTGGATTTATCCAGCCGGTGGAATGGTATTCTAGTTTGCATCCCATTGGAAGCATAAGGGCCTTCTCCATATAATTCATTAATTAAATCCTGCACAGAGATTTGCAAGGAACCGTGTGACCCATCAGCATATTGTCGAATCAATTTTTTCCACTCTTGTTCAAATAGGGAATATTGCATCAAATTCAGAAGCCCTTTGGTTATTACCCGAATGTCAGAGGGTGTTAAAGTGTAAGCGGCGAACAATGAGTCAAGCATGCCAGAGACGAAAGGCGAATCTAAGCCATAATCACTAACTGCTTTCTTAGCGTCCCGGAGAATGGGGTAGGGGACAGGTTCCCAAACTGGTTGTCGGTTGTTCTCTCGGAATACCGGGAAAACTTTCATTAATTCTAGGTCCCCAGCATCCTCTGCCTGCTTGCGAGAACTCTGCCATCTGTTCTCAGGGGCAGGAGTGTCAGTGTCTGTGTCAGAGCAGGCTGGGCTGTCAGCTCGCTGAGAGGAATGCAGGCTCCGGCCCCTCCCCCCTGGGAACCTGACTCCGCGTGGCCGCGGGGGAGGAGGGGGGGTGGATTCGGGGCTGACGTCATCCCGGAGCGGGGGCGTGGTTAGCTGTTTCGCGCGGCGAGGGGCGGAGAGGGAGCCCTCGGCGCCATGTTGTGAGCCCGGTGGGCGGGCTTTGCTAGTTTTCGCGGGCTTTTTGGATGGAAGAGAAGGACTCTCCCTGCCCTGGTCGCCATTTTCGGCGTGTTTTTGCTTTTTCAACTGCGGCAGAATCAAACGCCAGGACATGAGAGAGAGACCTGCAGCCTTGTCGCCTTGTTCAAAGGCGTGTGCTAACGTGTCTCCCAGCTGATGCCATCGGCGGTATGTTAGTAAGTCCGCAGAGAGCAGTTGGTGTTTAGAAAGCCACTTGGTTAATGTTTTAAGGGACTTTCGGTCTAAGGGAAGCCCCTCCGATGTTACCAAAACCTTAATACGTTCGTAAAATTGCTTCTCTACATTAGAAAGCCGATTTCCCATATTTTAGGGTTTAAAGGGTTAAATGGATCACTCACTCGAATCCTCAGTCGGCCACGGGAGGACCAGGGCTGCGCTGCGCTGGTCCAGCGGCGTGTCCGGCGGCGTGGGAGCCGCGGGTAGCAACGGCTCCCCCGCGCTCCGTCTCTCTCCTCGGCGCCGCGGCGGGGTGCGCGGAGGTGGGGGGGGCACTCGGTGCGCGAGTTTTTTCGCGGCGCCCGGGGCCGGGGCGCGCGGCAGGGCGGGTGCGACCGCGGAGCGGCCGGGCTATGTCCCGCCGCGCGGCTGCGCGGGCCCCGGCGAGGGGGGGTAGCGGCGCCCGCTTCCGGATCGGCTGTGCGGGCTCGGGGCCGGGGTCGCTCCCGGAACAGCGTCTGCCCAGGCAGAACGGGGGCTGATCCCCGCGCGGTTTTAGCAGGGAGCGGGGGGGGCTAGCTCTGCCGCGTGAGTGGCAGTCGCAGCAGGTCCGTTGGCGGCGCGGTGCCCCCGGGGTAGCAGCGTCTTACCGGAGCGGTCGGTGCGTCAGTGCCGGGGTCTCACACAGCTGGACTTCAGCAGCAGGAACAGCGTCTGAGGACTGACTGGACCGAGTCCAGGAGTTACATGAGTGAGGAAGGTCCTTGGGCGAGCCCGGACTCCGGAAATCCTAGGCTAGCAGTAGCTCAGGTGAACAGGGATCTTCCTTAATATAAGAAAGATGAGTCCTGGCCACGTTGGGAGCGCCATTTATCGCTTACGGGGAAAGAGGGGGTCCCCTGGGCGAATTGGACCCTGATGGGCACACTTTGCATTGGGGAAAGAGACACACACATACGCGATATATGTCTCGCAAAATGGCCGTTTAATACAACAAGAAGTTAGCTTTTATACAGTGGGATACAGAAAATTCGGGAACAGGGGTGGATCTTTGGCTTGAAGCACCAAATCCAGGGTTTTAGTGATAAGGGGGTTTGAAAGGATAGGTTAGGGGGTATATTTGGCCATATATGGTAAAGGGAATGCAAGGGAAGAAGTGGTGGGAGGCACAGACAGGGGGGTCTGTGGGGGTCTTGCTAGCTGCCCTTATCGCTGGACTCAGGCGTATCCTGTAGCTGCAGTTGTCAGGATAGATGGATTTCTTCCTCGGAGGCCTCTTCCTTACAGCTCTCCTGCATTCTTCGCCATTGCTTGTAGACCACTATAGGCCCACTTCCTACAAAAAAAGACTCATTGAAAGAACACATACTTTAAAGAACAATGGAAATTCAGTAGTTCAAAAGCTTTGTCCTAACTTTTCACTCAGGTTCCAATTGTTTCCTTTGTTTGGAAAACTGTTGCTACAAAGGGAAAGGATATTTATCCAAATACAACTAAAATCATTTTTTTCATTGCAGTGAGCACTCTTCCCTGAATAAACTGGTCAGAATGTCCTCGGTCACTTCTAACTCATTGTGACTTCCTCCAGTGTCCTGTTAAGTGGTTTTTCAATCAAAGCAGGTATTTCCTTTATGGGAAGGCTTTCTTACTACTCTTTGGCTTTTCATTCGCTCTGTGCTACTTTCGGGGGCTGTGTTGATGTGTTCAATTTTTTTTAAGGCTTACTTTTTCCATCTTCCCCTTGGGCTAATAGAGTTCAGACCACAACTGCAAGCAGAGTTGTGTATGTAACTGTAGCTTGCCTTCCAGATGGTCACCTCATTGAAATGTCGTTATGTAAAATCATTAGACACGCAATCCTGTCTTCACATTGTGGACAGTCCAGTCTTAAGGTACAATCCAGTCCAAGACTTGCACTGTCTTGCTATTCAGAAATAGTGTTGATTTTTTTTTTCTTTCAGCATGTGTGAGGATGACTTTCTACAGCTTTGTAGTAAGTGGTTTTACAATGCATTATTTTCACAATGTTCCTTCTCCAGTTTTTGCTGATGATGATCAGTGTTGCTGGTAGTCCATCACAGCTCTCTTCATTATAGATTTGAAAGAGAACTGGTGGGTGATTTCATGATATTATTATTGATATGGTGGATGAAAAAATATTTATTGATACAGCAGGAGAAAAACTGAGAATATTTTTCAGTTTTTAGAACAGCCATCATATTTTGGTTCACCCAAAAATATAGAGGAAAGCTACGAATAAGTTCTGGTAGGCTAAATGGCTACAAGTCCCCTCTCTCAGCTTTGTACAATGCCTTTACTAAGGGTTAATAAAAGTTCCACACCAGCTGTTAGAAGTGCATATGTTGAGAGAGATTTAAACTGGAGGTGAGCCACTGAGACTTTCCTCTATAAGAAGGGTCAGAAGGAGGATCTGGGGAACTACAGGTCTGTCAGACTGACCTCAATGCCCAGGAAGAGGATGGAACAGATTCTTTTGAGTGAGATCATCCAGCATGTACAGGACAGACAAGGGATCAGACCCAGCCAGCATGAGTTTCGGAAAGGCAGGTCCTGCTTGACCACCTTTGATGGTCAGGTGACCCACCTAGTGGATGAAGGAAAGGCTGTGGATGTTGTCGGTCTGAACTTCAGTAAAGTCTTTGTTAGTGGCTTCCATGGCATTCTCCTGGAAAAGCTGGAAGTTCATGGCTTGGAGAGATGTACTCCTTGCTGGGTTAAAAACATTCTGGATGTCTGAGTGCAGAGAATGGTAGTGAATAGTGCTAGATCCAGCAGTGGCTGGTTACTAGTGGCATTCCCCATGGCTCAGTATTAGGCGCAGTCCTGTTTCATATCTTTACAGATGATCTGGACAAAAGGATCAAGTGCACCCCCAGAAAGTTTGTGGCCAACAAACACCATGTTAGGTGGGAGTGCTGATCGGCTGGAGGGTAGGAGGACTCTGCAGAGGGATCTGGACAGCCTGGATTGATGGGCTAAGGTCAGGCCTTAAGGTGAGTCCTGCCCTTCCATCACAACCCCATGCAGCACTACAGTCTTTGTGAAGAGTGACTGGAAAGTGGCCCAGCAGAAAAGAACCTTTAGGTTGACTCTTTACTTGTACCATCCACAGATATCATTGACTCTTCACTAGACAGTGAAGAGTCACAGACTCTTTCACTAGACAGCTTTGTTGCCATTGCTACTCAGGTTTTGTTTTGTTTTACTATTTTCTTGATGGTTCTCCTTTAAGCAGGAATTTCATCCCCCCAGCAACCATCAAATTTTTATTGGAGCATTTTTTTATGCCACCTGCACTTAATGTGAAGTATATATGTCTCTATTCTATTTCTTTGTTTTGGCTAAAAATGGTATCTCTATATTGTCTCCTCCAATATCACAGAGTGGAAGCTATAGTATTACTGGTGTTATTACTGACATCAGTAGATCAGTAATTTATTATTTTTTTCTGTCAGTGAAGCTGCACAAAAGAATCTTTCTTTTTTCCTCCACTTTTAATTTTTTTCTTACTTTTATCTCATGTCTTGTTCCTACTACCACCCTACGGTTAACAGGATTTTGTCTGGAAAGCCCATAGTCTCAAAGTCACACCTCTGACTGTTGATTCCTTTGCTTGCAGTTTCAACTTTTTTTTTTTCTTTCCTAAAAATCACCCTAATTTGCTTGTTTGGGACTTTATATACTGCCCTCATATTTCTTGTTCAATGTGTTTGCGAACCCTTGCATGTAAATTAACCAATTTTTTATTAGAATACATCTTTAGAGATGGGTTGCAGCTCTAGCTATTGTTCAAGCCACGTGCATGCAAACTCATATTCTGCAGCTCCCTCTGAACTTTCTCTTTCATCTGGTTGACTGCATCTACCAGTCCCTCTGTGATAAGCATAGATGTGGGCAAGCCAGCCCTTAATATTCAGGTATGGAGTCTGAAAACAGTCTAATAATTCTTTAACTGCATAAATGCATGAAACTGTCGTTAGTCTGCAGAGAGAACTTCATTTTTGTGAATAATGAATTTGCAGCAGATGAACTGGATGTTACATTGTACAATGTACAGCATTGTACAACGGTAGAATTCCAGCTTTATGGATGCTTCAGTGACAAGGTGCTCTCTTTGCTCATAAGGATACCTCCTTGTTAATATAATTATCTTCTTCTAAAGCTCAAAACTTAAGAAACACAAAGCTGAATCCTTTATTCTTACAATCATCAGATGTAGTTTAACTGAGAGGACTAGGAAAAATTTCAGCTCCTGCTTCCTCTATCTCTGCCTGCTATGGCTATAATGTCCTGCTGAAGAAAACTGGTTTTATCCAGTTTCTTATGAGGTTAGAATAAGTGATATTTTGAAAAAAACCCCAGAGGATGTAAGCCTCTTTGTGGCTGAATATCTGCACTCTTTACTGCCACATACCCTGCAAAACGCGCAAAACCCTCCTCAGTGTTTCAAACATCAAAAATAAGCCTCTTATGTTGTGTGGGAAAGACGAGTTGCAACTACATTTCTATAATTTTTGTAGCTATCCAGGTTTTCATTTCAGTTAACAGGGTTTTTGTTTTAAAGATGTTAAAATGGGGTTGATCTGTCCAAAGAGTCCTCAAATAAGAGAGGAACTCTGTGTCTCACCAGCCAGCTCAAGTCCTGCTCTCCTGTATTTTCTTTTGATTGCTAGGTTCCATGGCCCTCAACCTGGATTTCATGATTTTATCTGCTCTCCCTACTTGGAGACTGCCATCATGAAAATAAAACCTGTTCAGCACCAGCAGTCACTTGAGGTTCAGCATTTTTCTCATTAACTTTTTGGTTTTTTTTTTCCCCCCACATCCTACTTGGCTTTACCAGAAAATGCTCTGAATGCACATCTCATCACTCCACCTAGTGATATTCTTACCTGTAGCTGTCAGGAGCAGAAACTGAAAGAAATGCTTTCTCTTCTATCCTGAAAACCTCTTACTGGATGAATTCCTCTGGGACTTTGCTGAAATTGTAAAAAAACATTTTAACAAGATAAGTATGAAGTACTTATATCTTAAAAATTACTCCGAATTTTTTTTAAGAAAAGTTTATTTAAGTTTCTTAAATTATTTTTTAAAAAAGCAGAAATAAGTCAATCTCTGAAAATTATTTTTCTTTTCTTGTTGGTCTAAGGACATAACTTTCCCTTTCCTTAATCTATGTGACAGTCTTATCAGGTCATTGCAGCTCCCAGATCAAAGATTGTTAAAATAGTAACATATTTTAATTCTGGTTTATTATTCACAGAAAGAGGTAAGAAATAATACTAAGTCAAAATTCAAGCAAACAAGGATCAAGAATTAACAGTAGTGACAACCTAACAAACAGAAAAAACACCATAATTATATCTAGAGATAAAGCATAGGGCAGAGAGGCTTTATGTTAAAACAAATTAATTTCTGCAAAGATATACTCTGTAATGTAAGAAATTATAATTAGAGTTCTATAATGAAGACTACCTAAGAGCTGTATAAGAACATTCTAAACATTACAGTTCACTAGTGGATAGGTAAATGCACCCCTAAAATAATCTCACTGAGGTGAAATAGGTTTAGTAGTAGTAGTAGTAATATTTTGGGAGCTGAGGAGACAAGTATTTCTAGAAAATTAAAAAAGAAAAGCAATATAAATGTTTCCTTGCCTAAAAAAAAATAATTATCTTTCAATTCAAATATATGTCCGGGGAAAACAAGGTTCTCTTTGATAATCTTGCCCCAAAAGAGGAAATTACTTGCGCCAACAGTGTAGTAATGCTCTTCTTCTGACAATTATTTTACTTCTTTATCTAGTAACTCAAAGTCCAACTAATAATACCATAAGCTCATGCCTATCAACATTTGCATTATGGGTTGAACTGAACAAGAAAAAATATGAGTAATTTATTTAAGTTACATGAAGTAAGTTCAGTAACTTCATGAGCAATATGTGCTCTGGATTACTTGTTTCCTTAATCATTCACTGAAGAATGTGCCTACATTCGCTTTCTTGACCATAAAAAAGTTTTAGCAATGTAAGCAGGATAGGTAAGTGAACATAATTTTTTTAGTTTGTAATATATAAATTATAAAATTTAATTATAAAATAGAGGATTTTTTTAGCACTAACGAGTGTCAGATGACTACCCCAAGCTACAGCGTCTGTGGGAAAGTAATTGGAAATGAGCTACCCTGCTTTGAAATAACTAGTGCCTGTCTTACAGACTCAGAACAATCATAGTCCCTCCCAGTTCAATTTATTTATCTATATCCTGTATAGGGGAGAAAATCTCCACCCTTTACCTTAATACTGCCCCAAAAAAAGCTTTACGCTTGTTCCCATTGTGATTAGGCAGATACATAGACAAAGATATGGAGTAAGAGTATCACCTTGATGTATGACAAAAAAAGCCAGAAATTTATTTCTATTACCAGTTATATAATGTTTCATATTTCGTTATGACTTTAAAGACAGTTTGGTATTCCTGAAGGGCTAACACATAATCTGGCAATAAAATTTCTATAGATGAAAAACTTCTCTCATGATACTTCTTTGTCATACTATTAGAGAGGACCAATAAAACAGATTTATGGTACTCTAAAAATCTGCTGACAATGGAACTGGGTTTGTTTGCTTGTTTTTGTATTGAGTGATTTAAATTAGAATTCTCTCTTCTCCTTTTTGTCCTTTATGAAGAAATATTCAATGAATAAAAATAAACAGGAAAATTCAGCCAGGCTTGAAAATTTCAGATGTAGATCACCACTATGGAAAAATAAATTATTAAAATCCATTCTTGGAAACTATGAAGTATGAAGAATTTTTTTAAATGTAAATTTTATTGAATCTAAATTTCTCACTGAGGTATTCCAAGTTAAAAAAATTACTTTAATAATAAAATCAATTAGAAGACTTTGAAAGCTGCTGCGTGCATTACCTTTTACTGTCAGACAATGCATCAAAGAAAACATAAAATAGGAAGCAAGCAAAACTGACTCTTTGGTGTTGAAGACAAGACCCTTTTGTAAACACATTAGTGACAAGAGATAGTGTTTTTCACTCAGTATGCTCTGAGGCATAATGAATTTAGGGCCCAAACTGAAATATATTTTCCTCCAAAAAGCACAATCATTTACCCAACCATTGATTTGTTACTTGGTGTGTTGACACTTTATGATGAATTTCTTCAGAGCTAACTTACCTTATTTTTCAGATAATAAATAATGCACAAAGGAAAGAAAACAATACACGCACACACAACCCCCACATTCATATCTTTATTTTTTCAATTGAATACTTTCTTTCATGTAAAAAGGGGAGGTTTCCTCGACCCTTAGAGTGGGGAGATCTCCTCCACCCTTAGTATTTAATTTGTCTGTCAGTGCCGCAGGAAAGATGAGACCCTTGCGCCCAACCAGTCTGTCAGCATCCCATGCTGGGGACCCTTCACTGAACATTCCTGCTGGATTGGAGTGCAATTCAACTGTCTTTTTCAGGGAGCAAAGCCAGCAGCATAAGGGAGACCCCCTCAGTGGGTCTTTCCACTTTATTGGCGTGGTTACCCACTGCTGGCAACTGCCAGCGACTATGAAGGACTCACACTAACCCTTTATGGAACACTCTTTATTAATATAAAATTGTTTAAAGATTGCTGCAAAAACATACTTAAAACAACACACAGACAAGCTCTAATCCCAACAGAAGTATTCAGTGCACACAGAGTATAGTTCCTACCCAATATGCATCCCTATGGGAGAGAAGACAGATCCAACCGATCTATTGATCCCAGCAGTTACAATGGAATCTTCCCACACTTTTCTCCCATTCTCGACTTACTTTTATACTATTTCTTTTTGTTTAAGTGGAGGTTGAGTGACTTAAGTCATACATACTTTTGTTACTGATTGGTGTAAAATTCTCTCTCTTCACTTTTAAAGATAGTCAAAGAAATATAAGGCACACACCCAAGTGGGGAGTGGTTATGCCTTGGAGGTGGGTAATTTTGGGATGGAGATGTGCATTAATATTACAATTAGGCTTTAATGGACCAAGTCCATCTAACGAGAGAGATTTTGCCAGAGTTGTTGCCTTAGCGGAAGGACATCTCCCATCTCCCTTGGGTGACAGTTGCTATATGGTTTATCAGCTGAAAAGTACCATTTAGATCCTCTCCCTACAAGAATTTCCACAGAGCCTGCCCACGGTGTCCCCACTCTGCTCCATCCTCCGTTCCTTCCCTCTTAGCAGGTGTTTACTATTGTGTGGGTAATCATCATGGAGCTGCCAGCTGCATTCCATTCAGGGAGAAGGAGATGTACTTTACCCTATAATTTCTGTACCATTATAACTTTTGTTAGGATGTGAATATAATGACTCAGTTTCCTTTAATTTTTACTGCCAGCCATCTTCCCACACTATCCTTATTGAATATTGAGGTTGCTTAGGTGATGTACAAGGACTTATAAAATCAAAAACATTGAATAATCTTATTTTCATTTACTAATGTAACCCATTTATTAAAGATAAATAGTTTCTTAATTTATAAATATTTCAGTATGTCATTTTATACATATTTTTTATTACACTGTGTTTTTTCCTCCCAGTTGCAGAAATTAAATATGTGGATTTTAAAGCCTGTATCATTAACTCACTCAAGTTTGAAATATTGTCTTATTCATAATGTTGCAGTTTTTACCTGGGCTTTCTATAATTATATATAATTTTAGTATAACATCAGCACTGAGTATTATGAAGGAGACAGACACCTGACTCTAATCTTAAAAGTAATTTGTTTATTCTAAATGAGTCAATAAGGAGTGCTAGACAATCAAGGAGGAGTAAGAATCCTCCCAAGAAGAGGAAGAAAATCTAGAGTAAAGAACACCACAATTCTAAAATATATGTGCCAACTCTATTTCTGGAGAAAACTTTCCTTTTCCACTGAATATACAGAGTAACATAAACAATAAACTCAGATTAGAGGAATAACAGAATCTTTGAACTGGACAAAATTATTTTTCCAAAACTGATACAGACTGTTTTCCTTTTCACTTGTTTTACCTATTACTTCATAGCACAAGTCATGTTGCAAGACATGTAAGAAAACTAGGAAATAGTACAAACTGATTGAAGAAAGCCCAAGCAAGTATACAGACCTACCATAAAGCTTCCAGCCTGAGAGCACTGGGGCAAACAGCCCAAGGTCTCTCAAAATTTCTACAAATTCTCTTTGTGTTAAATGTGGTTGCAGCCTGACCTCAGCAAACATAGAACAAACTCACTCATCTCTTCTCTGGAATTTAAATCTAATAAAATCATGAGCAAGTCACAAAGATTTATATCATGTATACGTGCCCACGTGTGCATGTATACATAAAGTCATTCATTAAATTGGCTTAAGGAATTGCCTGTTCACTGTCACTTCTAGCCTGAAGATCACATATAAAATCCCCTGATTTTCTGAGATCAAAATAACATTTGAAACATGATAAGGAGGTGCTTTTAGAATTTGTGACAGCTTTTCTAATTCAAGACTTTTTCTCCCTATTTTCGAACCTTTTGCATTTTTACCTTTTCTCAAAGCATTTTTCCCACTTCCTAAATATCTTGCTTTGTTCTTTTCTTTCCTCCTCTTTCTAGATACTCCTCTGAGTGTTCTCTCCTTGGCTATGTATTTTGCCCCGCTGCTTCTTTTGAAGTCAGTGGCAAATCTCTTATTGATTTCAGCGTGAGAAAGATCAGCTTTCACTCCTTTGCTTCTCTCCGTTTTACCATCTCTAATAGCTAGTAGCAAAGTCCTACTGACTGTGTCTCTGATCTCTGAAGTGCTGGTATACCATGCTTTTGAGTTTTGATCCCAGTCAGATCACTTTTTGACAGCCAGAACTGTATCAAAATAGAAGCACTACTGTGCTAACAAAAAAAAAAAAAAAACCAAAAAAAAAAAAACACAAAAACCCACAAAACAAAACAGCAAAACCAACAAAAAAACCCCACAGGGATCATGAGCTACGTTTTATTCTTTTCAGCTAGTGCTGAGTGCTAGGATTTCTTGTGTTATGTGATTTCTCCTTCCCAACTACTAAACTTCTCTCAGTCATGCTCATGCTGTTCATTAATTCTACCCACTCAGTAAGGCAAGACGAAAAGAAGGCAGAGGAAGGCAGAAAGCAGTAATTCTTCTGTTTCACTCCTGGAATTTCTTCATCAACTATCTTAATAAAACGCAGGTGAACAATTTGGGGATATTTTTATTAATATGACTTGTATCAATAGAAGGTGTATTAAAACCAACACTGTTGCTTGCAATGATTTGTTTTCATGTCTGGCAACAGTAAAGGCAAACACAGCATGATACTATGTTCTTATGTTCTCCTTGATACCTCTCCTCTTAATTCACTATCCTCAGGAGATACTTTATCATGATTAAACATTTTACCCGAGTTTAAATACAAATCGATAAGTTTGGTCTTAGGGATAGGACCTGAATGTCTTATGTTTAATCTGAAATTCCATTTTGTTTGCCTGATGTTTGCTTGCATAAATATCTATGTATGTGTGTATAGGCACACATAAATCTACACATATGCATGCACATATAAATGCAAGAGAGAGAAAAAGACCATGAACAGTGTATGTGAGAACACATTCAGTTTAAAGGGGATGTAGTGTGAAAGACTGTGGTGATCCTGGGACTTACCAATATCTAAACTCATTTTTGAAGGCATTGTTTAATGCCTTTAAGTAGCAGGCAAGATTTCTTTCATGGTATTACTTTACAGTGTCTGTAATAAAAATTTAGATCTACGCTGAGAAAGTATGGAAGAGGTAATCTTCTTGCATGTCTCCTAAAATCTTACTGTCAAGAGGAGCCACTTGTGGTAAGACTTCAAATCTTAAAACTATATTTCCATAATCACATTGGATGAAGCTACCCATATCAGTTCATCCCAGATACAACTGATCTATTACTGTGTTTCTTTTCTGCATGGAAAAATTGTGAATGAAAGTCAAAGATGAGACATTAAAACACAGTGAAACAAAGAAAAGGGGAAGAGATGGATATTCCAATTAAGAATACAGATAGAGCTTTACAAAAGTAACGGATTTTGTGTAGATTTTGTGTTCACCAATTTAGCATGCTTTGATACGCATCTGAATTTTTAACGTTTAATGTTTTTTCATTAAAAATCGATTTTTAGTGTTATTTAAAACAGAGTATGAGAAATATCATTCAATGTAGTTTGTCCCCCCAAAATAATGTTTTTAAGAAGATTCTGATTTCCTCTAAAGATACAAATTTTTGATTGCAGAGAAAAAAAAGAAAACAAAAACCAACAAAACAACTTTGAACTGAAATTAATAATTGTTTGGGATTTTTTCTTCTTAAAATATCATAAAAGTAAAAATAAAAAATATTCTAAGAGAAAAAAATATAGACTGAATTTTAAAATACTTGACTTAGTTCTCCAACATATTTGAAACCAAACTTGTGGATAAGAATATCCACTTGGAATTTCTAGATCATTCATAGATAAAGCCTTTGTATTGAAAGCCATTTTGAAACTAATCCAACTTTTAGCTAATATTTCATATAATAAACTTTAAACAATCCAACCAATTTTGCAGAGTTTGAAAAAAAAGATAAAAAATTTTGAGACCTAAGTAAAACTTCAGAAGTCACAAAGATAAATCGCCTAGAAACTACTTTTACCCTGATATATTAAATGCATTGTGCTAACCTATCATTATGGAATATCAGTCATATTGCATTAGCTTACTAGGTGTTTAGCAGCAGTTTCTGTATTACAATTCTAAACTACTAAATTGTTTTTAATCATAAGATAATATATTTATTTTGATTTATATATTGCAGATAAATCATTGAAGTTATGCTTATTGACACAAAATTACACTTTAATACATTGTATGAAATGTTAGTTCACTGATGACAAAACCAGTTAGAATATATTTTCTAGGACATTTTTGTTTCATGAATTGATTTTAATGATAGAACATGCTAATTAATTAGCATGCTTTCTTTTCTGAATGAATGTATGTTATAGAGCCATGCATTGCTATTTGATGTTACATAGAAAAAACATATTAAATATTATAAATGGAAATTTAGAATATATTCTTGACATAAAATATGTTTATTTAGAAATCTATTACTAGGAAAAAAATGTTTCTTTTTTTTTTCAGTGCGTGACACTGCCACTGGAGCTTGTGACTGTTTCTGGTGCCTTAAGTTCAAGAATAATGTCAATGCAGTATAAATAAAAGAACTACAGAAACTACTTGGATGTTGAGAGTGAATTAATTAAATTTTATTTTCTTAATAAAGTAGTAGGTAAAAAAAATATGGATAGATACAATATAAATCTGAACATTCTTTTATTTATGTCAAAAGTGCAACAAAATCCAGTGTCTAGGAGATGAAATTCAGCAAGGTCGGCTGAAAGATGTGGTTATTATAAGATCAAACTTGGACCACCTTACAGTCAACCTTTCCCATCTTAAAAAAGATCTATCTTTTGCAAAGGAACATTTTAGCTATGATTGCACATTTTAAAAGAGTCATTAATTCAAAATCAAACTTGAATATGTCTAGTGAAGCATAAAGATGTGGAATATTCAGAAAAGTTTATTAAATAAGCATCTCTTCTAGCTTTTTAATTAATAGAGTATAAAGCCAAGGCTGATAAATGCTAACAATGTATTGACAGGTAGTTGCATCTTTGATCCTAATTGAATTCACTTACTTGTCAAATGATACATGAAAGAGTAGCTATGTCTTCAGATGACTTCATTATACACAGGTTTGATGAGAGTACCACTAATGATTCTGTCTTTCAAGACTCAGAAAGGAGAAAAAGGATTCAAGTCTTCTTTAAGATCAACAAAATATAATTACTTGATTCTTCATCACATTCTGGTTTTAGGGGGTATTGTCTTTATGACAAAGCTTTAGCCAGCTAAAAAGGTCTGGTAATTTCAAGAAATCTTTGTTTTGGAATCCTCTGTAAGCTAACCCAAGACAGTTTCTTCATGTTCTGTATGCCTATACTATGTGCCTATATTAGGAAATAGTTCTGTTAGGAAGAAATGGTTCAGCTTCTGAGTTCCTGTACCTTCAGTACTTGTTGTCTGCCCAGAATGTGTCAGTGGTACTCCTTGTATCATTTCTGCTGCACTTGCCAGCTTCTCTGAATCTCTGATAAAGGTCCTTATCATAGTTCATTGTCTTGAATTTCACACTGTAAAGTGTATCATTACCGTATTCATATAAATTCTTTGAGAAAAAAATTATATTACTGATTTCTCTTTTAAAAAATTGTTAAATAAGTAGTTTATTAATCTTGTATCAGCAACATATAAGATTCACTTTTAAGAATCAGAAATATAACATTATGGTCCAAGTCTACCAGTATAATCTAAGCAAATTACATTGTTATTCTGTCCTTAGAAACAAGCTGATAGCTGAATCTTCTGGTGCTTTTATAACTAAAACTTGACCTGGTCCATTATGAAATGATTCACAGCATAATTCTTTTGTTGTTTTTTGTTCCTTCCACTACTCATCATGCAACTTTACTTGATTTGCCTATAGGCAAGTCCTACTTGCAATGCATGGCAATCTGTGTGTTTAAATAAGCTTTTGTTTCAAGCACAATTTTTTTTTTGTTTTTTTTTTTTAAACTTAGGTGCTACTTATTCCTTTTCTTTAAAGACACTTTGAACATATGATTTCATAGCATTCAGCTGGGAAAAGTGAAGCAAAAAATTTTATGCTCAAAGAATCAGGAAAATAATTCTAATGAAAATGTACATAAAGGATCATTGATCTGTAGCTGTGTCTATGAAATATAGTTTACACGCTACTTTTTTGCAATTTATCAGGCTTTTTATGAATTCAGGGAAAGGGATCTGAATTACTTTCTAATGCACTATAAATAATAATAAAAAAAAAAAATCAATGCCTGAGGATTGCTTCTGTGCTACAAAAAACCCCAGCTTTTAACAGCATTTCTTGCCTGCTTTTTCTTTCAGATATACTCTTCCAGAATAACAAGAAAACTTGGAATGAGCATGTCTTAGGTTTAAATAGAAAGGTTTTTAGTGGTGGATGGCTGCAGGGGAGCAGCCTCTGTGGGGAGAAACAGGGCTACCCCATGCTGAACTCAGCCATCTCCAGACAGTTTCATCTAACATGCTGCAAGGCACAGCTGAGCCCCTCAGCCAAGCTCGTGGCACTTCACTGAAAACGTATTAAAGAAAAGGAAAAAAACACTGTGGGAGAGAGGAGTGAGGAAAAACCATGAGGGAACAAGCCCTACAGACACCCAAGTGCAGTCCATGAAGAAGGTGGAGGAGGTCTCGAGGTGCTGGAGAGGAGATTCCCCTGAAGCCCTTGGAGAGGGCCATGGTGTTACACCTCGGTCCAGAAGCTCCACGCTTTTACCAGTTGTACACCTTAATTTTAGACTTAAGAGATTTTGCCCACATGAACCCCTGCAAATTCTTTGATTCTTTGATACCTTAAATTCATGTCCAGAGAAAAACTACACATTTTTCTCTAAGACATTTATTTTAATTTGGAGACAAAATAGGCAGTTTCGCAAAAACAATATTACGAAAACAACATGCAACAAGAACATTACAACAGGTTACTCAGACTAGCAAGCACTGGTATGGAGTAGAGAATCTCTGTTACACCCAGCAAACACAAGCTCCATACAATTTAAATGAAATACCCACAAATTAAAGTGAAATACAGAAAATAAGTATTGGAGTTGTCCACAGAAGTAAAGGAAGAGAGATTATGAGAAGAAAGAATAAAGAGAGAAAGAGATGAGACAGATGTATTTACCAATCTGGAGGTCACACGTTGACAGGTCAGGAGGACAGAGGCCAAGGGAAGATGGAGACCGTGTATGTCTGTTTATAGACTCTGGTCACTCCTCCTAGGCAGGACCTTTGAGTCACTGTCCCCCTAGCCAAAGTGAGGGGTGCCACAGCCACTTAGAGACTACAGGGTGTGTGGTGTGGGCAGGCCACCAGGCAGCCTTACTGACTGACAGCCCAGCTGCATGGCTTTCCCTGCCATGTGCTCTTCATGGGCACAGCCATGTTGGCTACAGGCCTAGGCCTTGTCCTTCTCGCCCTTCCCCCCCCAACACACACAAACAGACAACATGGTTTATTCAACCCATCAGTCAAACAATCCGGTGAGATACGAATCCAGTCTCTGACACATGGTGAAGCAGTTTATTCCTGCAGCCCACGGAGGGGACACTGTGGAGTAGATATCCACAATGGAGCACGTGGAAGACCTTGTGGCAAATGGAGAGGAGGTCATGAAGGAGCAGGTTTTCTGGAAGAACCTGGGGCCCATGACAGCCATCCATGCTCTAGCACTCTGTGTCTGAAGGACTGGGTCACACGAAAAGGACCCACACTGGAGCAGTTCTTCAGGAACTATAGCCTGTGGGAAGGACCCATACTGGAGTGGTTTCTGAAAGACTGTATTCCATGAGAGCGACTCCACATGGAACAGGGGAGCAGAAGGGATGAACTGTTAGAAGCTGACCATAGCTCCCCACTCCCCATTTTCCCTTGGAGCTTGTAGGTAAATGGTCACCAACCATCTGTGTTTATGAGAAACAAGTATGTGGATCATGAACTCCTCCTGTAACAGGCTTCCAGATGCACCATTGCAGCCCAGAAGTTAATACTGGAAAAGCCAGTCAGCTATAATTCCTTGTTAAAGAGGTTAGTATGTACTAAGTGTAGAATGCATGGGATTACTAGACAGTCAAGGAATAGACGCTATCTTTTTGGTAAGGTGAATAAAAAACATGCAAAAACAACAGCACAGGTCTAGGATAGTTAAGACTGTTCTATGCACAAGCTTCTGACAATAATGCACAGCAAAAATTTTTTGCTATGTGGCTTGCCACAGTCTAGGACACAGTACAGACCTGGGTAGATTTTTAGTAAAATCCAGTATATTTGGTTCTGTGTTCCAGAGGTGTTTAGATTTTTCCTGGATTAAAGCCACAATCAGATAATTAAGTGGAATAAGTGAAGTTTGTAGACTTAAGCTGTTAGGGTGATTAAATTATAAAGTGCCAGATGTTTTGATTTTTTGAACAGAATGTCTTTGGGATTTTATTGATTATGTTGTCAGAACTGAAAATAATCATAAGGCAACAGAAGTCAATTGATCAGTTCTTTACAATTAAGTGTAGCTGCTATGTACAATACACATAAATTTTCCTAGATGGGTTTTAGGGAATAATGCTATCTAAATTTAAATTATATGACAAAGTATAGTATACACAGTTGTAAAGACCCTAACATGAAGTAATTAGCCATGAAATACTTATATTCCTGAAGCTCTATTAAAACCACTAATATTCACTTACTATCTCTGAAGAGATCATTTTACCAGGTGTCAGCTCAAAAAATATTCATAGCATGAAAACAATAGCTGGAAGCTAATTTTAATATATTGAGTGAGATTCTTCTCAGAAGATCATGCAGTGTATATTTCCATTGAAATTTATCACAGCCAGGTTGGACAGGGAGTTGAGCAACGTGGTGTAGTGGGAGGTGTCTGTTCATGACAGAGGGATTGAAACTAGATGATCAGTGAGGTCACTTACAAGCCAAACCTTTCTATGATTCTATGACAAGTACGTGGGCAGGTACTTGTGAGAAAAAAATAACTCATTATACAAAAGTCTAAATGAACGAGAATTTGCTAACAGTTAAGTTTTAGTATTTTTCCCATATCAGGATGAGCTCAGACACTATTTTTTACTTGGATAACAGATCATCTCTACATGACTGTATTGTGGTCCTGGTATTGCATCATGTCTCTTAGATCTTTTAAACTGGGATATAAAGCCATTCTGTAGACTGATGAACTGAGAGGATATCTCCCACACTCAATGTCCAGTTATCCTTTGTCTTGTTGAAATTCGTGTAAGGAAAGTAATTACTTATTCCTAGAGGTATGAATAAAATCAGTTTGTAGTGGATTCAAAATTTAAATGGAAACTACATTTGACATATCATTAAATGCAATTTTGCTTCTCTTATGGAGGTGACATAAAATGATGGCAGGTATAATGCCATATTTTCTACTCAGTTGTCTCTGAATCAGCAGGTTTCATGCTCTAATTAAGTAGGAGAACATGAAATTGTTAGTACTCACATAGGAAAAATATGTGTTGGTTCTGGTTTGCTTTGGCCTAGAAGCCAAGGTCATCAAAAAGTATTACACTGTAGACTTAAAGACATCTGATCTGAAGAGAATAAAATACTTCTATCAAAGGCAATTTGACTGCAGCCCCAGAGATGAAAGGCGAGTGACTAATCATCTCTTTCCCTGAGTTTATTTTTTTTTAACTATTAGTAGAGAATCTGCACAGCATAAAAGCAATAGCAAGGATGAAGGTCAGTTGGAATATTGTTGTACCACCACTTATAAAGAAAATAGCTCCCATGTATTTTAAAAAAATCAAAGGCTTTTATACAGTCACTAATAAAAGATGCCAAAGTGCTGTTAGTAGCAGATTTAAAGTGACTTTTGCTTGTGGTGATTAAACCCAGCAGGCGTGCTTGTTTTACAAAGAGTATCTTTTGTGTATAATTCATGGAGACACATAATGCATTTTCTATCACAGACAAAGAAACACAAGAGCTTTAGTATCTTTCACACAACAGATCAAATTTAGGAGATGCTTATAATGGAAGGTTTTCATCTGACTGACCAAACCTATTAAAGTGAGGCCCTAGTCTGCTGTTAGCTGACATTCTTCTCCAACTTTGAGATATTCTAATGGTAATACTGAATTAAATTAGTACACACTAGAAAGTCTTAAAAAAAAAAAGTAGGAAAAGAGTGAATTTTGAGGAAATAGTACTTAATTCACCCTTTCTTTTCACTGTGTCTCTGCTGACCAGATATATGTAAGTAATGTTGACTTTCATCTTTTCACCTCGGAGATAAAAGAGGACAGATACTTCTTTGCTCTTTAATTTCTGCAAGGGTATTAAAACACTGTTACTGAAGAGGAATGTTCATAACATGAAAGTTCTAAAGAACATTCTCAATAAATTAAGTACACAGATACACTAGCTTTCCAAAAATAGTTCTCAAAAGTAGTTCTCATTTTATATGCTATTCTGTCTTTGTAATTTGCTGTACGGGCTTTCACCTTATATGATGCTTTCTGTGCTTGACTGCAGACCATATGGTTATGCCAAATGTATGCATTACAGAGCACTGTGTTTGCCTGTCAGATTCTGCTTCTTTACAGATTTTACTTCAGAAGCATATGTCTTACATGAATAATTGCATTTTGCAAGTATTTGAATGCTGTCTATAAAATCATGTCATTTAATTATTTAAAACATATATTAAATAATCTAGCTCAGATTTTAATGGTAGATATTGTATAGCCTGCTTCTTGAGATGCACACATGTACAGGTTTCAGTGTTCAGAGCAGGCTTTCATGTCCACTGCAGTGCATTAGTCTTAGCTGCCACAGTTGTGCTCATCTATTTCAGTGGCATATGTGTTCACTCAGTGGTGGTTCGGCTAAAGTAAATTAGATTGTTAATTCTGTTTCTGGATTCTACTCTCTTTTACTGCTGTGCATTAATTCTATTAACACACCCGTTGAGAAACTTTGTGGTAAGATGAATAACAAGCACAAATGAAAGATAGTTCTGCAGTTCATTAAATAGGTGATAAAAAGGCAGACTGTGTAGTAGGCAATAACAGTGAGACAGGAAGCAAACAAACAATGTTTGTCTTGGCAGAGTACTAGCTGATACTGCAATCTTTACACAGCCTTTCCAATTTATCATGATAAAATCTGTCATACAGATCTCAGAAAAATCAAGGCTATATTTATAGAACTTGTTAGACACAAAAAAGATACCCTTCTGATGTGTAAAATCCTGTGCTAGTCTCCATGCTTATACACTCTGATGTTGCTCCCAGCACTCCCAGTAACTGTAAATGGCAAGAAACAAACTAAGCACCAGACCAACCCCTAGATCATAACAATCCGACATTTACGACGAGTAGAACACATGGTCTATGAACCAACCTCATACGTCCTGTATGCACATTCCCTGAGAAATAACAGATGGCACACCCTGCATGATAAAGAAATTCTCAAGTACCCATAACTCAGCCTTGAGCATGTAATAAAGCCATGACTCCTGCCTTAGTCAGGTGACTCCTGAGATGCAGGAAACAGGGTAGAGTCTCTGTGAGCTGCTCTGATCAACTGCATCCATCCTGGAGACTGCTGGCTATGTTGCGTTTCACATTCTGTAATGTGAAATGGAAAAAGGGACACACACATTTTACAGAAATTCAGTAACTTGTTAGGGTAAATTCAGTTTGCTCACAAGTTGAGCACAGAGGGTAATAGTGATGAATAACATCAGACTGATGATCTATCACTAGTGGGGTTCCACAGGGCTCCATCTTAGGCCCTGTGCTCTTTGACATATGCATAAATGACTCAGACATAGGACTGGAAGGGTTCTAAGCAAGTTTTCAGACGACACAAAGTTGGGAGGAGCTGTTGACTCCCTTGATGCCCTGCAGAGATACCTCAATAATCTGGGCAATCACCAACCATAAGAAGTTCAACAAGGGAAAGTTCCAGATTCTGCACCTGGGATGAGGCAACCTCGGATGTTTGCACAAACTGAGGAATGAGATGGTAGAAAGCAGTTCCTTGGAAAGGGACCTGGAGGTCCTGGTCAATAGCAAGTTGAATATGAGTCAGCAGTGCCGTGGCAGCCAGAAAGGTCAACCGTGTCCTGAGTGGCAACAGGCAAAGCAAGGCCAGCCACTTGAGGGAGGTGATTTCCCGCTCTGCTCTGCACCAGTGCAGCCTCAACTTGAATATTGTGTGCAGTTTTGGGCACTGCAATATCAGAAAGATATTAAGCTCGTAGACAGTGTCCAAAGGAGTGCAACAAACATGGTGAAGGGCCTTGAGGGGAAGCCGTATGAGGAATGGCTGAGGTCACTTGGTCTGTTCAGCCTGGAGAAGAGGAGACTGAGGGGAGATCTCATTGCAGTTACAACTTCATCAAGAGGAGGAGTAGACACTGATCTCTTCTCTGTGGTGACCAGTGACAGGACCCAAAGGAAATGCCTGAAGTTGTGTCAGGGGAGGTTTAGGTTGGATATTAGAGAAAGATTCTTCACCCAGAGGGTGGTTGGGCACTGCAACAGGAAGCAGGTTATAGCACCAAGACTGACAGAGTTCAGGAAACATTTGGATGATACTTCCAGTCACATGGTGTG
This sequence comes from Pyrocephalus nanus, assembly GCA_038380795.1. Lineage (NCBI taxonomy): Eukaryota > Metazoa > Chordata > Aves > Passeriformes > Tyrannidae > Pyrocephalus > Pyrocephalus nanus. The sequence goes on along the minus strand of CM076264.1, from coordinate 52,644,511 downwards.
ACTCTTGGGGATGCTCCTGTTCAGGGACAGGAGTTGGATTAGATGATCCTTGTGAGTCCCTTCAGCATATTCTGGGAAGTAAGGGTGAGGGGGAATTGCTAAAGAAACACACATTAGCATATCATGAGTTTATCTCAAATGTTAACAAAGAACAAGATATTTTTTTTCTTCTGAGAAAAAAGTCTCAAAATAGTCATAGTTGCAATGTTTGCAAAGACAAGTCTTAAACACATATCATCACTCATGGTCATCTTCTTCTAGCTGCAGATATTCTGATGCACTTTGCAGATGCCTGTGGAGAAGCTGACTTCTTAGCAAATACAGAAAAATATCTCTTCTTGAAGATACTTGGTAAAATTGGGAGTTAGGAGAGAGAAATGGATAGTCTTTTGCCTTTATTATTTTCAAGAGGAAAAGAAAGAAAAAATGTCACTTTTCACAGGCTTACGATCCCCTGTATAAAGGTTGAAAAGTGCATTGCAGTCTTCCTTTTATCTTTTTAGGAATGAACACTTGTGCCCATAACATAACATGAAGTATTGCAAGAAACTATAAAGAAAAGTCAATATTATAATTGAAAGGGAAGAAACTTAGCAGGGAACCAATATCAAAGATGTAAGACTTTAAATTATTAGTGCTGGAAGCATAGAAGCGATGCTGATCTGCAGACAGGCCTCTAGTTGAACAGTGCATTCCTCAGAAGGTAATGAAAACAAGAACTAAGTGAAAGAAAATGAACACGTTGAACTAATGCTTTTATTGCGTGTCACCTAACCCTCAAACCACTAATAGTCATTACCTTATTTTTGCCTCATCCTCTGTCACATAAATTCAAAACCCAATACAGGTAATGTTCCTATGAATGAAGTCCATAGGAAAGTAAGTTATACTCTTAATCGCCGTTGCTTTCTAAAGCTGATCCCAATCCTGGAGCTGCTCTGAAATGCAATGCCAAATCAAACATGTATCATTTTTATAGCTGCATATTTTGCATATTAAAACAAATTTAAATTGCCATTTAAAAAAAAATGGCTAAAAACAATTAGTTAGATTATTTCTCTGAATATATGCTGTATAACTACTGTGTCTTTAGGTCACTGAGTAAAGCCACTTGGGAAAAAGAACAGACATCATTTGGTAAACAGATTGAAATAAACTCATATTGCTCATAGAAAGACATCACAACAAATAAAGGATAGAGCCATATAAATAACTTCAATTATTTGATTCCTTCCAGTTTTTAGTAATTTTACAGACAAAAATACTTTAAAAAAAAACAACAAAAGAAAATAAAACATATTTTAAATAATTTTATTTAATATATTTAAAATATATTTCAAATAATTTTAATAACCAAAACATATGAAGTTTAAAGTTTGCAAGTAAACTTTGAAGTTTTGCCTTGTACTCATTGGACTTAAGAATTTTTCCCCGTGGTCAGAAAAAGTGCTGTGCACAGAAAAGTATATATACAATACCCACGGTACCTGTTCAACACCTCATTTATCTCTTAAATGTTGTATTTGTTCTTTTTCAGAGTTACAAGTACTTTAACAAATAACATAATTGTGAAGCTCAATGCTTCTTGTGAATAACTTTCTATTCAGCTTTTAATTTTCTTTAATAGATGATAGAAGGGAAAGGAACAATTACAGGGCTGGCATAACAAGATGACATTGACATCAGTTCCCAACCTGCAATTCATATCAATAACCACTGAGGTTTCTTTAATATTATCAAAGTTACAGAATTACAGTTGGAATGAACATTGTCACAACTGCAAGTTGTTGTAATTTGTTTTTTTCATGGGAGAAAAGAATATTCTGCATTAAATCCAACAAGTTTTTCCATGTAATAATTTAATAATAGGATTTTTTATTATATGTCTAATTTGTTTTATCATATTGCTATGTACCTTATATAAAACTGTTTGTCCAGTGGCCAGAATTTATTTAGTTAATATTTGTTTTGAAGTGGTTTGCCACTCTATTGAAAGAAATACATGTAAACCAAAATGTTCATTTGACATCATTAATAGAATCTATTCAGAATTTGAAACATTGTAGCTTGAACTAATAAGCAGAAAGTCATGAGCTCACCTGAGGAAGCATAACAAATATTTTTTACAATGAGCTATATATTATGTAGCTACAATATTCTTCTATAAAAATCTCATATTTCAGAAAGACTGAACATTGCACATTAAATCTAATTACAGGTCATTGTGATGTGAAAAAAGATTTCAGTGTATCTTTTGTGTGCACATGGAAACAAGCTATTTTTTAAATAAAATGGCATACATTATTTAATCAAATTCTTACACAGCATTAGTCTTCCCTACTTAATTTCTACTACTCCTAATTTAAATAAAATTTAGAAGGTATTTTTTTCATGCAACAGAGAAGTGATATTTTGTTTTCAAATTATGTCTGCTAAAAAATGAACTTTTTAAAAGCATTTTATCTGGTGCAGCTAAGGGCTGAGCTTTCAAATACACCATGGAAACAGCTGTCACTGAGAAAGAGTAAATAACCCTGTTTTTGAGGAATAAAATTTTAAATTGACAGTGTGACTAAAACAAAGATAGAAGAACCCTAACAATGGAGAAGACCTTGGCAGAAATGGGATTACTGACATAACTGGACAGTCAAGAATTGATACTGTATTATCTGAATATATCTATATATGTATGTATATATGCATACGTATACACAACAGTCAGTGCATTCCTTTTTCAAAATACCTAATCATATAAAATTTCAGTATACAGTGTTTAATCTGTTGTGGTAAAAATCCTCTTTGAAGAATGCCATTGCACACATTTATAGAAGTAACTGGCCCAGTCAGGAGAAAAACAGAGTTGAAAAAAATCAGGCAGTAAGTAACTAAAAGTAACAACATATTAGAAGTAATTAATATGAACTAAGTATTAACTAGTCAAACACTAGTTAAGTATCACCAGGGGACAGGGTCTAGGCAAGTAACTATTTCACAGCTTAAAAAAATTATTTTTCTGTGGTACAGAACCCTAACAACATGATTCAAAGAAGAGGATGTATTCAAGCCACTACATAATAGCTTATGAGTGATGTAGACAGGCAGCCAGACAGATCAGTCAATCAAATTATTGATCAGTTCTGTACAGTTGCAATATTTACCAAAATAGTTAAAGTTTGTCAGAAATTCAAAGGCTATATTTTTTCATAGTGAATATTCACTTCAACACCCCAAAGGGGAAACCCTCCTAAAGGAAAAAGGACACTGAAATGTCCCCTTACAAATATACTCTCTGATTTATAATTAAGGCAAAAAAATATACTTCCAAATGCTATATTCTGATGGAGATATTTCCAAAAGGAGACATTTCACAGATGTCTTATATAAGTTCTGATAATATGAGTGCTTGAAAAGTCTGCAAGGAAAGAAGTAGGATGCACCCTGATACCTTAAGGCGAATCGATTTTGCTGTGGTGTGGAACAGTCACAATTTCTGTTAAGTATCTGCAAACGATATCCAAGAGTATAATTCCCTGCCAGTCAGTCTTGATGCTGCCTGCAACCACATGACAGAAATCTGTCTCTTACATTAAGAATACATGCTGATGAAAAAGACTTTCTTCCTGAGCTCCACTGACAGACCAGAGAAGAAAAAAATGACACTACAAATATATGTAATTTTATTTTTGACATCACTCTCTAATGTTTGATATTTAAGGAACTATACCTTAAATAAAGAACATGAAACAAATTGTTTAGGCTGATCTCTTAGAATCAGAGGATTCCTCTAAGAACCAGATGATTCCAAAAAGGTCTCTCCTTTTAAGTATCAGAAGAGATTGCCCAGGGAGGTAGTGGAGTCACCATCCTTGCAGGTGTTCAAGAAATAATTGGACATGGCATGTGCATTAGCTTCTTATATGAAGCAGCACAGTTACACATAAAGCTGGAGCATCCACATTTCCAACACAGATGCATACAGGTAGGGGACCACATGAAACGGGATGTCTGCTTCTAGCCCATATGTTCTATAAGATCTTGTGTGTGTGTGCACACATCTATGTGTATGTGCGTGTCCTCATAAGCATTTCTTGAATTAATGAAGTGCTTAGAGTAGTGTTTAAAAGCTTGTTAACACTGTATTACCATTGCAGGTGTCATGGCTTGTTTGTTCCATTACTGAAATTGATTCTGAATGTGTTCAGAACTCAGTTCACTGATTCCCAGTGATTTATGTGCCATAATAAATTAATAAACAGCTTCAGTCCTGAGTTGGCCTAAATTATATGACTATTTTATGGGACTATTTATGTGAATATTTTTATTAAGGAAGTCAAATAGGAAAACACCTTGATATTTTCAGAATTTAAGGATCAGTAACCAGAGAAATTTATCTCCTTTTCAGTCAAATATAAAACTTTTATCCCTTTTAAAGAGCTGGGTTTTTTTACTACATTACTTACTTAACTGAACAGTGTGAGAAAGTACAGATAACACGGATATTGCATTTTTTGCTCCTGTAGCAGCGACCTTGTTTTTCAGACAAGTCCCATGGCAAACACAGGAGCCTGATAATCACTAGCTAAATGGCACTAAAAGATAGATGTTCAGTCTATCACATCCCAATCAAATCTGTTGTTATCCTTGTTGTTAACCCTTCGAGCTCCACACTGGGCACAGAAAATGACCATCATGGCTTAACCCCAGTCAGTAACCAAACACCATGCAGTCACTCACTCACTTCCCCTCTGGGGGGATCAGGGAGAGAATTGTAAATGTAAAAGCTAGAAAACTTTTGGGTTGAGATAAAGAGAGTTTAATAGGGAAAGTAAAAGCCATACAAACAAGCAAAGCAAAAACCAGGAATCAATTCATTGCTCCCCGTGGGCAGGTAGGTGTTCAGCCATCTCCAGGAGAGCTGGGCCCCATCATGTGTAACAGTTACTTGGGAAAACAAACTCCATTACTCCAAACTTCCCCACCTTCCTCCTTTTCCCCTCTTCCTTTATATACTGAGCATGATGTCATGGTCTGGAATATCCCTTTGGTCAGTTTGGGTCATCTGTCCCAGCTGTGTCTTCTCCCATGCACCCCCAACTTCCTTGCCAGTGTGGCATCATGAAAAGCAGAAAAGGCCTTGGCTCTGTGTGAGCACTGCTCAGCAATAACAAGAAACATTTCTATTATTCTGTTATGATGTTCAGCACAAATACAAAACACAGCCCCATGTTAGTCCTTGTTATCTCTAGTTAACTCTACCCCAGCCAAAACCATCACAGTTCTATTTCTGGAAACTATGCTAAAATTATTTTTGTCATCCCTTTTATTTGCATACTGTCTTATACATGACAGCCATGATGAACAGTAAAGAAATATCTGTGTTCATGAAAATTACTAAATAATGCAAAAATCCTTTATATTCATAAAAGGTCACAGAAAAAAAAATTAAAACCCCAACAAACCTCCCAGAAAAAATACATTTCTGATCTTTTACCTAAGTTTTGAAAGGATTATTACCAGTGCAGTCATCACTGAAAAAGAGATGCCCACTTATTATTGAAAAGTCCCACTTCAGGTTGTGATCCTTGTTGTTCTGTACTTATGCACTAAATATACCTGAACACTATTAACTACACAATACTTACCTTAAAAGGTTGTATCTATATTGCAATCCAAATACAAATCACTTTAGTTAAACCACAGATTTAAATGTATCTTTTATTGTACTATTTTGAATTTCAATGACAAAGTCATTATATAATATATTTTATTAACAAAGTATATACAATAATTTATATTTTTATTTACATTACATATTCTATATTTGCTTATTTATACTATATAACACACATTTTTAAAAATTACAAAGAACCCTAAACTCTAATCCATCAAGAAAAACTTAGTATTCTTTGATTTTAAATGTGTTCTAAAATGCAAATAAGTGCTCTTTGTGATTATATGTTCATCTTAAACAACAATATATTTTGGGTAAAATGAAATACTTGCAAACATAACTTTGTCTCTCAGCAATGCCCCATCAGGACTGAATACTCACAAGTACTCTTTCAGTTATTCTCAGAGCTTTATATCATTCTGTCAAGGTTTCCTCTTGCTACTCTCACAAGAGAGTTTGGAAAATTGTAGGACAAATGTTTGTTCCAGTGCTTAGAGCTATAAATTGTGTACATAGCTATTGTACCTCTGAAGTAAAGAATATTCACTCTCACACACGGACAATATTTTCAGTATACTGTGAGAGGGCCATTGCACTGGGTTTGAGTGGCAAGGTTTTGTAGTGTGGGTGGCTTCTGTGAGAAGCAGCCGGAAGCTCCCCCCATGTCTGACAGAGCCAATGCCAGCCAGCTCCAGGCTGGACCTGCCACTGGCCGAGGCCAAGCCCATCAGTGATGGTGGTAGAGCCTCTGGGATAGGTGGGGAAACAACTACTGCACAATTGCAACCACAGAGGAGTGAGAATATGTGAGAGAGAAACAGCTTTGCAGACACCAAGGTCAGTGCACAAGGTGCTCCAGGATCCGGAGTTGAAATTCCCCTGCAGCCAATGGAGAAGACCATGGTGAGGCAGCTGTCACCCTACAGCGCATGGAGGTATACAGGGGAGCAGAGATTCACGTGCAGCCCCATGGTGGATCCAGCACCAGAGCAGGTAGGTGAGCAAAGGAGGCTGTGACTCATAGGAAGCCCATGCTGCAGCAGGTTCCTGACAGGACCTGTGCCTCCATGGAGAGAGAAGCCCATACTGGAGTAGATTTTCTGGCAGAATGTGTGACCCCCATGGGGGACCCAAGCCAGACCAGCCAGTTCATGAAGGACTGCATTCTGCAGAAGGGACTCATGCTGGAGCAGTTTGTTAAGAACTGTAGGACATGGGAAGGACTCATACTAGAGAATTTCCTGAAGAACCTTCTCCCATGCGAGGACCTCACATTGGAGCAGCAGAAGAACGTGAGGAGTCCTCCCCCTAAGGAGGAAGAAGTGGCAGAAACAATGTACTAAGAATGAATGCAACCCTCATTCCTAGTCCCCCTACACTCCTCTGTTGAAGGGGGTTTAGAAATCAGGAGTAGGGTTGAGCCCATGAAGACAGGAGGGCTAAATGGAAGGTCGTTTTAAGATTTATTTTCATTTTCTTATTACACTTCTCTGATTTGATTGGTAATAAGTTTTCTTACTTTCCCAAGACAACTCTGTTTTGCTTGTGACAGTAAAGGGTAAATAATCTCACCCTCTCCTGTCTCTCCTTATATTTTCTTTCCCCTGTCCCGTGTAGGAGGGAGTGATACAGCAGCTTTGGTGGCATCTGGCACCCAACTAGGGTCAACCTACCACAGCCATTATAGTGAACCATTTTCTCTTGTATTCTTTTCCCTATCTGGGTTTCAAAGGACAATAGAGAACAATAGTCATTATACACTTTAAAAGTCAGTAGTTCAAACATGAAATACCAATCATGTCCCTTTTGTAAGCAATTCAATAAGTCCCCATTAGAAAAATGCAGAAGGAACAAAATTGGGGCACTATGATTCATTTTTGCTAAATCAGTCAGAATTCTAAACTGAAATAATGTATTGACAGCTAATACTGCTTGCAAAGTTTTGACTGATTCACCAGCATCATCATGACCCAGTTCAAATTCTTATATTCAGGAGAAACAGATAAGACAAAGTACATTCCTTACAACAGAATGGGCAGGCATTTAAATTAGCAATTGAAAGAAATAATAGAACCCTTAAATGCGAAGTGTTTGGCAATTAGCACAATATTATATATAATAGAAATGTATTTTAATTTGATGGAATTGTCTGCATTCTGTTAGGGTCTCAGTTTGTCTTCTTTGTCTGTGTTGAATGATTGCTCACTGGTGGCAGGAGAAGCACCTCAGTTTTCTCCTGGTCATAGAATGAAGTTAGCCATATCAAGCCCCACATTAATCTTCCTATTCAAACCTGAATTGCTTGAGAGGAAGCCTCACTTAATGGCTTGTTTTACCTTACAGTTTCACTTCTCACAATCCTAAATAAACAACTGATCCTCCCTCTGTCCACTGACCTTTGTTTTACTGATTGTATATCCAGCATTAGTCATAAATTCCTAGTAAGCCAGCATTCCACCATGCCTTTTTTTTCACATCCTTCTCCCAGGTATTCCACTTCACTATCTATGAAGTCTGATAGTTTCTTCTGGTTTTGTCTTACTAGTTTAGTCCCAGGTCAGTTTTGACCAAACAGTTTTCCCCTTCTATGATCTATGAGTTTCTCATGTTATCATCTTTAATTTATGGTCATGTACAAGTGTTCTTACTATATTAAAGTCTCAAAAAAATAAGACATTTTATCTGAGAACTGGGTAACATCTCTCTCATCTTGCCTACTTACCTTCTCGCTTACTCATTCAGTTCTCATCACTGTCACGTTCCAGCTTCAGTCAGTGTGCCCAGATTTGGAAAGTTACTTCTTTTTCTGTGTGAGATGAAGCTCTGCTTTTAATTTTACAGTTCTTGAGAGAATTGAGTTTTCCATTTGACCTAAAAATAATGTATATTCTGAAATGATCAGGAATCAAAAATTATCTCCATCATTTGCTATAGCTCATTTTATTTCTCACTCTTCAAACAATGAAAAGAGGTATTTCAATTATATTTCTATCTTTTTCATTAATACTTCATGCTTTTGTCTACATGATTGTACATTTAAAGACCACAGGAATTCACATTTTCCTTCATGTCTCAGCTAGTTTCCTGAAATATCCCATCTTTGGCCCTCATAAATCCATGACTATTTCTGGCTTTTAACCCACTCCCATTGGACTCAAATGTGGAGTCAAGGATTATTTATTGTCACCCTAACTGAAAATCTGAACAATCTAATCAAAATAGGATAAATGTTTATCCTTAGTCCAACTACCCCTTTTCTCTCAAGTTATTGTGCCCATTACAGCAGCCTTATGAGACCTGAGGCAATGGAGGTGGCTCTCTCCAGGCAAAATGCAGCACCAGGACTAAGCAAGTTGTAAGCAGCCTCAGGGCTCTTCAGAGCGAGGTACTTCAGTGTTCATGGAGGCAGCTCCCCACTTTCTCCTAAGTTAGCAGTTCTCAGGAAACTGGTAGGGTACTAGCTTTATCACAGCTGAAGTCTGGAAGCTGATAAGAGCCAAACAGAGAAGGGTGCAATGGTTTGCTGTGCCATGACTCTCTCTGTTGGTCCAGACTTGGCCACAGTCATTCACAGAGTTTCACCTCAAACAAGTGATCATTTGGCTGCCAGCCTGTTCAAAATAACTAAACCAGCTCAGGCCAGACCTGCCCTGTAGTCCCATGTCCAGTCATTGCTAGAAAAAGGCTATGGACTTCTATATTTTGACAGAATGTTGACTGGGGTACTCTGTAGTGTACTCGCATTTATAAAAGCACAAGTACTAATGTCCAGACTAAAGGAGGAATGAAATAGAAATGTTGAATTTCAAATAAATGCAATTACTGTAAAGTCAGTATCTTTGTTAATTAGTTGTTACACAATTAGATGCTGATTACTGCAAATTCAAGACAGCTATACCATAGATGAAGGAAGAAGGAAAACATTGTATCAAGGGTTTCAATAAATTGTTCTGATAGTACAACAAATTCTAATTCAATCACTAATTAGTGAAATTTAAAATTTTTTCCTCCAAGAATTTCATTCAGAGGACATACTAAGACAGAATCTTGAAACATCAATCTTCTACTGTAATTCTCACTTTGAGTCATATTGCTGAACCTCAGAAACTTTAGGTCAGCCTGAGGTGAACACTGTTGAGGTCCTTGAGGTCTTGGTGCACTTTCCTTGCATTATCCTAGTTTTTATTAACTTCCTATTTTATTCCTATTTCTTACTTAGCTTGAGCGATAGCAGTCCTACTAAAGATTAGTTCTGCTACTGCTTTGTTTTCCCTTCAATACCTACCTTTTATTTTCTGGTGTTACAAAACATTCATTCAGGGCCAGATAAGTTCAGAAACATTCACAAGTCACTTAAAACCAGAGCCAAAGCAACAATTATGCTTTAAGTATTCTTTTGTGACTAGTGCCACGCTACATACCTATACCTTCCTTTCGTCTGCCACTTTTCCCTCATCCTCCTTTCACAGAGAAATTTCAGCTCTCTTGGCCTTTGAGGAGCTGCTTCTCCAAGAAGTTCTTGCAAGGCTACCTAGTTATTCATAATAGATTTCTTTCTCAGCTAGTTAGTTACTTTTAGAACTTTTTGACAGTCTGGAGTTATCAGGTGCTATTTTTTGTGTCCTCTCCCTCTTTGCCATTCTTCATTTGTTATGCTAGTTGTTGCATATTATATATGCTTACTATTTGCATATTATGTATACATTATCTTTGGAATAGGAAATCAAGTTATACAAGATGAGAGTTCATTTTCTGAATGGGAATTATCAAATGTGGTTAAAGATTTTCTATTTCCCATTTTTTTTGGTCAAACTCCAGTATTTAAAAGTATAGAGAAAATCTTAATTTCAAAGTCTCAGAAATAAAAGTCTATTAAGGTGTTTCAATTTGAAAGAAAAAATCTGCAGTAACTTTAAAGAAAAGACTAATTCTTGCAGCAGAACACTGTTCTAGGTAGGCTGCAAGATATTACAATCAACTGGTCACAATAGTAACTACAATTGCAGTTACTATGAATTATATTTTAAATTTTTGAGCTGTGTTAAGATATTTTTCCATACCATGAAAAGGATCTGAGTTATTGGTTACTATTTTCCTCTTTTATCTGTCATATTGAATTGAGCTGTGGAAATGATGCGGGCAAGGTCAAGAGCTGGTAACGTAACTGATATATAAGGAAAATTTGAAAAGAAAAATTAAAAAAAAAACGCAAAAGCTTAATCAGCTTTTAGCTCTTCCTAATGTACTATTCGTTTACTAAAGAAGAATATGTTATAACTTGCAAAATTAATAAAATTAGAAAAACAGTCTAATCACTTATGTTGATACAGCAGACTCTAAATATGCCATTATCTCTGTGCATTAAAACACTGGCCAAGAAATTTATTTGGTAATTCTTTGGGAAATACTGCACAAATAATCTAATAGATAAACAGCATGGCTGCTATCAAAAGTCATCATCTTTTTTTAAGTTCCTGTCACTATGCCTAAAGACAAACATTTGATCCTCTTCCATTCTTTAAAATCTTCTCTCCTAAAAATAGACCTTATAGTTTTTGATGAAAGAAAGCAAGAGAACAGAGGCTTTCTTTTATTAAAATATAGGAAAAAGAACATATTTTTAAAAGTGAATTTTAAGGCCTTTAAAGAATAAACTCAGAAAATATTTTCTATGCAATATATTCTGGTCTGCAAAGTAATTATTCCTGCTTTCAAAATACCTTCTTTTATATATATATAGATATATATATAATTTTTTTTTTAAGATTACGATGTGAATACAGAAGTGATTCACCTCCCTCAGTATAGCTTGTTGAAGATTAATTACTTGTTTTTTTGGGTTCAAGTTCTCTACTTGTTTTAGCTACACATTAGTGGTACAATTAATTTCACAACACTAGGTTTTTGTCACCCAGCATTTCCTGTGGAATTCTACTATGATCAGTACTCTTCAATTAAACCTTTAAAATGTCAGCAATGTTGCATACTACAGCTGAAATGTGAAAATACCTTCAAGGTCCACAAAATCTTTAGTATTCAGTGGGGGAAGCATTAGGACACAGACATAGCCTCTGGACTGATGATTTTTATGTCTGTTTGGCTTGAAAATGCTGCAAATAGTTAATGAAGAGCTTTTTACAGTTTCACTATGAAAGATTAGGCATTTAAGGATTATCAAGGCAAAACAAACAAGCTAATATTTTATATTCTTAGTGTTGGAGGCTATGAGATACTTCAGATTTCAACTGAAAGTCTAAGCATGGGACTATTCCTATTCACACTGTGGCATTCTTTGAAGGTGGGAACAGAAATTAAATCCTTATCTGATTATGCTGTGAAGTGCAGGCTGCATATATAATTTTTAAACATACAAATAGTTGCGTTTTTTATTATTTCTAAAAATATATCAAGGTTTATGACCTTCACCTGGATGTTATAGTAATTTTCTCTTTCTTTCAGATAAGGGGAAACAAAAAATTTTCTTAACTGTCCTTCCGTGGCCAGTAGGTCAATGGAGGTGATTCTCTCCCTCTGCTCTGCCCTCGTGAGACCCCACCTGGGGTGGTGGTCTCATCCAGCTCTGGGCCTCCCAGCATAGAAGGGACATTGACTTGTTGGAGTGGATCCAGAGGAGGACCACAAAAAGTATTTCTCCTATGAGAAAGGCTGAGACAGTTGAGGTTGTTCAGCCTGGAGAAGAGAAGGCTTTAGGGAGACCTTATAGTAGCCTTTCAATATATAAAGGGGGCTTATAAGAAAGATGGAGAGAGACTTTTTATCAAGGCCTCCAGTGACAGTACAAGGAACAGCAGTTTTAAACTGAAAGATGGTAGGTTTAGACTGGATTTTAGGAAGAAATTTTTTATGATGAGTGCAGTGAGACACTGAAACAGGTTTCACTGAGAATTTGCGGCTGACACATCCCTGGAAGTGTTCAAGATCAGATTGGATGGGTCTTAAATACTAATGGAGCTATGATTGTTTTTACTATGTCAGTATTTGATTAAAATATTTAAAATATTGAGCACCACCTTATTAATCTATGTATTTTAATATTTTCTACTTTAAATAATTTATCTGAACATTGTTCTTCTTTGGATAGAATAGCATCAGACCAGAATGTAATCAAATCCGTTCGTGTTCTAAGACTCCTCTATTTACATTTTTGGTTACATCTTAAAGATGGGACTACTAAAGATGAGAGTGCTATACACCTTATCCCACTTTGCACTTAAATCAAGTTTGTTGCATGTCTTCCATGATGGGAGACTTGGTTTTCCTAGCCCACTTCTCACAAATGTATTTACCATTAGACATTAACATGGTATGAGTTGACATGGATTATATATGACATATTGAAGTGTTGTTCTTACCATGTAGAAGTGAAACCATATTAATCTCTGTTACTCGATTCATCAAAAAAAATGTATTGATATTCATAGTTCATTTTCTTACTTACTCTGGTCCCTTCCAACCTGACTGATTCTATGAATCTGTGACTCTGTGACTTTCAGCATAGACTCTCTCAGATTCATTGTCTGAAATGTCTGGGTAAGAAACTCGTATCTTCAAATTCAATGGTGTCAAGGAGTTGGAGTGCTAATACTACTAGATCCCTAAAATGTAGGTACAAATATTATAAAGATAGAGAAAAGGTAGAGCTAGTGCATGAAGTATTATCCTAGACTTGATCAGTCTTAATATGATCTACAAGCTTTTAGAATTAGTTTGCTATTTCGATTAGACCTATGGCAGATAGATGCAGTTCACAAACAAAACATTTGCTAAACATCTAGATTTTGAAATTTTTTATTTATATTCATACCTGAAAAAGAAAATATTCAAAAATAAGAAACCAGGTAAGAACTATGAACTCTTTTGATAGAAGAATTCTAACCAGACAGATATTCTCTGATCTTTCCTTATCCTTACTCTAGGCTTCACATATGTATTCTGTTCTCAGTCACAAAATGCTCAAGCTTCAAAAAGACTTCTTTGAAGCAAGCCTTCGAGATAACTAGAATAACTAACTTTGAGGTGGTTATTTGGTCACTGAAGAGAGAAAAGTGGTCACATTCTCTTTCTTATGCCTTCTTTTTCTTTAGTCCGTTAATATTTCAAAGCTTGAAATGCTGTTCTTTTTGTAACTTACTGAGTGAAAGATTCATGGCTTTCATTTGAATGATATCATTAGTCATATAAGAAAAAAGTGACTAAGACAAAAAGAGAGATAGTTTCATAGGGAATAAAAAGTCATTATAACCTAGCCACTAACTTTTCTAATCTGAAAGAGTACCTACAGTACCCTACAGAAACGCCTGTGAAGTGCTCGGCCCGATCAAATCTCCCCATGGTTGTCCTTTGAATTCTTTATTTTCAGCTTCTCTCGCATGCATATTTAATCAGACATCTCACTTCTGTATATGCAAAGGAAATTTTAAATAAAATATGCTCTATAGAAAGGAAAAGGATCCATTAGCTCACTTTCAAAGCTGATGATTAAAAATTCAGAAAATACCTTATCTGAAATGGAGTTAATCATAACAGTGTCCCATCAAAAAGATTCATGATCACCATCTTATGCCACTGAACAACACGTTGCAGCCACTATCTAGATATTTAATTAATCAGAGTAGTTTTATTTAAATATTTAGTAAATATTTTACTCTGTGTTTTAATGAATACTAATTATACTGTGCCGTTTACTCACTATCATTTGTAGGTGGCTTATAAAGCTAAAGATAATACAGAAGATATAAACTAGACTTTTAATACCAAGGTGATTTTAAAAGAAGTATCTACATTCATCACCAGACCAAAGTCCTCACGAAATCTTCATGTATGTATCCTTGAGAAGTCTTTCTAGATGGTATTTGATAAAAGTGAAAAGGAAAGCTGAATAACACTTCTTATTATTCACAGAAACTTGAATAGTTTTCAAATTCTACAAGGAATCACATGGAGCATGGTCTAGTAGTTCCCCTTCTTTAAACCTAAAAACTAGCTCTCCAGGTTCTGAGAAATCCTCATATTACATATCATTTCCCATCAAATCCCTGTTTTTCTTAAGTGGAATTGGAGTATGATAGGATTCTGTTTGTCCTGATTTTCTCAGGTGTTTTGCCTTTTAGCTAAATGCCTATCCAGAGGTCAAAAGAGAAACTTCCACTGCACTTAAGCAGTTCAGAAATTTTACTTTCAGGGGATAAACCCATACTTAATACTTCTCTGACCATGCTGTCACAAATGTAAGGCCAAATTTCCATCAAGACTCATTCTGCACATCACTGAGTAACACATTTAAAATAAAGAAGGTGATAAGAAAGATCCTGGTTGTAGAGAGGAGAGAGGATAGAAGTGTCTAATAGGTGGCTGTACCCTTCATAATCTTCATACTTTTGGATTTGAAAGTAGCACTTAGGTTTTTTGCAGATGACAAATCCTATGGCTACAGAAAAAGGAAGGGGACAAAAGCATGATCTACCTTAGATAATGCAGCCTTTTTCGTAAAGATTTAGTGAGTTAGACCAATTTGCAGTAATTTTGATTGTTTTATGAATGAACTATTAATTTACTAAGCGTTCTAAGTAATCTTGGAATCGCAGTTGTCTGTGTTTCAGTGTGCTTGAGGACTGGACTTTTTTTTGTTGACTTCAAACACTGACATTGTAACAAGCTGTCCAAAGTAGCCACTGGCAGGAGATTGAAGATAAGGCTGAGTGTGAGACCCTAGGGACGAAGTCTTGGGGGTGTGATGTCTTCTTTTAGGTGTTTGATGTTTATCTTAAGACGATCTATGGCACCTCCTGTGCATGTGATGCTTGTGTCCTATGAGCCATACTGTATCAAAAGGGGTCCTGTATGCACAGACATCTGACTCCCCCGGCGAAGGCTTCATAGCAGGGGTGCCTTCCAAGTACCACCTCCCCAAAACTAAATGACCTTGCAAAAATCAGTGCCTCCAGCCTCTGCAAAAACAGCCCCCCACACAGAGGGGAGGCACAGGGAGGGTTTCTAAGTGTATAGAAACTCACTGAATTTTGTGTTTTGTGGGCTTATCTCCCCCACCACTCCCTGATGGACTGAGACACTAGGGACAACAACAACCAAGTTTGTCAAAGACCTCTGAGTTGGTGACTATGAGCATTTATTCTTTTCTTTCTCTCTCTTTTCCCTTTAAGTCTTTTTTTCTCTCTTGCTCTCTTTTTCCTTACACATTTTCATGGGTGGCTATATTACAACCAAAATGGTTAAATACCTCTTTTCCTTTGCAATACCATAATGCTTTATATTGCTCTATTACTATAGATAATAACAACCAAAATGGCTACACACCTGTTTTCCTTTGCAACCAAAATTGTTCTAAAATAAATCCTATATTATATATATCTGCAAACACTGATCATCTAGTATCATTTTACTTTAATTCACTCCACAGGAATTAACAATAAACCAAAAATTACTCCTGCCTGGTAGGGCAGGTCATAGCAGTTTGCTGGCATGCATTAATCAATAATTAAATTGCAAGATTTAATCTTTGTAAAATTTGCAGAGAATGATATACAAAATTTAGTTCAGCGTTTGAAAGATTAACCTACTATATTTAAATCTGAGTCATTGACATAATGACTCAAATTTACTGGGCTAAACATTTTAGTACATTTTTACAACTTTTGAAGGTTGTGGTATTGTTCTCTTTCTTTTTGTTTCTTTGTTTTTCAGTGGGAAGATTGGAAGATTGGCAATTAGGCATTCTAAATCCTTCTGGAAGATAAACCATTGAGGATGGCTTGAAGGCGACTATTTTCACAACAGTAACTTTTTTCATTTCTAAGGCTCAAGTCATTGTCCATTAGTATTTGATATTCAGGAAAAATATCCCTTATTTTAGGCAAGAAATGTAACTCAGAGCAATCATATATTGTAACTGGCATCTTTTCTCCACTTGTCAATATATGATTGCATTTAAGCTCTCTACGGAAAAGCTCCTTTTCTGCTTAGCTCAGGTTGTCTTGACCCATGTATTTCTTTCATAAGATGAAAAGTGTTCATTAACTGGAATGGTTCTTATATAGAAGAAGAAAGTCTTATAAATCACACACTGAACCCTGGCAAACCTTGAATACAATTATTCTTATATTTATTTTATTTTAAATTTCTTAACTAAGCTCCATTGCTATTTAAGGAATGAGCTGGACACTCTAGAAATACATTGCTCTATGTCAAAGAGTCCATGTATTTAACGAACCTTTTATATTTTACAGGGGAAGACACTACTAACTAGTCTATCAACTCAACAGAGCAGAAGTCTAGGATTCTTTCAAAAACAGGAATATAATAATAGGCTATCCATATCTTGTGTAATGATTTTTAGTAAATCATTTCACTTCCTCTCAGGTTTTTGTTAATAGTGGAGGAATGATACTCAAATTTTTCCAAAGTTCTGAGATATCCATGCAAACACATACATAGAGAAGAGAGGAACTAAATATGGTATCAAATGTATGTATGTTCATGAAACTATTTTTGCCTTAGTACAAAACAAAATATTTTTTATCTATAGTAAATCAAATACACCCACTAAAACCACAACTTCAACTATTCAGTATTGGCTAATTTTATTGTATGAGTACCCTGCTGTCTTCCATACAAACCAGTAAGGGATTGCTTTTTAAAATACCTGCTATATTGGACTTGTCTATTACCTTATAAGAAATACAAAATTAGAAAGATAACATGCAGAGTGTGCTTGTTTATATCCTATTAAGAATAATTAAAGGGAAACACTTGTTTTTGCCATATTTTTTCCTCTTCTTTTGATTTGGTAGCAATAAGAACCAAATATTTCTTCTTTACAATGCATAACTTAGAAACTAGAAAATATATAAAGGTATTTAAGTACTTTTTCCTTGTTAGTTTATGATATTAAAATCCCCATAAATACTGTTTTCTCTAGTTTATTCCAAACTATGTAGCACTGCATTAAATTAAAAATTTTCTATGCAGCATCACACAACCAGTTTGAGATAAATTTTTTTTTTTAGATTTGCTCACTTGAAGAACCTTGCAGTCCTGAAGATGAAGCCAGTGAAGAATAAAGCCTCAGCAATAATAATAGTGCTGCCATAGACTAGCAGAGTCAGCACTTGTGGGAACATTACTTGTCAAACTACCATCACAAGACCAAGACAGCAATTTCCATATGAATTTATTTGCTGTGTTAGGTATATTGTATCTTGTCTTGTCTTTCAGTTAAGCAGTCTGCCCTATTTGAGAAATCCAAATTAATGTAAAAAAAAATAGGTGTGGTTTCTTCTTTTTCATATAGGCCATCTGTTTAATATTTATCATGGACTGTTTTCTTCAGCACTCATGGAAATCACTCACAATCACTGTTCATGTCAGTTTTATTGCAAATTATTAATAAATAATAAAGGATAATTTGATAGACAGTTCTAAAACTGCCTCAAAGACATACACTTCAAAAAAAATGAATTATGGTCTTCATTTTGTTTTACCAACAATGTCCTAATTTCAACTTTAGAAAAATTATTATATATTGGATTTTATGTCCTTTGTACTTAAGGAACCTATTTATTTTAAAGTCTGATCCAAAACTTCACTCTAAGAGTCAGCTCTGAGACATTTCTCAAGGAAAATACATTTTTTAAACTGTCAGCTTTCCTGTTCTTCTCCACATTATTAGAAGCTCATTGTTTGACTTAAGTGGTCAGCCTTGAGAACATTCCAAAAATCGGTGTTTGAATATGCAATTGTGTTTGCAAACAGACTTTTTTGGATACTTTTTATTTTTAGTGGTTTAATCTGTTACATGAATTTTTTTTTTATGAGTTGCATATGTAAAAGTGTACTGATACTAATACTTTATACTAATCAGCTGTATAAAGTAATTCATAAGCATAACCTTTTATTTGCAAGAATACACTCTATATTTAAATATAGGAATGAATTCTTCTGCTATATGACCCCTAATGGTTCAAATGTCTCAGGGATTCTCTTTAAAGCAATTATACTGTCAGCTGCTAAGAAAAAGTCAACAGCTGGCTCTGCTTGTCTAAATTATATTTTTAAGCACTTAATTGAAGAATTCAGTCAGAAGCACATATGTTCTTAAATTAGCTGACTTTTTTATCAATAAAAAATGCCTTGACTTGAAGCCCCATTATTTTTGTAGTGCTACAGCATCATGAAAAATAAAAAGGACATCTCATTCGATGATGTCATGAACACTGACATTTTCATGTGGTATTAAGTTTCTCAGAAAAGACACCTTAAATACTGGCTAATTACAACCTTATCTTAGGTGTTGCTTACAATTATGAGCCAAATGCATGATCTAAATTCAATTAATTAAAATTAGAAGAAAACAAATACAGTTGGCTGAAAACATTTGCTGTGAAGATGAACATTTCATATAATTCCATTTCAATTTGCTTTAGAAGAATAATTTAAAATATAGCAGGGGATGAACAAAATTATTGCTTTGAAACCATTATAGGAAAAGTTTCTTGAGATTAAAATGAAAAGATCTTGTAGCTGTTGAGGTGAAGTAAAATAAAACATTACTTTTAAATAGAGAAAATGGAAGCTGTAAGATATGCTTTGCTGTGACAGCAAAAGGTTCAAGTTCATGAATCAGGAGGTTCTTTCAATTTTTTCAGTGTTATGAAAGGGCTGATTTTGTCAGTTTCAGCTCTATCATGAAGACTGTGTGTACACCTTCACTATGTTACTTCAAAGCTGATCATATGATACTCCTCTCAATGAACTGTGGTAATTACACATTAAAACATGGCTACTAAAGTCATGATAATATCTAGTTAAAAAATGAAAAACTTCAGTTGTTAACTAAAACAATAACATAATTTTATTCTTATTTTCTAACAATATCCAAATTAATTTTCTTTTGATATGTTCCTTTTATTGAAAGATATAGGCACCTAGTTGGCAGAATTATAACACTCCTTTGACAGTGAACCTCTCTAGTAACATCCACTGCTCCTACTTAGATTGCTGACAGTTCGTACTGCTTATGATCATAATCATAAATACCCACTGAGTTATTTCCTACAAAGTTGTTTCTTTCTTGTCTAAGCTGTATCAAGGACTGTAAGTAAATATGGTCTAAAAGTCAGGTATTTTAAAAGAAAGGGGAGCTTCTGTAGATCAAACCTTCTTTTGTTTTGTCTCTTGGTCCATTTGTGAATAATCTTTGTATGTCAGTGATGAGGCCAGGCAATATCTTTCTACTATTTCTCTCTGTCAATGAGAATGCTCTCACAACCTTAAAGACCTTATAAATTTCTGCAAATCAAAGGTATTCCCTCTAATTCCAATAAAACCCCCATAATGTGTTATCAATTTTTGAAAGAAATAATTCATAGTTTTTCAGATTTCCATACTTGCATTAACACATCTGAAATGTAAAAAGAGTTAGAGTACATCTCAGTCAAAATTTTAAGACTGGATGGAACAATAATTTAGTAATAATTTTCAAAGGCATTTCAGCAATTTCATGGATTTCAAATATTTAACTCAATAGAACATCACAATTCCTCCCCCTCAGCTTTTCCTTTTTCCAGAGAAATGGCAGTGTATTTTGACTGTGTAAGCTACAACAGTTATTCTTCATACTGTTCTTAACTCTGTTAGTGATGTGCATGATAGATTAGAGAATTCTGATGCTTAAACTCTTCAATATCCTTGTGAGGTGTCCTAATCAATTGTTGTGATTTGTAAAGAGTTTCAAAATACATTTACAATTGTATTGGACTATGCTTTGAACTTCAGAGTTCACTGTTTACATAATAAAAATCATAACTAGCCAGAAACTTTGACCAACTAAACCTTTTCTGCTAATGATCCATAAAGCATCTATGCAGCTTTGACAGCAAAACAAGACTCACTCTGTTCCACACTGGGTCAACAGTTCTTTCCTCTCTCTTTTAATAATATTTCTGAAGTGTGAAGAATGTAGGTAGTATTACTACCTAAATTTTGCATGTTTCCAAAGACTAAAAAGTATGCTTTGAAATCAGTTGCCTCTCATGTCCTATCTACATAAAATCCACATTTAAGAATGTCTTCATTAAAGCATATTACCTTCAAAGATTTTAAATATCCATATTCCACCTACATTCCATTTCTCTTTATATTTCCTGCGGGGGGGGGGGGGGGGGGGGGGAACCAGTCAACATTTATTGACTGAAACATTAAGGTAAATTTAAAATATTGATACTTTTTTATAAAAATCAATCATCTTGAATACATATTTCTCTCAAACATTTTACGGAGCAAAATTTCTCTCAAACATTGTGGAGCAAATTCTTCTCTATGGCAAAGATTTTAAAGCACAGATGTCAGAAGACAGACTCCTAAGTGAGCATGCAGGTTCTAGCCAATCTACAATGTATTTTGATCTTGAATAGAGAATGAAATTTAAAGATGGGTGAGATGTGTTCAACACCTCTGAGACTTACACTGTTCAGTTGCTGTCTATAAGAGCACCTTTGAGAAATGTAGCTCTTAGACTTTAAACAGTTGTCTCTAGAGGTAACAGCTTTGTAGGGCGGTAGTATTTCATGAATACTATTTTTGTAGGAGTTTGGCCAGATGTTGCTCTTTCTTTCATGTGACTCTGCTGATTTAAATAGAAAAGTCATCTGTTCCACTACTTGATGCAACTGGGGAAAAAAATAAATTGTTGCTTTGCAAGTTCCCTTAGTTTAGAGTTCAGCATTCTCTGCTCTGAAGGGAGTTTGAATTTCAACCTATAAAAAAATCATCAATAAAAAAGATTGTTGCCATTTAAACAATAGAATGTCAAAATCTGCCATATTAACATTATTCTAAAATATTCAACCCTGAAGCAGTTCTAGCAAACTCTAAATATGCTGAATAGGAAATGTAACAGAGACCAGGTGGGCTTCCAGCAGCAGGAGGCAATATATGAGAAAAACAATCAGAAACTTAAAGTGTGTAGTTTGGGATATTTTCTACAGAGATTTTTTACAACTCTCTGAAGTTGTAATCTCTCACCTGCAATTTTCTCCTCTTCAGCATTTACTGAAACTTCTGCAGAGCTAGTAAAGGTAGTTATTTTATTTGAAATTCTTCCACAATCTCTAGTGCTCTTGCTGTTATGTTATCACTTCTGCCACTCAGCTCTTCTGCTAAGGAGCCTCTTGTTTATTATGAAGAAAGAGTGCTTCTAAGAACACGCTTACTATGGTATAGTAAGTATGGCATTTAGTATATCTGTTTCTTTAGTCTCTTTTTAAGTGACTTTATTATTCCTAATTATTATGTACTGAGAGCTGTGAGTGTTATGTGGTTGTCATAACACGGAAATTATGGAAAATGAAAAAGGGCCTGTCAATGAGGTGTTATACACCTATGCAGGTTACAATGTGGATATAGTGATTTAATAACATTTTAGTTTTCTCCACTTACATAAATGAAGGAAAGTGAAGCTGCTGATATTCAAAGATCTTTTCTTGATGGTGAAAATAAGATCAAGTTCCTCCAAATAAAAATATAGCACATGGAAAAAAGGAGTAATCTCAATCATGGATTTAAAATCCTTATAATGCAATAATCCAGGGATGTAAAGATAGAAGCACACACAACAAAATAAACCCCTGAGGCAATAATCCATTTTCAGTAAAATGCTTCTTTCTCAAAGTAAAGAAGGACATTCTGCTCAAATCTTTTCAAATCTATCCGGGCAATATACTAGGAGGTACCCAATACTGGCAGGAAAAAGAAAGGACTTCTCCAATTCACTGCATTCCTTTCTGAATAAGAATTCAGGTTAGGCACCTCCAAAAGTTTGATAGGAAGATTCTATAAAAGTGACAGGAAGTCTACATTTTTTCATATAGAATTCACATTCTACATCCTTTCAAAAATTAAATTGGTATTCAGATAGACTTCATACCACTGATCACCATATTCTGAACCCAGCAATTTAGCCAGTTTTCAATCCACTTCACTGACTGCTCATCCAACCCATACTTCACCAGCTTCTTTGTGAGGATGTTATGGAAGTCAGTGTCAAAGACCTTCCTGAAGTCTAGGTAGACAGAATCCACTGTCTTTTCATTTCATCATAAACTCATTTAGGTTGGAAAATGCCATCAAGATCATGGAATCCAACCATTAAGCTATCACTGCCAAGTCCACAGCTAGACCATGTTCCTAAGTGCCACATCCATCTATTTTCTGAACATTTCCAGGGATGGTGTTTCAACCACTTCCCTGGAG
This sequence comes from Pyrocephalus nanus, assembly GCA_038380795.1. Classification (NCBI taxonomy): domain Eukaryota; kingdom Metazoa; phylum Chordata; class Aves; order Passeriformes; family Tyrannidae; genus Pyrocephalus; species Pyrocephalus nanus. The sequence continues at coordinate 52,621,554 of CM076264.1, read as the reverse complement.
AGCCTGTTCCAATGCCTGACCACCTTTTCAATTTAAACCTTTCCTGATGCAACTTGAGGCCATTTCATCCTCTTACTTGTTATCTGGGACAAGAGATAAAAGCTTACCTTGCTACCACCTCCTGAGCCTCCCTTTCTCCAGGCTAAATGACTTCAGCTCCCTTAGCTGCTCCTCATAAGACTTGTGCTCCAGGCAATTCACCAGCTTTGTTGTCCTTCTCTGGACTTGCTCCAGCACCTCAATATCTTTCTTGTTGACAAGAGGGGTCAGAACTGAACATAGGATTCAAGCTGTGGCTTCATGAGTGCCAAGTACAGGGGAACAATCACTTCCCTAGCCCTGCTGGCCACACTATTTCTGAGGCAAGCCAGGATGCCATAGGCCTTCTTGACCACCTTGGCACACTGCTGGCTCACGTCCACTAGTACCCCACAGTGTTTTTCAACTGCTCAGCTTTCCAGCCACTCTTCCCCAAACCTTTAGCACTGCATGGGGCTGTTGTGACCTAAGGGCAGGATCAAGCACTTCACCTTTTTTGAACCTCATACAATTGGCCTCAGCCCATTGATTCAGCTTCTCCAGAACCTGGGTCAACACTCCTGCCCAGCTTGATGCCATCAAGTGTAGCAGTTATATTAATATAATAAATAATGAGTCCTTAGGACTAGGCAGGCACCAACATAGTGTGAAAGGAATGCATCTGTATTAATATAATAAGTAAGGGGTCCCAAGGACCATGAGGACACCAATATGGTATGTAAGAAAAAGCATGGTTTATTGGAAGCAGCACAACTTATATAGTAGTTTCAAATGCTGACACGTCACAACACGTGACCTTATCAGCCAATCCCATACAAGCATTTAACTGTGCATGTGTGATAGAGTACTTACAACTATAACTCCCAGGATGCTCTGCCAGCACCCATGGTGTAACCAGACCTCACAATCAAGAAGTTTATCAAGTTGGTCAAGCATAGCTTCTGCTTTATGAATCCATGTAGACTACTCCTGATGATTTTCTTGTCCTTCACATGCCTGGAAATGGTCTCCAGGATTAGATCCATCACATTCCCAGGGATCAAGTGAGGCTGAGAAACCTGTATATCCCTGGGTCCTTGTATTGCTGAAAGTTGAGTTTTGTTCTTCATTTTGAAAGATGGTGCATTGATATCAAAACCAGAAGAGTAATTAATTTTACAAAACTTGGCTTACTTACCATAAGAACTTTCTTTCACAGGGCACCTTCACCTTTTTTTTTTTTTTTTTTTTATTAGAACAATGAATTATGGATACAGACTAAGAGTTCTGTCATTCTGTCACAACCCAATTACCTCATTTCCAGCTGACTACTCATGACTGCATCTCTGACCGAATTAGGAAATATCTTGCAGATTAATGAGATCTCTGAAGCTGGACAAGGGAAACCATATCTTTCCATATATGTAAAAAGTATATTTAACCCATAGAAAAGCAGTAAAGGGGATTGTTTTTAGATGCTCTGTGGATTTTAAAGCAAGTAATAAATTTCCTTTCCTATCTCAAACTCACAGTATCACTAATTCAAATTTTGTCTTCAGGAGGTGAAATGTGTTTTTTCCTCCCTTTTAGAGGACTTGTAATGACAGAATGGTACAACATCCGAAAAGAAGTATAAAAAATACCTATAAGTACCAGGTATTAACGCTCTGCATGAACTGACATATCAAAAATGTTCTTTTCAAATAGAACATTATAATTTTACCTGGAAACACTAAAACGCTAATATTAAAGAGAAATAGGAAGACTAAATTAACTTTCTATATTAATCTCTTGGTTTGTTTTCCAGAAAAAAAAGAAAAAAAAAAAAAAAAAAAAGAACATTGAGATAAATGTGGAAATTTCAAGAAGAAATTTAACTTTCAGGTACCAAAAGGACTAAAACCATAGCATTCTCCTAGTTAAAAAAAAAAAAAAAAAAAAAAAAAAGAATGAAAATATGCCTTAAGGAAATTTTCAATTTGCATGACATCTTTCTACTGTGATAACAGATTGGCAAAAAGTAGAACCATAGAATCATCTAGGTTGAAAGGGACCTTTGAAGGTCATCTAGTCCAACCCCTCTGCAATGATCTCCAATTAGATCAGGTTGCTCAAAGCCCAGTCCAATCTGACCTTTAATGTCTCCAGGTACAGGACGTCTACAACCTCTCTGAACAACCTGTTCATGTGTCTCACCACCCTCATCATAATTTTTTTTCCCCTCATACTTAGTGTGAATCAATCCTTTTAATCTAAAACCACTATTCCTTATTCTAGCACTACAAGCCATACCAGAAAGTTTGTTCTATGTCTCTTTTAAGCTCCCTCTAAATCCTGAAAGGTTGCAATAGGGTATCTCTGTAGCATTCTCTTCTCTAGGCAGAGCAACCTCAACACTCTGAGCCTTTCCTCACAAAAGAGGTTCTTCATCTCTCTTCTCATTTTTGCAGCCCTTTGGCCCCTCTCTAACAGTCTATTTTCTTCTTGTGCTGAGGACTCCAGATCAGCAGTGTTCCATATGGGGTCTCAACAGAGTAAAGGTACAGAATCACCTCTCTCAACCTTCTTTTCCTGCAGCCCTGGATACGGTTGGCTTTCTGTGCTGCAAGTGCGCATTGCTAGTTCACATCTAGCTTTTCATACATCAATACATGCAAATCTTCTCAAGATCAATACATGCAAATCAAGGCTGCTCCCTATCTTTTCATCCTCCAGCCTGTATTAACACCAGCGGTTGTCCCACACCAGGTGCAGCACGTTGCATTTGACCTTGTTGAACATCATGAGATTCACATGGGCCTACTTCTCAAGCTTGTTCAGGTCCCTGTGGATGGCATCCTATCCTCAGGTGTGTCAACCACTCCACTCACTGGTGTCATCAGAATAGGTAAGAGTGAATAAATTATCATCTTTGCTTAACAAAATACATTATAACTAAGAATCTCAAATAAAAACCTTGGAAGTGAGAATATGTGGCATTTTACAATGCCTGATTCATGTACAGGTTTTACCACAAGTGAGGTTGGCCATATCAGAATAGGTGGTGTTGTCATTACAGATACCAAAAAAAAAAATTTTTCTTAAATTCTAAAACACTATTACAATGAATCAATTCCATTCCCTCTAAAGCTATGCAAGCACTCTTATTCTTGTGTCACTTTGGTATCTGTTTTAACTATGAAACATCTCGTTTTGTTATCATGGTTCCTAAGCACAAAAAAATACATATTATCTCAAGGATTAAAGAGAAGAGTACACATTTTTATTTGAATATATCAGTACACAGTGACAAATAATGGCATTTTGTCTAATAAAATTTAAATTGCTTCTTCCACGCTGAGAATTTATTACTAAAATGCTTTTTATAAAGACTAATATTTCTTGTGATAGTTCCTGGATTATTTGCTTCTTAGAATTAAGCAAGCTACTGCATTAAAAAAATAAAAAAAAAAAAAGAGGGGGGGAAATAAAAAGTTTTACCCCATATGGAAAATTCAAATACTATCTTTGTTTGTTTGTTTGTTTTTTTGTTTTGTGGTTTTTTGTTTTTGCTTGTTTTGATTTTTGTTTGTTTGTTTTGTGTGGGGTTTTTTTGTTTGTTTGCTTGTTTTTGTTTTTTTTTTTTAAAGTCATTGACATGGAGTTGCCTAAAAAAAAAAAGTGGAAAGTTCATTGACACTCTTCACCTTGCAAAAGTATTGTTCAGAATGAGCATTCCAATCTTACTACAGTCAGGAAATACTGTTCCTCCACAATCCTGAAAAGTAGTAAACAGATAACTTGACTTTCAGCAGCAAAGATTAGGTCATCATATACCAAGCATTGTGCATCTCTCTCCACTCAAATTACCATTTGTTTTCTCCTGTTATTATTTCGTCTATACCAAATCCCATTTAAATCAAGGACACATCTGTGTTTTCATTAGTCACATTTATCAGCAGTCAATGAACTGATTACAGCTCTCCAGACATGAGTGCAGGGTCCAGAACATTCATGACACAAGACTACTAGCCCTCATGTAATGTCACGACAAAACTCTACTCCACAGCTATCTATACTTGAGACAGCTATTTAAAACCACCTCTAGGTCTATAAAAAAGTAATGATATCCTGCAGTAAGTGTTATGTCTTCTCTCTAATTCATTTTTCAATTCCCTAGAAGGGCATAAATGTATTCAGAAATTATTTACGGGCAGAAAGCGATACACATGATCAGTCATGATCAATTTCTGGTATAACAAGAAAGGATTAAGCAGATGTAGTTTGGTAAAGCAAAAAACTATGCTTGAATCACAAATAAAATAACCTCAAAGTACTCTGGTGGTAGAAACTCAGAGACAATACTTTAATTTTAAATGAAAAAGCATGAGGCCCAAACTCTTTTATGAAGAAATATTGACCTTGGATATTCCTGGATGTTGAGAATATTTTCCCATGGAAAAATTTCTGACTCCCAGAAAAATTAAAGTTTCTCATTTCAACAACTTTGCTTAGTAAAAAGACATTTTTCTTCACTTTCTGTTTAACAGAGATTTGAATGGTCAAAATGCTATTGTTAATTTAAAAAAATGCCGATTACAATCTAGGATTTAAAGCATCTCAGAAATGACAGAAGTTAACCTTTTCACTTCATCAACCCTGTTACTCTATTTTGTTATGTTTTTTAAAGCCTCAGAAAAGATAGCCATCAAGGTATAAAACTCTAAATTTGAGGTAAAACTCTAGAGCTCTTAATACTGCTCTTGTACCATTTCAGGCATCTGTAAAAATGAAACCACAGAAAACAATAAAGTGAGCAATAAATTCCTTTGTAGAATAAAGTTCAAGGATTACTGTCAATTATTAATGATTAATAATCACAAGGTTTATGCTTAACACATATGGATAAGGTAAGCAATTTAATAAGTATACAAATGGAGTTTCCCAGATCTAAATTTTTGGTTTATATTTTCACAAAAAGTAATACATAATAAAAAAAAAAAACCTAACCCATAAATAACTGTAAGAATAGATTTGTTTACAGATCTTTTCCTGTGAGATTACTTGACAATATTTATATTGTTCTATATTCCATCAGCAAGAGACAATGGAAAGGGGAAAATATTGGCTTTGTTTAAGCGTAAACTATACCAGCTGGTGCAGTCTGTTGGGAACTGATATGTGGGTCAGCACATTGCATCATCAGCACTTCTTCAGCAAATCCACCTGCTTGAGTAAACAGACAATATGGGGCCCCAGTGTAGCAAATTACATTATTAAAGAGATAACTTCCTAAATTTGTGACCTTCTTAGCATTTTATTCCAGTTAATATTACCCTCCTTGAATAAAAGTATTTTATTTTGTAACTAGCTTCAGTGAGCTGATAGGTTCTTTGAAGATAGCGTAAGGCAAAAAATTATTTTGCTAATATGGCTATAATGCAGAAAAATATCAACATAATATTAAGTTTATTTACCTAGATGTTACCTTCTACTAAAATAGTTGACAACTATTTTATTGTCCAAAACAGAATCTGAAAAAGATTTTGGAAGGTTAATTAAAAGTTCTTTCACAAGGAAACCCTCCCCATATCTCTATAGATGACTATATAGACACAAACACCTGAGATTTGACCCATATTAACATGCTTTAAATAATTATGCATTTAGTTTTCCTGTTTTATCTTGGAAGATGTTTAATTCCAGGGGAATCAATTCTTCTTCATCTGAAAGGACGTGCCTATCAAAAACTGAGGACCACATCAAAACAAAATAAAAAAAAAACAAACCAAAACACATGCAGTCACAATAATTGAAAGCAGATGGGATAAGCTAAACACAGCATAAGCATAAATGAAGACTGAAAAACCTCATGAAAATCTGAAAGTCAAAGCTTGTCTCTTTGGGATAAGCTGCTGCAGGTTGGCCTTCAATGAAAGCTCTTGATGTTTCGAAGGGTAGTTCAAGATCTATGCCTTGTGAATTAATCAGCATATTCATATTTTGGAAAGGTTATAGAAGGCATAATGTTGGCTGAACATTAATTTCTGAAAAAAAAGTCACTATTTCTTCTCGGGAAATGAACTGTTTCATATTGAAAAAAATGCATTTTAAATTAACAATTTAGAAGCTATTTAAAATATTCCAGCAGTATTTCTGTTTTATTTTTCTTGTAATTTCTTTTTTGCATTTGAATTTGCATGTCTAAAATCCATGTTGGTTGATGCTGTAAATATTCAACAGAAAATGTAATAGAGAATGTTCATCTTTTATACTATATTATACTATATAATTTTAGCTAAATGACATGTGTTAACTGTCAGTTTTCTGGACGTAATTCAGAAGTGTACCCTCATAGGTTCTCCTGATTAGTGCAGATATATATCTCAAATTAGTAGAGTTTTGCTTCTTTTCTCTGAAGAGATAATTGTTTTCCCCAAATTATGCTCACATACAATGAAATTATGTATCTCTGAATTGCTAAGATTGTTGGACTTTTTAAATACAAAACATCAACAAGTAAACTCATATTAGGACTGACAGAAAAACTCTAAAAAAATACTGATTTTAAGTGGGTTTTTCATTACTGAGAACAGCTGTCCATGTATCAGAATTCAGAAACAGAAAACTGCCCTTTAGGGATGTCCTTTAGAAGCTAAGAGGAAAAAAGCAAAACAGTATTTAAAGAAAACATATATTGAGGGGAGCAAATCTTGATGCCACCATGTTGAGTTGATACGTCTACATCTTCTGAGAAATAGAAGAGTAGGAATGGGGAAGATATTTATAAACACAGGCTCTACGATCAACTGGATTTTAAGTACTAGAAGACTCTAATTAGATTCCAACAGGGTTCTACTGTAAAGGTTTAACAAGCAAAATTCCTTCAACTTTCTTTCATACATCATGATCTCCAACACTGCAGTCATCTCAGTGGCCATTTCAAAAATCCTGTCAAGCTTTTCAACTTCTCTGTTGAACTGGGAGAACCAAAAGCTGTTACAATATACAAGATAAACAAGCCTTTTACATTTGATATGTAACTTAACGAGTGTAGAGTAGAGAGGGGATGATAACGTCCTCTGACCTACTGACTATACTCTTTCTGATACAGCTCAGAATAAGGTTTTATTTTGTTGCTGCAGTCATGCACTGTCATTTTATGGTTTTATATGATCTATATGTAACAAAACTAAGAGAAACGTCCCTTGTCAACAGATAAGCTTCTGGGAAATAGAGTGTTGATGTTTTTTTCTATATTAGTTAATTCCATCACTACTTAGAATATTACTCAAACACCTTTAGTCCTACTTTGGAGACTTGAAATCACATGTTTGTTTAATCATTCTCCTTTCTCATCTCTGGCAAAGCCCACATTTATAATTATATGTAGACAACAATTGCTCTAACCAATGCACATGTGCAGAGAAAATCTCTTCTTTTTCAGCCACTAGTATGTGTCTGCAAAGTATTGCTTAAGGCATCAAGAAATTGAAAAGCTTTGCTAGGAAATGAGATCTGTAGAGCAAAAGCTGTGCGAAAAAGAATATGTATTTTCTTCTGAAGTATTTTGTAATGGCTAGGTAAAAAGTGGCTTATGAAACGTTTTGTTAGCAGTATTCCCCTTTTTTGTTAGCAAATAATTAATAAACCTATAATATTTTTATTTATACAGAATTTTAAGTATATATGCATATTTTAGCAAATTACATCTCAGTTCTGTTTTGATGAAATGTTTGCTTACCTGTCAATTATTCGTCTCCTATTCAGTGCGACAGATAAATGAGTCACAATGCATTTCAGTTGTCCTTTTGATTGGATAAGGTAAGCATCTGAAATAAGCTCTATTATTTACTTCTGCATATTTCTGCCACCTGATATATTTGAGATTTCCCCACATATCTCTTAAAGTATATGTCATTTTTTGTTTAATCAATCTTTCATGTATAAAAATGTCTCTACTTGGACTGAATTTATTTAATGTCTTCAATTGCATACACACACAAAGTTAATTTGGGATAATGCTCCTTTATAGATTCTATGAAATACGTGTCTCAGCCTATGCTGTATCAAATATTTGCAAAACACAAGTGACGTAAACAGTGTTGTTGAGTACCATAACTCATTCGTTGGCTCATTGGTGGTGCAACCTTGGATCCCACTGGTGTGAAATGACCCATGCAAAAAAAAGTTACAAGAAGCTACACCGAGAAGTTCTGTACCTTTGCTGTGAAGCTGCATTTAAGCCGAAGCCCCAGCCCCAAGCCCTTGCTTGAGCTGTGCTGCACTCATGTCTGTGCCTGGCCATGTATCTCTCTGATCTGGACCCAGACATGAGTGAACAGCCTGTGCTTGCAGCCCAGAAAGTCAACAGCATCCTGGGCTGCATCAAGAGAGGAGTGGCCAGCAGGTCGAGGGAGTTGATTCTTCCCCCTTTACTCTGCCCTCATGAGATCCCACCTGGAATACTGAGTCCAGATCTGGGATCCTCAATACCAGTTGGACCTGCTAGACCAGGACCAGAGGAGTACCACAAAAATGATGAGAGAGCTGGCACACCTCTCCTTTGAAGACAGACTGAGAGAGCTGGGGTTGCTCTGCCTGGAGAAGAGAAGGCTTTGGGGACGCCTCTTTGTGGCCTTTCAGTACTTAAAGAAGACTTATAAAAAAAAAAAAAAAAACAAACTTATTTTTCTGAAGACTTGGGGAACTCATGACTTTGAATATAAGTAATACTAAAGAAACATAAGAGCTATATTATTTGTAAAATGGAGAAAAAAAAAAAGAAAAAACTTCTGTGGCAAATGAGTCTTCTCTGACAGAGAAAATTGAGTATTAATTTACCTTTATTCATCCAAAATCCATCCCTTTCCTCTATTCTGTCACCCTCCTACTCTCCAATGTAGCACAATACTGCATAAGATTGATGGGTATGAAAAAGAAAATATAAATATACGTATATACATTCAAAAGGAAAGTTTAAGGTTTAATAAAATTAAAAATCAAAAAGGTATGGTGAACCTAAATTATATGTTTTGCTAAAATTTATACAATTTGTTTCACTACAATTCTGAAGATACTTTCCAAATAATAAAAGATAGTTGAACTTTTCTGTGCCTTTCTCCTATTAAAATAATTTCCCCTTCAAGTTCATACAATTTTGTTTGTTTATTTGGCCCTTCCCCTGTGTGTATCTCTTCCTGATTTATATGAAATCTTTTTGTGGGTTGAAGGAAGACAGCTTTGTCAGGCATGAATTTTCTTTTGAAATATAGAGGTAGTAATGTTGTCAGTATGACTTCTGATGTTTAGCTATCCTGTGTATAATACTGCTGCAGTTCTGTTCTCAAGGAAGCATGGCAAATGGGACAGAATTTTTTCTGTTTCTCCTGAAGTAGGTTGTTTTAGCGAGTAGAAATATGCCACTGCATCCAGATGGCAAACAAGCTGTCCTTTGCTATCTCAATGCTTTTACCAGAAGGAAAGCAGAAACACTCCAAGCATCTTATATAAGTGTTTTATGGCAAAAGTTTTGTAGTTAAAGGCCTGGCAGATTTCAAAGACTAATCTCAAAGTCCGTCAAACTCTAGTGGTCCATATGTTTTTACAGTTAGGGAGTATAGGTAGGACACCACCTCTGCATTTCCTTTCATTCCTCTACCTAAGAAAAGGGAATAGGAGAATAAAGAGCATAGCAACATCTTTCAGCCCTAGAGTGATTTAAAACCTAAATTTGTAATAAGAACTTTGTGATTATTCACTTCACTGTGGTATCTATCCATTCTGTCTATGTGAATACATATTAAATTAAATTAAGAGTGTTCCCTTTATGTTTTCATTTAAATTTGTTATAGTGAACACCATAACCACACAGGTTTGCAGCACTGACTTGACCTTGATTATTTTCCAAAGCTGCAACAATTTTTTTTATTTTTTTTTTTTAATGTACTATGAGCTATAAAGAATTTCTTTTGGGACTACTTTGCAATGAGTATATATTTTGAATAATTTATCCTATTTTTACTGGTTTATTATGTTTCAGTACCCCATAATAATCTTTTATTTTTCCTATCAAAACCAAAAACCAAAACAAACTAAAGCAAAAACTGAAAACTGACATAGTTTTCTTATTATCTAAATTTTTTTTTTTTCAAAATTCCACCTTTCATAGAACTGGTATGATTTAAAAATCAGAGTTTTAAAAATAGTGTTATAATTTTGATGTCTAATAATAATATTCTTTATAAATTGTCTACAGTGCAGAAAAGGAATAGGAAATCAGGAAGATCAGGTATATAAAATATGAAAATAAAAATTCTGAACAAGAAGAAGACACTAATAAACTATTATACATGATTTGCCTAGTTTTATTTTATTACTGGAATTAATTAGAACCACACAAGACTTTCTTGTTTTTCAACTCTTATGAAAATTGGAATGTTCTTTCCTATTTTAAACACGTCAGAAAGAAAATTTTCCTGGTGCAAACAGACTACAACGACTGTATAAACCTGCTAAAATATTGATCTGATTAAGAATCTGCTGCCTATTAAACTTCTACTCCATACACATAAAAAACCTTATTTTTCAATAATAAGTTACTGTTTATGTTAAAAAGTACAGTTTTGAGTGGAATACAGATGTACTCTTAAGTGCAGAAAACTATTTCCTTAAAACTTCTTAGTTACACATTTGTTTTCATTATTTATTGTGATCTTTAATTCTTTCATGTCTAAATCTGGATTTATTTTTCTTATCAAAGAATCACCCTAATCACGATCACTATAGTGACAAGATTCAGTACACTCAGAACATATCCACTGCTATAAGTATTTTTGCATGTTTCTATGTCTGATTAATGGAAAAGAATCACACCTAATGGCATTACTAAGAGTAGACTGGCAACCCTCCCTGAAAATGCACTTTGGTAGTCCTGTCTCTGAATCTTGAAAGTATAGAAAGTATAGAAAGCCCCCAAACACCCACAGATCTAAATTATGCACATATCCATCTGATAATATATAAATATTGAACCAAAACTGCTATTGTGGAAAGTTATAACATGTCAAAACCAATCATGTTCCCTGATTATAGGACACAGCTGAGATCCTCTGGGGTAAAAGTGATCAAAGAAATAATACTGTCTAATAGTGTTTCAGTAACATCAAATATTGAAGACACTAAAATGCTTGCCAAAATATGCATTTGTAGAAACTTTTAAAAGAGTACATAAGTTATGTCCTTTCTAAAAATAGAGGATTTGAACAGCTTGCAGATGGCAGAATATTAATGTAATGGTCCTTTTCACTAGTGTTTTCTTTTAAAATATTGTATTATAAAGGTAGGAATTAGATTAGTAATTTCTAAACACCTTTTTCTTTCTGGATTGCCTAATATATGCTACAATTTTCTTAGGGGATCTTCAAGACCTATCTAGATCAAAACCCTGGATAGTATGGTCTAACCTCACACCTGACCCTTTTTTGATCAGGAGTTTGGACTAAAGACCTGCTGAGGTCCCTTCCAACCCAAATTATCCTATATCTTATTGGTACTAGATGGTTAAACTTTATCCCAGTGACATATAAGATCCCAGAATCATTGTGTTTTCTCTCATCACTATAACTTGTGATTATATAACTTTTCCCTCCTCTCCCTCTCTCTTGCTCTCTGTTTTTCTCTTCCTAGAGTGAGTGATTCAGTGCTCAAGAAAGAGACTGAAAAATTTTCTTTAAAAATAACACAACAAAACCCAATAGCAAACAATAAAATAAACAAAATCCCCACATATTCAGACACTGATATAAAGCAAACTCCTTGCTGTACTGACTAACATTCAGTTTGGTGACATGCTGTACTTAAAGTATGGTCCTTACTCTCTCAAGCAAACTGCTAAATATTGCTGTGGTGTTAGTCAATAAAAGTGACAATAAACTGAAGCTGTTCAACATAATTCTTCTTGCAACATTCTGACAACTTGGATATAAGCACAAGCCTCTACAAATGCAGACTAGAGGGGTTGGCTGTTTGTTGTGTTTGTTTTTTTAATTTCATCCTGCACAAAGCAAACGGGAAAAAATGAAAAAGTCATTAACTTGTCCTTAAAAATTATGTGTACAAAATACGTCCTCAAGCTTTTGATTTTCCACATGTGGACAGTTTGTACTCCGAGAGTAAATGAATAATGACCTAATTCCAAATGCTGTATAAATGAATGGTCCCCTTCTTACTCCTTGGCAACCTTAATTATCTCTCTCTGGATGCTACATTTAAAGATATTAACTACAAATAAAAAGGTTAATTTAGGGCTCTTGCATTCAGAGTACAAAAAATAAATTAGCTGGTATTTCTACCTTTCTGAGGTTTTTTCACTAGAATTCATAATATGTTCAGAAATAATTCCACTCCAATGTATTAGATGTCAGAATTTAATTGCATTGTTTTGTAACCTAGACTTATATATATATATATATATATAAATATATAAATGCATGGATTTCCTTCAAGGGTATGTAGCTGCCTAAATTTCTAACTACATCTAAATGTGGTTTTAGGGAATTTTTACATTACCATTCTGGAACCTAATAAGACCCAGCAAGAGCATAATATCGCATAAAAACAAATTAATGCTGTGATAATATACCAGTACTAGAGAATCCATTTACTACTTTCGAGCTTCTATTACAGTTGCACTTCCTGGCTTTAAAACCTGCTTGATCTACTTTTGAGCAGAAGCTTCTGGGCTTTTCTAATACATTCTACTGGAAAGGAAATAAGGGGTAGTATCTTTAAAGGAAGTTACTTTTGCTACTTAATTGATAGTTATTACAATGATATGACTTAATGGGAAAAAGGTTCTGTATCAAGTCTTATATGAATCTGCTTGGCAGCTTCCTGTGAATGCCACCTGCATATTAATTACAGCACAGTGCTCACCTTGGTTTAATATTCTGCTTCTTTTACAGAAAATGAAAGAGAGGAACTGAATGTGAGAACTGTTGTAAGTTATTCAGAACAAAACTACAGAAACTTGCTCTAGACCTGGCAGGGCTATATTAACTAATGACAAGAGTGAGAAAACTGTAAAAGAACAGATTAGCAAATCCCTTGTTGCAGACTACTTCATCAAAATCAAGATAAGTTCTCAGGCAGTTTTTTCAAGGAGAATTCAAGGAGGGAGAGAGAGCAAGAGAATCAAGATGTAGGTAGGATGTGCATTCAAGCAAGACAGTTTCCGGGGTTTATGGGGATTTTTAGCTTTCTTCTTGTGGAAGCATTGTGGCAGCTGATTTGCCTCTTCAGATTTTCAGCAGTCACAAGTAATCACATTATTTTCAAGAAGAGAAAAGAGAGCTTTCACATGTTTGTGAACAAAAAGGGTTCAGTAGCCCACAGGAGAATGAGTTTGAAATCACAAATAATATTGTGACATCCTTGGAGAAAGTGTTCTGAAAGTTGCCAAATGCATTGGTAACAGGTCCAGCATCTACACTGAGATTTTTACCTTCCCTAGTAAATGCAGGGTACTGAAAAGACAGGGAGACTGTAGTGTAGATATTAGAAGTAAGATGGTGTACTGACAGCCTGATACCCTGTTAAGAAAGGAGATGGAGGTTTTTTTAGAAAAGTATTTCTCAGTGACATGAAATTTTTTACAAAAGTATTTCTTTGTGACCTTTCCAACTTTCAACTCTGCAAACAACAGCCTGTGAAAAAATGCAGTGCTATTTTTGCACATATAAGAAGTGGGACCATAACACTTCTGCTCTCTGACAACCTCATTTCTTCTTTATTTAACTGAAAATTATGAGTCTTTCTCTGGGTACTTTTTCCATTCAAAATATATTTACTTTAGAGAAGTAATCTTGGGATGCAGAACTTGAGAATATTTCTGCATATTTTTTTTTCCTTAGGATCTGTAAAAGATTCTCTTAGGTACTCACAGGTAGGTTAAAAAATGATGAATTATTTTTAGATATGCAAGAAGTGAGAGTATAAATTCCCTTTTTGATAGATATTTATTTACTAGTGTGTCATCTTTTTTCTACAGGAAGGAAGAAGGAAGGAGGGAGGGAAGGAAGGAAGGAAGGAGGAAAGGAGGGAGGAAGGGAGGGAGGATGGAAGGAAGGACACCCTTTTTGCCACTAGATTTAATAATGTTTGTATAACAGTCTTACTCAAGGAACATGTGGTTTTCGAATGCCCTCATCTTAAATTTATCAGTGCTGACTGTTTACATCAGTTTTCCTTTCAGCTAGATCCTTTATTTACCTACATAAGTCCTGCTGAATGGCATATGGAAAGCTACATAATTTGTATTGAAGTTGTGCCTTTTTCTTCCTTCTTCTCTAATTTTTTTTTTTTAGAAAAACAAAATCTCTTATATAGTCATGTTATCAAAAAATTTTGAAAACAAGATGCATACTTCTACAGCAATCATGTAGAAAAAATAGTTTACTTCACATACCAACCTTCCAAAGTCTATAATGAAGCAGATGTGTACAACAGAACTTCCAAAGTCTCTTTGAGAAAGAGAGGAATATTATAATTATTAGGCATTGAACATCTGAAACAAACCACAAAAAAATTAAAAAAAGTATGATGGAAGACCTTTGCACTGTAAGTTGTAGGTATAAGGGACACTGACTAAGAATACTTTGCAGTTATATAGTTTTACATTTCCTATTTGCTCTGTATAACTTCTAACAGACAGATTGCACCTGGACTGAATTATTTTATGTTTCTTATTTTTAAAACTATACTTTCACATTTTTCTTTTTGTTTTACAAAATATTATTCATGTCAGAGTGTTTTTATTTCATAAAATAAACAATATTTTGTCTAAAATTTAGGGATGTCAACAGTTTAAATGGTGTTTGAAACACTCTAATTTTCAAATAATGTTCCTAAGGTGAGAATTCTTATTAAGATGTAAAGTATATCCAGTAGATCCTTGTTGCTTACCTTCTTTCTATATAGGGATGTGGCAAACAGTAACTGGCTTCTTTCTTATTGTGCCTTTGTTAGCAAAGCAAATCACTACAGATTTGAAAATTCTTAAGACATACATAATTAAATTTGTGCATGGTTACCAAGAGTACGAGATCAGTGTCACAGAAGAAATGTTTGACCTCATCTTCTAAGATTGCTATGCTGTTACATCTCAAAAAAGAAAAGAAAAATAATAGCACCTTTCAGCTCAACAGAGAAGGCTTTTATGAGTCATATATTTTGTTTTCCTTGAATCCATATATTGTATTAAATTTATGAGCTACTTTTAAAACTAAATTTTTAAGGATTATAATAACATTCTTCTTCATAAGGGAAATTGGAACACAGGGTACAGGTAGCTACTGCCCATATTTAGATACCCTTTTTAAGCAGCATTTGATTTCTTTTTCATTTCTATGTTTGTTTCTTTTAACCTACTTTTCAGTTTGTCATGTCAAAAGGAACACAAAAGTATCTACTTCAGTTATACAGGCAGAGAAGCAGGTGGAGTCACCTCTCTTGTACCTAATCCTGCAGTAAATTTCTAAATACATGAAAAATCTTCTCATTGTCAATGCTGTGCATATATCTATATTGTTACATTCCAGTGTAGTATCTACCACATGTCACATCATTGTTTACTTACCTGTGGACTTCTGAAGGATACAGATAGTCATGATTTCTGGGCAGTCATGGATGTGCATTTTCTTAGAATCTATGGGATGATTAAAGTAACCCTTAACTTACAGTACGTCTGCTATGATTAAAAGTGACAGAGAAACCTTAAAAAATCAAAATTACTTTTTTTTTTTTCCTTCTGCAGTGAGAAAATATCTATAAACAGGGGATCCAGATTTTAATTACCATTCTTCTTTTAAACAGGACCCAAATAATTCAGCCTTTCCCTTCCCCACTGACCCCAGTAATGCATGTAATGGTTTCCCTTGCACACAAGGAATAATGTTCTCTGGGATTTTTTTTTAACAGTAGCAGAATACTGAGTTTTGCAGTCACAAGTCCTTTTTACAATTCAGAGTAAAAAAACCCCTGTTCACTTGCATTTTTCTCCTGCTGATCATAACCAATCTGTAATTATGCTGAGAAGAGTAACATTAGATCAGAGTCTGTTACTCACTTTCTTGAGTTTCACGTCCTTCTTTTAGTATTATGAAGAAAATAAATCCTTTCCAAAGACATAAACAGTTGCACGGCTGCACATATGTTTAATTTTAGGGATTTGCAAAAATTTTTAAATTTATAAATCAAAAATAAATCTATCCACTCATGAAAGTACAGTATGTTATTTGCACTACTGCAGAGAAAAAAGGAAAGTTTAGATGTTATTTTCTAAGCAAGAAGAATACAGGACTGCAAACTCTTAGAGTCTTTATCTGCTTAAAACTGCATGGTTTTACTGAAGTCAAGAACTCTAGAAAATCACCAGCTTATATATCTATGGAATTTGAATTTATGTGAACTTTGCAAAAACAGAGGAAATCTTCAAAAGCTTGTTTTCTAAATTGTTTCCTATCTCATCAGTGAATAGACAACGTCAGAAGTAATCTTCAGAAAAAAAAAAAAAGCAAACCCTTGGCAGCTTTAAGTATGCAGACTGAGTTTGTATGGAAAAACTGTAGAAAATTGTTTCTCTGTTACTAAGGTAAATTAACTTCATATGTATGAGAATAGCATAGGATAAGAGTTGTTCTCTTCCTAAATGCTTAACATTCAAGTCTATTCTTATCCACTTAGCAATTTGGTAATGTTGCCGAAGAATATTTTTCAGCTATTAGTCTCTTTCCTTATCATTTTATGTTATGAATCTCTTTTTTTAGGAGTAAAATTTGAAATATCACAGATGTAAAATTAATTTAGGAGTAAGAAGGAAACAGAAACAAACTAGAACATAATTATAATATTTAGGAAATTAAAAATAAACCCAAAATAGTCTGCTGACTTTTAGAGTCAAAAAGAGGTTTAAGCTCCATTTCGCATAGCCAGCTCGAGGTTTTACATTCCTGGCAGAGTATGAAACAGAAATTAAATAACAGGTATAGATTCCATCCTAAATAGCCTGTCTCTTGTTGATAGTTTTATCATTAGAGTAATTAATTTAAAAACAGTAAGAACTGCTCATGTGTGAAATTTTGTGGGACTAGACATTCATTGACATCACAGCTGGCAGAAAATGAAACAAAGAAAGAGTCACTAAAGTATTTGCAATAATGATGTCCTTTCCCTCTTCCTTCAACTGCCTCTACTGGAAATTAGTATTTTCTTATTTGATGAATTATCTTTAGTCTTTTTGAAAATCATTCTAGTGATTAGATGGCAGATGCAGCATAGTCTGACAACAAAGTGGTAAAAACAGCACTTCCTCTCAAAAATGCCTGCTTAGATATACAAAATATGAACTTGAGATAAAAGACCTAACAGTTCTGAAAACCTGCCAAAGCTTTTTCACTAAATAAGGTTAGAAGACATACCTTCTCACTAAAGCAACAGAAAACAAATAAAGACCCAGTTTAATACTTCTAATGTGGCATGAATCTTCTGGAGCATTCACAGTATGATTCACAGCTTTGGATTATGATTTCTACTAACATTATTTGAAATTATTGTTTTATATTCTTGCTTCTAAGCTTGTGTGGGGTTAGCTTCTGAAATCCATATGCAAATCAGTCTGAATACCCTGTGTATGAAATATCTTTAGAGTTAAAATACTTTTAACAATATATTCCTATGTAAAATTAGACATAAGATTTCTAGAGTTATATTTAAAATGTGTACATATGTGATTCACAGAAAGGCTTGGGTGGAAAGGGACCTTAGAGATCACCTAGTTCCAACACCCCTGCCATAGGCAAGGGTGCCAATGATTATATCAAGTTGCTCATGGCCCCATCCAACCTGGTCTTGAACACTTCCAGAGATGAGAAGTCCATAATCATTCTGGGCAACCTCTTCAAGTGCCTAACTACCCTGTGTAAAAAGTCGCTCTTCCTCTTTATAAACTCCTTTTAAGTACTGGAAGGCCACAATGAAGTTTTCCCAAAGTCTTCTCTTCTCCATGCAGACCCCAGGTCTCTCAGACTGTCTTCGTTGGATAGGTGCTCTACTGGTCTCATCATCATCATGCATGTCCTTCCTCTGGACTCACTCCAGCAGGTCCATATCTTTCTATCTGAGGACTTCAAGAGTCCACTCACCACTCTTGTGTGAGTCTCCTGGTGGGGTCTCCCAATCAGAATCAACTACCTCAACCTGGTGACCAGTTCTCTCTTGATGCAGTCCAGGATGATGTTGACTTTTTGGGCTGCAAGCTCACACTGGTCCAACTTTTAATCCACAAGAACATTCTCCACAGGGCTGCTCTCAATGGGTTTATCTCCCAGTCTGTACTCATGTCTGGGATTGCCCCAGCCAGGTGCAACACCTTGCATTTGCTTTTGTTGAACTTCATGTGATTTTTATGGGCCTACTTTTCAAGTTTGTCCAGGTCCCTCAGTATGGCATCCATTCCTTCTCTTGTGTCAACTGCACTGCTCATCTTTGTGTCATCTGCAAAGTTGCTGAGTCTATGTCATTGATCAAGACTTAGTGCTCAGAGGGACACCATTTGTCAAAATAAATACATATAAGGCACTCTAAGATAGATAAACATAAGTTTTATGCTAAGGCTTCCTTGTACTTTGGCTTTATAAAGTAGAAATACCATGTGGATTTGAGTACAGATTTTGCTTGCTGCTTTTACTTCACTGAATTGAATGAAAAAATGGAAAAATATTATTCTGTGATTGCTGGTTAAGGCTTACCAACCTTGACTATTTTAAGAGTTTAATAGATCTTCTTTGCTATATCTCATCCCTGTTGTCCATTTACCTAGGCCACATTAAAGACAAGGTTTTTTCTTTCTCTTTGGGTCTGACTGTGAAGTACAGTCTTTATAAAAAAACTGTAGTTAAGTCCCTATTTTTGTGGCCATTACTGGCTTCCTCAAAATCTAATAATCTGTAGTAAAGCAGAGGGATCATAAGGCCTCATATCTTATCAAACTAATAGAGTGCAAACCAAAGTACTATCAGTATTTGCTTTGAATAATCAATACGTTGATTTATCTTCAAAATATCAGCCTTTCAACCATTAGCTACAGTAATTAAAAAAAAAATAAAATATGTCTTCGTAATTCTACTGTTTTATGTATATATATACACCTACTGATTACCATTTTAGGTCCCAATACTAAATAAACTTTCTTTTCACAGATGGTAGACACAAAATGTAGGAAGAGCTGCTACATCAGCAACTCAAGGGCAAAATGTTTTTTTATAAATAGGTGACCTGTATTTTAGCTTTCACCATGACTTTTCCATATTTAATGAGCTGATTAATTGTGTGTGCACTGTAAATGATCGTGTTCAGATCACTGACCCACACATGACTCTAAAAAATGACAAACTTCAAAAATTACAATTACAAGGTCCAGATGCTCTGTATTGCCTTTATTAAGCATTTCAGGTAGGAAAGTTACACATTAATTATATGACCGAAACTCAGGTCATATTTTTTTAAATATTAAACTTTTGAGAGGAAAATAGATTTATATATTAATAATAATGTTTAACATTATTTAATAAATTTGTGGAAAATCTGATTTCTTTATTTTTTCCCTGGCAATTAAAAATCATCACATCTATTGTGTCAATATTTTATAACTTTACATACTCTTAGGTGCCCAAGTCCTTCTTCACAGTGCTGGTCTCAACGAGTTCTTCTCCCAGTCTATGCCTGTGTCTGGGATTGTCCTGATCCAGGAACAGCACCTTGAATTTGACTATGCTGAACCTCAAGAGTTCCCATAGACCCATTCTTCCAGTTTGTCCAGGTCTCTCTGGAGTTATGTGTGAGACACTGGATTATTATATTAATTATTGACTTGGACCAACTCAAGTGCAGGAGTGGGGGAGAAGAGAAGGGTTGAATTTCACCAATGTGATGTAATGCCCTGTCCCACATGCCAGCCCCTGCAAGTCTCCTGGAAGCAGCTGCAAGTGCTGGATCACTGCCCATACCATACCTCAGAGCCTCAGAGCCCCTGACCCAGCCCCAAATTGGCTGGCACAACAGAAGTCCTACGGGTGGGGGGTGTGGCCACAGGGGAGTCAGACCAAATAAAAGCAGTAACATGTGCTCTCCCTGAGTTCAGACCCTGCTACCTGGACATGTGGAAGCTGGACTCTCACAGGGCTCCTGTGATAGCCATAATTCTCTTTCTCTCTCTCTTTCTTTACTTTTTCTTATCATAATCTCCTTTCTCAATATTTTGGATAGCTTGAGACCAGATGGTTTGGATTTTGCTAAATTGTATGGTTAGTATGTGCTAAAACAGTGATTTGTAGAATGCTTTATTTTTCTTGAATGTTACTTTTTAAACTTTTGCCCAAGTATTCTTATTTTCTAAAGATTATCAGTAAAAGTACCCTCCGAGAAAATGTGTGCAGCTTTCCTCCTATGTGCTCTCTCTTAAGGTGTTAAAAGAACCGAAGGCTCTTCTAATAATCTGGAGGATGGATATTGTTGGAGCCTTGTATAATTTTAAAATAAATCCCCTTTGATGAGCTAGTATTTTGGGGCCCATGGTCTTACATTACGTTTCCAAAATATTAATATTATCTTCACCTAATACTGCTACAGAGTCTCTTGTAAGTCTTCTTCAGTCTCAACATAGGCATCTTTAAACAATGTGGTAAGGAACTACTTGCTTTCTTAATAGAAAGTAGGCTAATACTTTAAGCCTTAATTAAGGAAAATAATGTGTTATTTTACTCCCTACTCATGTTTCCTGTGGTTTTTTTCCTCTAATAATCATCATTCTCTCTACACTTCCCTAAAGAAAAACAGTACCAATCCTTCTTTGTTACACTTCTGCTCATATTCAACTGCTCTATCTATCAGACATTTCACTTTCTATCACATTCCTCAAGTGATGGTTATTTTTTCTTATTTCACTCAATTCTTTCACAGAACAATAAGGGGGAATAGATTATTATTGGTTTTATCAAATTATTAGTATAATTATTATCAAGAAAATTTAGCAATATCTTAACATTTTCACCTATGTATTTTGAATGTTATTTCACCTTTATTTGAAATTACTTTTCAGAGGAAAAACCTGAGGCCTGGATTTAACTCTGTCCATAATCATATATACTACACATGACTGTGCTACCATAGATCATCAGCTAGTACTACCTCTGGTTGTGACTGCTACAAAAAAAGCTGAAAATAAAAGGAAGAAAAGGAGTATTCACTTCATTTTAAAGTACTTCTTATTCAATTTTTACTGCCAGTAGGTTTTCCCTCATCCACCAGTGCTGTAACTCTGTCATAGGAGGACACCAAATTTGATAGCATGCAAGAGAATCTGCTGCACGATCTTGCCAGGCACAGAGATGAGACTGACCAGCCTGTAGCTCCCCAGCCTAGCCACTTCCTTGGCTGGTTCCCTCAGGACCTGTGGGTGTATCTTGTCAGGTCCCATAGCCTTGTACACTGTTAGGTTCCTTGGGTGTTCTCAGTCCTGGTCTTCTCCTGCAGCAGGTGGTTCTTCATTCTCCCAATCCCCACTTTCACCTTCTCATCTTGGGCAGTGGGCTGGAAGTCTTGCTGGTGAAGACTGAGATGAAAAAAGTCATGGAGTGCCTCAGTCTTTTCCATGTCCTGGGTAAAGAGTTCTCCTGTTTCCTTTCAGAGAGAGCCCACATTTACCCTATTTTTCCTTTTGTCACCAGTACACCTATAGAAGTTTTTTTTTTGCCCTTGATGTTCCTGGCCAAGTTTAATTCTCTCAATGCTTTAGCTTTCATAACTTGATCCCTGGCTGCTCAGATAATTTTTCCTCCTTCTAGGCTACTTGTCCTTGCTTCTACCCTCTGTAGATTTTTAGATACAAACCCAGCTTTCTGGAAGATGATTGTTAATTTATTTATTTTTCTTTAAAATCTTTTTCATAATGATCATCAACTCCTCTTCCTGTTAATACTTATTATTCATTTTTGTGGGTTTTCAATATTTGTCCTCTAATTAGTGTTCATTTTTAGAGTTTGTTTTGTTTGTTTTATTTAGAGTTATTTTTTACTTCATTTGCAATTTTTTGATCATTTCAAGTTGATATGAGTCAGCAGTGCCCTGGAAGCCAGGGGGGAGAGCCATGTCCTGGGAGGCATCAGGCAAAGCGTCGCCAGTTGGTCAAGGGAGGTGATTGTCCTGCTCTGCTCTGCACTGGGGTGGCATTGCCTTGGATATTGTGTGCAGTTTTGGGTGCCACATTATAAGAAAGATATTAAGCTCCTAGAGAGTGTTCAGAAGAGCACAGCAAAGATGGTGAAGGACCTTGAGGAAAAACCATATGAAGAGCAGCTGAAGTCACTTGGTCTGTTCAGCCTGGAGAACACTGAGGGGACACCTCAAGGCAGTCTACAATTTCCTCTTTAGGGGAAGAGGAGGGGCAGGCACTGATCTCTTCTCTGTGGTGAACAGTGACAGGACCTGAGGGAATTGCCTGAATTTGTGTCAGGAGAGGTTTAGATTGCATATTAGAAAATGTTTCTTTACCCAGTGGCTGGACTCTGGAAAAGGCTCCCCAGGGAAGTGGTCACAACACCAAGCCTGACAGAATTCAAGAAGCATTTGGTCAGTACTCTCAGGCACATGATGTGACTCTTGGGGATGGTCCTGTGAAGGGCAAGGAATTGGACTCACTAGTCCTTTTGAATCCCTTCCAACCTAACAGATTCCGTGAGTCTGTAATAATAAATGGTAGAGAAAAAAGACACCATTGCAGTATTTGTAGAAAACAACAAAAAGACATTTTCCCAGAGTTTACTTTCCTCTCCCTAGTGTCCTGGAATGGATGGATCTTCCGTCACCTCTTATAATTTTACTTCACTATGTGTTTTTGTGTGAAAGAATCAGTAACTCTGGGAGAGGATACAGCCATCACTGGAGCTTAACCATCCTCACTTTAAACTCTAGTGGCATCTGGGGAATGTTCAGTATTTTTCTGTGATGTCATTTATTTCCCAAACCAAGTAACCTAGATGGAAGAAATGTATTTTATTAGATCAGCAGCTTGGTAAGAAAAAAAAAAATACTGTTGCTGTGTGGTTTAACCCCAGTAGATAGCTCAGCCTTATACAGACACTTGCTCGCTTCTCTCACAGTGGAATGGGGGGAGAAAATCAGAAGAGAAAAGGTGAGAAAATTTGTAGGTTGAGACAAAGACAGTTTAATAGTTAAAGGGAAAGCATGCAGCAAAGCAAACCAACACATTTAATACTTCCTGTTGGCAGAAAGATGCGCAACCATTACTAGGAAAGCAGGGCTTTCTCATATGTAAAAAGGCATTTGGGAAGACAAATACCATCACTCTGAACATCCCTCACTTTCTTCTTCTTTCCCCAGCTTTTATTGCTGAGCATGACGCTATATGGTATGGGATATCCCCTGGGCCATTTGGGATCAGCTGTGCACCCTTCCAACTTCTTTTGAGCCCCCAGGCTACTTCCTGGTGAGGCAGTGTAAGAAATAGATTAATTGGGGAAAATGATCTTTCTGTTAAAGACTTTTTTTTTTAAGATCTGAAGAATATTTGATACCTAGTTTAGTTGGTGCAAAGCTAACCAAACTATAATCAGTGTTTTTCAAGCTGCTTCTTTCCTTCAGAAAGCTTTTAATTCAGATCTGAAGAAGGGCTTGTGCATTTGAAAACTTGGCTTATTTTTCCAACATGACAGCTGATTTAATAAAAGATAATATCTCTGTCTAGATATCTGTTATGCCCATATTGTTAGAACTTTATGAATGCACTAACCACTGATTTCTGTTTGTCTTTCTTTTCACTGAAACTAGATATAATTTTTTACCTTGAAACTCGAGACTGATTTCTGGTTTCTAAGACCTAAATAGATATTTGTAACCAGAAAATAAAAAGATGTCTACTTTGTTTCTGTCATTAAAAAACATGTTTAGATAAGAGACTATAGAAGAGTACCTGCAGAAGACAATAGTTTTTCAAAGCTTCAAACCAGAATCCTACCTGCCAAAACATTTTCTCTGCTTTGTTTTTAAAGCAAGTAGAAATTGAGTTAAAGTTTTTATAAATCACAAGCAGACCACTGTTGGAATAAAAAATAAATTTTATTTACCCAGACTACCATTTGCCCTAACATGAAAAAAATGAAACCTCTAAGACCTTCAAAATATCTTCTTCCTGATGATCAAGGTATGTTTATGATTGCATGTAAATGGAAAGATAATTTGTCAATTTGTTGGCACTGCAGTTTCAGTTTATAAAAGTCTAAAGTGAAGCTATAAAATACTGAAGTTGCTTGATACTTACACATCTAAATCTTTAAAAATTTTAGGTATCTAGTTCTGAGGGGATGCAGCAGCCTACTAACGTAGGCCACAAAGTCTAAGATTCTTCGCATTACCTCCTTAGACCATCAGACTGCTTCTGACAACACTTTACTGCTCATGACTAGATGTAGAGGGGAATTTTTTACTGATTTCTGAATGAGTCGAGCAAAGTGTGACACCTCATTGTTTTCCGAGTATTTGCTTTCTTTTATACTCTCTTTTTTCACCTTTTTATCCCTTTGTTAAAATCTTTTAAAATCATCATACATATCTGGCTTACATTCTCCTACAATGTATGTCTTTAAACCATATCTTTGCTCTGTTGTTGAAGTATGAAATAACAGCACTGAAACCAACTAAGTTATTCTAGATGTATGCTGATACATCTGTTATCAGTGTTGTTTTCCTTAAACCACCATCACAGTAAGAACCATCTATTTCAGGAAAATCTTTAGAATGACAAAATTTATCATTAATAGAAATGGAGTGAGCTCTTTTCCCAAAAGAGGTACTTGTGAGATCAAACACACACTAGTAAGGCGGTGTTGAGAAACTGCATTGCGGCTGTCTCTGCCCGTCTGTTATCTACATAAGAAATTATTTGCTTTAGCCGACAATTCAGAACTTGTTATGAAGAGGGATTTGGTGCTTTTTTAGATGATGTTTTAAAAGAGGAAAGAACAAAGAATTCTCTCATTTCTTAGTGATTTGGATTTAAAATGAATACAGCCAAATGTGTCAACTGAATTCTGTAATCCGTAAATTACTGTAGACAACAGATGGTAGATGGAACATGAATGGGAAAACATATTTGATTATATTATAAATCCATTCAAGTTTGTAAATTTCCTAATTTAGTTATTAAGACAAATATTTCTGTGCACAACTTTCTGTGTTTATCAGCTTCAAGCCCTGATATTATCACCCCAGGTTTCAGAGATCTACAGCAAAAAAAACTGGTCAATGACCAGCTCTTTTTAAACAATCTTCAAGAGACCTGTTGCTGTTAAGTGACCAGCAAAGCTTTTTTCTTTAACATTGGATCATTTGTCTCTATTTCGCTTTCTTTATTTCTTTTAAGTCCTGTTTTCACTCAGCATTATGCATAAGGGTACATTAATAACACTGAAAAGTAGTACAACATACTTCAGTATTCTGAAGTCAAAAGGGAGGAGATATTTTTGAAAACACATGGAAAAAGAATATGAGATTTTCTGATATGAGGGTTTTCATTCCTTCATGTTTGTTTTTTTTTTCTTTTTAAGTAGAATATCCCCGTGAGGAGCAGGGAAACTACTTAAAAAATTAAACCAGGAAAGATAAGATATTTTAATCTATTTTTAGATGCTAATGATCTCAGAGTCATGTATTACTCATAATTGTAATGGAACTCTTTTTCTAACAAGCTGGGGGGAAGTTATAAATTCATGTTTTGTGCAGACTACAGCTAGCATTATTTACATGGCAAACTTATGCTAAAAAAAGTCTATTTTTGCATTGTATATTTTTTATATACTTGTATATTGATAATAACACAAAATTTAAAAATAGTGTGTTGAACAATATGGTCTAACAGCACAATTTTGCTTTTTACATAATTTTAGCCTAATTTAAGATATCCTGAGATGTTCCTTCTGTTGTTGAAAATTTATTCTAGCACTACAACTGAAAAGAACTACCACAACTGTGGGATGTTATTTAACATTGGCAAAGACAGAACTGACAGCTTGGGCAAAATGCAAATGACTGAGAAGTTTGTGATAGAAATGAGTGTAAACAGATGGTTTGAAGTGAGCTGAAGTATTGTTGACGTTCTATTTTTGGATAATGGAAGAGTTCCTATGTAAGAATTTTTTTAGTGGCAAGAAGCAAAACACTAACTTTAAAAAGTCTTCAGTATGCTAGATCTTGGGAACTGAATGAACCTTTTCATAATTCTTACTTGAAATGTGTGGTAAGATTCTGCAGCTGGCCCTGACATGCTGGGTGCATTTATACAAAGCACTGCTAGGTTCTTTAGACACCTGGAGAAAAAGTACTATGCTCCTGGAAGAGAGCAGTAAAATTGACCCCATCTTCTCTGCTACTGCTCTTAAACACATTACCTTAAAGTGTTTTCACTAAACACTCACTTGAACTTCCTTGGACTTTTATTGCATTCCTAGCAAATTCTACAAAATTTATTTTGCATAAACGTGCACTCTTTTTAAAAATTCATTTCAATAAGACTGGATTTTACAGACTGTGTTACATATCAAACAAGCTTCTATTTAAGATTATAATATTTAGTTACAATTGCATACAATAGAATATTGCTATGGTGATGTTCCAATTTTGTATAATTTTGTAGAAAATTGCTTAACATGCATGTACAGTCAATTCCACACACATTATAATCAATTCAGCAACCCATTTCTTTAGGGAGCTTGAGTGTACAGACCAAACTGAAGCATAATAGCCTTTCATTACTATATTGTAATGCAGTGATGTTTCATAGAATTAGGAGAATTTCTTTGTGTTTTTCCCTTCTGAATCATAGCCTTGTAAATAAAATCTAAGGAAATAGAATGTTAACTGGTGATGTGTTTCTAAAGTGTAAGTTTATAAAAATAATGCAACTGAACCTTAACTCTAAAGAGATAGAGAAGAAATCAACATGTGATTATACTTAGGCCTACAATAAGTTTAATCAAGATGTAGTTACGCAGCTGAATACATCTAAATTGCATTAAATTACTTTTAGCTTACTTAAGGGGTTATTAGAACTCTCCTGTTCCAAAGAAAATCAGTTTATAAAAATCCTAAGTGCTATCTAGATCTGTTTAAATGTCAAATGAGACTTAAGTTCACCTCATGGACATTTTGATGTGAAAGTAATGTATGGTGTGAAATTATTATATTTTTTCTGTTGGTTTTTTTTTTTTTTCAAGACTATTTGAAAACTTTGAATAGTTGTTGCTCATTTCTAACTTGAGTGAGTGGAGATAATAGCAGGAGAAATCCAAGTAATTTCTTATTGGTTTTTGGACCTTGTACCCCACTACATTTTAGAAGAATTTAACTTTTTACCTCACTAATGTCATCATAGAAGATTTATTTTTATGGAAGGACACCAACCTACTTTGTGTTGTAAATATTCCTTCAAATATCCCCTGACTATCTAAATTAAAGAAGTATAGAAAGGAAAACAGTAATATAAAAAGGCAAAGCACAGTACCAACAGAGGTCCCATAAACTATCAATTCCTTTTCAAAGCAAGGACAGGAATAGGAAAAGTAACATATGCAGTGTAGGATTTCAAGAACCTATTGGTTTCACAGCGTCTTGATACATAGATTTTTGGTTTTGGTAACCTGATTGTTCTGTTTTGGGAAATACACAAAGATCCAATCCTTACCAACACTGAATCTCAGAAAGGGGAAATGGTCTTGTTTAGAATTACTGATACTTTCAGGAAAATAACATGTTTCTAATCAGCTTCTCAATTATGAAGACTGATATTAAAGAACAATTCAAACAGGGTCTTAATTTCCATTTCCTCCCCATAATTGGATAGGAAATACTAAAAGCATTGTAATTAAAATATGAAATTATAAAATTTGTTTAAAAATTTAATCCATAACATTGTAAGTCGGGGGAGCTCATCATATCCATGTAGCTGGATAGGACTTAGTGGATTTTGCATGAGATATTTCTAAACCCCACCTAAGGTAATATGATACTCATCTTCATGTTTTAAATAGAATTTTATTTTGAAATTAATTTGAAAAAAATATTTCATTATAAAAATATTCCTTTCAAATGTATAATTTTTTAATCTTTTGGTCCCCAATGTATACACTGAAACATCATAAGGAGTCACTAAAAGTATTTTCTATTCAGTCTTTTCAATGAATATGAAGTTTGAGAGATTACAATACAAAATAAAACTTTGGGGTACCAGACATCAGCAGGTCACAATGTAAAGAAGGTCATAAACTTATGCTTTGTCTAGAATCTTCAGCAAATTATATGACATTTCCAGACTTGTATACATTTCTCAATTAGAGAAGCAAAGCAGCAGACTCCATGGAACTAGCCATTTTGGTTAGTAGTAAGTGTTGTAGCTTAGATTTTACATACATAGACCATCATTTCATACTCACTATTACAACAGGCAGTTACATCTTTTTAATTCAAAGGTGCTCTGTAAAGTCTAAAACCCAGGAGTCAAAGGAAAAAAAAAAAAAAAAGCCTTGGAAAGCACAACACTGAGGAAAATGTTCTTGATATTTTTAATTTCACTTTCATATTTTTATTGGTATACTAAACATATTTGTGTGAAAGTATAATTTCTGTTCTCAAGTTGATCTTCATGCACGGCTTATTTCCCCTTAAGCTATAAACCTTTATTTGTAATATCTCAAGTGGTTGCTATGGGAATGTTTGTATGGTCACAAAAGATTGAGTAAAAAATTATGAGGCAAGACAATCACAAAATCACAGAATATGCCAAGTTGGGAGAGACCCACAAGGATCATTGAGTCCAACTCTTAGATTATATATCACTTCATTAGTTCAGTAGATATTTATCTACTTTGCATGTATTAATATACTTTTTGTAATTTCCTACTATTTTCCTGCGTGTTTTGTGATGTTAATTATCTACTTTGTCTTAAGGAATTTTGGTGGGTTTCATGTACCTTAGACACTGAACTTACAAGTTAATTTTGGCAACTGTTGAGCAAAACATCCTAAAAGAAATGGTCAGGATATGTAAATGGTCAGAGGATAAAGGCATTTATCCTTCTTTTAATATGTCAAGTTAGAAATTCGTTCTAAAACACAGTAAATCCAGGAAAGGATAGGTAATGCAAAAAGAGTCCTTCCTTCTGATCATGGTCTGTACCAGAAAATACACCCTATGGCACAGGGCACATACTCTACTGGCACGTAAAGACACAAAGGCTCTGGAAAGATCTAATGGGGGAAGTAAGGAGAAAGTGGCAAACACTGTAAAGAGCATGATGGTTTGAGAGCTGAATGCTATAGTCTAACATTTGCAGCTGTGGCTGTGGAGTGTATAGCATTTCTTTGCTCTTCCTTTAAAACTATTAATTTACTTGGATACACAAAATTTGGGGACAGGAGTCTGAGTCCCCATTTCACCTAAACCTCCCTATACAGCAACCAAATCCCCACCTGGAGGATGAAAACAACCATTCTGAGTACTTTATAGTAATTAGCCAGTTTGCAATCTTATCCTTCAGTCATTTTATACATTAAACATTACCTTTTAAAGCTTTTTTTTCACTGAAATGTACTTCCTGAAAGATGACTGTTGTTACATTTTCAAAAATGTAACAGGTACTTATTTCACTGATTAGTTGCATGTTATTAAATTTTAAGCCACATAATGACATGAATTGCTGATCAATTTTTATGTGCTATTTGTGTATGAACTGAGAACTATCCACACTCGGTAGGTAATTCATCAGACTTCAGTCATCTGTTCATCTGTTCATTATGAGTTGCTGTAGAAATTTAGTAAATAGTTGATGACCTGATCAGCTATGGAAATACAATGGGTAGAAAAGACTGACCCTACAGATTTCTTAGGAGGGAAAGAAAAAATTAAGTACCAAAATATGAACCAAGAAAAACTAAAAGACAGAAGGAGGAGAAGAATGTATCAGCATAAGGAATGAGAAAAAGAAATAATCATTAAAAAAATATATGTCAATGCAGTTTTTAAGGCTAATTTTTTTTTTTTGAGACACAGCACTGTACCAATAATAGACATCATGAATCCACTGCTTTTAATTATGTTCTTTTTCAATTTAGTAATGAGCTTATTAAAACCATAATACCACATAAGCTTATTTAAAGTAGTACCACAGTACTACTACTAAAAATATATAAGTAACATAACATATATCTTGCTAACCAAAATTTTCAGAAATGTGTAGTGTTTTTCTTTCAAAAGTGCGTCCTATATAGTACTGATCACCTTAATTTCTAATTAAGGAAATAAATACTTCACCTATGGAATATGATTCAAAGCATTTCACATAAGAAGTGTAATTAGAAATCTTTTTTCATTTCTTTTGAAGTTTGCATTGGTATCATTAGGATCATTTTTTCTTGAGAAACAGTGATGAATTCTCATTTGTAGAAATGAGCATGGTATGAATCTGCAAGGAAACCATGGAGAATTTGCACCTGCAGTGAGCCATGTGTCCTTCAGCATCTGAAATGGATGCAGCTGTATTTTGAAGGATTACAGAGATGACTTCAAGAAACTTCCAGAAAATAAAAGTTTATCATCAGAAGATTGTGTCTCTTTACAGACATGCTCTCTCAGTACTGGGGTTTACACTGGGCTCTGAGTAACCAGAAAATATAATTCTATAGCAATTCAGTAGTGGTAAATGTAAATGTAATGTAAACAATCAGTTAGGGGAAAAAAGGAGATGTGTCAGATCAGGTTAAACAAATTCTTCTTTTTTTTTTTTTTAATCTCTGAAGATTTTTTCTAAAGTAATTTGGAAATTGTGTGCCTTCCAAATATGTGTAGATAAAAACATATTTCAAATTTCTTCTGTGCTGAAAGAGGAATGTCTGACATTTATAAATTTGGGTTCTGTTAAACAGCAGTTAAATAATATTCTGATAAATAAATACTTCATTGTATGTAAAACATTAGTGTTGCATGATTTCCTATTATGTAAAACTATGTGCAAAACAGAATAAATTTGCATCTGAAGTTTTGCCGGTCCTACTAAGTAGGAAGAAATGAGCACAATACAAAAGTAATCCACAGAAATCAAGGGTTTAACCACTAAAAAAAAATGTTTTGATATGAATAGCTTTATTAGTCGTTGCAACTTGTAATGAACTGAAAAGTTACCCTAAGCTATTAACATATTTTGAAGGTGTGAAATCAGAATTTTCTAAAAGGTATAATTCTAATTCACACAGAAAAAAATTCATGGAATCACTGTCACCTGTATTATTCAAGTTATGGGTGTGAATGTTTATGGTTTTATAGTCACCGAATCTACAATAAATAAAAAGACATTTTTTAATAACTTGCAGTGATGATTATTACTCTGATATTAACTTACACAACCCTACTTAGAAAAGAGATCTATGCTCACACACGGACGTAAATATCTATAACCACTCTTTTCTGTCAGCTTGGGTACATAAAAGCCAAGTGATTTTATATATGAAAAATACTTATTTGCTCTTTTCCTATAGGGCTATTAAATAACTGTCACATTTAATACTGTGACACACACAACCCAAAATACTGACTTTCTCTGTCAGCTCTTTTTTTCAAGTGAAAAGTAGGCTATGTGAAAACATGCAAGCAGCCACCAGCTCAGTGGGGAAGGGGTGATCACTGTCAATCCATGATAGCTTACACATGTAGAGAAAATATTTGCAGGAAGTAATTTTGTCTTTACCAAGATCACCTGTGTAAATCAGATCTCACCCTTGGATAGCTGAAAGCAATGGGGTGTCTTTTTTGCAGATGACTGAGCATTAGCAGGAGATTATCATAAAAGCAAACTTGGAAAGTATTGCTTCCTATGAAGCATATTGAGAAATGTCAGTTCTGAGTTCACCGTTGCCTTAATGGCTGTGGCCAACCTTACCTTGGACTGTCCCTCAGAATTGGTGCTGTGCCTTTCACTCTGCCTCTCTCTGGCCATGTCACAGTCTGGACAGGCTTCTTGATACATGCAGGAATCTAAGCCCATCAAATGAAAAACATACAGTTATTGCAGAATCCAATTTGCAGTTATGTTGGTTTCAGTGTCAAAATAATCTTTTATTCAATTATGTCTCAACAGCCCAACTCAATACAATCTTTGCAACAACAAGAAAGTTAACTTGCCACATCCAACTCACAGATTCTCAGATAAATGCTTGTTTCCATATAAATTTGTTCAATATGATTTTTATTTTACTATATTTTAAAATTTTAAAAATTTTTCCACCATGAAATATTATTATAATGACATTTAAACTGCAAAATACATAGTAAGTTGAAAGATATTTATCAGAGGAAAGGCATTACATCTTGTGTTATTTTTCTTCTCAGGTTTATAATCAGAAGACAAATAGTACAGGCAAGGAGAGAAAGAAGTATAAAATGGACAAGATGCGATTGTAATCTCTGTGTGGTGGCAATGAAAGGCCTATGGTAGAACCAAATATATAACATTACGCAGAAGTGGAAAGCTTCTTTCCAGCCAAAGAATGAACAAGGAAGAGAAATGAAGTCTGGGGAAAGGACAAGAAAAACACTTGACTTACTTTTCCTCTTGTCCAGTACTATAACAAACCAAACTGAAAATTGAGATCAGTTTTTATTATCATACACTAAAATTTAACCTAGTATTGTACAATACTGAGTGAACTAGCTTTTGCAGCTATGTTAATACAGGAGGGTCTTTCAGGCTATTACTGAACATTGCTAATAAATAATGACTAATATAAACTAATGTAATGGATACATGGCAAAAGGAGGAAAAGTTAACTATAGCTTTAAAATAGGTCAGTGTTTCTTACAAATGTCAAGTAAAAATTAATAAATGCTACAAATGCTGGACCATAATAGTGTTTATTGGGTACTTGTCAGTAGAAGAGGAAATTGATTTTCAGTAAATATGAACCTATAGTCCACTGTGGTAGCACATATTTGAACTTGATAGAGCCCATGATAAATGCTACTTATTAAGTTTTTCATTGTTTTCACCTATTTATAAATGCATTAGGCTAAATCCAGTATCCATCAGCATACACAAATCAGGATAATATCTAGTGTATATTCTGACAGTTGTCGTTAGAACAGTATTTCTTAGCAAAATCCTGAAAATGCAGGAAAGGTAGGCTAGCTGAAACCTACACGATAAATAATTATCACTTATTTGAATTTAATAAGGTTATTTTTTTAATTTACGTATTTTAAGTAATCTGTAAATAGTTAATCAAATCCAAGTCTCCTAGTAGCATTTCTGGGATAACAAACACTTTTTCATGGAATATACTATTTTTTTCAAGAAAATATAATGGAAAATCTTCATAAATAAATAGAAACATACAGAGACTAGATCATACCTTGTACTTATATTTCCCCTGCCATTGCTGAAAGATGTGCAAGGACCCGGGGTCTAGCTCTTTAAGCTGCAATCTTAGAAAAGACTTTATCAAGGCCTGTCCAGTAATTGCTTATGCAGTTTATATCTTGCTTCCTTTATAAAACATTGAAATCAGGAAAAGTTGTTAGAATAGAGAGCATCAAACACATTCATAATATGCAAAGCAGTATAATTGAGGTGTCCTAAAAACAAGCAGAAAAAATCCATCTTTATACCAAAAGGTGATTTTTATCATTCTCAAGCAAACAGAGCTCACAAATACTTAATCGAAATTGAAGCAAAGTATTACCTAGTTTTCAATTATATTTAGATGTGGCTGTATCCTTTCTGAATTCTGGCATTTGTATCATTATTTTCAAATAACAGTAAAAACCCCAGGACGAATAGATTTGTACTAGTCAAATAAAGCAGAAATCGATGTGCGTGAGGTAGCAGAACAAAGTTGTACATGGGCTTCCAGGTAGACTGAAACTTTGAAAATACTGTTTATTATTAGTCATGTTTCCTTCTTTTTTATTCTGAATTGTAACAATGGGGATAGTATTAGATACTTATAATACATCTCTCATCAAATATGCTATTTTCATTTTAGCAGATTGTGCATTTTTTTATATTATGTGATTACTTAGATGTTTATTTGGCACCTCCATTGAAAATATGCTTAGAGTTATGCTGAATGGTTTTGCTGTCTTTGCTGTTGACCGTAATGTGATCTTTCATGCCTTTACATTTTTTACATTTTTTACATCTTTTACATTTTACATTTTTTGTACAATATGAGTAAGAAAATTTGAGAGAAGTCTTACTTTGTTGAGAAAGGAGATGAGAGTTCAACAGTTGTATTAAACTATTTAATGCAGCCCGTTTCACTTTTCTGTCTTCCCAGTCAACAAGTGTCTTGATGATGATATGAGAAAAAGAATTGAGCCAAATGTAGAGATTCTGTTTTACCTAGACACCACTTTTGAGGAAAAATATCCAACACCGCTTCTCATATTTCAGTTGTTTTTATCAAAAACAAAAATCAAGATATTGAAAAAAACTAAAGGACAAAAAATTTGAAACAGCACTACATTAGCAGCCCAAAGTCCTATAGGAACTTTATTATCTGAATTTTGTCTG
Source organism: Pyrocephalus nanus (assembly GCA_038380795.1). Lineage (NCBI taxonomy): Eukaryota > Metazoa > Chordata > Aves > Passeriformes > Tyrannidae > Pyrocephalus > Pyrocephalus nanus. Next base: position 52,586,872 of record CM076264.1, on the reverse strand, counting down.
GTCACTGGGCAAATCCACCTCTGCCACTCAATCCTAGATCCTAGTCTCTCTTTGACTGATATTTTTCCTTACACCAGCATAAAACATAGCTTAGCATATAACATAACATAACATAACCTCTTCTACAACATAACTTTTCATTACAGGTCTTTGCTAGAAGGTGCTATGCCTTCATCAGAGCAATGACACTTTGATAAAGCACTAGTGCAATACATCATCAAGGAGCTGCATAGGGTGATGTATTAGTGTAATACATCAAAATGCCACTGCTCTTGAGAGGTTTGATCCTGCTTCTGTTGAAGTCTGTAGAATATTAGTGTTGAGTAAAATGAAAAGAAGGACCAGGACCATAATGTGCTTCATACAAAATTATTTTTATATTCTTGTTTTCCCATCTTTTGAAAGTATTTTTAACTGCCACATTTAGCATCTCAATTCACATTTTAATCAAGGTTTGTATTATAGGATTTGAGAGAAATACAGTAGATTATGAAATGTGTATGTATTATTCTTCCCTCCATATTCACTGCAGATTTATGGCATAGTAAAGGGAGAGGATTTTGAGTTTGTCTGGCTTGCACTGTGAGATTCAGAGTTTGTTGCAGTGGGAATAAAAATAAGCACTGGCAATGTAAAAAAGTATTTGTTAGAAATGCCATAAGAGTCTGAGATTTTAAAAACAACAACAATGGCCTGGGCAAAAAATCACATATATCAGCAGTATCCTGCCCCTGACAATGCCTAAAAACCCCTTTCTTAGATAAGAATGAAAAGAAAAAAACCAAACAAAACCAGAATAAGCATGTTGTTCTACCCAATGTTTGGCACATTCAAGGTCTTTGCTATCCTTTGCCACTTGTGTGCTCATTCTCACAAAATGCTTTCCATATAAGTTTTTACAAGCTCCTGAGACCTACCAAATACCCCCGGGGCAGCTCCTAACACTGTATGCAGAGCTTCGAGATGGTTGAGAAATTCAGAAATTGATTCTTTTATGACTGAACATCACATTTTCCTGCCATTCTCAGATGCTGAGAGGAAATGGTTATGAGCAGAAGAAAGATGAGAAGGATGATTGATTCACTCAGGTGACAGCAGATGGGAACGCCAAGGCCTGGAGAATATCAGTGTGATATATATATATATCCCATTTATTATGCTAAGTGCTGTTTACCCTCTGTCTGTTTTGAGAAGTACAATGTCTGTGTAGAGATAACTTAGGTGTTTGGAAAGACTTGGAGGCACTCTCATGGACATGCTTGAGCTCCCTGTTTTGGGAGAGAGAAGATCAAAGCTCAGACATGATAAAAGCACATGGGAGGTCACAGAGTGGTGGTAAAACTGCTGGTGTCCAGGCCCTTGACAAATTGCTGCCTGCTAGGATTGGACTAAACCTGAACCTGCCTGCATTTCCACTTGTGTGTCTCCGCCTGGGTTTTGCTTCAGGATCCTCCAGTTAGTGAGGTAATGAAATAAATTCTGTCTTTGCTTTCAGCTGTGGTTTTCTGGTTGCTCCAGCTGACTGTCAGTGTTGACTTATGCATTAGAACATCTTTTCCTAGATGTGTCAGTTTCAAAATTTGTTTCAAAATATGTTTTCTGTATTTGTCTTTTTCCTGTAAAGAAAGAAAAAAGGATTCTTTCTGTCCGCTGAATATAAGTGGTTCAGGGTCTTTCAAGTGGTATAATTACACAATCCTTAGTGTCATAGAAAAACCTCATTTATATTTTTCCTGATTTAAAAACTTCTTCTGGATTCTGGTGTAATAATTTCCACCAAGTCAAATTCACCCACCTCATGCAGTAGAATTTGAGGGCTCTCTGTGATTCCTTGCTATTGAGCAAGGAAGACACTGAGCTATATTTCTGATATGATTTTTAAATAATAGATGTATTATTTAAATAAAACATACATTCCTGAGACATAATAATAAAAACACATATTATTATCATGCAGTATAATTATATATTGTATAAGAAGATGTGGAACATGACTCACCTCTGTCATGCTTTGTGCACTTTTACAATAAGTAAGACATAAGAACTTTTTAGCAGCAGATATCTTCTAAGCTATTCTAAGCTTCAGTGAATACCCTGTTTCAGGACGGACTTCAGTGTATTTTGTAGTTTATGTAGAAGTAAAAACCAAAGAAAACACAAATTTTGAAAAAATATGTTCTCTTAAAATTTCCTCTGCCAAGATTTTCAAACCTGACAGATACTATGACATGAAAATCCTTACAGCTGAATGCATTAACACCTGATGTTTGTTATTCACTTTTTGTGTCTGTAGTTACAAATTTCTCTAAATAGTATAATTGCCACAGACACTGAGCCAAAGAAAAACAAATATGGAAATAGGAAAGCTATTGAAGTGGAATTCAGAGAATGTTTTAAGCTTTTTATCTGTAACAGTTGCATTCAATCCTTAGTCTTCAAATAAGCTCTTTAAAATGTAGCCAAATATAAATGGATGGAACATTTATTGAGCAGTCTTTAAGAAATCAATATCTTAATTTTTGGATTCCTGGGTACTTTCAACTCTCAAAGTTTAACTTTTTGCTTTTTTAATGACAAACTGCAACAAAACTAAATAAAATTAATTTACCTTTAAAAACATCAAAGCAGTCTACTCTTTTTCCTACTGAGACTCCTTAGATATTGAAACTGTAAAACTGAAAAATCTGTTTTTCCTAAGTTTGTTTTGATAAGAGCATAAAATAAAAGGTCTGAGTCACAAAATTCTCTAAATACTGTGAAGAGCAGCTCGATTAATGGGAAGATTTGGTACATATGCCAGTGTGTTCTTCTTTCTAAGCCTATAATAATACTATAATAAGGACTGAAGAACAATAATAAGGACTGAAAAAGTAAACATTGCCTTACTACCTCAAGGTGCTAGTTACTTTCATAATGAGTCTTTTGAAGGCTACTTATCAATGGAAAACTACAGTAACAAAAAAGGCATAGAGAAAGTCTACTTACTGCCAAAAAGGTTTATTAGAAATTCAATAGAAATTGTGCAGTTTTGAGAGGGAATAGAGATTAGAGGGAAAAATGAGAGATTTTCTTTGAGAATTTACATCCAATAAATTTAGTTGTTAGGAAACTTCAAGAAAAATAACTTCTTAAATATCTGTTCAAAAAGTACAGTTGTATTGATGACTTACTTCCGGATTTTGAAAGACAGCAGTGGAAATTGAGTATATAACTCATAAAGACAGCTCAGAGATTATGAGGTTATAAAACCTGAAACCTGTCTAAGAAAAAATGAACTTCTAAACAGATGTAGTTAAATCTGTAGATAACCTGAAGGTTATCCTGTCTGAATCAATTGGTGTAGTCACTCAAGGATCTTTGTCAGTATAACTCCATCATTAAAATCTGAATATAGGTAAAAATAGTAGGTTTCTTAGACTTAAATATCAGTTTCAAAGCCAAAATTCGTGGCCCACAAACAAAAATAACAGAAATTAGAGGTTATAGACAAACTTATGCACAGAGTTGGAGGGGAGCAACCTCCTGAAAATGAAAAACGAATTAAGCACTACAGGAGAAATAAGCAACATGCAGCAATGACATTACCTAAGAAAAAGGGTAGCACAAAGCCTTTCTGCAATATCTCTTGATAGTAGAATGTTAAAAGAGTAACCACCACAAAAGAAATCCATAAGAAAATGTCTACATTTCATCACTGGAAGAACAGCGGATGATCTTGGGAAGTTTCATCATTTTTAACAAAGCTAAGAGAAAAGGGATTCTCAAACATTTTGGACCCATGCTGATAGTTTTGATGCATGATCTGTAGCAATTGGCTGAAATATACAGTATAGTGAAATAAATTTTCTTAATTAGATGTTAACATCAAGTGAGGGGTTATTTCAAAGGAAAGTGACTTTTCATCTAGTACTGAAATCCATAGAGTTTTACCATTGTTAACAGTGAAAATACAATATGGCCTCAATAAAGACCTTTGAATAATCTAAAATCTTAGGGTCTACTCCGAGTTTAAAAGCTGTCAAATAGAACTTTAATGGGAATAATTAAAGGAAAGTTTACAATAGACTACTACACTGGTTATAAGCATGCATAGACTTTCCAGTAATATATAATGTATATAACACATATAATAAATATATTTTGTATTACATTTTAAGGAATGAAGTACTAATCAGTGATGGTTTTAGTAGAATTAATATTAAAGAAATTTTATTGTTCTGTCCTTGTTTCAGCTAGGGTAGAGTTAATTTCTTCTCAGTAGCTGCTGTAGTGCTGTGGTTTGGATTTGGTGTGAGAATGGTGTTGATATCATGCTGATGTTTTGGTTTTTTGCTAAGTCATGTTTGTCCTAAATCAAGAACTTTTTTCATCTCATGCTCTGCCAGTGAATAGGTACACAAAAAAAAAACTAGGAGGGAACACAGCTGGAACCGACGGCCTAGACTGACCAAAGGAATATTCTACACCATAGAATGTCATGCCCAGTGTAAAAACTGGGGGGGAGTTACACAGACGGGCAGCTGATCTGGGTTCAGGAAGGGGAATCTGGCAGCAGTCAGCAGGTAGTAAGCAATTGCATTGTGCATCACTTGTTTTTTCTATTCTTCTTCTTATTATTATTATTTACTATTGTATTTCACTTTATTTTCAGTAATTAAACTGTTTTATCTCAACAGGTTTTATTCTCCTCCCCATTTCACTGGGGTTGAGTGAGCAGCTCTGTGCTGTTTCATCTCTAGCTAGGGTTAAAACCATGACATGTTTGAACTTGGGCAATTTTTTCAAGTGAGCTCAAAGAGCAACAAGTGAAGTAAATTCTTCATGTAAAGGCTACAAAACAATGGTCCATGCATCCAGCTCCTCTGAACATTTCGGAAACCATGTGCTATATCAAGAAGATGGAAGAGCAATTCTTTCAGCACAAAGAGTCTATGAAATCGTGCTTTAGATAAAATGGGTATTCAACTTTTTCTCCATGACTAGATTATTAGAATAAGTAGAAAAGTGTAAGAGTCAAAATATTAATAGGTCCTAGCACCAAGCCTGCCAGAGTTCAAGAAGTGTTTGGATGATACTCTCAGGCACATGGTGTGACTCTTGGGGATGGTCCTGTGCAGGGCCAGGAGTTGGACTCGATGATCTTTGTGTGTTCCTTTCCAACTCAACATACTTTGTGATTCTGTGATTATAGCATTACCATTTCATCTGAGTGAGAGGAAAGAAACAAAAACTAGATAAGTCTTTCAGGAAAGGGGTGTTACAACCCTTGCAGTGGGTTGTAACATGTAATTGAGGTTGTTGTTTATAGATCCCTTGGTGCTGAAATCAGGTATGTACATTATGGCAGGTTTATTTTAGAACAATTTGTTTAAAAGGGAAAGGAGGTTTATAGTAATTTTGCTTATTATCTATAGAAATATAGCAATACAAAAGTATAAAGATATCACTGAAGAAAATATAGAAGAAAAAGAAAGGAAGAAAGGAAAGAAAGGGAAGGAAGGAAGACAAACAGAGGATAAGGAGAGGGGATAAGGAAATAAAAGAAAGAGAAAGAAAGGACTAGAGTATATCACCAAAAGCCATGAAGTAAACTATCCAACCAGTTTGTTAGGTTAAATAGCTAACATTATATGGTCCTGGGTACATGGGGGATCACTCCACCTAAATGCACAACCAGTATCATAACAGGCCAGATGAGACTCATGAAACTAATACATATTAACTACATTTCTATTACACATTCATTAAATTTCCTGAATAGATGCATATATTCTAATTATTTCCATGGACTTATTTGGATATGGTTTCAGGATCTTCTAATGAATCTTTTCTCCTGGAGAGTATCTCAAATATGTTGTCAGGTCATAATGTACTTCTCTTATCATTCTTTGCTCTGACACACAGTCCTTGTTCTCAAAACTAAGACATCTGCTAGTACATATTAATCTCTGATACAGGGATCAAACACTATTGTGCTAAAGTTAAAAGAATTTTCCAACATCTTTCCCCACTGCTACATAGACTCCTTTTTAAAGAAATGTAACCTGTTGGTAACAGATAGATTCTGGAGAAGAAAGATATCACCACATGTGGATGCAGCAATGAGACTTGATAGTTGCAATTTAGATGTCCTTTGATTGGAGTGATGGTTGCAGTCTTGATCCATCAGAGATGAGGGTAACTCCCAAAACAGAAAGTTCAATGGGTTATTATACTTTCAGATTCAGGTGGGAATGCCCAGGTTCCTTCCCTGGGCAAGGCAGTTTTACACTATCTGATGCAACGCTGTGGATCATGCACAGTCCTCTGTTGCAAGGCCCCAGAAATGAGCCTGGGGGTGTTTTGGGGGTCTTTGATGGTTTATGACCCCTTCTAAGACATGACCACTGTTTCTTGAACCAGCACAACTGAGCCAGTTGTGTCCCATTAGAAGGTATGAATACCTTCAGGCTTATGTGTGAATGTCCTGATACCTCCTCCAGGGCTGGGCTGGGAGTCTTATCAGAAGGGAGGAATTGGCATGATAAAAAGCATTATCCCACCTCACAGAATCTGCTTCTTACCAGCCTTTTCCTTTATCTGGCTCAATAAACTGCTTGTTGCTGAACAGGGGTTGGTTTGTCATGGTCATCCTCTGGTGATGGGTGCTCAACCACTCTGCATCTGTTCTGCAGATCAGAGGTTTCACCACCACATACCCTAAAACCCTCCTCGCTCCTGCCTTTCGGTTGGGTGTTGCAAACCCGGCCTCAGCAAAGCATCTGCTGCTTTTACAAGTGGCAATTGTTTGAATCATTAACCTTTAATATTTCAGTCTCTTACAGCTGGGAAAAAAGAACTAGAAAAAAAAAAGAAAAGAGATCCATATAAAAGTACTGCAGTCAATTTCTAAGCTAACCAGATATTACTGATTTCTGTGTGCATTTTCCTACATTTTGTATCACAAAAGCAAGAAAGGAAAAAGCAAGGAAAAAGCTTGGCACCTTTGCAGTTTTACTTTCTCATTCTGTACCTTACATGTATCAATGTATCAGTATATCATTGTAAAAGCATGTTGCCAAATTTCCTGAAAGCTTGATCCATTTTACAGAATAGCAACAAAATGCTTTGATTGGCACTTGATAGTCTGTTCATTCTGAATTAAAATTACTGAAAGTAACTGTTCCTGTCAATCAAAGGCAGCAGGTTCAGCCTCCTTGAGGCCAGTTCAGCATAGGGGAAGATAAATGCCTCAGAAATGTAGATAGCAAGGAGAATTTTAAAACAGCAGCACTATTTAAACTAAAGAAAGGTGAATGATTTGGAGAAGAAATTGAGAAAGGAAAATGATGAGGAGTTTAATAGGCAGAAAGAACAAAGATCATTAGTACAGAAGACCACTACTATTTTAGCAACGCCTAAAGGATTGGGTAGGAGATTTAAAACTTCAGATTTTCACAAGCAGAACTAGTATCTTTTAATTCTATTCTTATATAACCAATACACAATGTGTGGGTTTTTTTCTGAAAACTTTGGATGCTAGTTTTATATTAATATATGTAGCATAGGAATGAATCTGCATGTTTCTTTAAATATCATTTACAACAACATTACACTCGTTATGTAATAGAGTACATCCTCAACTGTAGTCAGGGCTGGAAAAAGCATGTTATTCATTTCTTGTTTCACACTTTGATCCAATAGCCTTCCTGTCTGACGTTAGTACCTATTCCTCATCTTAACTGAATTCATAGAATCATAAAACAAAATAGAGTGGTCCTTCTTCAAAGAAACATGTTCAGTGATCAGGTGCAATACATAACCCCATAACAGCCACTGTGAAGAAAATTATCCCAGCCAAATCCAGCACATTCAGTGATCAGATCTTTCAGAAATGGTAAATTAATGTACTGTTTCAGTGCAATGATACTGAACTGGGATTCATGCACTGTAGTTAAGTAGTCAATGATTTTGATCAGGCTACGGTGCTCTATTATGGCTGTACTTAGGGCATGAGAATTCTGTATGTTACTAGTACAATTGATAACTTACAGTGTCTTTGGGGATAATAACCTGCATGGGGGTTAAGAGGTGTAATGCACTGATCCTGACTGGGAGACCACTGTATATAACAGAATTGCTGATCCATATAGCATTTAACCTCAGCAATAGTCCCAGGCCTGTGCTGTGCTGCACAGTGTTGTGCATTCTGTCTGGCCTTTTGGTGCACAGATCCCTTGGCCACAGGTCAACCTCAGAGAGCTTATTACAAGGCAGGAGCCTGTAGGCAGCTCCCACTTGGTACTGGTGATTATGTCACCTGTGTGACCTTGCCTTTATCTAAAGGGAGGAATGGAATTTTTTCCTTGTTAGAAAATGATATAATAGGAATAACCAAAAAGAAGGACTTTTTGTCCATTCACCTGTTCTGTATGGCGTGCCATTGGAAAACCTCTTTGGGGGTGCATCTAGTGCGGCACAAAAGTGGGTTCCCACCATCTAAAGAAACATAAAATTTACTTGCTATCTATATTCTTCCTTTTATTCTATCTTATTAAAACAGTTATTTTACAAAACCATTTGTTATTGGATCTTTTTTATTGGGATCCAGGAAGAACCCTGCACCATCTTCTGCCTTGCTTGCCACCCCCACTGCAGAAATTCTTTCCCAACAAAAGCAAAAATAAAATCATAATTCTCTCTCAAGATTCTTTGTAACAGTAAGTCACATACTGCATCATGATAATACAGTTTATAGACCAACATTTTATCTAACTCTTTACTATGATACTGCATGAAAGTATTCTGCAAGACATCTTTCCTTTTCTAGTCATAGAAGTTAAAGATCAGTAAGTGCTTCTTTTCATGTACCTATCATGTTGGGGTCCAGCCACATTAAAAAAATTCTGTCACTTTGAACATACAGACTTTATAAATAAAAATTCTTCAAATGATACCACATGTAACCATCTTTTATCTGAGCTTCATCCTTACACCTTTTAATAGCAGCATACATTGACTATATTTATCCTTAGCTTCCATTAAGGAATATGCTCTACAGAAAAATCTTTGAGAGGCTGACATTGCTGGTAAACTTATGAGATTGATATGATCTCTACATAATCTTAGGAGTGTGTACCTGTTGCAGTATAAAATGTTCTAAGTGCAGTTACCTGAAGCACTATTCTATAACCAAATAATAGGCTATTCAAACATGTCCTTAACTGTTATTGTAAGTGTTTGTCATAGTTTTTTGACTGAACAGAACTTAAAAAAAATGTTTCCAAAGTTATGATGGATATTTTTTTCACAAACCATTCACTGCTGGAAAAAGTTTTTTATGTAGCAGAGAAAACAGCAAATGAAAATGTCATATTTAAATACACTGATAAATTGTGAACACTGTGAATGCTTTCGTTTATGTATGTTTCTCATGGTCAGCATGCTTTGATTAAATAGTGTACCTCAAGAAATAAAGTTAAATAATATATGCTTGGAATTCAAAGCAAGAACTTCTAATAGCAGAACTCAAAGAATAGCAATGACTACTGTTGATTTTTTCTCCCAGATTCTGTTTCTCACACTTCTTACATAAAACCCTTAAGACCTTTGAGGTTCTTTTTTGGCACTGCAATGTCATCTTCTTAACACTCCGTCTGGTCCCTCCTCAAAAGACCTCCAAGGGTTCAACTCACTTTTTTAAATGGATCGATAAAAAAAATTATGCTGTACGGTCTGAAATTACCTCCATTAAAAAAAAAAAGTCTTAAATACCATAATTTTTACATCTAGAAATAAGTTATATTTCCAAAGAAAACCTCAGCTGATCCAATAAGCATATCATAATGACAATCCAAGATGTCAGTACAGTCCTATTGCTTAGGGTGCCTGAAGGTACTAAAACAGCTGTTGTAAAAATATGTGATTCCTAAAGCTTCCCGTAATATCAGACTGAGAACTGCTTACATTTACATAGTCTGTCTGAGATTGTGAATATATTTGAATCATTCAATAAGCCTTGAATCTGAAAACTATGCATGTAATTTCATTAGATGGCTGTATATGAATAATGTTGCTCGAAGTTCTGCAGCTAGTCAAAATAGTTTCCTCACTTTATAGCTCTTTTGTGTTGTTTTTTTTTTTGTGTATAATAACTTTTGTTTTTTGATTAAAAGGATAACAAGAACTAAAATGCAATATAATACAGTTTACACAAGAATACACAATAAGTTAATACCTAAACAAAATCATCAGTGAAAAAAAAAATCAATAAAAATTTACCTTGCATTTGTAGTTGGTTGGAAATGAACAATTTAGGTTCATAACTACAATTTACAAATAATCTGTTTGATTTACTATTCAATTTAAATGATGCAGCTAAGCATAAAATCTTGTTTGGAATACTGATATTAGAATGAATTGAGTGAGCTAAGGTGAGGTAAAAAGACTGGCAAACTTTCTTCCTATTTCTAAAAGCATTACTAATCTCTGATAGCACTTTTTTATTTGCAATACCAAATCAACCATATGCATTATTTCAGGGTTTATGCACAGTATAATAAATTGGTAGGGTATACCCCTGGAGATAATGAAAATTGCAAACTAACAAAACAGAATATAATATCAACATTATACATAAAAATTCTTATTCTGGAAAGCTATAAAAAACCCCCAGCAACTTTTAACCCAGTTACACTTTTTCAATAGTATCCACCATTAGAAAATACTGACCAATGAATCAAACACATGAGAGGGAAAATTATCAAAAATTAATTAATGAAAACTTAATTATTTTTGTTTTCAGGTTCTCATTTGATAAGCATAAGAAATGGCAATCCTTTGAGAGACAAACCCCATTCACTTTCAGGTATATGAGTTATTGGTATTTCAGCATACTGACTTCTTAAATTGGGTTACGTACTTTTATATGCAAGTGATGATGGAACTGAAATCAGGAGACCACAGTTCATCAATTTTAGAACATATCCCTGAATTACAAAACCTGATAATTTTAGAAGCAGAATGAGCTAGTAAGTTAGTGTGTTAGATTCTGCGACAATCACATACTTGATATTCATCCTTTGGAAAGTGTTGTTTCCACTACAGAATCATAGAGTCATAGAATCATAGAATATAGAATCAATCAGGTTGGAAAAGACCTCTGAGATCATCAGGTCCAACCCTTGATCCAACACCACCATGGTTACTAGACCATGACACTAAGTGCCACATTCAGCCTCATCTTAAAACCCTCCAGGGGCGTTTGAATCCATCACCTCCCTGGCAGCCTATTCAAATGTCTGATTACTCTCTCTGTAAAAAATTTCTTTCCAATATCTAACCTAAACCTCCCCTGGCACAGTTTAAGACTGTGCCCTCTTATCCTACTGCTGATTCCCTGGGAGAAGAGACCAACCCCCACCTGTCTAAAACCTTCTTTCAGGTAGTTGAAGAGAGTGATGAGGTCTCCCTTGAGCCTCCTCTTCTCTGGGCTAAATAACCCCAGCTCCCTCTGCCTCTCAGAAGGGACTCAGCTATGAGGCTGAGTCCCTTCACCAACCTCGCTGCTCTTCTCTGGACCTGCACCAGCACCTCAATATCCTTCCTGAACTCAGTGAGTAAAAGTATTTAGAGCGGCCAACAAAACATGAACACTTCTTCCAGAAACAAACTCATTGTAAAATTTCTCAAGCTGTAAAGACATTTTGCTTATGTGAATATGTACGTGCATACATCTCCATGTCCATAGTCCTTTTGATAGGATTGCTTTCACCCTAATATGAAAAATTATAGTACTATAACTATGTAAGTATATATAAGGCTTCTTCATCATTTCTTCTGGAGTGGTTTTGAATAAGGCATCAGACATTGCAGTTCTGAAAAACAGTCTCCCACATGATTTTTCAAGGTAACAGGTTAAATAATATACTGTGTGCAATTATTGCAGTTAATCTACCCAACTTTAGTCAGATAAATGCATTGACACATTTTGTTTCTGAAGAGCCTGTTGACTGTAATTGTTTCAGTGACATAATCTAATTGGTCTGATGAGGAAAGTAATTCCCGGAATCATAGCTCAAATTTCATCACAGTCAGTATATTTTTAAAGTTCTGCTTCTCTAACAGTGAAGCAGTTTGATACTGGAGTGCTTATATGTCTCCCTTTAAAAATTTGTTGACTTTTTTCATGAGGTGCCATGAATCTGAAGTGAGTGGGATACAGATAAGAATGGACAAAGGTAGCCCTTAATATCATTGTGGGTTTGAGTGTGAGACTTCTGAAAACATTTTAATGTCAGAAACCAAGACTTTATGAGTTAGAAGCATTTTCTCTATGCACATTAGTGATGTTCATGGATGTTGACATGCATAATATTTTCAATAGAATCAAGTTTAAGTATATATTGCACATATATAGTGAGCTAAAATATAATGAAGATATTTTTCCAAGAATAGTTTTTTGCATGCAGAGTGTTGTTATATTTCCTTGTAACTAAGGAAAGTTGCAAGCCATCCATAAAGAGCTTTAAAGAAACTGATTCTTCTATGTCTTTAATGGAAAGATCCAATTCTTCAATTTAACAATTTTTTAACACTATGACTTTAATATTATGAGTGAATACAGGATGGGGGCAGAGTGGCTGAAAAGTGTCCCAGTAGAAAAGGACCTGGGGGTGCTTGTCAACAGCCAGCTAAACACGAGCCAGCAGTGTGCCCAGGTGGCCAAGAAGGCCGATGGTATCCTGGCCTATGTCAGGAACAGTGTGGCCAGCAAGACTGGGCAAGTGATCCTTCCCCTCTACTGCTGAGGCCACACCTTGAGTACTGTGTCTAGTTCTGCGCCCCTCAGTTCAGAAAGGATATTGAGGTGCTGGAGTGTGTCTGGAGAAGGTCAGGGAAGGTCATGAAGGGGGCTGTTTAGCCTAGAGAAGAGGAGGCTCAGTGATGACCTTAGAAGGAAGCTGTAGCCAGGTAAGTCTCATCCTCATCTCCCAGGCAACTAGCAATAAGATGAAAAGACATGGTCTTAAGCTGCTTCAAGTGAGGTTTAGGCTGGACATCAGGAAGAAATTCTTCAAAGAAAGGGTGATTAGATACTAGATATTAGATATCTAATCTGGGCTGCCGAGGGAGGCAGCATAGTCACGGTCCCTGGAGTTGTTTTAAGGAAAGACTGGACATGGTACTTAGTGTCATGATCTGGTTAACATGGTGGTGTTCAGTAAAACATTGGACTTGATGATCTCAGGGGTCTTTTCCAACCTAATTGATTCTGAGATTCTCTGATTCTGTGAATAGAGAATGGCTGCAAGAAATTTACTTAAGTAGTAGTTGTAGTAAAGATCAGTAAAACAAGGACTGAAAAGTAGAAGCAAGGTGAGAAATATTTTAGAATAAAATATAAATATTTCCTCAACTGAAATAGTACAAATCCCAGGAGACAGCTATAAATATATTTTTAGAATAGGAGATGCAATGTAATTCCTCTTAAAAATAATAGTCTGGTAATACAAAAATCCCAGAAGACAGAACTGTGTAAGAATAAAATACACTAAAATTAAAAATCCATGACACAGTTGCTGAAACTTGGAGAACTCTGTTGTTCTATTTCTTTGTGAAATATCTATTACCAAAAAAAAAAAAAAAAAAAAAAAAAAAAAAGAAGCCTTAAATACTGTGCATCTGTTGAGCTATGCCAACAAAATGATTCCTAAGTGTGATGTGATGTGGACTCAAACCACACAACGGGAATCAACTGGCAGAATAACAAGTGGTGTTTTGTGCCAAAGAGGAACATTCAAGCAGATGTTTATTCTATGACAACTAACTGAGAATTACTTGAGTAAAAAGATAAGAGAACTACATAATGTTTTTATTGATTTTAAAACACATCTGGTGAAGTGTGGCAAAAGAATTATTCTGCATCTTGGAGCATTACAGTGTCCTATAAATCTAAGGGTAGTTGCCCCTACTTTAATAAGAATACATAAAACACAAAGAAAGTTATCATCTCAATCTCTTTTTGTTTTCTCCTTAGACATTTCCTTTCACCTCATCTAGTCAACCATGTTTTATGAGTGCATCTGAGTAGATATCTTTAATAAAATTGTCATGTCTGATCTCTGCTTTCTAGACTGTATTAGCCCAGTAACTTCAGCTTTTAGAGCCATCTCATCATATCCTTGAAGAGAGTTTAAGGTTTAGATTTCAGATTACGAAAAGCAGGGAAATTCTGTCTGGCCAAAATGAAGAAGCTAGGTAGATAAAAGAGTAAATTTGAAACAGAAACAGATTAACTGCTTCAAGTTAAAATGACTACATATAATAATATTATATATATATATATATATATATATATATATAAAACAAGAAAACAAGAGCCTTGACTTAAATGACTTGGTAACAGGGAAAAAAATAAGGAGTCTGTAAGATATGTTAAACCCACAATCTACAATGTAATACAAAAAGTTAAGCTTGTCATGCATTAGACCTCTATAAATCAAGCTATGAGAGAAAGCATTTTAGTAGACTTAAAACTAGATACAGAATGCATGTTTTGGGACATAAAACTCTATAGTACCTAAAAAAGTCAACATGCCTGAACCTAGTAGGGTGATTAAAACTCAATTTTCCCCACATTTAACAGAGTATCAGAAGGCAAGCATTATAGCTGTTGTCACAGTTCTTTGTATTCTAGAAATTAGTGTGAGTCAGTATTGCAGAGAAATATGAACATTTTATTCTATTTTAAGGATATATACTGCTTGAAATACCACTGCATGTGTATTTTGCATATGAGTGTGTTATTGGGGTGTAATGTACAGGCTGTTAATGATGCAATGATAGAGCTTTTCAGGTAGTCACTCATCACTGTTCACGACTCTCCCCAAGTTCAAACAGTGGAATCTATGCATAATTAAGTACAGGTTCACTAAAATAGATTCAGAGGGACATGAGAAATACTCTTATTTTTTAATTTTAACAGGCATTTGGCTAAGAAAAACTGGTCTGTTATGACAAATGTAAGCTAAATGCAAGGGAACAGGTGCAGCAAAGTGATGTAAGTCTATAACCAATACTGTTATAGGTCTGCTGAAAATAGGGCTTTATTTCCCAAATGGCAAACATGCAAAATTAAAAGCACCACTTAAGCAATTAAATAATCCTTTACCTGAAAAAAATAGCCCCTTCAGTAAGAAAAAATCCTTCTGAAATTTGCACCAAGTTAAGAAATGAGGAGGAATGAATCTAGGAGAAAAAGTCCACAGACAAAAATAGACAAATGGTCACAATTAGGAATCATGTTGGGAATTAGAAGAGAACCAACAAAGAAAGGTGAATGGTCTAACCAGCAACAAAAGCTGCTGTATTGGGTCTGGCTGAGCTGGTGTTCATTTCCTCATAGTAGCCCTCACAGTGCTGTGCTTTGCTTCAGTAGCTGGAAGGGTGTTGATAACACACTGTAGTTTTGGCTACTGCTGGGTGGCATCAGCACTATAACTTTCCTTCCTTAATTGAGGGCAAGATCCTGGGAGGGGACCCAAGTAGGCCAGCTGACCAAAACTAACCAAAGGGATATTCCATAGCATATGTCATTAGCTCAGATACAAAAGCTAAGGCAAGGAGCAGGAGGACAAGCATTCATTGTCTCCAAAGTCTGTCTGCTGAGAAACCATCACACGTTCTGCAGCCCTGCTCCTCGGGAGTGGCCAACCATCGCTGCTCATGGGAAGTAGAGAATAAACCATGTTATCTTATGCAAGCTTTTGCTCTGCTTCTGCTTTAATAAACTGTCTTATCCCAACCCATGAGTTGTTTTCCATCTTACTCTCTCCCCTGTCCGGCTGGGAAGGAGAGTGACAGAGGGGCTTTGTGGGCAGTTGGCATCCAGCTAAGGTCAACCCAACCACAGCTGCACAATACTTTTTAGGTCTGAAGATTGGGTGAGGGTGGTGGGGAACAGGATGGTACATGGAGGAAACTAAGAGCAAAACAGAAAAAAATATATGTTTAAGATAATCAAGATGTAGATCCTAAGCTAAACAAAATTATTGTTTCACTTTTCAGTAAGAAGAATCTTGTTATCTGATTTGAATGAGGATGCAGAAATGGTGACTAATAAACTGCATCAAGAATCAGGTCTCGGAGTTTAACCTTTTCAGCAGTCATAATCCTTTTTCTACTCTAACACGTAACTGCAAATATGAGATAATTTGGTTATTTTGTTTTATTCTGCATGACTAAGGATAATTCCACATGACACCAATAGTACATATGAATGAAGAAAAACATTATCTGAGCAAGCTTTGACACAAAAAATAGTTACAAGAGCTAAAAGTCTGAAGATCAAGGGAAAACACACATACTGTAACAAAGATGCAGTTACTATAGAATTCATTTGTCATGAGAGGGAGAAAAGTATTTGAACTGAGGGGTGGAAGAAAAATGAGCATAAACTGAAAGTGAATATATATAAGAAGTAATTGGGAAAATTTCAGAAGTACCATGCAACTACAGTTTTGAGGTTTGAATCTTTACAAGTTACCAGCCTCTGAAGCATGCCTAGAAATATTACTGGTTTTCAGGAAGAAGCTGGAAAGTTTTTAAAAAGGGACCATAAGAAACAAAGTATGACTCTTCTGAATTACTCAGTTGGCACACAAGTCTACTACTTTTTATCTTTCTCTCCTAAAGGTGGTACCTTTCCATCCATCTATCATTTCTGTGAAGTAAACACTATAACTAAACTGATGGGGTATAAAATAACTAAATACAAAATACAACAGATTGTATTTGCATCACTTTATGATTCTTTTGAGAACACCACTAAAGCTGTACTATTGATGAAAGGAAAATTTTATGTTCAGATCTGTGCCAAGAAACATGTGAATGGTAACTACAGTGTGTGTGAAACTTGAAGGATAGAAGCCAGAGAATCACTGGCAACTGCAAAATCTTTCAATACAGACGGTATGTGACAAGATTAAATACAATTTCCTCAAATGTAACAAAAATATTCCCTTTCCTGCTATTTTGGATGCAAGCAGAACACTCTGATATTTCTATCTGTTTCAGTGCACTGATGAAGGAAGGTAGCAGATGCCATGACGGGGAATGTGGTGGTGGTAGACAAATCTATCAATAGCAAAGACGCTGCCTTCACAGTGTCTGTGAAAAAAAGCTGTTTATTTGTCTTAGACCTCATAGTAAAGTTATGTCATCAGTAGAAAGACATGACTTTAATAAAAACATATATAGAAATATTTAAATAAAAATGGAAGAAAAGTATAATTCAGTTGTAATCAGTTCTTGGTTATTTCTGTACAAAGATGATTTTTTTTTTATGTAGCTTTTTCCTATAGGCAAAAGATATTTCTGCATTCTTCTCATTTGAATTTAAGTTCAAAACTTTTAACATTCTTAACAATAATGTTTTATTATCAAGGGACTTGTGCTTATATGGGTTCAGCAGCTGATTTTCGTGGGGTTTTTTTGTTTGTTTGTTTGTTTTTTTAATTATGTGAAAAAGTTCCAATGAGAATAGCAACTATGATAACTGCAATCTAAAACTACAGATGCTAATCAAATAAGGTATCATAAGATTTTTATTAATAGAGAATAATATGGGTTGTCTAAGAAAGTACAACTTGATTTAATATTGCCTTTAGGCAAATATATCACTGGGGGAAAAGACTGAATAAGAATGATTTTGGTACATAAGAATTTTATCAATGTTGAAAATGGCAACTTTTAATCAATTCGAAAAATTGCACAGATCCTCAAGTAGTATAAAAGAGTTTCTGAATATGACAAATTATTTATCATTGGAACTATTAATGCTGTAGCCATTTGTAGAACAAATCTCTTTGGTGATATTTTCTAAACTTGGTAAGGTGACGTAATATCTTGTTAGTAATGTCATTTTAACTAGTTTTTGATGGAGTATTAGATGGACTTAGACAAATTAATACTTGGTCTCTAGTTACATTTTTAGGAAGCATCTTTTAACTTTGGAATATGGCTCAAATTTTCTGCAAAGAAATTATGTAGAAGAGTTGTTGAAAAAATACATTTCCATTCACTTTCTTTATTGCTATTAAGACCAGCAATAATGTAATTCTGATGGATTGCACAAACTCTCATCCCAAACACTTCAACATTTCTACCTGTACATATATTATCTTGGGGTTCTGGATTCAAGGAGATCTTAAAATTTTAATAAAGGTTTCATCCATACTCCTACAATGCAAAATTTTTCTAATCAAGTTTTGAAATTCAAAATGATTACATAAGAAATGCAATTATCAAGAAGTTACATGGGTTTGTTGTATCATTCATTTAGTTACAATTTGTTGTTAACAACAGTCAGTCTAATTCTTATCTATGACTTCAGCTGAAATGCAGGTATTTGTAAGGTGCATTTTTCAGTATTTGCATAAGACTTCTAAATCATGTTTTAATTACCTATCAGGTATCTTATTTTCATTATGATCTATGCATTCCTTTGGTCTCCTGGTGCTTAATTCAAAGGTGATTTTAGTCATTATAGCCTACCTTGTGTTCAGGAGGTAATAACTGTAACGATTTCCCCCTGCACAAAATACAGAGACATAATGCCTGTTGCTTTCATGTAAATCTAGTTCCATCAGTTAACTTTTGGATCTTGTAACATAAACATAATCTGAAAACAATCTTTTCTGCATCTAATGCTAAGTTCTGTTTTTAAACAGGCAACTTATGAAAGAATACTGTGGAAAATTAATTTTTTTATAGCATATTCTTATATAAATTAAAATACTTTTTGTTTAGTTCTTGACTTTGGCATAATTCTGCATGAATTATCTGAAGTAACTCAGCAATCTTATTTTTACTGGATATCATAATTTTATCAAAGTTTTAACATTTACACAATCCTAGAAGCCATTAGGAATTAAAAAACCCCAAGCCTGAAAGATAGATTTCTGGTAGATCTGTTGAGAGAATTAATCTGGTTACTTGAAAACTACAGTACTCAGGAGGGTAATTAACACACATTAGAATTTCTCTAAACTGCCAGCTGAACTGAAGGAATAGTAGATTAATACTGATAAAGCCTCATGAGCTAAGTTAGGAAATACCTTACAAGCACTAATGAGTAAAATTATGAGTGACCGTTCTTTGGTTGCTTAGAGAATTCTGGTTCCATCTAATTAACAGCACAAGATAATAAACAAGACACTTGTGCTCTGAAGGCTTGTTTTAAATCAGTACTGGGATAATGTTAAAAAAGCTGACCTCTCTCATTGTAGATAATTTCATATGTGAAGTCAGTAAATATGGGCTTATTTTATGAAGCAGACATAAATTTTCTTATAAATACACAAAAAATGATACAGATTTATCATGGAAAATATTTAGAAGAAACAATATTCTCTCAGTGTTTTAACTTTTTATACCCTGTTTAACAACTATTTCAACCAGGACTATGCAGTCTTGAGTTAAAAGAAATCCTAGTAAAAAAGAAGTAAAATTTTAAATACCTAAAATTACATTTTTGTTGCCCTCCACCCTTCTGTCCCTCCAACTCATGTTGATTTCAGTAGAATTTTTAGACAGTCAAGGTGCCTCAAAACTAGGAAATATATATTGAGGTGCTTAAAAATACATTTAAAAGCCTACTACTATGCTTCTATTTATACCTTTTTTGACCTATATAGTTTGGAAGAACAGGTACTTTAAGAGAATCATGTGCCTGTGTACAGTTTTGAAAAAGCAGAATATGAAACTTTATACCAGTCATCATCATCTTAAAGCTTCTTTTAAGGACATTTCCACATAAATACATAAATATGCACAGAATATTCATATATATAAAAATATATATTTATGAAATTAAATAGAAAATGAGGTCATTGTCATGTCTAATCCCTCAATTGAGACAGGAAAGGAACAAGTTGTCTGAAGCTATGTTCAAATGCTGAAACTGGTGGGAAACTCCTAAACTGGAATGCCTGAAAAAGTTTCAGAACAAAACTTCCAAAATCATTTAAGAGATATATTAATCTGACTTTGTCCTTCAAAACCCATTAGTTATGTATCATTTTAATTACACTTTTGATTCTGTTTTATATACATTCAAGAAGTTTATCTACAGTTCAGTTTGCATCAATTTCAATAATTAAGTAGTGAAATATAATATGCAATATAAATCTTAATCTTACAATAAAACAATAATTATCTTGAAAGAAAGCAAACTTTATGCTATTTCAGATTAAAATTGATCTACATATGTAAACATATATGATGGACCAAAATGTCAGTTAAGAAGAAATGAAAAGATGTTAGAGAAAGGACTGAATGGTCTTTAAGGCAGTGAATACAAGAGTTTGAATTTTTAAATTCCCATTTCTCTGACTTATTTACCTTGCAGATATACAAAAGATAAGAATGGTTGGCTTTGCTACATTTTAGAGTATAGAAAATATCTCTAAGCATGACAATAAAGAGAAAATATGTTTGTTACAGAACTTCATATTTGTGTTCGAATCTGTGAAAAGCCTACCAAAAATTTTGTGCATTATTCTGGAAACTGAACGAATATATGTCTATCTCAAATTTTTAGGAGTTGTCCCATTTAAATTTGCCTTGATTCTGGTATTGTTACACCAGCTGGTAAAAGGAGAAAGGTTGCAGAAATCAGATTACTAAACCCCTCCTCACAGTTTTAAGTTTAAATCAGTGACATCATATCACATCTAGATGCAGCAATGGGAGACATTTTAACTTTTGAGTAGTTGAAAAAACTGTACTTGTCAGTATCTCTGGAGGAATACGTCAGTGTCATACAGCTTTTGCAAATTTAGCAAGCACAAATGTGACAAGAAAAGGTGTTCTATAATAGCACGAATGCATAGCAAAAAGCACCATGATCTGTGCCATATCACAATGTTAAAAATATTTCTGACTTTTCTTATGTGCTTTCCTTTTACAGGCTGTGTATTATATATTGAGACCAAATAATAATGTGCAGGTGTGCTATACAAGTCTTCATTTAATAAGTAGTTTATTCACTAAATAAAAATAGATAGATACTTGCATTACATAAAATTTTATCTTATTTCAATTTGTCACCTTCAAGTGAACTGAAACCAAGAAAAGCAGTATCAGGAACAGCTGAAATTCCCCCTTTCAAGAGGAGGGAAAACATCATAAGAATATTAAACAAGATGAAAGAGAGAAGAAAGAAGACAAGTCCATTTCACCTCCAATCACTCCAGCAAAGGAGCTGTCAAATCTGATCATCTTGACCTCCACACTGAACATTATCAAGAACTACAGACATCAATACTAACTGTGGGTGAACAGTAGCTTACAGCTAAATTATTATTTTTAATTTTTTTTGAGACTGACAGCTTTGTATTTGTAGTGATAGTGATTCATAATACATAAAAATTACACATTATCATGGAATTAGTAAAACTTTGCTTTAAAGAATGGCCTGTCTTACCTGTCTTCTAAATACTTTCATCACACTGATCTCTAAATAAATTATATAGATAAATATAGATGTAGATATAGAGATAAATAAAGATATATAGACTCAACTGCAACTCACTTATGCTACTCAGCTGCTGAAATAAATGATTAAAAATTTGACCCATGAACCTAAATATTGACTCATCAAGTCAAAAAGATATTTTTTTCCTGAGATTATATTGTTACATAGTTTTCTGTAAGTTATTCTGTCAAATATAAAAATATATATTGACTTTTAGAACAAAATTATTAGTATACAGCCAGCTTTGCTGCAACATTTTCCAAGAAAAATAATAAGAACATTCCCCTGGCCAATCAAAATATAAATCCCCCATACACATGCACATGCAATGATAATAATCAGATACAATCCTGACTTCTATTCTTACTAACTGTAAGCATATTTCTCTTAATAACTGTTAAACAAATAGCATTAGCTGAGAAGGTAACAACATTCATCAAGTTGCAGACGGCATCAAATGACCCGGAACAATTGATACTTTCTGTTAAAGCTGAAGACAAAGGAACCTGGACAGGATGGAGGAATGGGCTGCCAGGAATCTCATGAAATTCAGCAAGAACAAATGCTAGGTCTTGCTCCTGGGAAGAAAGACCACCTGGGAATGACACGGGCTGGTACCACACCTGCTGGGGAGCAGCTTGTCTGAGAGGGACCTGGAGGGTGTTGATCGATAGCAGGTTGGGTATGAGCCAGCAGTGTGTCGTGGAAGCAAAGGAGGCCAAGAGCAACCAGGGCCGTACTAACATGTCAGGAGGTGCAGAGGAATGATCATTCCCCTCTCCTCATTGGTCATTAGGCTGTCAGTTTTGTGACCCTCTATTGAGGAAAGGTATTGATTAACTGGAGTATGTTTGGCAGGGGGCTACCAAGCTGGTGAGGGGGCTGGAGCTTGTTCAACCGAGAAAGCAGAATTTGAGAGAAACTAAAGTAACACCTTGCTGAAGGAAAGATGGAGTCTTCTCATCACAGTGGCACATGGTAAAGAGGATGAGACATAGCAATCATAATTTTAAACAATGGACATCTTGTCTATATATAGGAAAAATACTTTTCCTCATGGAAATGGTCAGGAATTAGAGTAGGTGAAATCAAAAAGGTAGTGCAGTCTCCATCTTTGGGAGTTTTTGAGACCTGATTGAACCAAACTGGACAATCTGATCTGATCGCACAGTTAATCTGTTCTGAGCAAGAGGTAGAAGTAGAGTCTGCCTGAGGTTCCTTCTAAGCTGAATGATCCTGGAAAAACATGGTTCTGTGTGTAACATCAGATAACTACAGAATGGCTGTAGACTTGTTCCATAATAAAAGCAAAAGAAAAAAAAATCCAGAGAAACTGAAACCCGAATGATTTACAGGACTTCAGTGAAATTTATTTTAATTCCATTCTATTAGAAGTGAGATTAGATCAATGTTAATTACTGCAGGAATAATGAGATCTCATATCCTCTATGTAAAAAAATGTTATTATGAATGTATAATAGGAAAAGTTCTTTCTATCAAATATACAATTCTCTTTAGCAAAAAAATGTAGTCAAGTGCTCTAATAATTTTAACTCCTTTATTTTAACTCCTGACTTATAACAACAGCAAATAAAATGTGATGAGTTTTTCAACAATTCTGTTTAAAGGACAGGTTTTGATATGTTCCTTTTTTTTCCTGAAGCCTTTTTTTTTTTTAGTATAGGGAGAAGTTAAAGTGGGCCTTGCCTTCCACATTTTATTTTATAAACCTCAGCATAAAAAATAATTAAGACTATTAAAAGAAACTTCATTTTTAATTGTGTATATGTAAATACATATTAATATATATAAAAATGCATACTTATGAAAAATCCCAGCAGTCAGGAAATAAGACTGGTGTTCTTAATATTTTGCATTGTTCTGTCTGCCTCAGAAGCTCTTTGCTCTTTGCAAGATGTGTATGTGTAATACAAACACACATGCACACATATAAACAGCCTCATATCTTCACTTATTCAATATAATTATTGAAAATAGTGGCTCCACATTAATATAAATTAACTACACTAGCAGTTTACCCTATATTTCACACCCTGTATTTAACAGTAGTAAAGTGAACATTTTTTGGTTTCCTTTCTCATAAAGGAAATTCATCTATTCACATACTCATTATGCAATGATTATGCAAAAATTATGAATATTTATAAAATTCTAATAGTATTAGCCTTCATTAGTCTTCATTCATCAGTCTAATTGTTCATGTTTGTTTGAATGAATAGTAGAGAACTTACAGAAGGACTTATAGGTAAATATATTTATCTGTTTTGATGTAATTCCATCATTTTGGAATCCGGATTAACATTTAGTAAACAAATAGTGGTGTTTGTTTGCTTCTTTTTTATTAATCCCTATTAAAATTAATTATATTTTATTTAATTATGTGATGCAGTTGCTGTTAATCATTACAGATAAATTGCAATGTCTCTTTAATTTTTTAATTAAATGTCTTTTAGGGTACTTCATTTAAAGTGTTGCAAATATTTATTAGGCCCCCTCTATCAAAAACTTATTTAAAACTCACAAAAGCAGCATAAGTATTTGTTTCTCAAAGGGAAATGGAGAGGTGGAATAATATTTTCTTTTTAAATATCAGGTAGTGTCAGTATTTAGATAATTATAACCAAATCTAGTTGCATCTAAGTAATGTCTTTTTTACCCTTGAAAATTAAAATGGGTTAAAAAAGAAGATAAAAGGTTTAAACTGTTTCTCTCTACACTGAAAAATAGACAGAATAAAATCAAAACTAATGTCATCCATATTCAAAAGAAACATATATTTGCTAGCTAATACTTGCCTTCTGATATTTACTGGAAAAAAGAGTTTGTTAATATGCTTGTGTGCTGAAATTTAAGTTTTCAAAATTGCTATTTTATTTTTTTCCCTTTCTAATGCATACGGAGCTGGATAGGCTCAAGCATGTAATTTAATCTCCCTTAGTGAGATACACACACATTTGTACAAAAAAATCAAACCAAAGGAAAGCAAAAAAGCAGTTGTTTACTACACCTTTTCAGAGAATGACCTTTATTTTCAGAAGTATTTAATGTGAGAAATAATTCTGAAAACCTTAATAGCTATAAAAACTAAAATACTCGTCCATCATGTTGGCCAGTTCTAGAGCAAGGCAGACTCTACCACCCAATGCATTTTACACGTGCATCATGATAAATTAATTCTGTTTCCCTCTATCATAATTTTTCATAGCCGTACAACTTGTGTGGATCATTTTGGAAGACAAACACATTGTCATTATGATGTACTACTTTTAAGAGTTATAGACATGGTCATTCTGTTCTCCCCCTTTTTCTTCCTCATTTCCATTCTCAGCTGACACCACTACAGCTACTAAATTTGCTTTGGAGTAATATTCCATGGAAAATTAATTTGTACTAAAGAGTTGGTGCTTTCTGTCTTGATGAAAGGGTTTTCAAAATACCTATATATGAAAAGGATAACTGTTCAACATTTAGTGTCTTAGCACAAACTATTAATCACAGCTTTTAACATTAGTTACCACTGTAATTTCTGCCTTTCTTCTTTCAGCAAGAAGATTGACACAAGAAAAAAAAAAAGAAGAAAACTTTCTAAAAATATTATACTTATGATTCAATGACAGCTGACTAGTAATTCTCACTGTACTCTGTCCACAGAACATGGCAAAGGGAGCTAATTGATCTATCCTGTATAAGAGACAGAGGGTGTGGCCTCCCATTAAATTCTCATATCTTGTTGGTGCTTCTATGCCATCTCTTTGTGAAAATTTAGAAATCTCCTCTAGTAAAAGACCCCAAATTATACTTGTGTTGAGCAATTTAGTAGCATTCAGCAAATCTCTTAGGATCAGGTGATTACATTGCTTTTAACTGAAATAAAAATGTATCTTCTTCCAAAGTCTACCTAAGAATTTCTGTTTGGAAAAGTGAAATCCTAGAAGAGCATGTAGACTGTGGTTGAAGAATTTGTCTACAAAACTAGTGTTCGTCTAATTTAAAGCAGGAACTGAACCACATCAACGATTACCATGAGAAAATGATTTCTTAGGCTTGCCCAAGATTTTATACCTGATATGAATAACTAATTATGAGTTAAACTGGAATACCTGAGCAGAACGAATTTGTCAGATGGAAACAGACATATGGAATGTAGTAGACATTGTTTATCTTTCTATCTCCTTTTGTGGACTCCTGGATGTTTCCTCCTCTTTACTGCTTCCCTACAAAAGGCAATGCAAAAGATTTTATTCAAACATGGAAAGACTAGTCTTAGAATAAAGTATAATCAACCAATCAGTGATATAAAACGAATTTGAGAGCACAAAAATTAAATTTTAAAAAAATTAAAAAGGAAATCTTGTATTCTAAACAGTCCATGTTAGCGTTTTATCTGTCCACACTCCTAATCTGTTCGAGGGAGTATCAATGACATACACTAAAATAATTTTCTTGTTTAACTGTTTAGTTCAGTTACTCAACTTATTCTGTGTTTGTAATGCAGACTCATAGAAGAATTTCCTAAGAGAAAACCAATGCAAATTAAGATGTTGAACAACAGTTCACCAACAAAAAAGAAAGAAAAAGTAATTTCAAAATTATGATATTTAAAAGCAAAAAGAGAGATTGCTTTCTTTATCATCACATTGTCTGTGAGTCTGACACAGCACTGAGCAGGACCTATTGGGGAAATTCGATAGAGAGCAGAGTACACATGAGAGAGGACAGAGCCATCAGGAGGGACTGTATGCTTCACTTTTTTACATGAGTTATGTCAACTCTGCAGAAGCATCTCTCATTATCCAATAGTAATATATGGGTAACGACTGTCAGCAAACTTACAAAAGAATATTTCAAAAATTGTTTCATATCTAAAATAAGTGTGTACATACAAGTCAACACCATGGGTAATTCTGAATTGTCTTTAAAATTCAATATTTTCATTTGGAAAATTAACATTAAAATAAATACATAGGAGATATTCCACAAACATTAATTTCATTATTATCTAATTAAATGAATATAGCAACAAAGCTATATTGTCTACAGTATATTTATACAGTAGGAAATGAAGCACAGTTGCATATCAGGAGTTTCTAAATTTTAAGGGAAAACACAATTCTCATTTTGTTTAGATAGAAATAAAAGCTGAACTAAGATTAAAATCAGAAAATAATGTAATGGAATATTATACTACAAATTGTACAGAAGTCCACTTAATGGATTGAATACACTACACAATCAATTGTGGTCTTTCTTTCTAAAAAGCTGTGATCAAAGGTTATTTGAGAAAAAATAAAGTCGAGACCTTCTCATCTACACAAATATAAATGAAGAGGAATAACTTCGTTTGTAACTATTATTGATTTATGCTTAGCAGGTTATTCCAGCTGAAGGCCAGAACAGACATCTGGTCCATCTAGTTTAAAACATCTGTACTAATCAGCATAAAAAGAGTATTTAAAAAATGACTTAATGAAAGCAAAGGAGAGCCACTGAATCTCTCTTATGCAAAGGAAGAGCAGAATGTCCGGTCACTTGCACAATTTACCTTTAACAAATGTAATGAGAAATAAGATTTAAAAACTTGCATTTTTAAACTGATTTTATATGAACTTAAATATTCATATTTTCTGTTATTTCAAAACAATGTAATTGCATAGAAAACACCAGAATAAATTAAAGTAGTATGTAGGATTCATGAATAGTGTCAGAGCAATCTTAAGTTTTTCTTGGACATGTTGTTGTACTTGAAGTTGCTTCCACTTTAAAGAGAATATCAGAAGACCTGTAATCAGCTGGGAAACTGTTTTCAGGAAGAAGACTTTAAAATGACCCTACTCATTTTGTAAGAATTACAGGAAAGTGTATCATTTAATTGTTATTTTTCAAATGTAATTTCATGAGTTCTGCTTCTTTGATTGCATTCTATCCACTTATAACACCAAACTGTCAGAGTTAAAAAACAGGATATCTGCAAAAGACACAGAAGAGTGGTGAAAATGTCCTTATCATTATTCATATAAAAAATTCTTTTTTCTCTCCATCATATAAAAACATTGTACAACTCTTGGCAGTTGCATTTTAGGTTATCCATTTTACATTTAATATATATGATGTGGCAAATGAAGGGGTTCACTTTGCCATAGTTTGCCATTTTATTTAGAAAACACATGTACCCTCCAAAAGAGGTCAAAATTTTAAAAACGACATCATTTCTGTCCTTTGATTTTTTCTTTACTTTCTTTTATGCCATATCAAATGTCCACATCCCAAAGCTATTTAGACTTCAACATACTACTTGAAAAGCACTACTCATGTCTGTGACTGTCCTCAGTATAACTCAAATTACTTGAAGGTAAGACACACAGGAACTATTTCTCTAGGAAAATAAATCTTTTGAAATAATACCAATCTTTGTTTTCCTCACTGGTATTAACAATTACTGCTCAGTTAGACTTACTTGTAAATTAGATATAAGCCTAATTCTTAAACTATTGCTGAATATTATTCATAAACATCTGAGAAGTTTGCAATCATTTTGTTAGTCTCCAAGAAATTTAATTCCAGAAGAACAAACAGTTTACCCTCAAAGCAAGAAAACTCACTTCAGTAAAGAAAATATTCTTCCTTTTTTGTCTAGCTTAGTTTATGCAAGGGTACTTCAATTCACAATACCTTGAATGACTTGTAGTCAGCCATGCTACTGTGGAGAGAGTTTTTATTTGCCTTTTTAGCAAACTACCTTAGTAGCAGCTTAGAAATAAACCCAACAGAGATTTGTTTTATGCAAAGTGTAGCCAAAGAAGATGCTGGGAGGACTGCCCCACAACAGAGCTGAAAGCTACCTAATGAGACCAGACAAGAAATAAAGGTCATGAACTGAATCAGGAATAATCAGGGTTTGCATTTCTGAATAGTGAACTAATATTACAAGGAAAAATGTTCTATCTCTACTCAATTTTACAAACTCCGACCAGCAATTTTCTTGAGTCTATTATAAAAGGACTTGTTTTTCAGAAACTTGCATTTTTAAACTGATTTTATATGAACTTAAATCTTCAGCTTTAACCTGCCATGTGGCATTACTTTTAGCTCAAAACTCACACTCAAAATTTGCTGAGTGCCTAAGAAAGTCCTAAAATGCACTGCAGGTGGGCTAAAACTCACAATGTTTAATAATTCCAAACTAATCATTCAGGCATAACAGCAACTGTTCTCATTGCTAAGCCCATTCCCTCAGCTTAGCTTAAGAGATACTGAGGCAAAGTAGGAATGTAGTCTGTGGGATCATCTATCCTTAAGATTAGGTTTTCTCACTATCAAATAGGATGAGACTCATGGGCAGGCTCATTTAATTCCTTACAGGAATTAATTAAGACCACATAATTGTTAACATAACCCTATTTTTTCCTATTGCTTGTCTTTTGTATTCAATAATCTATCTAGAAATATAATGTTGCAATACTTTATGATAGAGTATAAAACATAGTCACCCCATAAGTTGACTAAGAACCTAGCATGCTGAGACTAATATATGATTAACAAAGTGTTCTATCAATGCAAGTCACTGCAATTATCTTTTCCCAGAAAAAAGTTCAAAGCAAAATAATAATTCTTAATATCCTTTGTTATATATAGTTTTATCTAGAATTGGACTTTGAAATTTCTGATTTTGTTACTCAGTGCTTGAGCAGTTTTCATACTAAATTATCTCTGACTTCATATTTAATTCTGAGTAGTAAAGGAATGCCGATATCCATCCTCTTTTTCTTTCCTTTTATGCTGGTTTTAGCTGGGATAGAGTTAATGTTCCTCACAGTAGCTAGTATGAGGCTATGTTTTGTATTTGTGCTGAAAACAGTGCTGATAACACAGGGATGTTTTTGTTATGGCTGAGCAGGGCTTACACAGCATCAAGTCTTTTCTGCTCCACAACCCATTCCAACAGCAAGGAGGCTGGGAGTGCACCAGGAGCTGGGAGAGGACATAGATAGGACAGCTGACCTCAGCTGATTTAAGGGATATCCCATACCATATGGGGTCCTGCTCAGCCTAAGAGAGAAGGAGGAAAGGGGGGACATTCAGAGTAATACTGTTTGTCTTCCAAAGTATCCTTTTACACGGCATTGTCTTCCTGGAGGTGACTGAGCATCTTCCTGCCAATGGGATACAGTGAATGAATTCCTTTTTTTGTTTTGCTTGCACATCTGGCTTTTGCTTTACCTTTTAAACTGTCTTTATCTCAAACCACAAGTTTACTCAGTTTCACCCTTTTTATTCTCTCCCTCATCCCACCAGAGGGATGCATGTGAGTGGCTGTGTGGGGCTTAGTTGCCAGGAGGGGTTGAACCATTACACCTATTTAAATATCCCTGCTCCAAGTACTTGTTTTGACCCTCCTAATCTCTATGACATCAATCACATCATACCCTGTAATCATTATTATTCTTCATCCTTAACAAGGTGACATCGCTGAAAGAAAAATAAAAATGGCTAGCTGCAGAGTCAAGCACCAGTCTATTGGATACACTTGCCTTTGTTTTAATCTTGGCCAGCAGGGTGGGTGAAAACATTATTGGGGCCTCTGTACTCCTACTCTCACCCACAAAATCCCTAACACAACTATGGTCAGGTCAGGACTTTCTCTGGCCGCATCTTTGGTGCCATCATGGTTGAGCAGCAAGGTATAATAGTCAGGAAGGACATAAAACTCAGCAAGGCTTATGCAATGCTACAAGTCCCGATGGAGATACACTGCAGCTTCAAGTGATGCTAGACATAGCTGGCAAATGAATGCTTATTTCCCAGGTAAAATGTAGTCAGCAACCACTAACACCTTTCACTTCTTTTTCTTGGACTGATCATAATTTGAAATCTGACCCAGAATTCTCCTGTCTGAATTTATTTTTTGTACCTTCTTGTCAAGACCATGGGTTTAAATACTTGTAGGGGGAGATGAAGTCTTGCTTCTCCTGCCTCAAATCACAAGCTTCTAGCTTCCATACAGCCTATAGTTCATGTCCTCTGCTGTTTCAGTTCAAGAATTACCATACCAAACTTCATGTCTGTGGTCCTAGGATCTTGCAGGAGTCTTTGTGAATGCTCTTATTTATCACTTCTGATTCAAAGAAGGCTGTTCCCTCACACTATGCTGTATCTACCAGATCATAGCTTCCTGAGGACGAGGCACCCTCACCAAAACCATCTTCAAGAACGAGTACCAAACTCTTCCTGCATTCCAATACCTAGGTGGTGGAATCCACCCTCAGGAGTTACATCTGGACAGAGGGTGCTGCAATAGTAAAACAGGTGATTGCAACAGCTGAGATAGAAGAGTTCATCCTGTGGTGTGTTATCACGATTCATGATTAATATTTTCTTACAAGCAGCACTTCTGGGCTTCTAATATGCTGTTTGAAATCTACAACGTGCTTTGCTCCTATTTTGCAGCCTATTCAGAATGTTTCTCGTTCTTGCCAGGCATCAGATAAATTAGGAAGTCAAATACAAGTCTCCAGACCTTCAAATAAGGACCTCATGCTCTCTATGAGATTCTGATTGTGTCCCATTCTTACAAGGCACATGAGCACAGTCCTCTAGTTCTCTTTGCTGTACCTTACAGAGGAAAAAAATTGTAAATATGAAACCTTCCCTTCAGCTCTGAACAAATGCAATATTTAAAAAGCTTTCTATCTGTGAATATTATTACTGAAATTAAAAATTACATGTTCAGGATATAATATTGCATGCTTTTACTGGCTATGGGAATAGGCTGCTGACATGAGCAGAGTAAAAAATTGTTGAAAATTAAATGGACAATCACTGATAAAAATACCAAAGAGAATATATTCTGGATACACCTACCAAACTCTTGCAGAACTATAAAATATTTTATGCATATTTTGAAGGTCTGAACCATTACATTAAAGGCTAAGATTCCCTGTTCCACTGCAGCTGCAAAAAATGTGTTACCTCATACAAAGGGATTAGTTTTGGTCTCAGCAGATTACATAACAAAAAAACCCAAAGAGCTATTTTCTGGAGCAATGTCTTTCTGGTTACATCTAGGAACATAGCTCCATACTTTTGTTATTAAAAGAATATTAAAAAAGAAAACAGAAGAAAAATATGAAACATTAAATTTTGAATTGATAAATGCAGATAAGTTTAAAATGCCTCATCCTTTCTCCAAATATCAACTGAGAGTCCCTTGATAGCCTGAGTTATTTTCTAGATCTAGATGGCATTCTTCAGACTGTATCTTCTTTGGCTTTGTGTAATTCCTAGAACCACTGGTTATATTTTCTATTCATACCAAAAGCTCACTGGTGCAGGACTTTTTTTTTTTTTTTTTAAAATTTAAGAGTTAATAACTGTAAAGAAAATTGGTTTTAATTAACTTGCTAACTCATCAATTATCAAATTTTATTTACATTTTAGTTTTAAAATGTGTCAGCAATGGAAGTACAAATGAAAGTAACTGTAAAGACCATTAGAAGCATGCTAGGAGTACATACTAATCTGAGTTTTCAGTGTTACTCTGTGGATTTAAGATTGCAGACTTTTTTCCTCAAATTGCCCAGAAAATAGAATTCTAGATTAAAAACATGTATATTTCTTGTGGAATATATTCTGTCATTCAGAGCACCTGGATTTTGTAAACTGAAAAGACTATCAGGCTTACTGACTAATGGTATAATAGCTAGCAAATGATGTGGTACATCCTGAGCTTTCTGTAACTGGGATTTGGACAAAAATATTTCCTTAATTAAAACTAAACCTAATGGTAATAATAATAATAATAATAATAAAATGGCATTGTTATATAGCTACAATTATTTAGTTACATCTGTAATAGTTACTTTCAGTTTCTTCTCGCTGGTTTTAAAACATGGTGGCAGTGAGTGCTTTATTTTTGCAAATAGTGAATCTTTTCCCTCAATTTACTTATTGGATGTGTATATACTTTTTTTCTTTTTTTTTTTTTAATGTGCCTTCATTTTTTTTCTCTTTTCTGTATCTTCCTTCTCTGATAATTTTTAAAATATTTTTCGTCTTCCCAGTTTTGATGGACTAAGAGATTTTTGTTTTCTAATTTCATCTCCCTTAACGTCCTTGTTTTTCACTTGAGTCTTTAAGTGACCTTTTAGCACCTCTTGTGGTGCATTTCAATCAGGATGTTTTGAATAACCTTTCCACATATGATTTTGTCATTTTTTTTTCCTTTCTAATTTCAAGTTATTTTGGAGTGAAAATTCACTGTCTTTAAGCTACAAACACTATGCCTTGTTCTCTCCAGCCATTTTCATTTATTCACTCAGTGTAAAAATGGCAACCAAGTAGTGCACATCACCTGTTCTTTGCAAGGAAACTGGCCATAGCTTGGTCTTCTTGATTCCTTAGAATTGTTAGAATCAATTATTTTGAACTGAATACATCCTGGAAATGGATTTAAACAAAAGGTTGAAAAAACTCCAACTTTATAGCTACTAATTCAGTTACAAATTTACACACTTTAAATTATTTCAGTATTATTTCTATCTTCTAAATACATATCTTATTAAAATTCTAGCATTAGGTAATTCCTAATTATAGAAGTATATATTGAAGAAATGCACATAAGAAAAACTATGAAATGGGTATTGTGCATATTTTAGGGTAGTATATGCATAAGAAAGGTTATTTGTCTGCTGAGATTTAGAAGCTACATTAATAATTTCCCTGTGGCTTTTGGGGGTTTTGTTTTTTTAATGCTACAAACCTTTTCTTTCTGATTCAATAACTGTAATTGTTATTTAATTTTTTAACTTATTTATTCAAGTTTTATCTCCCCTACGTAAACCTAGTGAGGACTGGGGAGTTATTACATCTGAATGCAAAAACAAATAAACAAAACAGATTAAACATTACAGTGAAAATGGCTCTAAGAATTCTAATTTCTCAAGTTTTATTTACAGCTGTGTCTTAACATTATTTTAACTCAAAAACTAATAAAGTAATCTAAGAAAACAAAAAAAATAAAAGACTTGAAGTCTCTTGACTGTTTTATTGTAAGAGAATCAGCTCTCACCTTTCTCACAATCTATTCAACACGTCAAACAAACATATACAAACCTGAAAATAAACAAGGAGTCTATTAGAGACTAACTGTAACTCAAACTTTTAAACTCAGTCAGGTTTTAGATAAAGTTATCACCTGGCTTTTGGACAGAATTGCTGTAATAAATGTAAAGAGGTACTTTTTTTTTTTTTTTTTTTTTTTTTTTTCTTGTTTTTTTTTTTTTTTACCACAGAACACATAAATTCTTTAATAAGTAATATGGAGGACCACAGGCGCTTCTAGTGAGAGAGAGCATTTCTTGAATATGTTCAAATAAAAACCAAGTCGTTGAATAGGAATTTTACAAATTTTTTGTATGTACACATGTTCAATTAGCATGAAATGTTAAAGCACGACTGTACTGGTTTTATCATTCAAGGACAATAGACAATATTCCATTGCCTAAGTAAAACAGATTTAATTGCTAAACAAGATTTCAAGGAACTAAACTTCATTTTAATCACAAACAAGCTGCAAGGCAATTTTCAATTACAGCAAGCTTTTTATTTTTATCCAGCTGTGTATCCCTGCTGATTCCTGAAATTACATGTAAATTGTCCTAGATTTTGAAGTGCTATACCTACTGAGGTTTTTATTTTGTCAGCTGATGAAGTATCTGTGATTAGAAACTCACTAAATTGGCATTTTTAAGACTCATTACCCCACCCTGTATATTTTTGGACTGGATGATTGAATATGAAGAAGATTTTTTTGTCCCAAGAGACATTATTCTTCCTAATTAGGCTGTTGGTAGTGCAAACTGCTCACCTATCCTCCAACAACTTCAAAAGGTAATATAGAAACTAAGCTTTAGAGAGCAGTCTGTGGGGTATTGAAGAATCAGGTCAATAACTCTTGTCTTAAAAAAGTTTTAGATTAAATTTGCCCTGGACCAGATTGCATAATGATGCTACCTTTAAACTTTTACCATTATTCTATTAATTGTTCATACCTTAGATTTAGATATAAGCACATTTCTGTATTTTATTTAACCCAATGATTCATATTAATGAAATATGTATTTTAGTGCTAAAAGTCTTTATTTGAACTCACAAGGTTGCCTCTTTTCCTACTATCATTATGCATGATGTTAACAGAAAAACTGAAAGTCCAGTTTTATTCACAGTTAACCTGTGTATATTCAAATGCAAATGAAATGTTTTTCAAATGAGAGATCTTCTAAATATATTGTGATAGAAGAAGAGTTTTGTGTGGTAAATTATTAAGGAGTATTAAGACAGGCTTGTGGGTTGCGTTGCTCAGCAAGAGTTCAGCAGCTTTGACAGGTACAGCACAGCAGTTTTGAACAATTATAGTCTGTGTCTTGCTAACAAGTCCATAGAAGGGCAATGAAGCTGGTGAAGGGTCTAGAGAATAAACCATATAAGGAACAGCTGAGGGAGGTCTGGTTGTTTGGTGAAGACTCGACTCAGGGGAGGCCTTATCTCTCTCTACAACTACCTGAAAGGAGATTGTAGCCAGGTGGGGGTCAGTCTCTTCTCACAGGCAAACAGAAACAGGACAAGGATGGAGTCTCAAGCTGTGCCAGGGGAGGGTAGAGCTGGACATCAGGAAGAATTTCTTCACTGAAAAGTTTGTCAAGAACTGGAATAGGCTGTGCAGGAAGGTGGTAAAGTCACCATCTCTGGAGGTATTTAAGAAATGACTGGATGTGGCACTTGAAGTTATGTTGACAAGGTGGTGATCAAAGGTTGAACTCAGTGATCTTGGAGATCTCTCCCAACCTTAATGATTCAGTGATTCTATGATTAATAAATTAAATAAGTATTTGCAGTATTTTGTAAATTAGACAGAGATTGGCAAAGTAATGAGTTAAATATAGTTGTATTTGCCTTTTCAGATATCAGGTAAAGCATTGCCAGCTGGTCAAGGGAGGGGATTGTGCTGCTCTGCTCTGCACTGATGTGGCCTCACCTGGAATATTGTGTGCAGTTTAAGAAAGATATTAAGCTGTTAGAGAGTACCCAAAGGAGGGCAATAAAGATGGTGAAGGGCCTTGATGGGAAGCCGTATGAGGAGCAGCTGAGGTCACTTGGTCTGTTCAGCCTGAAGAAGAGGAGGCTGAGGGGAGACCTAATCCCACTCTGCAACTTCCTCATGAAGGGAAGTTGGGGTTCAAGTTTATCTCTCCTCTGTAGTGACCAGTGACAGGACCAAAGGGAATGGCCTGAGGTTGTGTCAGGGGAGATTTAGGTTAGACAGAAAGATGTTCTTCACCCAGAGGGTGGTTGGGCACTAGAACAGGCTCCTCAGGGAAATGGTCACAACATCAAGCTTGTCAGAGTTAAAGGAACGTTTGGACAATACATATGGTGTGACTTTTGAGGACAGTCCTGTGCAGGACCAGTAGTTGGACTCGATCTTTGTGGGTCTCTTCCAACTTGGCATACTCCGTGTTTCTGTGATTCTGTAAAGTAAATTAAAATTGCTAACTTGGAAAAATTAAGCTGAAGGTTTAAATTCTTCCTTCATTTCCATAGCAATTAGGTGAAATTGAGAAAAAGGCCTTTGTTTACAAGAGATGCTCTTTTCCAGTTTGTCAAACAATGAGTAAAGTCAGACAGTGACCTCTCACCAGGTAACAAATAACTCAGTCATATGTTGCTGCTTCTTAGTTGGCTGTGAGGTCACCACAAAAATTTTTTCCTTTCAGTAGGATAAATGTGTAGATAGTTATAACAGTTTTATTAATTTCTTGAACCACCAAATTCAGAAGCATATTTCCACAGCTGCAAGGTGCTGCTATTTAATTATCAATTTAAGCTTCAGTTAAAGTCACAATATTGGGGAATTTATTAATAATATTCATTTTTTATGAAGTAAAGATATAAATCTGACTGTTATACTTCATAGTTGCAAGTCACAATTTTTGGTAGTATTTTCCTCTATACTTCCATCTACAAAACCTGTCAAATTTTTCTTCTTTTATAGTACATTATTTCTCTAAATTTTCCATAAGGTATAACAAACAATTATTTACATTTGTCATCCTAATTCATCAGTGAATTTTGTTCATCTAAGTAAGGACTTTTCAGCCGTATAAGAAGAATGTATCATTTATAGAACTTGCTATAAGCTGATCTTAGATAACAAGGAAATAAAACCTACTTTCTCAGAGGCAGCATTTACCCTTGGTGATCAAATACATCATTATTATTACAATTTTCAGGTTTCTCTTGGGATAGGTGTGCTTTGTTCTCATGGCCTGAATAGATGTAAATCAGTGTGCAAAACTATACAGATATATGTCAATATTCAAAGTAATATTTTTATTTGCTCATAATGTTGTAGCAAATCTAAGGCAACACAACAGAAAAACTTCTATTTGATAAAGTGTACTAAAAAAAACCACCTTAATAGTAAAGTTTGGCTCATTTTATTGTGACATTTGCAAATCATTCTTCCCTGTGACTTTTATCATTATATCTTCCCCTGTCAATAGCAAACCACTACTGCATTTGAACAGGCAGGGTTGTGGGTGATTTTGTATCCCCTCTAACTGTAATTTTAAGAAAGTTGTGTTTTCTCCCCCAGCTTATGATTCAACTCATATTTTACTGCAACAAGTCAGAACACTTGACTATTTTTAAACAAGTAAACTTCATTGAAATTATACCCTAAGGAGTGAGATAGTAATGAAGATGAATTTATTCACATTCTGCTTGCAAAATACCTTTTTCTTCCTCTATTTTTCTTTTTCTTCTTGACTGTATCAAGGCCAGGTTGCTACTCAAAGAACACTGCAAATAATAGTCACAAAAGCATTTACAGAAATGCTCTTAAATGTCATGTTTAAATGTAACTTAATCATAACTGAATTTTCTCTTCCTTTCTGGTATTAGGTATGTATAATATACAGATCCAGCATTCTCCAATTGTGCATTTCTTTGTCTTTTCTTTACATTTGTCAACTGTCACTTCCTTTTGAAGTGACATAAAATAATATGAATTTAGGCAGTTAAAATTACATATGTTGGTATAAGAGTGTAAATTTAAATTAAATGTGGTAGTTTCCTTTCTGGAACATTTTTTTAAAGAATTAACCGTGAAGTCCAAAAAAGCAAAAGTGGACATAGTATAAATTTATTTATACTGCTAACAATTGTATATAATTTAACTTTTTGTGAAAAAGAAACCCTGCTACTTTCTAGCTTCACAGGAAGCTTGTTTGGATGGAGAAATATAGTAAAACAGAACACTAGCAACAAAGTATTCCCAATTATAGAAGAAAACCTGCACTGAACACTGGATTCCATCAGCTGAGAGAATGATGTCTAGAACACCATTGGTGAAATTCTCTTTAGAACTGAAAAAAAAAAAAATAGAAGAAGGAAGACATGAAAGAGATTCTCTGTAAAAATGACAACCATAACAACACTATAGGACACACTGTTTCAAAAGCTGGAAAGTATAAGTTAATAAATTCAAGAGAAAAGAAAAAAAGGTAGTAAAACCCTGCAAAACACACACACACACAAAACACCTAAAACCTAAAGATTGGGAGCCAAAAAACTCACCAGGCTAATTTAGTAGAGATGAGATAGAGAATAGCTCTTTAATAAAGGCCTTCTGGCACAAGGAATACAAAAAAAAGAAGGGGCCTGTGTCCAGGGGTTCCACAATATACCGTCTGATCCAAGAACTACCTGCCCCAGATCTGCCCCCCAGGCACACCTCCCCTGAAATTGAGTCAGAGGTCCCAAGACCCCTTTCTTCCTCGTCTTTCTCTTCCTCATGGCACATACTGTCTTTGGAGCTTCTCCAAGGTTCCAGACTTGAAAGTTGCTCTGACTATGATCATATCTTGTTGTTCAGGCCTGGGGTGCATATGTTCTTAAACAGAATGTATTTACTATAGTCCTGCCTTGAAAAGAGTCTAAAAAAGCCTGAAGAATTTAGAAAATTCGATATGAAATGGGGGAATAGGTTTTGGTAAGTGTTAAGAATTCTAAAGTGTGACAGATTACACAGTTACAATAAAATCTACAGAAAGCTAAAAATCCTAAAAATTCAGATGCATCACACCCAGCCCCCCCCCCCCCCCCCCCCCTCAAAACCACAGGACATACAAGCAAACACAGATTATGGAAAAAGAGTATAAAAAAAATGTCATTTTGTTAAAATGTTTTTGTCAAGTATTTTTGGAGATTTTAAAAAACACTATGTTTGGAAGTGTTTTTATCACATCTCTTTCCTTAATATGGTGTATTGCATCTATTGAATCCTTGTCAAGAAAGAGAGAAGGGAAAAAACATTACCAAGTGATAATATGATGTTCAGTTATTATCACTGCTCCAGAGGAAAGATTTGCATTCAGTTCTGTCCTGGTTCTGTCCAGAACAGGGTTAATTTTTGCAGTAGCCAGGAGAAGGCATGGCTAGGACCCTGAGGGTATTCTATACCACCTCACATCATTTTAAGGGGATGGGGGAAGGGATCCCTTCCATATTGGGAAGCACCTGGGGGGGTGGGTTTGAGGAAGGGTGAGAGCAGTCTGGTATTGTTGAGAGTGAGTACATTCTTTTTTAGTATTGTTGCCATCAGTGTTCATTTTCTTATCTTATTCCTCTTGCAAGTAAATTTTTCTTATCACAACCCATGATCTTTACCTTTTGTGCCTCCAGTTTTCCTTTCCACCTTGCCATAGAGGGAAAGGAATGGGGACAAGTGAGTGGCACATGGTTTGGAGAGTCTCAATGGGAGCACTAAACTAGGGAGTACCACTCCTAAACCACAACATGTTCCAAAATGGGATTCAAACCCAGTCTTAACACATCATGGCAAAACATGAGAATATCATGTTATTTTAATATTGTCCACTGGCCAAATTCATAAATTGAAGGTTCTAACAATACCTATGGGAATTTTTATAGAATAATAATTTCTAATTATATGTGTCTATATATATATATATGCACATATATGAGTTGGATTGGTTTGGTTTTTTTTTTTTTTTCCTTTAGGGACTAAAGGTGGCTTTGGTTTTCTCAGTCCATTCTCATCAAACACTGTTTGTGTATCTCTGTGAAACACCTCCTGTGACAAAATCCATGCCCATTCTGCCTAAAATATTTCTTTTTTTTTTTTTTCCACTAATGTCTATTTACCAAGTATTTTGTTTCATCTCAGAAGTGCTTGTATGAAACTCCCAAACTACCTGTATCACTGTGGACATTATATAAGCCTCATAAGTGTTATAAACAATCATGACTCAAACACAAACCATCCTTTCTGTTCTTGAGAAACAGA
This sequence comes from Pyrocephalus nanus, assembly GCA_038380795.1. Taxonomy (NCBI): domain Eukaryota; kingdom Metazoa; phylum Chordata; class Aves; order Passeriformes; family Tyrannidae; genus Pyrocephalus; species Pyrocephalus nanus. Next base: position 52,546,970 of record CM076264.1, on the reverse strand, counting down.
GGCCAATGCACAAACCTGCATGTAAATTTTTAAAAGGATCTTTAATTAGAATTACATAACTTGTATTATTTTTCACCATTTCTGTAATTCTAATACAATATCAGTTCAAACTCTGACATTATTGGCATTAACAGTTGACTGGGATAGGAGTAGTATCATGGTTTAGGAATGGTATTCTCCCAGTTTATTGTTCCCACTGAAGCTACTCCAAACCACACCTACTCACTCACTTCTCCCTCTTCCTCCCCCCAGCTGTGGGCTGGAAGGGAGAACTGGAGGCACAAAAGGTGAAGATCACGGGATTGAGATAAGAACGATTTACTGAAAAGAACAGAGATAAGAAAAACAAACAATAACAGCAACAATACTACTGACAGAAGTGTACAGGAGAGAACAATTCATATGCAAATACTCACTACCATACAAGAAGAGCCTGACAACACCTTATGCCGCCCAACCAACCTTACTCAGAAGGGACCCCTTGCCCTGTTCCCAGACCATGACATGAGGTGGAATAGGATAATCTCTAGGTCCTAGTCATGCCCCCTCCTGGCTATAGCAAAAATTAAACCTGTCCTGGCTGGAACCAGTGCAAGGAGAAAGCTGGATGATTAGGTAACAAATATCTACTAATGTTTTATAGTGAAAACAGTAGTAATGTTTGAAGACACCAGGCCTACTGAATGCTTTTCATAAAAATATAACACGGGAAGCAGAACTAAATACCATACCAGGACTGTGAATTTTTGGCTGATATTTTTCTGGATATAGATCACTGATGAAAATTATGATGATATTTTTATATTTTATCAATAGCTTCAGATATAATTTTTCTTAACACACCTCATTTACTCAACTAAAATATTACCAAGTGGTAAAATTATGCTAAGTAACAATGAACAAATAAACAAATGAGAAAAGTAACATAATCTATGAATCTGTTATTTGTTATCGACTTCATTAAACTGATGGTGTAATTACAAACATCTCCCTAGATACATAGGAATACTTCTTTTTTTCTCACGTATATGAAAAAACACTTCTGAAATTCTAAATTTCATGAAATGCAGAGCTTTTAACTGTCAAGAAAGAAAACGGTGTATGGAACTGCATAAAATCCATAAGAAGTCCTGTTTATCATAGCTATTTCCACCAGAGCTATTCCCAAAGCTCACCACAGTGCTTGAATACATCAGACACAAGCTAACTCCTTGTGAGAGAGGTGGGGGTGTAGGCATTTGCCTGCTAGGCAAACATGAAGCAAAGAAATGTAGACATGAAGGCTGAAAATACAACAAGTGAGTCAACAAAGACCTTAGACAGTGAGAGACAGAATGCTCTAGTGTTTTTAAAAACATAAAGATTTTTTTTCTTGGTGTGAATGACACTGCTGAAGAGAACACAGCTTTAAGCAAATATTTTTTGTTGTTAGACAAAACGTAAGACTGCATAACAACCTGTAAGCTATTTGGATCTCAATCACAGTTGCCTTTCCATAGCTATAAGACTGTAAAGATATTTCTATATCTATAAGACTGTAAGGGTTTAGATATCCCATTATATTCCACTTGAAAATGTGAACTCTACATTTTCCTATACTATCCTCTTTACTGATTAATTACTATACAGAAGAAGTGTGGAAATTGGAATTAAGAAAGGAATCATTAAAGAACTTCATACTGATTATGTAAAGAAGCATTTTGCTAATGCAGTTTTGAGCATAAAGGTGAAAGAGAAATTCTGCGTTAATTTTTAAACAATATAAGCAATCCTCATTGGGCCAGAAGCATTAATTTAGGTAGTAAGCAAGAGACTAGAATAGTATAAACTGAGCTTTGAAAGCGTTATACGGAAACAAATCTTTAAAGGATTTCTAATAATAAATACAGGTGTGTGACTACAGTAGCACATGTAAAACAGTAATATCTCCCCCTTGCTTGCACTGAACTTTATCGTCAGTGAAACAAACAAACAAACAAAAAAAAGAGCTCTTATGAATCTAAAGGGCAAAGTTCTGAAGTGGGAAATGTTATCCTTTGCTTCTTATCCTGAAATGCCAAACCTGGGCCTGGCCTTTTGTTACTTAAGAAGCTCTTTTCCTGCTTTGTCACAATAGATTAAATGGCTTTGTGGCCCAAAGCTTGTCCCTTACACTAACTCAGCACTTCTTTAAAGAGTTCACTTTTTGCAGCAAACTCTTTACATAGTAAATCCTGTACTATTTTGGCCCTATTCCAAACTTCCCTGCTGTTAAGATTATAAAAACTTTGTCTTAACAGAAATTAAGCTGCCTATTCATTTACATTTATTGTAAAATGTTTTATATTAGCTTTTTACTGGTATAACTTATTTACCAGGTAAAGGCCAGAGCTGTAAGAAATAGCATCGCCAAACCAGTGACAAGGCTGGAAGTTCTGGCAATAGTTTACCAGTTTTCACACACTGTATCTGCTGCATCAGTGCTAAGAGAATAACAACTCAGATTAATACTGCTATATGAACAAAAATAATATTGAGGTGGTAGATGCCAGACTTTGTGAGCTACAGCTACAGAATAAAGATGGTGTATAATCCATCTGTAGGAATGTAGCAGCAATCTGTAGCAGCTTATTTCCACCAACAAATAGAACCAACAAATTAGAACGGTCTCAAAGAAATAGATGTAGCAACTTGCTAGAAAGAGTATTTTCTGTTTGGAGGCTAGGAGTCATGAACTAAAATATAGAATAAATTTCATTAAAACCCTTGTTTAACACTTCTGTAAAAAAATAATTAAAGGACAGTAATTTTTCAAATTTGGAAAAATATTTGGATACTTTTGTTAGTTGTTTAAAAGCAGCTTTTGTTCAATGTGGTCAGCTACAAATATCAAAAACATTATAATTCAGTGGTTTTCATTAACAATGCCCAATGCAACACAAATAACATCTGTAATAGCTACTTCCAACAGCTGTCCTTTTATAAATGCAGAAAAACAGGATAAGGGAAATGTATACTCAGTATGTTACCCGAGTGAAAAGAAATAAATAAAAACCTATCACTAATAGTAGCAATACATTAACTGGTTTCCAAAATGGAAAACAAGGGAGCATGAGAGGTCTTTTCCACTGCCAAGGCACTTTGCTAAGTGCTCTCTCTGGAAAGACATTTTCTTCTGAAATGTACTAGGTCAAAAATGGATTTCGAAGAAAATGGAACAGATTTCAAAGTTCTTTTGTTATTTATTTATTTATTTATCTCTTTACTTATTTAATTCCTGTTTTTTAAGCTGGTGAGAGTGCATAGCTATATGCGAATGCCTCAGGCTTAACAATCTGACAGGACAGTATCCTGAGGCTGCCTGGTTTCTATCAAGCTATTGAGAACCATAGGCTGCTAAAAGCCTTGATAAAAAATATGTGCGGTTTAAATTCCAAAAGTCCCAACTCAGTTACCAGCTTTTTTATGTATGTGTACAAAGATTATAAAAATTAAAATGGAGATAAAATATCTCACTCCTCTACCCACTGCTTCTTAATATATTATCTGTTTACTCAATTTTTTCCCCATGCTTGAGATTTTTATTATGCAATTAAGACATTTTGTTAAGCTACTCACAGGCTTCAGGTCAGATTATACTTGCTGCATTTAGTTTTTTTTCTCTTTCATTTCCACTCCTGGTCTCCCTGTTACACTTGAAAAATGTGCCCCTTTGTGTCCTCTTTTAAGCTGAAGAATTTCTTGTTTGATAGCAATGAGAAGCATCATTGGTACAGAGGGTCAAAAGAAGGATATCAGCAAATTTTGTATGCTATTAACCCTCAACTTGGACCCTTTGTGAACACATGTCCAAAATAAGTTTAGTGCATCTGTAAAAGTGATACCACAAGTATCTTGCAATAAGCTTGTATTTTCTCAGTTCAGAATACATCACAGTGGAAGATTATTCAGATTAATGGTGATATGAAATGACAATGAAACATAAAGGCCACACACAGGGTTTAGAACAATATTTTTAATGATTTCATGCTTGAAAGCCAGCTACTTTATTTTTCTTCAGTTTTACCACTAGCAACCTACTTCCATTCCATCACACCCACCTAATGTTAAGTATCAAAATAGATCTCTTCCTTTCTTCTCCATCCCTTCCATCTAAAAGAAAAAAAAAATAGAAATAGAAAGTAATCCAATAGACCAGTAAACCTAAATAAATAGTATATCTTGAAATATGGAAATAATTAGACATTAGCCAATTCATTCCTTTCATGTCATAACAATCATATGTTCTGTTTACTTTTGAATGTTTTCTGGGGCACTGAACCATGAAACAAATTTTAACAGATCTTTGAAGTATGGTACATGACTGTGAGTTACTTAGCTCACATCAAAATGACAGGATGGTACTGCTGCTGAAATTATGGTTCAAGATGCCTTTAACTTTGAATGCTGATGGGGACCATAACACACTTTATTATTTTATGCAATTGAGGAATACAAATTCTATTAACTGTGTTTTTTTGAATCCCAAAAGAAATTATTGCCCAACTGATTTGTCAAAGACTACCCTGTCCAGGAAAATAAGCTGAAGAAATTTCTCAACTGGAGGTATCAGAAATAAGCAGATATAAAGCAATGCTGGATTTTGTATTATAATTTTGAATTTATACAACAAAAGTTTGCATATATGTTCTTTATTTTCCCCTTATTGTTTGTGGTTTTGTTTCTCATGTAGGAGAAATATGTTTTACTTCTCAGGGGCTGTCTCAGGAGTCACATTGGTTTTGGCTCTGAGGTAAGTGCTCGCCATTACGGCAGAGACCTGGAGCACTTAGCATTTACCTGAGTTGTGAACCTACTTGCAGATTGTATCACTCTCCCCATATGAACTGCTGAGAGAACTGCTGTACCGTGTCCTGTGTTCCTGCCCCATTCTTCATGCTCCCTGGAGCTGTTTAAATCTCTTCCTGCCTGCTCCCAGCTACACCAGCTCCTCGCCTGATTGACTCTCAAGAGCTTCCAGGTCCGGACAGGGCTCGGGGATGCTACTTGGGTGTCCCAGGTCTTGGGGACTTCCCTGTACAGCTCAATCTAACCCTCACCCCTGGTCTCACCTTAGTTGCCACCTCGCCAGGAGAGTGTTTTGGTCTCACCATGTTCAAATTTCCCATACTGCTCCTGAGAACTTTATTTTCCATTTTAGTTCCTAAATTTTACTTGTGTTTGACTGCACCTGGACACTGCGGTATATATTTCAATAATCTATCTGCAATGAATTAATAGTATTTTGATTGAGAAATACCTAAATTCATGCCAGCTGCTGTATGCACACAACAAGGACTGGGTTTTTTTCTTTCTTTTCATGCTTTACCTCAGAACACAGAATTTCATCTGCTGTTTCACTGAGCAATAACTCATGTGTGAGATCCTGCTCTAACTCTCCTCTGTTTATTTTATCTTGGTAGAGCCCCATATGCTTTATGTTCGTAGCATAGTTCACTATTCTTACTTATTACAGATAGCTTATGAATTTCTATAACAATCCTAATCCCATGACTGATTTGTAAGAGGTTCCATTGGTGACCATCAGCCACTGTGAAAAATAATCCTTATGGTTACCCTTAATTTCTACATTTCACTGACATTAGTAATTTTTAAGGCTATCTTTCCTTTCACCCTATAAAACCTTAAAGAAATTAACCAAAGTCCTTTGAAGGTATAGATACCTGGATACCTACATATCTCTGACTTGCTCTTTATTTTGTTGTCAGTGTTGACACTTATCTTGTTTCTGGTGTGAAGGCTAATTCACACAACATAGTGCACATATGAAGTTTGTTCAGAAGTTTCATATCTGAATTCTAGCATCTTATTATTTCTCACTGTAACAAACTGATCTAAAGCTTTATCGTGTCATTTCAAATCAATTTCTTATGCAAATTTTGATGCAGGAATATACCTTAGTTTTTCAACAGCGTACGTCAAGAATATGAAGAATTAAATTAATTTTTCTGCTATCATCTTGTCTTTTTTCAGTACTACTTGGACATGAAAAAAACCTGGAGTTAAATTTCTCTCCTTTGCTGGTTCTCTGGAAGACACTCATTTTGCGATCCTTTGGAAATTCCTATTAATTATTGTTATTTATCATTACTTAATACCTGTAACCAATTGTTCCTCAATATTTTCATTTTCTTGCCTTATTATGAATATGCAAATAATTTCTGAGTCAAATTTAAATAAAAAATATGAATAATTAATATTTTTTTCCCTACATTGCTAGACTGATGTTAAATTGGAATATATCCTGCAAACCACAGACGAGACTTTTCAGGCTATCATACCAACATCATTCAGAATCACTAGATACTAGATACTCAATGATTTTTCATTTATTCCCTAACAGACAACACATCAAGATGAAAAGTAAACTTTCTTTCATCAAAAATACTTCTACTATGCTAGGCCAATGCAAACACTCATAGAAATTAAGGTATTTATTGAGATAAAGATTAGTCACACATATGTGAAAAGAAAATTTCCTTTAAACTCCTATTGAGGTTTATTTTAATAATGAAATAAACTGTGGAAATCTAGAAGTAAAATAAATAAAGTACATCCCATTTATAGGGGTATATTTGTACTGATAATTATAAACTCTTCCAAATTGGGACAAATTTTAGTTGCGTGTTAATTGCAGTTTTAAGTGCACTTTGTGAGACTAAAGTACATAGGTTACAATCCTTAATGTCTTTAGCTCTATAAAAGTTAATGGAGTAAAACTTTAAGGCTATATTTCCTAAAGTCCACAGTAGCTGCATAATTAAGGAAGGAGTAAAAGAAAAGATGATGGTTAAACATATAAGCAAGTATTTGACAAAAGTAATTTTTATTAATCTAAAGTGTATAGTTGCCTAAGATAAGCCTTTCTTATGAATGGATTATTATTAGTGTAAAAATTCTTTCTACTATTTAGCATGATTACTCAGTTAAAACTGCCTTTCTCTTCTTATTAGCTAGAGATTCACCTAGGAAAAATATTATTTCATAGTAGGGCAGTAAAAAATAACTGTTTTCAGTGAAAGATACTGAAGAGAGAAATGCATCAAATATTTTAAAAACGTTTATGATCAAAAACCTGCTTCCTCATGCACATTGTTTTGCAAACAATAATAATGATCTTGCAACTGCAGAAAGAAAAATAATGGGCTTAAAAGTTTGAATTCCTGTAAGTTCTTTCATTATATTTTCTGTTTACTAGCTAATTGTGTGTGAAAAATCAAAGGTCACCCTGAAACAATCTTTTTAAGGCCAGCTTACTGAACTATGAATCATTAGTATATATATTTTCTTTTTGTTATTGCTCAAAAACAATCAATTTGAAGTGCCTGTCTGAACTGAAGGTTCAGAATGATGAAACCAGAAATATAAAACATCGTTTTCAAAGGCAAGAAATATTTGTTCCAAGTTTTAACTGAAGTAAATCTTATCACAGTATTTTTATGACATTACTTGAAATTCATTACTAGCAACAAAGAGACAGTCATAATGAAGACATTAATCTATATCAAAATCTAAAAAAACATGTGTGACAGTCAGGTAGCATGACAAACAAGGAGATAAGAGGAAAAAAAAAGAGAAAGGTTTGGAGAAGACAAAATATATGGAGCACGTGTCTGCAGAGGTACACAGGAAAAGGGAAATCAAAGGGGTGAAGGCAGAGAAACAGAAAAAGCAGTAGAAACATTAACTGTAACAACCATATTGATTAAAGTAATATACAGTTTGTAATGTAAACACTGATATTTTAATGAAAAGAGAGAAGTTTGTGTGTTTAAACATCTGTAGTATTCCTGCATGTGAGCATATACATTATATATGAATACACAGACGCACACATAGACATACATCTGGTTCCATAGGTGACAAAAGTGCATTGGAAAAGAAACCTAGGCTGAAAGTAGTTGTACTGGTTTAGGCTGGGATAGAGTTCATTTTCTTCATAGTATTTTGTACAGGTCTATTTTTTATAATTGTGCTGTAAATAGTATTGAGAACACGATGTTATTGCTGAGCAGCTCTTGCACAGAGTCAAGGCCATCTCTGCTTCTCAACCCTCCCCAACAGCAAGGAGGCCAGGAGTGCACACGGTGTTTGGAGGTGACACAGCTGTGACAGCTGACCCCAATTGAACTAAGGGATATTCCATACCATATATGTCGTGTTTAGCTTGAGGAAAGAGTCAGTGGGGGGACGTGCAGAATTATGGCATCTATCTTCACAACTTTTAGGCATGATGATGTCCTGCTTCCCTGGAAATGTCTGAGCATTTGCCTGCCAGCAGGAAGTAGTGAATGAACACACAGTCTTTGCTTTACCTGTTAAAGTGTTTCATCTCAGTATTCAAGGTTTTTTATTTTTGCCTGATTCTCTTTCCATCTCACTGAAGGGGACCGAGTGAAAGGCTTTGTGGGGCTGAGCTGCCTACTGGGATGACTGAGAACAGCAGAAAAGCTAGAGAGATTATTATGGGAAGATAGAAACAAAGGTAAATGCAGGTCTAAAATAGAGGTTACAAAGATATTATATTAAAGAAATAAGAATATTATTCAGTCAAAAGTTGGACTTTATGATTTTGGAGGTCTTTTCCAAACTTAATGATTCTAGGATTCTATAATCATGGAGATAATGAATCTGTTTTACATAATGTCAGATCATACGGATATCTCATGATGCCTGCTAATACATATTTTGTTATGCTCTCCAATCTAAACTCTATCCACTATTCACACTGTGCATATTATTTGGATGCTGTTCAATACTGTGAAGAGAATTTGAGAAATATTCCCTTCCAGAAAGTAAATTACCATGACTGAAGTAATTTTGTTTTTGTAACTGGAGTAGATTTTTTACAAGTTTTTCCTACCACTTCCTCAAGAAAAAACTTCATAATGGTCAAATGAATACAGCAACAAACTCTCTGCTCTTAGTCAGCAGTTTCACAGAGCAATGGCATGACCTGTAATGGAAGTGAACTTTCTTTCCAACAAGATATAAGACTTCATGTAAAGTTTGTGTCCAAACTATGAGATTGGGATTCCCAAGTTAAGAAACCTAATAGAGTTCATACTGAAATAAAATTAATGCCTCATGTTTTGTGTTATTTTGGGACTTCAAGGTAACTTGAGGAAGGAAGGAGTGATACTCATTGCACTTATTTCAATTTCTTCTATTCCCATTTTTGTTATTTCAAAAAGAGAAATTTGTACACTAGCTTTTCTAGAGATAAAAAGAACAAACATGAAAGGGAATATCACATGCACAAGTTTTGTCCCAGTATGCTATCAAGACACAGATATAGAACATCAGAATTTTACATTTTTTAGCATTTCCTTAGGTCAGAGGGAAAATATTCTGAAGTTTTCACTCTTCTATATTTTTATAGATTAATCTAAATCTACTTCCACTATTAGTTTATTTTCACTTGAAAGTTTTGTCTCCAAAAAAATCTGTTTTCCACAACTGTTGCTAATGCTAACAACCTAGGAACCAAATCTTTCATTTAATGTGCTGGCCTTCTTGAGAATCATATTGAATCAAAGGTTTTAGATTTTTCCTCTTCATAGTTCAGTTCTTATTTATTGTCCTGGGCTTTTATCTGCATAATAAACCTTTGAAATCTGAGATGGTCCACAGAGGGTGCCAGATGAAAAGCTGTCAGTTAACTCTGTTAATTGAGCTTAGCGTTAGGCATTTCTTCTGATCGTAACTGAAGTTGACAGACTGAAGATATGACTGAGCCATCAAGTAGGTTTTCTAGCCAGCTATGGCAACATAATCTTGCAAACATGTAGGGATAAATTCAAAGCAAATTTCAGCACTATTCGTGTTTATAGCTAGAGTAATTTAGGTCAAAGTAATGAAGCTTATTGCTATACGGCTGAACAGAAGTATCTGCCTTGCACTCTGATGAAGAACAGCTATGGAGGTGACATGATAGTTCTTGACCATGGCACTTGTTGTTTGCACCATCTTTGTTCTTCCATCTGTTTTTTAACTCAGCTAAAAGGGAAAAACTTGGAGAACAAAGTCTGTTTTCTGGGAGTTTCAGTAATATGAAAATATTGAATTCAAGTCAGAATTTTGTTACTGTTGCACAAACTTAGTGTAGTCCACAATCTGCTCACCTCACTTATCAAGTAGTATGTAATTTTCAACTGCAAGCAAGGCTTCCAAGTTTACTGGCTTATAAGATATAGGGCACAGTGACAACTTCTTTACAGACATACTTGAAAGGAATATAAAAACTTTAGGAAGTAGAAAAAGTAAAATTCAAGCATTACTGGTGTTTGTGGGCAGAAATGCTGTTTAAAGTAGGTGACATAAGAGTTTGACTTCTCTTGATCAATTATAAAACAACCACTGTAAGATGAGCTGCAAATCATTAAGAATTTATTTCTCATGTCTGATGCAAATTGACTTTAGAAGTTTAATCTGTATTACTGCATTCTGTAGGGATTAAAATTAGGCTCTTTTAATGAAAACAAATACTGATGAACTACTGAAATCCTCATAAACATAAGATGTTTTTCCTCTCCCAAGAAGGTCATCCTTGTTTCCTAGACAACATGACTCAAATAAGTAAAAGTGACAGTTCAGATGTTTTTCTTATGAATCAGAGTAGTTTCACTTATTTTCACTAAAATAAGTATTTCACTTATTTTATTGCAGGAACAACAAATGCTGAAAACTCTGTTCAATGTTTAATAACATTATATATTTATTTATTGTTATTCATCAAGAGAGTATAAATTAAATGGCAAAGCCAAGGAACAAGTTTTTGCTGAAATATGTAGGACTTACACAACACAAAGGGCAAGCAATTTCCAAAAGAGAACTGGGACGGGACTAATAGAATTGGACAGAGTAAAGCAAGAATCATGGCAGATAATACAGTGACTCACTGAGAGGTTGAACTTAGTCTTTGTTATGAATGACTCTTGCATGAAATTAAATTGAAAAGAATAGGAATTTCCATGCCGAAGGAAAGATTTTTTCATAAATTCATCACAAAGCACTGAGTAGCACTTTGAAAAAGATTATGTTTTCTAAAGATTTTTTCAGTATTTACTGGTTACTAAATGTTACCTCATACATGTCTCAAATATACCTCCTAAATATATAGAAATAGACAGCAAAAATAAGTGATAAACATCCCTTGGACCTTACCCTGCATCATCAAAATAATCATCATCATCATGGCTAGGGTTCGCGAATGAAGATTTGAGAAGGGCTCCGCCCACGCTTGCTACAAGCGTGCCGATGGCTAAAAAGGCCAATGCGAGATAGACAAGTCCGGTTGCAGAGGGCACAGCAGAAAGACCCCCAGGTGATATCAATGAGACGCGATCCTTTCTGCGTTGTCTTTTCTCCTCGAGAGTGATCCTGCGTGTGTTCTCAAAAGCAGCAGCAGCGTTATAGATGGTGTGTCTCCAGGCATCCCGATTGGAGGCCAGGGTAGACCAATGGTGGTGATCAGTATGGCCAAGGCTGAAGGATTGTTTCAGGCAGTCCTTGTATCTCCTCTTCGGGGCTCCTCTCTTGTGGCAGCCAATGGCAAGTTCCCCACAGAGCACGATCTTAGGGAGGCAGTGGTCCTGCATCCTGGAGATGTGCCCTGCCCAGCACAGCTGTGTTCTCAGCAGCATGGCCTCAGTGCTCGTGACTGCTGCCTGCTCAAGGACAGACGTGTTGGTCACATAATCCATCCAGTGGATGTTGAGGATTGTGCAGAGGCAGCGCTGATGGAAGCGTTCTAAGAGACACAAGTGGTGGCGGTAAATGACCCACGATTCAGATCCATATGAAAGAGTAGACAGTACAATGGCTCTGTAAACACTGATCTCAGTATTTTTCTTCAGGTGTTTGTTTTGCCACACTCTTTTATGGAGTTTACCGAAAGCTCTGTATGCCTTTGCTAACCTGTTGTCAGTTTCTGCATCAATCTTACCGTCTGAGGAGATGATGCTTCCCAGGTAATTAAACTGTTGGACTGATTTGAGCTGTTTCATCAATGGTGATATGGGGATGATGGGAGACTTCCTGAGCAGCAGGCTGATATAAAACTTCTGTCTTCTTCAAGCTGACTTTCAGTCCAAAAAGCTCAGCAGCCTCTGCAAAGCAGGATGTTACACTTTATGGCATCAGTAAAACTGTGGTGTACGTGAAAACTGCCATTTACTATATGTTAGTTGTGTATTTCATTTATTTTTTAATTTGTTTTCTCTTATTACAGGTCAAACATTTTTTCTGGTATGTCTGCAAGATCATGGCTGACCAAATTTGGTTTATTTCCTGATTCATGAGAAACACAATATGAATTAAAGAAAGTACAGGTATTCTTGGATATGCTTGTAAAAAAATGAAGATTAGAATGCAAATAAAATAATTCTCTAAGTTTAAAAATAGGTTTCCAATAATGCTTCATCTTTCAATACTGATCATAGTAAATGATTTTAATCTGTCCTAAATTATTTTGTAACATATTTTGAAGATAATAATAAAATCACATTCTATGCAGACTTTATACAAAAGAATGACCACTTAAACAAAATTTTAAAAGCACATTTGCAATTTTAAACTTATCATATTTCCCTCTATCCTTATTTTTCTTGTTATTATATATGACTCACTGGTTTTCATTGTTATCAAATCTCAGACATATAAAAATCAATTCGATATTTGTTCATTTCATTCACATAGTTAAGTCAGTGTTAAAATAGCATAGACATTTTTTTTAGCATTTGTCTCTTTTTTTGAAAGCTGACATCTTTACAACAGCAGATTACAATGTATTCAATCCTGAGTCTTAATAAGAATCATATGCATCTTTATTTATTAATACTAGAAAAACCTTAAAGTTATTAAGTTTGCAAAGCTGAAAGCCAAAAGAAATAATATTTCAGTATTAATCCTATTGTGTTATGTGGATGCATTGCAACAGTCCTCTGTATTACATTAGAGTCACATTATAAATAAATACTTTGCTAGTAAATGAAATACATGGTGCTTTCAGTGTTTCTACAATATTCTAAATTTTCTCTGACTACAAAACTATTGTTCACCAACATCCATGTGTTATTCATTGCAGCAACATTTGCTAACATGTGATACAGCAACATGTAGACATTCATCTGACCTGGATTAAAAATGTATTTAAAATCACATGCCTCCATCATTGGTAAAGAGCCTTGGTAAAGTAGAACTGGCATGTGTGTATGACAGGCCATATACCCAAACAGCATTAGGGACAAGGTAAGGATGCTACAGGGAGAAACACAATTTCCTGAGATCTTTTAGAAAGAGGAATCCCTCAAATGAGGTAGCATAAATAATATCTGTTGCATTAGAAAATGAAGGATAAGAAAAATATGTAAAGATACATCTTATATTCCTATGGTATTTCATTCTATTACAAAATATTTTGTTCTCATATGGTAACATCAGTAGTAATAGTAACTGGCAACTTCCCCAACATAAACTGATTTTTGTAGCACCATTATATAATGAAGGATATCGTTATTATTATGTTCTATTATCATTAATAAAACACAGGTTGAGAAAAAGACACTGAGACAATAAGGTCAAATGGAGCCACTAATTTTATGTGCCCAATTTCACATAACCTGGACCTGATTTTTAGAGAACATAATTGAATATTACATTTTATATATTCAAAGCACAGCTCTAACTAGCTTATGCTGCACTTATGAGTACCCAGTTGTTTTGCAAATCAGACTGTAGGGAATAAAGTCAGTCACCCAGAAAATGAAGAATACATAATCATTGTCCACCTGTGAAAATGTGCTTTAAGTGACTGATCCACATTTACATGGGAAGGGAGAAGCAGAGACCTTATTCGTCTGGGCACTTCTGAGCTGCCTTCTCCATGAATCTGTCCTTTTTCTTCCCACAGGTCTCTGCCTCACTTACTTAATGCCTTCCAATCTTTAGAACAATTGAAGCAGGAGTCCTGCAGAGAACAGTCTCCCTCATGTGACCAGGTTTAGGATATGTGGTAAAAGCTCATCTGCACACTCACAAGGAAGCACAGAGAGAGAATGCAAATCATACCCTGCCTAACAGCTCCCTGTCATATCACATAAGAGCCATCAGCCCATCAAAGGCCCATCTCCACAAGACCAAAGGAGCATAGTGGTAAAATGACAAGCAGGAAGTCAAATTAAAGATTTGAGGAAGGAACTAGGCCCTCTCATCAGCCCCATTCTCAAGGCATGAAACCCATCAATAGAACAAGCTCTCCTGATCACCTTTCAGATTATGGGGATTTACTGCCTTAAGGTGTAGGAAACGCTGTGGGATGCAGGTGAAGAGTACTTTGGGGTTCCACAGGATTTTCCATGAAGTATTTAGAGGAGAAATCAGAGATGGGAAAGGGGAAGGATTTTTTGTGATTTGTGGAGGACTAGGTGTAAAAAATAGAAGGATAAGGGAATAAAATTGTCCATTCTCAAGGAAGTGGGGGCTGGTCAGTATGCTGGTCTGGCCATGCCCTGAACCCGAATCCCTGTGGTCTGTCCTTGCTACTTATTAAAATCCACCTTCAGTTATGTTCTGGTAAGAGTCCCAGTTCTGTGTGTGTGCACGTAGGAAGTTTCACAAGGGCAAGAGCCAGATTCTGCACCCGAGATGGGAGAACCCTGAATGTACTTGCAGACTGGGGAGAAAGATGCTGGAGAGCAGTGACGTGGATATCAATCAACAGATCCTGGTTGATGGCAAATGGAATATGAGTCAGCAGTGCCTTGGCAGCCAGGAGGGCCAACCGTGTCCTAGGGGGCATCAGGAAAAGCATCAACAGCCATTCGAGGGAGAGGATTGTCCCACTCTGCTCTGCACTGGTGTGGCCTCACCTTGAATATTGTGTGCAGTTTTGGGCACTGCAATATAAGGATATTAAGCTGTTAGAGACCATCCTAAGGATGGCCATGAAGATGATGAAGGGTTTAAAGGGGAAGCCGTATAAGTAGCAGCTGAGTTCACTTGGTTTGCTCAGTCTGGAGGAGACTGAAGAAAGACTTCATTTCAGTCTACTTCTTCACGATGGGAAGAGGAGAAGCAGACACTGATCTCTTTTCTGTGGTGACCAGTGAGAGAACCTGAGCGAGTGGCCTGAAGTTGTGCCAGAGGAGCTTTAGGTTGGATATTACAAAATAGTCCTCCACCCAGAAGGTGTCTGGGCACTGGAACAGGCTCCTCAGGGAAGTTGTCACCATACTAAGCCTGCCAGAGTTCAAGAAGACTTTGGACAACACTTGCACATACAAGGTGTGATTCTTGAGGTGGTCCTTTGCAGGCCCAGTAGTTGGACTTTGATGATCTTTGTGGGTCCCTTCCAACTCAGCATGTTCTATAATTATGTATGTATGTATGAGGATCTCTGGTACAGGAACTGAAGTGAGTGTTGGGGTGCAAATGAGATCAATCCAGGTTATCCAGTGCACAGGTGAAGTGCCCTGGGACCTAGGAGGCCTCTACAGACCTGCTCGGGGTGTGAAAGCATCTGTGTGTCTTTAAGGGCAAGAGCACAGTGAACTCACTTCCTGGCTATAGGACCAGGGAATCCCTGGCCACCTCTGTGTGTGTGCCTGCATGATCTGTAGCTCTGAATGGGGTAGGGCTGTGGCTTTGTAAAGCCAGATACCAGCAACTGAGGAGACTGGGACTAAGGGACAACCACTGGTGTCTGAACCCAGCTGCTGCACGGATCAGTATTACACATATGTATATTTATTTCCACTAACAAATTCTGTCCTGCTCAACTAGAAAGCAGGATGAGTATACATATATGGTATATACATGTCCTCTGTGTGTATGTGTCTGCTGGGAACATATTTTCAGCCTCACTTCAGGTTGAACAATGGGGCAAGGAGCTCTCCCCTCCCTCAGGCTGTCAAATCCAGCATGAATTATTTTCCTCTGACAACTTAGATTTACTCTCAGAGTGATGTTGTGTAAATCTAATGGATCAGGGAATCCATGGTGTAAATGGTGTGCCATAAGTAAAACAGAAGGTTTGCACATATACAGGTCTTATTAATATGCCTAGATTATATTAGTCACAGCTTTTCCTAACTTATAAGTTTTTTGCTTTGTAACCCCTTAGTATCCTTCTGCAATGTTTTGTAAGGAATTAAAGCAAAATTGCTGTTTGCCTTTGTAGGTGTTGTTCTTCCTAATGTCCTATTTTTATTATTTTGAAATCATTCTAATATTAATGTCCATAACCTCATAGAATCTCTGATGTCACATATATTAGGATAATAAAATTTTATATAAAGAAGAAGATCCAATGACCGAAACAGTTTCTCAACTACAATTATAATGCTTCCTGGTAAATTCCATGTTTAACGTTTCTTTATGCACTAAACAGATCACCACACAACTTTTATCATGCATGTTTTTAAATACTGCAAACATCCTTTACTTTAAAGGAAAAATAAATTAACTGCTTAATATCACTGACTTTTTATAACTGTTAGTAAAGCGTATGAGTTAATGAAGGCCATGAATCCCATATTTCTGCCCTTATTTTCTTCTCTGTTAGATACCCAGCAATTCTAATGTGGTCAAAATAAGTTTGCTTATGCTAATGCACCATATAGGGGTACTGACAGTCTTAATGCACTCTCTAGCCATGCTGCAAAATTATAAAATTTAGGTAATTAATTTCTTTTCTTATTTCTTTTCCCATATATGCAAGCTTGAATGTCAATCTTTTATTTTATTATTTTTTTTTTCCCCTCAAGCATAGCACTACGAGTTGTTTTCCCCATTTTTATTCAGCTGGCTGCCTTGGATATCAGAACATTAACTAGTTTTGATCTGATGTGGTTTTAGCTTCATAAATTCCAAATATATTATGAAATTTTTTTTCTGTATATTTTTAAAAAATCTGACATGGTTTATTTTTTGTTTCATTTCAAAACAAGGGTAAGTATTTTTCTTAGAGTTAAAAAAATCAAATGTCAGGTTTATTGGTTCTTCTCAAAGACAAATAGAAACAACAATCATCAAAATGCATTATAAATTGGGAATAAATTACTTCTCTTTAAATAGTAGTGTCAATCAGCTAGACCATCTGAAAGAGATGGTATCTGAGTTTAGACAGAAAAATATGTTATTATATCTGGGAAAGAGAAACAGCAAGGGGTAATCTGTTATCCTGTTGAATAAGACAGACAGAATGATGTAAGCCAGTGCATTATATTTTCATAGCTGTTCTACTGTATTAACTAAACAACTGTTGAGAAATGTGTTAGAATATGCTATTACATTATAGAAATGGTGTCTACTATGTGGTAGTATCTATGACGCTTTCGAACAGAGTGTGAACTGTTATTTATTATCTTTCATGTCTTACATATTTTTAGAGAGACTCATCTTTCTTTTTTCCTCTCTTTTTTACTCAGGTTATTTTCTACAAAATTTCTACTGATATTTCTAATATGAGAAATTCTTGCCGGGGGTGATATTTTTCAAATGTAACAAGAAACCTTTTTTAAGATACTAGAATACTGAAATATAGATTATTATCTTGGCTCTAGTCTTCTGGCCAAATTCATATTGGGACACCTGCCTTTTGAACTCTTAAATCACCCTTGTTGTTTTAGTTGGAGAAGTTATTTATCTTTATTAGTGGCCTAAGGCAGAGCTGATGTGATTTGTTGAACAACTGTTGCACTTCAGCAGCAGTAAATTGATTAGTCTTCCTAAGAACCCTTGAAAAATTTGTGAACACCAAAAGCATTTGAATGAACTGTTTTTTGCTCAGAGATGTGGCTTTATATTTGAGTCATAATTATCTGAATTTTCTTTAGGGTCCATGCAAAAGGTTTGTTAGGTTCTAAAGATGATTTCCATATTGAAGAGTTCTAAATGTCTAAGATTTTATCTTCAGTTTAATGCTAAAAAAAAAAAAAATCTATAAATTTGGTTTACAGCTTCCATATAATTTCAGTCTCATTCTAACATATTTGAAGAAGGTCTTCTGAAAAGAGTTTTGAATGTTATAGATTCCTTGTCTTAGTGACATGATTCTGAATAATATGCAAAAGAGGAGAATATAACATATCAATTTGTTATAAAAAAACTGACATGATTGGTCATATACAAATAGTTATCACATGTTTTTCGTTATAGATAAATCTAGCTCTTCCTACAACTAATAAAAATCTGCTAACATAACTCCAGCCATTCCTACCAGCTGCAGGATTTTGATATTCATATGGGCTACATACTTCTATCTACTTGCAGTGCAAAAAGAACTCTAAAGCAACAGTAGACATAGCTGAATTAATAAAGACACCAATAACTGAAGGCATAACAATTTAACTCTACCAGAAGTTGTGTTTTTTTCCTGATATCAGAGGGACCCAACATAAAGGGGTCACCATATCCACTGAATGACTTACCTGCAGTTTTGTATATACAACTCCTGACTGTGAAAATTTCTTCTGGCATTATTTCAGTCTTTAGGTATTCATTCCTCTTCATGAATAGGGAACTCAGCTAGCAACTGAAAAAGGGGCTGCACATCACTGTATAGAGTTTAGAACAATAATCTAAGTTAGCTCACTGTTTATCAGTAAAATCACTTCTACATAGATTTAAGAGATTGTTGTAATCTTTCCTATCGGGTTCCTTAGAGCTTTGTTAACAACATCAAATTCATTGCCTTCCCCTCCTGTTATAAATTACAACTGAAAGAAAACATACAGAATCAAGGAGTGATTGATTTTGAAAGGGACATGATGCTCATCTAGTTTATTCCCCCTGCACAGGTAGGGTCAGTTGCAATAGTTTACCCAGGACTACATCTAAATGGCTTTTGTGTATCTTCAAAGGATTCCCATACTGTAGAGTCTTTACTTCTCTACCATCTAATATTCTGCAACCTCTATAGGCAACCTGTGCCAGTGCTTTTAAACAGTTTCCTGATGTTCAGATGGAGCCTCCTTTGTTTCAGTATCTATATATTTTTCAAGTTTTATAGTCTCTGCATGCTTTGGTTTTGTTATTCTATGTGCAGTTATGAGTTACCCTTTTCAGCTGGAATGTTTTGTTTGTTATTTAGACAAATAACATTGGATGTAGGATTAATATAGCTTTTACTTTACCATGAAGAAGTGAACCTAAGGAATCCTCTTAATAGCTTACCAGCTAAAGCATCCACAAAATAGGATGACAAAATAGTCAGTTTGTCTGTTTGGTTTTTTTCCTGCTTATTTGTTTATGTAATTATGAGTTGAGCACATAAATTAAATGGGGAATTATGCTTACATATATTGTGTGTATGTTACATGCATTTAAATAGGAATTCAAATTACTGAAAACATAAACAATACAGAAATAACACAGTACACCGTGGATGTTAGATAGTTAGAAAAGGAAAACGGAGTGAAATATTTCAGAGACAACTTGCTCATGCAATACAGAAATTCACAATGAATTTTGTGAGTCCCAAGCATCTAAATGCCTTCTAAATATTTTCAAAATGGAAACATTCATAGTGTCCCTACTTAGGAAAAAGGGGTTAATAGTCAATTTTCTGGAAACATTTATCATTTCCCATCCCAGAAATTTACTTCTGGGGTGTGTAGTCTGATGGAAAACATAGTTCACTAATACTGCAATGTATCTTGCTTCTCAGAGGAATAGATTTTTATGTCTATAGATTCTCTTTAGCTCTAACAGCTTCAATTGTTTTGAGTGTGCAAGCAACACAACATCATAACCTGCCAACAATGTTGATAATGCTGGCCACGCAAGACACACTGTTCAGTTAAAACCAAACAGGCAGATATCAAAGCAGTTTAGGAGATCTAACTTCAAGGTCAGCTTGATACTGTTTTCTCTCAAAATATAAATACTAATAAAAATAATTTACCCATACTAGGTGTATTAAGTGGTTTACATTTTTCCTCATCTATCACTCTGAGTTAACTTCAAATCTCATCACTCTTTACTTCAAGTACAAAGAGAATTTCTTTAACCTTGTCCTCTTATTAAAAATTTCAGTTCCTGAATTCAAAATATTTTGAAAAGGAAGATGTGGCTGACCAATAAATCTCTACAATGGAAAAATGCTCAGAGGACAATGACAAGGGAGATGAGCCTGTGAAGCTCTAGTAATAATGCAAGCTGTAACTGCCCGCAGCTGTTGCAAGGAGGCTGATTATATCTCAGCACTCTGGGTACAGGTATGGTTCTACAGGTGGTGTAAATGTTTTCCCCTGAGTTCATTAAAACAACACAAATGTGCCCCTAAATTAGCTGGACAAGCATGGAGGGTCAGGGAGGAGGGGGAGGAGGAATGAATATGTGATTCAGCCCAGCATAGCTTATGTAAATTAGAGAAAAGCAGAAGTATTTTGAATGGAGTAATAGGCTTCAGCTGGCTTCAACTCGTGCATTTTCTGGAGGCTAGGAATGCCCAGCCTTGTAACAGTGAGCATATTACAGGCACCAAGAATGAGGATAACATTAGTGTTGTGACTGAACTCCTTATTGCAATTGGTATGTATTTTGTTAAGCATAACTTACACTGGTATTATTTTATACAATATAGTTCATATTGCTCTGCTAATTTGATAGTCTCATGCAACATCAACTATCTTTCATAAGTAAATTTGATATTAAACATTACACTCTTCATGTGGACTATCTGAAAGGACTTGGTTGGGGAATATAATGGAAGAGTTCTACAGAGTTGGGAACTCTGGCAGAAGAGTAACAGAATGTGTTTATATGAACATAATAAAAATCATGTAATTTAAAGTCTTGCTGAAAGTGTCCTAATAGTCTTAATTTCATAGTCTAACAACCTCAGTTAGACTAAGTCTTCTATTTTTAGTCTTAACAACAGCAACAAATCCAAGTGACAAAATAGCAATAATAAATGAAAATAAATGTTGTGTAATATTTGATTGTAATATGCTTTTGTATTGATCCAGATGATGATGATTAAAAATATTTTTAAAAGTATTTAAAGGAAAATGGCATTTAAAATATCTAAATCCTAACATTAAAAGTTACATATATGATTATAACTAACAATTGAGATAACAAAATATTCTTTAAAATTGAATATAGAGATACTAATTCTTAGCTGTTAGAAATAGATGGAATTTTTCTAGAGGTAGTGGAACTTACAAAAACGTAGTGGTGACTTTAAAAAACTTCAGATCTTTTAATGGAAATATGGTTGTTTTTATACTTCCTGATTTCCATAATGAAGTGATAGTGTCATATGTACCTTGTGTTTTGAAGTTATGTATTTAGTTATGAGACATGTAGACACAAGAACACTTTTTTTTTCCCCAATACAGCATTTAATCCAATACAGCATCTGATATCTCTATTGATTGTTTTTGTTTGGTTGTTGTATTTTTTCTTTTGTACTTTTCAAAGCTTTTTCAGAAGCATTTGGGGATAGAATAATATTGTCAGACTCTGGAAGCTACTAAGTCCTCCTATTTTATCCATGTTTTCTAAAGATTAACCATGAGTGGAAAGACTTGCATAAAACTACAAGCAGCAGGTCAATCCAAATCAATGTTATTGATGTTTACTACTAACACATACAGCACTTACCATTTTCTCCCACTTTCTTTTGCCTGTAAAGCTATAAACATTACCACATTCATTATTTTGACCTAGATTTTCCAGTTTCTTATTTTTGTGAAATATCATTGATTCTACGTGATGTTTTAAAACACTTTAAACAAAAAGTAGTCAAACTTGCTAGTGTTCTGGTATTGCACTATACAGAATAAACCACATCATACAGCATAACAAGATTGCAAGCATGGTGCCGAATAACATTATTCATATTGAGTTATTCATATCAAATTAAAGTCTGAACTATAAATCTAGGTTGTTCATTTGGCCTTTACTAGATTTACTTTGGCCTGAAAACAGAGTATGACATGTCGAATTACTTGAGAGTTCTCTATGTCCCTTGTTTCCTGGGAGCACTTTGTGCTGTTATGATTCAGTCTTTTTCCTCCTGTAAATCTGTGTCAATCTCACCAGCTTCTGCCTTATACTATGTCGACAAGACAGTGCAACTGTGCAGTGAGGTCCATAAATCAGTGGCATGTGAGTACCCGTGGTCATGGGCCAGCAACAGGGATTTACTCAATCAGGAGAATCCTTTTGCAGTAGAAGAGGGAATCGGCAGCCTGGAGAGACCTCTGTGACTGCTAGGTGATATACTGCCTTTCAGGCTGGCAACCAACTGTCAGTTGCCTAAAAAAGGTATGAATTACCTTCTGTACCCCAAAGGAGGAATCAAACCATCTTTTTTTTAATTCTTCTTGGTTAATTACCTGAATTCATCTTTGTATGGCCAGTGCTCCTCAAACTGCTTTTCTTTCCTCTCACTCTTCTGTTCACTTCTTTCCTTATAATTCCAAATATTTTCACTTTATTCTTTACTATATCTTCACTTTGTTCTGCCTACCAAATACATCCATTGAATTGATTCTTATTCACTGTCAAATAAGCCAAGATTTTGAAATCTATGTGCTTAAATTAGGAATCTAAAAAGTTGGTTATAAAATGTGCTTTAGAAATTGTTGGGCATTTTAAAAATTAATGAGATGAATTTAGTTTTGGGGTTTAGTACAGTTCAGTCTTGCTGATTTCAGTAGCAACTGCGAAACAAAAAAAGACTTTAGAAAATTCTGTTGCTGGTCTATGATGTAGCTTATCCCATACTGATGTCCTCAGAGACAACCACCCTGACTTTGGATCACAAAATGAATATCATTATTTCTCAAACATCCATCCTCTGTCACTTTCACTTATTTGTGAGGCTCACTGGCTTTCCAGCTTTTGGTATATTGAACTTTTTCAAGTATTTTACTATAGTAATAGCAATTCTGATCACAACTTGCTGAAGGTTTTGTTAGGTAAGCCTGTATTTATCCACATGCAAATAAAAAAACCTTATTTTCATCACTACCTGAATAAGCTGCAGTTATAAGTAGCCATACATTCAAATGAAATTAATAGAGAATTCTCCTTGAATATTTTTTAATGCTTGCTGTGAATGCATTTCTATATACATGAATAGCCCATGAATACTGAAATCTAGCCTGCAGTAAGAAATGAAAGCAAGAACTTGCCACTCTGCATTCAGGTACTTCACACAAGTCCTGAAACATTTCATTTCTAATGAAAAGCAAACTTTACCAATATAATTCCTTTCCCTCTCTATCTAACTGCATAATTTTATTTTCAGAAATATTAACTGTGATTTTTTTTCTCTTTGTCCTAATTTTAATATGTAACCCTATATTACTAGTAATGGCTTGTGAGCCTTGTACTGAAGTTGAAGGTGTCACAATTGATGTTTTTCAGATTTGCTCTGTCTGAACTTTTCTCAATTTTCCGGTAGCTTTGTTTTCACTTAGTTTAGCTCTCTTAGCATTTTTTCTAAGGAACCAGTTGTCTATAACGCTTTTATTTTACTTTTATAATCTGTGTATGCTAGAACTCAAGTTTTAAATAGGCATCAGTACCAAGGAGTTACTACTCTATTCAGAATGAGTTATTTATAACCCTCTATTCAGAATGAGATATTTATAACCCTAATATGGCAATGTAGAGTAGAGAAATACAGGTTTAATTGAATAGCACATGCCTTCAGAAGTGGAGACAAAGGAGACACTGCAGAAGAATGCAGGTATGGGGTAAGGGATGGGATTTAGGTCTGGCACAAAAGACCTCAGAGCTATAATCAGCTCACACATATACACAGGTAGCATTCTGTTAGTCTAATGCCCATCCCCATTCAAATGTCCATTCAGTTCAGTTGGTTCATGTCTTAGGCTACTTCTTTTGCAATGGTCATTCAGGACAGGTTAGTGAACTAAGCTCCATTATATCAGAAAGGTGACTCCAATCCTGTTTAGTATTTTTATTCAGTCCTTTTAATATCTTTTTTAATATCTTTATTATCTTTATTGATGATCTGGATGAGGGGACTGAGTCCACCCTTAGCAAATTTGCAGATGACAGCAAGTTGAGGCAGAGGGAGTGTTGATCTGCTGGAAGGCAGGAGGGCTCTTCAGAGGACCTGGACAAGCTGGAGACTTTGGCTGATTCCAACAGGATGAGGTTCAACAAGGCCAAGTGCTGGGTCCTGAACTTTGGCCACAACAACCCCACGCAGCACTACAGGATGAGCACAGAGTGGCTGGAGAGCAGCCAGGCAGAAAGGGATCTGGGAGTTTGGATTCGCTGGAGGCTGAACATGAGCCAGCAGTCTGCCCAGGTGGCCAAGAAAGCCAATGGCATCCTGGCCTGTATCAAGAACAGTGTGGCCAGCAGGACCAGGGAAGTGATTCTTCCTCTGTACTCAGCGCTGATGAGGCCACACCTGGAGTGCTGTGTCCAGTTCTGGGCCCCTCAGTTCAGAAAGGATATTGAGGTGCTGGAGCAGGTCCAGAGAAGAGCAACGAGACTGGTGAAGGGACTTGAGCACAAGTCCTGTGAGGAGAGGCTGAGGGAGCTGAGGTTGTATAGTCTGGAGAAGAGGAGGCTCAGAGGTGACCTCATCACTCACTACACTCTACAGCTACCTCACAGGAGGTTGTAGCCAGGTGGTCTCTTCTCCCAGGCACTCAGCAGAAGGACAAGAGGGCATGATCTTAAGCTCCCTTCCCGCTTTTGCTTCCCGCTTTTGCTTCCCGCTTTTGCTTCCCGCTTTTGCTTCCCGCTTTTGCTTCCCGCTTTTGCTTCCCGCTTTTGCTTCCCGCTTTTGCTTCCCGCTTTTGCTTCCCGCTTTTGCTTCCCGCTTTTGCTTCCCGCTTTTGCTTCCCGCTTTTGCTTCCCGCTTTTCCTTTCCCTTTCATCTTTTCTTTTCTTTTCTTTTCTTTTCTGCCCTGCCCTGCCCTGCCCTGCCCTGCCCTGCCCTGCCCTGCCCTGCCCTTTTTTCATTTTTTCATTTTCGCTTTAATTTTCGCTTTAATTTTCGCTTTCATTTTAGCTTTCATTTTCTTTAGTTTTTTTCTTTCCTTTTTTCTTTTTTTCTTTTTCGTTTTCACTTTCGTTTTCACTTTCATTTACATTTTTTCTTTTATTTTCTTTTTTTTGTTCCCTTTTCTTTTTGTATTTCTTTTCATTTTTCTTTTTCATTTTCCATTCTTTTTTCTTTTTCATTTTCTTTTCTTTTTTTATTTTCTTTTTTCATTTTCACTTTCATTTACATTTCCTTACTTTTCTTTTTCTATTTTCTTTTCCATTTCTGCATTTGCTATGTTACTGCAGTTTCATCTTAGTTTCAAGGACTACTCTGTGCTTTTTACACTGATGCAGTGTTACTGAGATCAATGAAACAGTATTATAACATCCTGGATTTTCACCTCAAAGTGTCAAAGAACTTAACCATTCCCTTGTTATTTATTATTTTACATTTGAAAGCATAATATTTAATTGAAAGTATTATTTATTATTAAATAGTTCAGAGATTCCTGACTCTTCCTGGGAAAAAGTATTTGTGCTTAATTATAGAGCACTTGTTGGATTACATTTGGTGCCTTTTTATCACAGGTAAAAATAAAAAGAGAGCATCCAAAAACATACTAGAAAGAATGCTTTTGATCACATTCTGAAGGTTATATTGCCTGATGAGCAATTGCTTAATATTTCTACCTACCTTCCCCTTCTAAAAATCCCTGAAGTATTTAGAGAAATGTCTGAGGTACCACAGTAATGTGCAGACACAGCCTGTCAGACACACATGAATTAAACCTGACCAGAAGACTTCCATATAAATTGAATTTCCCTGAGTTTGCTAGTCCTTCAAAATGAAAATTTTTCATGGTGCTGAACTAGTGTCTGTCATCACTCACTACTGTACATGCAGCTAGAAATGAAGGATCCCAGTGAGTTCAGTACTTTTCCAGCACATTTTTAAGTTCATAGCAGTTGATACAGTAAGGAATGATACTCAGCTAGAAAACCTGAGAGACAAGAAATGGAATGTTCTCATTAATACATGAACTTGACTGTAGTTCTTTAAAATCCAAGTTCTTTTCTAAGAGGGTTTCTCTTTTTGGGTTTGTTCTTTGTTTTTGTTTTTCCTGAGTTGCCCTTTATGTAAGTCTCGGATCAAGCACATATCTGAAGGTTTTACTTCCTTTTATCTAGTTTACTCAAAAAAAGGCTAGGCTGACTACAGTTTGTGTGACTCAGCCCTGTGAACTGCATGATGTCCTTGGTGAATGCAAAATGCTATGTGGCCTGTTAGAGCAAGAGAGTCTTTCATGTGTAATGAATGGTATATGTAGTATTTCCCTAGGAGCTGAGCAAAGAACAAATTGTCAATGAGAAAGATAGATTTCCTTCACATATTTAGCTTATCAGGAAATACTCAATACGTGGTGGAGCTTGGTTTGCCTGCCCTTTCCTGCTCAGGTAGCATTAAACAAGTATTTTTCTACACTAGCCATGCAGATGGAAATCCCAGTCTGAAACTGGCTGAGAATTTTGGTTTGGAATTACAGAAAAAAACAAACCCCAAACAATGTTTAAATAGAAGCTTGGTAGTAAAGTACTTAATCTAATGAACATATGCACAGCTTTTAGTTGCTTTAATATTGACTTGTTAAAATATTTTTTATTTGTCTGGAGATTTGACAGGATATACTGCATCCTTCGGTTTTCATCAGCTGATCTGTCAGTTTTCTTGTTTCCATTAGTTGATTAATTCAGAATCAAGATAAAATATTGTAGTGAACATAGAAATGATAGAAATTAGTGCTTTTAGGTAAGTTGAAATAAGAGAAACATGTCCCTCTCAAACAAACAAAAAAATTAATTCCTTTAAAACTGAGTAAAGTTGATAAAAGTAGCTTGTACATACCTTTGCTGTTACATTGATCAACAGAAGGAATTAGCAATTATACTGTCTTAGCTCAGTTCTCCCTTCAGTTACTCTATATAAGCCCGAAAAACAAACAAATAGACAAACAGAAACTGTAAAGGCATGTATGACTCAGTTTCAAGTCTCAGGTTTCACATTTACACTGTCAGATGAAATATATTTAACTGCCAATGCTCATGAAATACCTGAAACATAACAAAGGCTTACCTCATCATACATTTCCATCTGGGTAAATATATGTATAAAAAAATGCTTCTTTCCTAGACACCCAGTTATTGCCATCCTTATGTGTTTTGACTCTACAGGTTATGTCAGAAATAAAGCATAATGTTATTATTTGAATCACAAAAACGGAAAAAAATCATGAAGCTGAGGAATCTTTCTGAAAATAGAGTCTAAAATACATTACAAATAAACCATGCAGACTGGATCCTAAACATGGATGATAAATGGTTTTTACAACAGCAAATGCTGGTTTATAAAAAGTTGTTCTATTCCATGGAGTATCTGGAAATGTATGAGGTACTCTCAGTCAATCATCCAGTAAATAAGGAGATGGAAAAGAATAAAAAACTTGACAATATATGAATACAAGGTTTGATTCAAAGCCCAAGGAAAGAGGGTTTCTTCTCAATTTCTTCACTTGGCCTTTGTGGTGAGTGACACGTTATTACCTGTTACTAAGGAACAAAAATATGGAACAAATACCTTGGCTATACTATGGATGTCTTTCTGAGACAGGTAATGCATTGGATTTTATTTACATATTCTTTTAAAATGAAAAGTTTTTATTGACATTCAGAAATTCCATTTGTTGTCCATTACTATTTTCTCTTGTCTTTCACTGATGAAAAATTCTAAACTACATAGCTGAATTACTTGATCATAATACAAAACACTGTGTATTTGCTGTTTATTAAATTAAAAAAAGCCTCAATATACTTTCAGATTCTCATCTTTTTCTGGATCTGTAGAAATATATTATTCTAGGGAAATCTTTATCATAGAGAGATGAACAATATATTCTTTTCAAAGCTGAATGTGGAATTCTATTCCCAAATAAAATTAAGGTCACAATACAGTATAAATGATCCAAACTATTTCATTTAAAATTGGAATATCCACAACTAGAAGTTAATTTACCATGTGACTTGTCTCTATGTATGTTAGAATTCAGTATGGGACAGGTTTGATGGATATTCAGATTCTAAGAGGTTTCCTGGCATTATGAACAATATCTCTGACAGCAAAAGTAATTCTTTTACTTCTTAATGTATATATAGTACTGAGAAATGGGTTTATCTGACTTTTGATTCAGTGGCGACACACAAATACACTGCTCACCTGAAGTATCTTGTTTCTAAAATACCACTAATTGTAACAAAATATAGCTGAGAAATTTTGAGTGAATTAAATAAATTTTCTTAGTCTAAAGACTTGGGAAAAAAATCATGTTGTCAGGTTAGAAAAAGATGTTAAGAGAACACTTAATGGCATAATCATTGCAATGAACTATGTGTTGAGGAGAATATAGTTTTGCTACAGATAATCTTGTATTGCGTCCAGGTCCTTTGCTAGTAAGGATTTATCATGTTTCATTATATTTATCTACCTTCTTCAAGATTTTTTTTATGAGGACAGCTATACATCTTGCCCAGCCCCACCCTATGGCTCTGCTCAGGGCCCAGACCCCATTTCAACCTTCAGCCAGGAGCATCAGCCCCTGACCCAGTGACACTGCAGCAGGGCTGGTCTCCACCTCCACACAACTCCATGCAACAACTTTCCAGCCATGGACCCCCCAGAGCCAGGCCCACCCATGAGCCCACATGGCAGCATAGCCTTGGCACATTCCCACCCCAGGGAGGTGCCCAATGCGTGGGTCTGGGGCAGCTTTGGGAACTCCTGGCAGTGGTGGTTGGACAGGCCCTGGATCCCAACCTGCTGCACTGCTTGGGTGGCCCTGCAGCTCCCAACATGCTGGGTCTGGACAGCCCTGGCACCTAGGGACACACTCATCACAAGAAGCAGTTGTCAGTACTTTTAGTCACACTGATTTTGTTGAAGGGATGATATGTAACTCATTCATACATGTACAGCTGTGCACCATCAGTTTTCAGGCTCTTCATACCATGACTTTTGATGTAGTGTGGCCTTTTTTCTTCATGTTCCACATGTGAAATAACTATGCAAAGCATTTATTCTCTTAAAAATTAGACTACATTTCCCAATCATACTGGCTGTGACAGCACATCTCTGGGAAGGCTGTCTTACTGTGAACTCAGAAGACAGCCACCACTACTCTCCACTCACCTAAATATTTTTCTATTTGTATTGATAGGCTGCAGAATTTACAGTAGTCTGACCTCAGAAAAACAAACAAACAAACAAAAACAACAACACAAACACCTCATGTATACCCTGCTTCCTATTCATGTCTGTTTTGACCTAGGCATGTAAGTTTGGAATAAAGTGGTTTACCAATTAAAGCAATCCTTAGAAACCCAGTCCTTGAAAACATTCAGAAATTACTAAAACATGCTATGATGTCTTATACTCTATTTTAAATTTACATAGAGATGCCAACAATAGATTAGTTTAAATATATGAGGATAAAGAGCTCTACTGACAGCGTTGTTTCTATGTTGTAGTACATTAAAAAGGCCTAATAGCTCTACTTGATCTGTGACTACAGTGAGGGATATCAAATACAATGAAAGCCAATTTTATAAATTGCTTATAGTATGAGGAAACACAATTGAACTTTTCAATCTTTGTTACATGGACAATCTTTATACTGATTTTCCATTTTTTTCAATATACAAGGTAAGACAGATTTATCTGTTTTTAACAGTCATTTCTAACTTAATATTTACCTTTTTAATTTTATCTCAAGTGCTGAAATTTGAAAAATGTGTTGCAACAAACTGCAACACAATGACTTCACATAATTGGGTTTGATCCTCTGAATATTGAGAGATAACTGTCTCCAGCAGCAGGTTGCAGGATCATTGATAATTCTATTATTTCAACAGCCGCTACATTAATGTTCTTTTTTGGATTGAGGACACCTATTACTTCATTACGAATTCCACTATATCCAATTCAACTGCATAGTACATATTTGGGAATAGTAGGATACCTTTTGAGAAGGATACCTGTAAAAAGAATAAAGTTAAATATGATAACCACTCAAAAGTAAGACTGAGACCTTTAAAGTGTCTTCTCAGCTGATGCTTAAACCTGGAAATGCCCAAATGTTACAAGTTCCTCATGTTTTAATCTAAAAGTAATTTAGGTAACTGAAATTGTTGCTGCATGTGTTGCAGGCTTTAGTTTTAGCGAGGTTAAAATTATATCCCATTCTCACTAGCTATTTTTACTCCTAAATACTGACAGCTACATTTAAGTATGTTCATGTCTGATGTTCCTGAGATCCTAAATAGAGGATAGAGGAAAACAAAATAAAACACCACCTACTGCTTCTTTCAAACTATACATAATGATGATATTGGTGCCACAGCTGTCTTAAACTTTTTCCTGTAAATATTAATTTATTTGTGTGTGGTACTTAGATGATGCACTTATAGCATAAAAAAAAAATTATTGACTAACACTAAGAAATAAAAATTATTTCTGATCATAATTATCTCTATGTATTTTTATCTTATTCAACTCCTCTGCAGTGTCCCTCAAAACACACGTTTTGATTCAATTTTTGTTTCATTGATTATATCCCTTCCGGCCAGATGCTTTAATGCTCTGAGTATTGTCTCTGAGTTTTTGTATTTTTCTTGTCTTTATGTGTATGATCTTGGGTTTTACTGATTGATTGCACACCACCAAAATCTTGAGGATTTTGGAGGACTATTCATTTCATTTTGGATTACCTATGGTATTCTTCCAATACCTTAGTGTTTCACAAACATCACTTGATTTATCCTTATGACACTACTGTGAAGTAAGCTCTTATCTCCCAGCAAGAGGAAATTGTAAGTGCTCAGTGATCCCACAAATCAAGGCACACATTCTAAAAATCAGGTTCAGTGTTTAGAAAAAGAAGTATCCACATTTATTGGCAACCTGTGAATTTTTTGTCCTATGTGATATGCTAAGCATCATACAAGAACTTTGTCATAAGTATTAGTACAGCATCCAGTTCTTGGGGGATTATTTTACATCCATGAGTTCAGGTAACACCCTTATTCATTATATATTAACATTTCTTGGAATTCTGTTTCAAATTTGGTTTTGTCCATGTTGAAAGAATATTTTGATCATATGATTAAAAAATTTAATCATGGTGTTAATGTAAAGATGATAAAATTAAAATTGGCTAAGCAACAAAAGATATTAATTATATGTCTCTATAATCTTCATTTCTTTTAATTTAATCTTAAATTTTATAACTTTTATGTTAATATCCAAATACTGCTTAATTAACACTAAAAAAATATGGCAAAATAAAAACCAAGACTTCTTTCATGACAGAAGTAGCCAATATGGAACTGTTTGCGAAAACACAAGAAGTAAATTTCATTAGAATGCATCAAAAATATATGGACAGTGTTTCATTAGCT
Organism: Pyrocephalus nanus; assembly: GCA_038380795.1. Lineage (NCBI taxonomy): Eukaryota > Metazoa > Chordata > Aves > Passeriformes > Tyrannidae > Pyrocephalus > Pyrocephalus nanus. Next base: position 52,515,437 of record CM076264.1, on the reverse strand, counting down.
ATAAACTGAACAGAGCAGTTTCCTTTTTTAATTAAGACTTTTTTAAAGCCTTTTGGTTTTTTATAACCTCTAATTAGCATCCGAAGAAAGAGTCACACACTCTTCTCTAAGAGAATTTTTTTTAATTTAGTGAGAAAAATAAGATATTTTGGCAAAAGGCTTTTACAGGAGTAAAATACAATCCAGAGAAAAGCATTTCACTAAAACATTCCACTCAAAGACCTATTCCGCAGGAAACATCCACTAAAATAATCTATATACCAGCTTTAATAAAACATGGTTCATCGGTTTTAAGTTGCTGGGTTATGTGTACTTCATGTATCATGTATGCTAAGGTTTTCTATTTATAAGATGTAACAGTTTCACGTGGTAGAAATCAACAAATTGACGGTCCGCTATTACAAATGAGAGCAAGGCATATGAGATAGCCTTGCCCTTTTTATATACGCACAAGAATGAACCGTAAATTGAAAGTCACTATATATTTTTCAGCATTATTCATGATTACCTGCATCAAAAAATTGTGCTGGGTTCACGCCAAGTTCATTTTCACTGGGATGTCCTAACACTACTTCTCTAAAGTCAAGGAAGCTTTCACTACTAACAGAAGCAGGGCAATGGTGAGTGCTTTAGAAGTTCCTGCCTGAGAAGATGACCAGAGAACCAGCCTGAAGGTGTTACAACCTACTGTAACAAATGATGCAACACGTGGCTGAATAGTAGGATGAATTTGATGGTGGTCATGAAAGAGAAGCAGAAAGAGGGAAGACATGATTTAGTACCTCAGCAAGTGTTTTCCTGCAATATAAATTTTTAATAATATTATTACTGTTTAGAAACTAAGGATGTAGACTGACTAGTGAAACATAGTGTCTTTTTTAAGGCATCTGTTAAAATGGTGGGGGTGTCTTACACTGGCATTTTAAAGGTTTAGAATGATTACAAACACACTTCCTTAAGAAATTAGCACACTATCTGGAAAGATAACACGTCTTTATAAAAGGAGAGCATTTAGGTCTGAATAGAAAATATGAAATAAAACTCAGAGGAGTAGGAACTCTGGGAATACTGTGAATGTTCATTGTATACATGTAAAAAATATGTTTAGATTGTGTTTTGATAGACTACTATGTAACCAGAAAATATACTTTCTGTGGTTGAACCCCTTGTTAATAATTATATTGAAACATCTTTAGTTTCAGTTAATGAACTGAATTCTTAATGGACACTAGCAAAACAAACCCTAGCCTAGAACCTTGGCCTATGTTCAGACAACAGAATACCCTGAGGCTTCTCCATGAGAGATGTCATGATTAAAGAAAAATGTTTCAGACATTGATTGCTTTCGTTAAAATTATTGAATGGAGCAGGTTCATTACTAATGGATCACTAGAATATGCATTTACAGATGGATTTTTCTGCTGGGTTAAGTCTCTCTCTCCCCTAGGGCAACAGATGCAGCATGTATGTGTAAAACAAGAGTCCATCTCTTGCATGAACAGATAGCAGTAAAGTAATGTGCACAGTGTTTGTGAACAGCTGCTGAAAATCATTAACCATCTCTGAGTGCTTGGATATCAGAAAATTCTAAATTTCTTATCTTTTCTTTCTTGAGTTATTCACAAGTTCCTCTATTTGTTCACTATATCAACTAATATAAACTAAGTATTTCCTAACTAGCATTTCTCTTTTCATGCCATTATCCCTTTTTTGTTTCCTTGTTTTTTTCTTAATCATTTTCCATCTATTAAGGCTTAGTTTATAACTGTTTCTAGTACTTAGTTCCTGAAAAGGATTTGGAAATTAATCTTCATTTTAATGACACTATATATATATATATAAAAACTTCATAAAATCTTGTACTGTGGCACAAAGAAACAAAATATCTGAAGATTAGCAAACAGCAAAATTTCATAAATCTGAATAAAGTAGGGATGTTTCTTAAAAGGTTGCTCTCTGAGTAAAGTTCTGAACTTGAACTCACATTCTATAAATTTTGAGAAATTGTCTTAGTCCATTTAAATCACTGGTAGCAGAAAGTAAGCATATTATTACCTTAAAAATACACCAAAGTGTCACAAGTAGCAAGTGGATGGGTATAACTTAGTATTCTGTCATATAGTGATACAAAGTTAAATATATCCTCTAAATGTAACCTACACTTGATTTTTCAGTCTTTTGGTTTACGAAAATATTAAAATTATACAAAATACACTGAAGATACTATTGTTATCAGAATCTGTATTTCAGTAATGAAGAATATGATTTTCATTATTCAGAGCCACTAAATCCTTAGTGTATTTTTCAAACTTAATATAATTTAAGCTTTTTAAATAGCTGTTCACTCTATTATATATGCTTGTTTTTGGAGAATTCTTTGCATGGGTTTGCAGTATGTAAATTGTTATTTATAAATTTTACATTTTTTATTGTAGTGTGAAATAATACCTCAAATTTAGTTAATGCACTATGCTCCAAATTTATAGGAAAATATGGTATTCTACATAAGAGACATCATAATAAAGGAATCTATGTTGAGGTATATATTATCCTACCTTTTAACTTGTTTTCTGCTGACTCTCCCTCCACAGTATTACACTATAGGCTTGTTACCCCCTTTCATCAGCCTATAGCCTACCTGTAGGAGTTTTGTCATTGGGTTACATTGGAAACCTCTGTGTTCTGAACAGCATATCAGAACAGGAGCATGATAGTAAACAAAGGGTAGAATTAGCAAAAAAAGGTTTACATTGTTTTAGTGAAAAACTCAAACAAATATTTTTAAAATGTGAAAAGCTGAGGCTTTCATGCGCCCCTAGTTTAGGAAAGTTAATGTAAATGTTGTAAAACATTAGCCTGTTCAGAAATAACCATATCTCAGATTTTTCAATACAGAAACCATGCTCTAATGACATCAGATACTTGGATTGTGTTGCAAGTATTGCACAAATATCACAGAAAAGTTACATTATTTAAAATTACACTCAGTAATTGTACAGAAATTCCAACCAAAAAGTTAACAGCATGCATGATGCCCATAATACAGAAATAAATCTCAGACCTTACTTTTACTGCCCTTTCAAATTGATGAGGAGTTTTGAAATCTACAAAAAAATCTCCAAAATTTAAAAGTGACATTTGAATATATTTGTCTATAATTTTAAAACTGTCTTGAGAAATAAAAGATTTTGCTATAATTGCAAAAAACACTACCTGTAAGAACACAGGAAGTCTTTGGCACAAGATCTGAAAAAAAAAAAAAAAAAAAATCTCCAAAATGTCATATGTTCACAACTAATAGGGAAAAAAAGTGCAATGATATTGTAATTTCAGCATCTGAAATAGAAACAGCAGTAAGGTTAGGTGGATATAACCTTGCTCATTTTTTCAAGGCTTTCCAAACACATAAGTTTTCATCCAATAGCTGTTTCTAATGAGTCATTCCGTTCCATGAACTGTTGGAGGGATACAGAGAGCAGAAAGAAGAAGCAGAATCAACTTGAGTTGCCATTATCCATAAAAAGTAATTAAATATATAGGAGTTTTTTTCTGAAGAGTATTTTATTTCTTCATTAAATATACATGTGAAGATCTTTCTAGTTTTGAACACAGTCTGAAAAGAGTTATTGTAGTCCTTAAAAATTGAAGAGGATCAGTTTATTAAATTGATGAAGAGTTTGAAAGTACATGAAATACTATGTGCCCTGAAGAAATTTTATTATATTATGTGTCTTTGATAGATATAAAAGACCTGATTTGTATTTCAATGAGTAAGATTTGCCTTTTAATTGATGAATACAACAGCTATACACATCCCCTGAGGCAGTAATTGCCACAGAGAAGCACTTACCAGCCTAGGAAAGAACTCTAGCAAGGGTGTATCATGTTGATATTATGAACACTTGTATTAGATTTTATCAGTAACTTTGTCATATAACAGAGTCATGATACAGTTTCAATTTTCTTAGATAAAATTGCACATGCTTTTATTCATTCGTATTCCACAGGAATAACAAAAGACTTCCTTATTAAACTATTATTATAGGCAAATCTGTTCTTATTGTTTGAAAGGCAAACATTTGCACCTCTGCTGAGCCTTTTACACAGAGGTTGTTTTTTCAATACCAAATATTCCTATTAGTCAGGGAATTCCTTAACAGTTTTTATATGGCTATTTTCCAAAAAATTTGGCAACCAAGTTTGAATACAGTCATGACAAATTTTGTGAGGCCAGGAAAATCATTAAAATATTCATTTACTAGTATTACTCAAGGGCAATCCTTTATCCTACACATGAATTCATGTCACTTTCTCCAAGTGAAAAGTTGTTTTCTTCACTTTCCAGTAAAAAATTACTGTTCACTTTGCAAAATCATTAGCTTTGTTGTTCATTTGCAAGCAATTATCAATATCGGCTAAACCATTGGAATACAGTAAAAAGTAGTCAGTTGGCTTTTAGAGAATATTTGATAATATAGCTGATGATATCCCCCCCCCCCTTACTTCCACCACAGAAGCAAATTAACTGAGTATCTCTTATGGTCCATAATCTTTACCTTAGTAAATTGCCTTTGACTGAATACCACAATTAATGAAAGATGGCCAATTTGTGACCTCAATTTTAGCAAAGTTATTTATCAAAAATGGACTGTATTGTTGATATGCTTTTCTTTTCCTCTTTACATATAGAATCTATCAAGGTCCTGCTCAGAAGATTAAGCTACTTGCTTCCTCATGGAATTTTCATGAACTTGTTTCTTCAGATATAGACCTAAACTACACTCACATTAAACTCTGAAATTATTGATGTCATTTAAATGACTACAGCTAGAAACATGTAAAAGAACTTTTCTGAACGAGGCACTGAAATAATACATTTTTTATTTTTCATTTTTCATTGTGTTTTTTTTAATTGTTTTTCACTTTACTGTCTTAATGTTACTACCAAAAGCTTAGCAACATGAGGAGAAGCAGAGCCATAGATTCCCTTCAAGACTAAGAAAAATATGAGCTCTCTATATCTGAAGTGGTTTGAAATGCAGTAGAAAAACTTCAGAAATATTGTGATTTCATAGTATGGTTAATTTTAGCAAGAACTTCCAGTGGCTATATCCTTGTAGATTTTTCAGCCTATTTTCAATCCCAGACTCAGGGAAGGGGGGGGGGGAAATCAATAACACAAATATTCAAGTGAAGGCAGAACTGAAGGACAGAAGAATGCATTTAAGAAATAGGATGGAGAAATACAGTGTAAGAAATTAGGACAGCATGATAGGCAAGGAGGCAATTAGTAGTCTGCACTACGGAGATAGGCAGAAAGTGATACAAAGGGCAAAAGATAAAATAATATGACACGTGAGGGATGAGGGGGTGTTATTATACACAAAAAAAAGATGGCACAAAAGGATGAAATTGCACAAACATCTACTGACTCAGATGAATATATCAGACCTCCAAAGGCAAAATGGAGACTTGAACTAGATGAAAAGCTGAGATCCAAGAATTTATATTATTTTATTTTATTTCATTTTATTTTAGTTTATGGACTGAGAAAGATCAGATTAGGTGAAAAAGAAAAAAGTTTACTTTTATTTTTTTTTCTGTGATGGACACTTTTACTTAATGATGCTCAGACTTCACTTCTTCTTCCTTAAAGGGATCTTATTTTATGTGCTATTTAATTAATAAACCTGCATATTCTTGATTAATGATGAGACATAACTGACACACTCTAGCAATCTTCTTTTTCTAGTAGTACTGTTAACTAGTGCACTAGAAGAGTTCAGTTTTATTCAGAACTCTATGCATCTCTCCTGAGTCATTTGGATAGATGTAGCTGGAAGGTGTAAGTGGGTCTGAAATTATTTAGACCCAATTACCTGTGCATTGGGAGCCACTTATTTTAAATTAGGTGATTCTGTTTCATCACATCCCCAACATACTGCAAGAATATTACACTAGCAAGATCAAAGACTGTTAGGAGGCTAGGTATGAAATAACCCAAATAATAAGCAAAGCATGGGGTTTCTGTGTTCTATCCTTCAGACTTGGCTGAAATAAAATTGAGCCTCTCTTTTGGTAGTAAGAATGGATTCTCAATCACTGAAGGAAGGAAAACACAAGGGGAATTAAAATTTTTTGAAAGCATTAAAGAAAATGAGCTAGCCAAGTACATAAAGCAGGATCAATAGATTTTTATGAGGTTAAAGGATGTATTTGCTATATAACTATCAGTATCAGAAGTGTAGAGAGTGCTTGGACAGCATTTCTTTAACAGACACTATACACACAATTTCTGACTGAGAGTCTGCTTCAGAAATTTAACTTAAATTGAAATGTGCCTATACATTAGACATAGAAACTGATATGGCAAAAAATTAATTAGCATATGTTTGACTGAAACCTAAACACTCAGATAAAATAATCACTTTGTAACATTACAATAACATTGTAACCAGTAACTACTGTACAGCACTAATCATTTTGTAACAGCTAAGCATAAATATATTTAAAATAGCCATAATACCAAAGTGTACAAGGGAAACCCGTGTTTGTATAAACAGGGTAAAGGAAACTGTAGTATTATATGTAAGATTGAGCAGGTATGGAGGTGGCTGATTGAACCAGAATAATCCTGAAGAATAAGCAAGACACATGTCTCAAGAAATCAAAACAAGACCTGATTCCAAAAATAAAATGAGCTGTGCCAAGAACCAGTAAGATCACTACCTTTTTGGATGGAAAAATGGCCAAGAAGCATAGGAGAAGGTGACACAACACATGACTCGTAAAAAAGTAAAATTACTGAATAGGTATAGTTTGAAGAGAGCCACACCAGTCAGCTTAGATGGAGTGAATGCCTATTTATTTACTTGCCCAAATACTGAAAAATGCATTTTTTATATTTTCTTCGACTTCAAGCTACTAATGCTGAAATTTGGATGATTGTCTTGTTTCTTTAATATCTGTTTTTCGTATAGGAAATGAAAAAATTATCCCTGGATGATCAACATGGGTGGAAAACTGAAACTTTAAATTAATTATACAGTATTTTCTTTATAAGATTTTTGTTTATGAAATTCATCTGTAATGTCCAATAACTTGGAATCTTAATATATTCCTTGGTCCTGGGACTCTTGGGTTTGGGTTTGAAAGAGCCTTAAAGATCATCTAATTCCCATGCCATGGGCAGTGACACTGATCAGGTTGCCAGAAGCCCTATCCAGTCTGGCCTTGAACTCTTCCAGGAATGGGGCATCCACAGCTTCTCTAGGGAGCGTGTTTTATAGTGTCTCATGACCCCCAGAGTAAAAATTATATTCCTAATATATAATCTAAATCTGCCTACTTTCAGTTTAAAGCCACTCCCCTTTATCCTATCACTATGTAACCTTGTGAAAAGTTCCTTTCCAGCCTTTCTGTCTGACCCTTTTAGGTACTGAAGGCTCCTATAAGGTCTTCTGCAAGCTTTCTTTTCTGCAGGCTGAACAACCTCGAGAACTGGGTGCAGCACTCCAGGTGGGATCTCACCAGAGCAGAATAGAGGGGTAGGATCACCTTCTTTGACCTGCTGGCCAGGTTCCTTTTGATGCAGCCCAGGACACTGTTGGCTTTCTGGGCTGCAAGCACACATTGCCAGGCCATGCTGAGCTATCAACATCCACCAATACCCCAAAGTCCTTCTCTCCAGGGCTGCTTTCAATCCATTCTCCTCTGAGACTGTATTTGTGATATTCCCAGCCCAGGTGCAAGACCTTGCACTTGGCCTTTTTGAATCTCATGAGGATCACAGAGGCCCACCTCTCAGGCCCATCAAGGTCCCTTTGGATGGTGTCCCTTCCCTCCAGCATGTCAACCACATCAAACTGCTTGGCATCGTCAGCAAACTTGCTGAGGGTGCACTGAATCCCACTGCTCATGTCTCCTGCTAAGATGTTAAATAGCACCGATCCCAATACCAACCTCCAAGAAATGGTATGTGTGATTTCATAACATTTTATTCTCTTTGCTCCACTTCTGTTCACTAATCCAATCCAAAAAGCAATGAAAACTTGAACATGGGAAGAGAGAATGGAACGCAAAGAACAAAAGTAACTCAAAACACAAAGAATCTGTCTGAAATTGTCTTTGACAGTTATGAATATCTTAAAACACCAATTACTCAGTAAAAACTTCTGAAAATATATTATTGATGTGAACTAGCCAATATTTTTAATCACAGATATTCACATTTCAGAATTATTTACTTTCTGGTTGGTTTTTCAAAATCTTCAGAAAAAATTTCACAGGAATTACTGTAGAGGCAGTTTAGTTTTTTGGGTAATCTGTGAATTACAGGAAAAAATGAATTATGGCATATCTGGCTAAAAGATATGCATTTTATGTGTGTTATAAAGATAAAAAAACCTCACAATGCCATCATTATTTCTAACATTTGTATTAATTACTTAGACAAAGCGATAGTGTGGTGGATCAGGAACTGTAGGGTATGCCAAGTTACATAATTATGTTACATAAGTCACATGATTATGATTTAGGGGACTAGAACTGCAATCTTAATACATCACAGAAGAATAATTTCAGATGGTATACATGAAATTTAATCTGTAAAGTTTTTACCCTTGTGTAGAAATATTCCTCAAAAATATATAAAACGGTAATAAAACTGAATAATATTATCTAACAAGAGGAAAAGGTTCATGATGTAAAAAATCCCAACACTGCAATTCTTAATGGAGTGTTCAGTGATGAAATCAATTTTACGTTACAATATAGATCTCCAAAATTGCTATTTAAACTAGTTCCCTTAACATGTGTTATATAAGCATAGAAATTAGCATACTAATAATAAAAGATTATAGAGATGACCTAGATACTGAGGAATTAATTTTTTGTCCTGTGACAAAGGATTAAGTTTAAAGCATTTCAACACAAAATCAGCAAGCTAAAATAGTGGTTTACCACATGGTATTCTATAGTAGGTAACTCTAACTGGAAACACCAACAACAACCTTTATCATATAGGTTAAAGTTTTTGGTTTAAAATACACATTATTTAACTCACAAAAAAGAACTGTAAAATCTAAATACTGTTTCAAATTTATTATCGATTGCTATTATTTAATATTTTGGGAATATTAAGAGTTTAATAGAAGAATTGCAAGTTTTGGAACATACGTGTAACCAAACTGCTTCCTTTTCATTATACTGTCAAAGGTTCACAAGTATAAATTCTTTCTTTCAGGATTTTTGTACTGTGGTATCTTGTGAGGTTTATGCTATGCACACATAGCAACACATCATCACGTATATATACAACACCAAACCCATTAAAATACTCATTTTCATCCATTTCATACACATAAAAAGAAGGTGTTTTGTTTCAGAGAGAAACATTCAAAATACAGACCCACCATTCTCTATGAGTCATGTCAACCAATTTTATCTTTCTGCAAGAAGCCTCTAAGGCAAACAGGATGTCAGGAAGCCTCAAGAAGGGAACAGAATGCAGAATAAGCATAAGAAAAATGTGTGGATTCATAATCACATTACATGCAATTCTGGTCACCAAAAGAAGGGCAGCAAAAGAAGGTAGAAATGGTAAAAAATGAATACTGAAAGAGAATGTTTTAAAAATCTAGGAGCTTTCAGCTGAATTAAAAAAAGAAAGAGCTGAATGAGGACATGTACAGAATTATGGAATCTGACATAATTTTATTTCTTAGAAAATAGAAGGGTGGTCCTTAAATGAAATTTTCAGTAACAAGGTAAAAGAAACAAATTTTTATTTCATATTAAACTTCAGAATTAGTTGTCATTTGATGTCACACACGCAGAGTATCAATGGGCTTCACAGGAATTAGACATTAACAAAGGAAGTCCATCAAGGGTTATTCAAATAGAAAGCTATAATCTCTCTTGTGGAATTTGTTAAACAAAGATTGTAAGAATCTAGAAAGATACAGTATGGCAAATATATTTGCCTTGTACCTCTACCCTTTTCCTTCAGTGACAATATTGTCCAGAAAGTAAAACTTGTCTCTCAGTTGTGGAAGCTGAACTAGCTCCTCTTCCTTTTCTGATGAGCCATAAGGACACTGCCCATTCTAGGAGCATACTAAAATAAGATTATATTGTTTTATATGCATGCAAAAATAATTTCAGTATGTGTTATAGACCACTTTTCTGATTATGAATTAATATAATGAAACAATATAGACATTACTAAAATAACAATCTTTCAGTGACCAAAGCAAGAGCTGGAAGTAAAACTGCCATTTGAAAGATATTGGTTTGTGGCTCACTTCAGAATATATTTTCTAGTTATCTTTTAATGACCTTCAGCAAAATCCTATATCAGCTGTCAGTGCCAAGTCATCAGTGGACTTCCAATAGCATTTACAGTTACAAACAAATGCTTCAAACATTCATTAAGTTATTTAAATTTGACATTCTTTCTTTGTCTTCCTGATATCCAGAGACTTTCATAAAGTATTTCTTCTGTTTAGTTGCCCATGAAATTATAGTGGCATTACATGCATGCTAGCCTCAATTGTCACAAATTTGAAAATTTTAAATTGAGAGAACCTCAAAAATCTACAGTTGTTATTATTTTCTTCACTGTTAATCGCAGGGCAGAATTTATCGCTTTTTAACACATTGCTTTTTATTCACTTTCTCTACGTATTTAGTTGTATTAGGTTGAACTGTTCTGTTTTGCTGGAGATTTTTTCCTCTTTTCTATTTTAGCATAAGCTCTGTCTTTTAAAACTCTTGATTCCTAATACTCATAAAAGTGACATGAACTATTCAGATCACTTATGTAGTTAATAATTCTAAGTAGGTACCAAATTTTGTAGCTCATAATGAAGTAAATAGTTCTCATTAATAAAATTTAACCAATGCTATGCTACATTTCCTAATTTTTTAATTTTTTAATTTTCTTTTTTTAAAGTTATTTGTCTCATTTTTATGTGTTAAAATTCCTTTATCTTTGAATGTTTTGTAAGGGTATGTGGAACATTCTAACTCATTACGTTGTCTGGTAAGGGGCTATTCTGTATAAAAGAAATAACAAAATGGAAGGAAACAGAGATTGTAAACACAGAATACAGAAATTAATGAGCAGTTTATAATGGAGGCAATAACAAAAAACAAGCCCCAGAGCTCTTCAGCCACTCACTGCTGGGCCATTAAACAAACCACTACCCTGACACAGCCCGGGAAAGGGTCAACCTGACTTAATATCTGACAAGAACTGGCAACATTATGACTATCAAAATATTATGGGATAGTTAGGGGGTCTTAAGGGACTATGAGAAACTTCTTATGGGACATCAGAAGGGGCATTGTGATGTCCCACCATAAAGATAATTGTGGGATGTTTAGTGAAAGGACCTAAGATGGAGGACGGCTTGAATCAGGGTGGACTGAGCAGGGAAAAGGGTGTGAAGATAGAGAGGAGAGGACATAAAGTAATCCTCTTCATGTAAGTAGGTAGTAGTCAGTACCAAGCCTTATGTTTGATACCTGGAGTATTATCAAATCCTTTTCTAACTATTTTTCCATTATAATATCTGTGCTATGTATCAGGTCTGCAAGGTCCAACTGCAAGCAACTGGAGAAGAGTTAATGGATCACATGAGCTGTAATTCTTGGAGTCAACAGCTGGTGAGCCCAGGGCATGTGCGGTATATATGTATGTGTGAGAGGTTTGAATGCCAGCAACTGGAAAGACTTGGACATATTTATACTTTCCCTAGTGTCCTAGGTCCTAGAGTCCTCTGGGTATGTGTGTGTGTGTTGAATTTATGTGAAAAGGTGTTGGTAGCAGGGGTCTGCAGGGGTGGTAAGTGTGAGACAGCACTAGCAGCTGTCCCCATGTCAGGCACAGCCAGTTCTAGTCACATTGGAGAGGACCTGCTAGCCAAAGCTGAGTTTAGCAGAAATGCTGGTGGCACCTCTGTGATCACATGATTATCTTATGACAAAGAAGGAAAGGAAACTAAGGATTTAATGGATTTTGGATTTGATTTTGCTAAACACTCATACAAAACCAGTTTTGACTTATTTTATCTTCTTTAAGAGGGAGATCCTAATTTTGGTACATGAAAAAGTTAAATTCAGCTTATACTACTACATCACTTACTGCAATGGCAGCAGCATTTTTCCCTAAAGGCCTGTATTATAGGACTACGGAGTTTGTTTCCTGTTAATTTACTTTACAAGTCTCTTTGCCTATGTAGTTACATTCTGCTTTTTGAATCCACTGGAAGACCCATTCTAGTGTCCCTGACCATGACAGGGTAGTTGGAACTGTATGATCTTTAAGGTCACTTACAACCCAAATCATTCTGTGCTATGATTCTATGAATCTTTGTTCAAGAGAACTAAGAAAACTAAACATCCACATTCAGTTGGTAGCAGATTCTTCAACTGAATTTAACTGGGAATAGCTTTAGGTCTACAGGCAGAAATTCCTTATATTCAAAATTATGGTCCATAAATTACCATGGAAAAAATACAGGTATTCTTCTCGAAATACTCCTGTGAAATTTTGTTCAGTTGCTCTAAAATTCAGTGTTCATATGGATAAGAAGCTAAAGTAAAATCACCTTTGTGCCTTGCTATTTCAACATACTCAAATATGTGAATACTACAAAAAAATTCCACAAGGCTGCTCTACAGTACTGTATGCACATGAAATTTCTGAAGATTTTTTCGTCAGTTCCTTGACTCAAGCATCTTAATCTGAATTTTGAACCTCCTGTAAAACTTACGAAAGATTACTGGAGGCTATGTCAGAATTAGCTTCCACACTTTTGCTACGTAAAACCTTTCTTCACATAATGATGGAAACTAAATCATACAAAGCTATAAATGTGTCAAAATCCACCCAAATCAATCCATTAGGCAATATTTAATAGTGAAAAAGTCTCTGTCCTTTAGAAAGCATTTTAGCGTTTATTTATGTAAGTTTATGATACATTTAAAATTAAGGGGAAAAATTATTGCAATCATGGAAGTAGCATGAAAAATGTGCCAACATTCAATTGTGAAAACTTTTTCATTAGAAATTATTTCAGTATTACCCAAACAAAACCAATTAATTTCCATTTGTTGAAGTGAAAATTTAAGTTAAATAATTTTCAATATTAGACTAATTTTCCCTTGAAAGATTACTGAAAAAATATTGTTGATTACAATTTAAACTCTAGATCCCTTTTTTCTTTCACCATTCATGGCTAAAATATTTATATACACACACATTTATGATCACATTTATCTACTGGAAAACAGATGTCATTATGAGTATTTTTCACTAAAAAGCATAAGTTAGGAGAGAATGGAAAAGCAAACAAAATATTTGACACTGTATGATAAAAGATAAATGCAGTCAAATAACTAATTGAATGGATTAAAAATATTTTATGCCTAGAAAACAAAGTATTCAATTTGGAACAAATTTTTATTTCTTAACAAAATATTTCCATTTTGTAAGTGCTTAAAACTTGAGTCCTGAAAGTTACAAGTTCTGCAAATATTGCTTAAGTATACTGTTTATTTAAGCTTTGTATTTTAGGTATCAAAAGTTTACAAGTCAGCAAAAGAATTTTCATTTTGCCATGCAGAATATATTAAATAAATAAGATCAGCAACAATCTGTTTTAGTAATGGAGATTCCAAATTAATACAGCACACATTCCCTTTAGAAAAATGCCAGATTCTATCACCTGCCACATAAAGTAAATGGTTCCATACTTCAATCAAAATGGAATAGATGCTGAAGAGTTTACCTTATTTTACACTTGTGTATGCTTTGCTTTGCTTCTTCAATTCTTTTGCTAATGATACTGATTTTTATGGAAAGAGAGAGTCATATCTGTCAGAAAAATCAATGCAAGTTTTCTCATAAAACAAATTGCTGTTGAGGAATGCTACTGAATATGTTTTGCTGCTTGCTTCTGAAGTGAAATCTCTAAAAAAAGGACATTTCTACATCTTATTCTTCACTTTAATGTACTGACCTATGAGAAGAAGTATACATGACTGAGCAAGCGTTACAAAGCGATGTTCTTGGTGCATTGACTACAATGAAATTTCATCTTATATTAATAATTAATAGTGAAAAGACAGATAGTTCTCTCTTGAAATTAAAAAAACTCCAGTCTTGTTTCCTGAAAGAATAAAGTAATTATTCAAGAGTATAATTACATTTTTGTAGGGTTACCAGAGGAATAAACTGTGATATGTTTTTTGATGTATTTTAATTCCGCTAAATTCCACCATTTCCTCTTCACCAACATCATTCTCTTCTGCCTCTTCCTTCTTGCTCTCTCCTCTGCTTAGACAAGTGCACACTTACAAGAAGGCTCTAGATAAGACCAAGCTTCCTCTGCTGTTACTAGAACCTGTTTGGATTTCCCAGCACTCTTGAAGTCCAGGACATGAACATATTACAAAAGACCAACAGGTATCAGAGGAAATTATCTGATGAAACTTCTTTTCCCTAATGGTGATCAAACACTAGAACAGGCTATTGAAAAAAAATTTGGGGATATTTTGGGATCTCCATTTCTGGAGATGCTCAGAACTCACCTAGACAAGGGCCTGAGCAACCTGCTGCAGCTAAACCGAATCTGAGGAGGAGATTAGATTAGATGACTCCAGCTCCCTTAAAACACATGTTAGCCTATGATTCTATAAACTAAAGAAATAAAATTCCTCCTAATTGTTGGCTACCTGTTCACCTTATTTCATGCTTTTCTCTATATCTTTTCTGCGTTCAGTAAAAATGGAGTTTATTACAATTGTGAAATAACATTATTTTGTTGTTCTCAAATTATCAAGTTTTCCTAAACTGAAGTGACTACTATTTTTCTTAATGTATATACAACACAGTGTCATATATATAATTTCTCTTTTTGATACATCTCTAGATGATATCTTTCAAAGAAAATCTATCCTCTGTGAGCTTATGCTGCAGGACAAGATTTCTTCTTCGCTTTTAATAGTCTTTTGAAAACTCAGCTCAGTTCTAATGAGATTCTTAGCAGCATTGGCAAGGATTGGGAGTAATTCAGGAATATAATTCAGGAACAAAGCAGAGGTAATTTGTTTAAGGCAATTAGAAAACAAGAAGGAAAGAAGAAAAGATACAATTAAGCCCTCAGAATAATAATGTTGTCAGGACCTTTCTTCCCCTAGCTTTTCAATTATTTTAATAAAATTACATATTTGAATCATACTTATTTGTAGAATCCTGTTCATTGTATTTTTCACCAGATTTAACTTCAGGTTAGCCTTGACTTTCTTAACTCCAGACCCACAGGACTGGACAGCATCTTTAATACTGTCACTGTGGCCACCTCTCCCTGAAAGATCACATAGAGCTCGGGCAGTGGCTCCATCACCTGCCCCTGTTTCCAGCTTTTATATCCTCCTTCCTTAATCTGAGTTCAGTCAGGAGCTCCTTGCTTCTAAATGCAGGTCTCCTGCTGCCTTTGATTGAATTCAAGAAATTGTCTTCAAATGCCTGCCAAATTTTATTCATAACACAAACTTTAGGAGAACTGAAGTATGTACGCACAGAAAAGATAAACAAACAAAAAAATCCCAACACTGATAAGTGACTGGAAAGTGGTACAAAGCACTGTCAAATTCAGTTAGTTGTCCACACAGTGAATAATTGTATCTTAGAAACAATCTGCCATTAATTTTCAGGAGACTGGAATAAAAAACACAGCTCTTACAAAACAAACAAACAAACAGAACCAACCCACTAGAATAAGTTTACTAAGTAATTAATTTGATTGCTTTTGTTCCACTGATGTTAAGCCTTGTTTCTTTAATTTTTCTAGATCTTTTGTGATGCGGAAGCATGAACTTGTATATAAAAAGCTTGTCATAATTGTTCGTAATTTTTTTATCAATGTTATATATTTTTTCCCTTTTGTTTATTGCAGACTTGCTTATTTTCAACAGTTTTATTATTTAATATGAATTGGCAATACAAACTTCCTGCTAAGTCTGAAATGTGTTCTGCCTCTCTTTGGCACAAAAGCAGAAGAGCACTTAATGAAATTTATGCTAACAAGGCTTAAATTCAGGTGCAAAATGTTTAATACAAATGTTTCTGAGGTGGATTCCATTACTAAAATGAACATGTTTCTTCACTCTAATCATTCTTTTTTTTTATAATCTAAAAGTTAGGGACACAGTCAGACTATGTGAAGTCAATAATATTGTGGTAAACAGACAGTGGTAGTTTAGACTATGAGTCATTTAACTATAACAGAACTGCTAGTTCTTGTTTGGTTACACATCCCATTGAAGAAAACATTGACTTACTGTTCTCTCATGAGACACTTTAATTAGGCATACAGGTAGCAAATGCAAAAAACTCTTTTAAATTTCCAATAATAACATTGAAAAAGCTAGCATTGCTACACACTAACCAGTTGAAATTTGGGATAAAAACATGCAAATCTCATAAATATGTAACATACAGAAATAAAACCCATAAATGACTGAAAACTGAAACCAACTTCACCATACTTCATTTACTATTACAGGTAGGAAACACATAAAGAATTAGGTTTTTAGTGCTTGGGTTTATTTCTCCTCTTGCATAAACCGGTGGTTAAATTTGTCTATGGCTGCAATGAAAAATCTCTCTCTTCAATGAGTTGAACACATTGACGGGATTTTCCCTGAGACCACTATTTTCAGGCTGAACAGTTCCACCTTTTCCAGCCTTTCCGCTTATGAAAGGTGTTCCAGACCCTTAATCATATTTGTGCTCCAGTACATATGTGTCTTTCTTGCATTGGGGAGCCCAGGACTAGACACTGCACTCCAGCTGTGCAGAGGAAAGCAGAGGGAAAGATACAGAAGTACACTTGCATTCAGTAGCCTTCCAGAGAGTAAAAAAAAACAAAGATGAGAAGTTTCTGAATGTTTATTTATCAATATGTTGTCTTTAATAAGAGTTAGTTATCCTTTTTTAAAAGTTCTCAGCCCTTTCATTTCCAGTGACTTTTAGTTACATCTCTAACTTCACTGACCTCTGTGTATAGCATCTTTCTGAAAGTCTGCTTGATCAATAAAATAACTGCACTGATTCAGTTTAAAAATAACTCTGAATTGAGAGTGGGAAGAGGTGGCATTTACATACTATGGAATATTACAATGTCACTTTGCAACAACTTGTGTAGACAGCACCCAAAAGAAGACAAATCTCAATGACAGGCTAGGAATGTTTTCAGAGACTGACAACGGCTCCATCATGGAAGAAAACTCTGGGCTGGAACAATGCTCTAAGAAACTATATAGTAGGAAGACTGCCTAGGTACATGACTTATATATGCACAATGAAGCTCTAACAACACAAATATTTTCTATCAGCTACTTTCCTACACAGACTACGCTATTCTGTTTTATATATATTATATATATTATATATATTATATTTATATATATTGTAATACTATACTATTATTTGAGATAAGTTATATGTATTTAACAGGAATCTGAAATGTCTATTAGTTTACTCTCCAAGGATTGCTGACTCAAAAGTCATTGAGGCACTCTGCCACTAAACTGGCAGCCATGAGAACTGATTTGGCCAGAGGAGTCTCCCTTGACATTTGTTAGCAAACAAGAAGTTTGTTGGAGGACATGAGGCATCCTAAACTCTAGAGCTAACTAGAAAGGTATAATGTAGCAGAAGATATAAAAATCCTGAAAAGGTTCAGAAGGAATGGGGTTCCTGTAAAAGCACCTCTTACTGGAAAGCAGAGAGGCCCAAGCCAGCATTTTTCAAGACCAGTGAAGCAAAGTCAGAATTCACAGAAACACAGAATAATCTGAAATGGAAGGGACCCACAAGGAACAAGTCCAGCTCCCAAGTTAATGGTCCTTATGGAGATTGAACCCACAACCTTGGCATTAGCAGCACCCTACTGTCAGTTATGGCTACCTAGATTGCTTTACAGTTACTGAACCAGGAGATTTCTTACCTCTTGTCATGGTTAAAGCAGATTTTGCGTTTTATTCCCTTCTCCCAACATTGTTTAGGAGGGAACTGTTTCTTCAAGAATGAACCTCTCGCCATACCCAGCTGGCAGGGGTGCAGAGGGCAGCACCAGGCACAGTTTGTGCCAGGCAGAAGCAAACCCCTCCTTCATCTTTGCCCATGTTTCTGCTGCTGCCAGGCTCACACGGCACCATTTCCAAGAGAGCCAAGAGGAAACAAGTCACAGCACCAAGCCTGACAGAGTTCAAGAAACATTTGGATGATACTTTCAGGGGCATGGGGATGGTCTCTCCTGGGGATGGTCCTGTGCAAGGTTGAACTCAAGGTCTAACAAAAGGGGATGGAGTTCAATTATTGGACTCTCTGCCTCAGCATTTGTCTTAAGCTAAGACACTTGCTTATGTGTGGCAGAAAATATGAAAATATATATTTCATCTGCTCTTAAATGAATCCTATTTAGAAAATAAAATAAAATGGCACCAGGCTTTAACTAATGAAGGAAAAAAGAAAACCCAACCTCTTCCTACACACACAAATATATGAGGAAATACCCTCAAGATATATACCTTTTTTAAGTAGTTCTTTCACATATGATGGGATTTTATGTCAGTTAAAGATTCTAAGGCAAGGAGCAAATTCTCCACTGCAGAAATAGAGAGTAGGAATGATGGAATTTGTTAAAAGCAAATAAGTCAAACAATTTTTTTATCTTTTACATTTTAAAATACTGTCATTTTCCAAATAGTTTATGATATAGAATCATCATAGAGTGGTTGGATAGGAAGTGACCTTAAAGACCCCTAGTTCTTACCCCCCTTCCATAGGCAGGGATATCTTTCACTAGACCAGGTTGCACAAAGCCCCATTCAACCTGTCTTTGAACACTTCCAGGGAAGGGACATCCACAGCTTCTCTGGGAAACCAGTTTCAGTGTCTCACCACCCTAACAGCAAAGATTTTCTTCTTGATATCTCCTCTAAGTTTACTCTCTTTCCATTTAAAGCCACTACCCCTTGTCCTATCACTACATGCTCCTGTAAAAAGTATGCATGTAAGTACATAGAACTTTATAACCAATCATTCTCTCCTGGTTCTGTGTAATACAATCAGGTTATGATAAAAAAAAATCTGGACCTTGTAAGAGGCCAGTAAAATTAGCACTCTAATACATTGTGGAAATTAAAAGGCTCAATTAATCTTGAATTAAGCTTAAAAGGCTCAAATGAAAATTTGAAGTGACATTTGGGTTTTTTTCCCTCACCTTTAAAGTGAATTTCAAAACCAGACATGGTTCAGCCTAATAACATAGCTCATAGGCAAGTATATTGCTCTTTAACCTATTTTTGATTGAATTCACACATTGTTACAATTGGTTTATTTTTCATAACTAAAATATTTGTCAAAATTTTCTTAGCCCTTAACTGCCTCCATGAAGGACAGGTCACAGTGTTACTGTGTCTCAATATATTTATATTTAAGTTCAGATGTTTCAGGTTGGTCATTTAACTGTGATTGAAAGCTTATTTTAGATTTTTTTCAGTTTTTTATAAAAAAAATCATCAAAATGTGAGTTCCTCTTTTCTGTATACCTTCTGAAATCAAATTACATGTTGAATGATATCAATAGAGATCTAAAATAAATCAACAAAATATTTATGAAGTCACCAGATTGCAGCCATTTAATAACAATAATGTTCAGTCTTTTGATTTTTGGAAATGTTTTTAAATCAACACACCAGAGTGATGAGAGTTCCTTATTAAGTTGATTAATTACACTTGTTACCACTCTTATTTATAAGAATATTTCCTATGATCAGGAAACAAGGAGAAAGTAAAGTAAAACCTCATCTATTCCAAAATCTTGTTC
The DNA here is from genome assembly GCA_038380795.1 of Pyrocephalus nanus. Taxonomy (NCBI): domain Eukaryota; kingdom Metazoa; phylum Chordata; class Aves; order Passeriformes; family Tyrannidae; genus Pyrocephalus; species Pyrocephalus nanus. The sequence goes on along the minus strand of CM076264.1, from coordinate 52,495,533 downwards.
AATCAAAATACAGTCTTTTCTATATTCTCAATAGAGACAGAAAAAGGATAACAAAGCACCCCTGAAAAAAACAAATAAACAAAAAAATTAAAGAATTTGATCAATCAAAACAATCAACCTTGGTCTAGGTGAATGCTTTTGATACAATCATCACAGCTTCATGAAGACCAGCTTTAACTCTAAGTCAGACCTGCAGAGTAGATTTTAAGATCTTTATTGATTGATACCTTGGATCACTAAGAATATAACGCATTTTTCTAGAGATGTCTCAGATTATTTTACCGTATCAAGCCAATATATTGTGACTAGGGCATCATCCCTAATACTCTTGGGCACATAGTGTGACTCTCTGGGAAGGTCCTGAGCAGGGTCAGGAGCTGGACTCGATGATCCTTGTGGGTCCCTTCCAACTTGCCATATTCTGTGATTCTGTAATGGCCATATCACATATATATTTGATCATTCTGAACTGGGATTCACTGGACCATTTTCATGGGGTAAAAATTGGCATGGGTCTAATTATTTTTTGCAGTATATACATTCTAAATATGTAATAAAATTTAAGATATACTCACCCTAAGCATTTTCTTTATGTCACAATCCATACTATCTGTCAGAAACTACTAGTAGCAAAGAAACTTTAGTAGCTAGAAATAGTAGCCCAAAATGTTCTATTCCTGTTTAACTGCAAGAAATTGGCATACTTTCCTATATAAATTTATAGATGTATTTCTATCTAACAGGTTACACTGTGGAAAAAAAACCCTTCACTGAGTGTTTTGATCCTGGTTCCCCACTCACACTTCTGTACTGTAAGATTAATGCTAGTTTTTTCTGCTTAATAATTCCCACAGCTGAAAACAAAGTATTTTCACTGTACACTCATTCCTGCCTTTTGACAGAACATTCCTTCCTCTTTAAATAACACTGTACACAATACATTGCAGAGGATATTGGGTTTCCTTAAACAAATGTTTGACTTCAACATGAGACAAATTAATTTTGATTAGGATTTGTTATTTGTTCTTGTTGTTCATTACTTGCGACTTTACTTTCTAACCAAATTTGTTTTTTCACTCTGCCAAAATTGAATATTCATAGACAAGAAAGGAAACAAATAAAGTTATGCCATTTTAAGATACCAACAAAAAGAATCCCTTTCTTGGACCAAAACAAACAAGCAAACAAACAAAAAACCCCCAAAAAACCAAAATCAAAACCAAAAAAAAAAAACAAAACAAAAAAACAAAAACCAACAAACACAAAACACCAACAAAAAACCCCAAAACATTATAGGAAGATTGGTCATTACCAATGTAATGTTTTCTATCTGAATACCTCTCTTTGCTCAGTAGACACTTCCGTTTCACAGAATATCCCGAGTTGGAAAGGAGCCATAAGGATCATCGAGTCCAGCTCTTAAGTAAATGACCCACACAGGGATCAAATCCACAACCTTGGTATTATTAGCGCCGTGCTCTAACCAAATGAGATAGTCCCAGGGTTATTTTTTAAGATCAATGCCTTCATATGATCCATTCCACATGATTTCCAATAAATTTGATAATACTACTAAGATATTGTGTTTTGAGAAGGAAAAAAGAATTATTTTGAATTCATCTAGCACAAAGAAAATGTAAAGATCTTGATCTGTTTGAATTGGGCTATGAAGTCCGAATGAGAACAAAGACATCCTTTCAAACCTGAGCTGAGTGCTGGAGTTAAAGAAAATGTCTGGGGCAAGATGTGCTAAACCTTTTCAGAATGTTAACATCTTGAGTTCTGTATGTTGACTGGTTTCTCAGTCTTTGATTAATTTTGCCAATCTTTATGAAAAGGACTCTCAGGTTTTCAATTTGGTATGTTTAAGCTGCATCAAACTCAGAAGTTTCCTCTATTACAAGCTAGTAACAAAGCCATCTACAGTGTAAATGTACCTCATCAGGATTAATTGATGATCCAAGTACTGAGACAGGATAGAACTATTTATTCCTTTCTCCTTCTGGTGTAGCTATCCATTGAGTTGCTTGCCTTAAAAACAATTGCCTCTTGCATCCAGAATGTATATAAAATAATACATTGCAATAACAAAGCTTGTCTACCAATACAGTCATATAACAAATGTCTCTACTTGCATATTTCTCATATGCATAAGTATATGGTCTTGGTGAACAAAGCAGCCTTTGATCAGGAAAGGAGTACATGCTACATCCTTAGTTACAGTGGCTGGAAATAAAGCTTCTTCTGGTGTATGAGCAAAATAAATTCAAAATCAGTATATGTCAAATAATTTTGTGTAATCAATATTTCACAGTGCTCTACTATTCATTTACCTAAATGCTAGATACAGATCTAAATAACAGAAAGTGTTCTTAAAATCTGTAAATCCAAACCTCAATGACAATGATAATTAATATTACAAATGTGTTTCTTGCTGGATCACAGACTTTTCATGATCTGGGTCAGAATTGTCATCTTGAATTTAATCCAGAGAAGGCTGGGAAAATGGACTAGTTCAAGACTATTTCTGTATAGAAAAAAATTACTTATTACAATCTTCACACCTTTCAGTGAAAATCAGTATAGCGTACCTTCATACAGTCCTTTTCTCAGACTTACTTGAACATAAATTATATTTGTAATTCACAGGTGCTATTATATCCTAGATAGATCAATCTACATCTGATTTACTATATATTTCAACCACTCTCTACATACTTTATCATATCTAGGAGATTTTCTTAGCTATTTGGCACATCTCTCTTGAGATGTAAGGCTGATTTTTTTTTTTTTTTAAAGTGCTTGGATCATTTCTATTTAGTCACTTGGCTGTTTCTCATAATCTCCTACACTTTTTTCATCTTTTTCATGTACTTTGTAAACATCTCTGGCTGCCTCAGTTATGGTGAATAACAGCTATGTCCCTCCCCCTCTCCAAATCTTTTCCCCAAACTCTCTCTTTTCCTGACATTATTTCTAATCTTCTCTCAAGAATTTCTCAGCTTACTCCAACCTGTCTTAGAGCTCCACTTGCTGTTGGATGCTGTTACGAGGCAGTGAAGCTTAAACAAAATTTAGTGTGTGATACAGGCAGCATTCAAATAACCATTTACAGTGTTTTGATGTTATGGTATTATATAAGCCAGAATGATAGAGCCAATTGGTCAAATTTTTAACTTTCAGTAAGAACTATTAAATAATGCAGATAGATTATGCAATCTGCAAATTTTTGAAGAAAACGATGGTTTACAATGCAAATTTCCTGCAGAAATATATAGAAATACAAGCATTTCTACCAAAAAATCATGCTTATGAAAAATAATAATGTTGGTTTAAAAAAAATTATTTTTCCTATTATTTAAAAAAGTGTTAATGTTACCAATATGGACTAAAATTACCAGAACAGAAAAATTATTTTAATTGATAAATTATAAAAATTATCATTCAGGTAGAAAAATATTTGCAGATACAATAAATCAAGAATTCAAAATCTAGAAAATGTTTATAATGAGTTTTATTCAGTTCTCAAAGACTGAAATGCCATTTCTCATACAACGGACTGCAATTTCTCAATCACTTGGGTATCATTCTTAATTGAAAGGCTGCTAAATATGTAGCATTTTAAGCTTTCACAGTCCAGTTTTTAAACCTGAAAATTAATTTTTTTTTACAGAAAGCCTATTCTTTAGCTTTAGGAAAGTATTATTATTATTAAATCTTTTTTCATTAAACAATGGGTGTCCAAAAATTTCATTAGCAAGTGTGTGACTGTTTATAATTTATTATTGATGTTGATGGTATCTTGTAAATACTAAGCCAAAACTTTCTCTATTAAAAGAAACAGGATTTTAAATACAATACTTTTAAAAGAATTACTCATATCTGAAATCATTAAAAATCCTGATTTATGGATCTAATAATTGTTTATGTAACTATGACCATATCCCATTTCTTAAACTATCAAAAGAGGTTTGGATTTTACTCATCGCTACTACAATACTAATGACCACAGTATTTATGGGAGTAATTTTTAATTTATGCTTCTTTAAAAACAGGAGTTTACTTTGACATTCAGACTATGAGATACTGAGACTGAATTTTTTGGTGGAAACTGTAAGAAGGTCATTGTAATTTGTTGGAGTGTACTGCAGGAAAAACAAAAACAAAAACAAAAACAAAAACCACTTTAGATTATCTAGCACATGAGAATAAATCTCATCTGAGGGTCTGGGGTACATAGAGACTCCTTAAAACACAGAACACACTACATAGTACATGGAATATAGTATATAAAAGTAAAGAGGTTTATTGTTACAATTATATTTAATGGGTTGACTTCATATTTTTAGCAGATTTTCGGTTTGCTTGAGATTTTCTCCTTCTGCACTACTAACTGGCACTGAATAAAACAAAACATAAAAAATATACCTGCTCTTTTAATCCCTACAAAATGCAAAATGCTATCCAAACCCAACAAGAACCAGCTAAACAAAATGTCAGGTGATAGCACTTGTCATATTTCATTCAGATATAATGGATATAAATGTATTTTGATTTGTCTGATCCTCAATTGCATTGAAAAGATGTTTTCTAACTTGTTGCTATCTGGCAGATCAGTAAGGCCCCTCACTAGGGCCACCAAGGCTTTGGAAATTACTTATTCCATATTACTCAGACATGGCCCAGGGGTTTTTTTGTGGGTTTTTTTTTTTTCTTTTTTTTTCTTTTTTTTTTTTTTTTTTGAAAACAAGAAGGGTTATGACTGTCAAAACAGACTAACAGCCTCTGACTGATTAGATGTATGCATTCCTAAAATTGTATGATGACTATACCCATTTATGACACTTGTTTCAACATCAAACAATTTGTCTTCCTTTGTAAAGGTCTTTTCTTCATTTCATTCTACAATCTTTCATTCTTCATTCTTTCCTTCCTTCTCATTTGCTTCCAAACTGTTTTCATCTAAAGATAAAGATTTTGAAATAAATAATTTTGGTAGATCTTTTTAAGTAGTATGAATTTCATATAGTTTACTGGGATGGTATTACTTGCCGTTGTTGCTATTATTATTATTATTGTTGTTAAACTATCTCACTGGTAGTCTTTTCTTTCTATTTTTTTTCAACCCAGTTATCAGTGTTTGAGGTCTATGGAACAGTGAGCTCAAGAGTATCAGATCTTGAGTTTCTGAAGTTCTGGTTTTATTCATACAAATGAACAAAGGGATCAGCTAACTAAATCATTGCTTAAAAAAAGAACCTCTTTAAATGCATCACAATAATAAAATAGAAAGCACTCTTACTGTCAGGTGAAGACATAAAAATTAGGCCCCATTCTTCAGATCATTGTTTATGTCTCTGATCTTACTTAATGTATTTTCCCTTGTTGCACACTGCATTCTTTCCAAGATCTTTTACAGATCTAGATAATAACCATGATTAATATAATCAAGTGACAAATAAAAGCATCAGCTGTAGTTTTTATACTGTTACTTATTATGAATTATAAAAGGCTGAAGACAAGAAGCAATACAAGCATGCTGAGGTTCATTCTAGCAGCAGGAAGACAGAATGAGTTCTTTGAATAAGCCCCTATCAGAAAACTAGAAAATGCTGAAATACTGAGTTTACTGTCTAATTCCTACTTCAGGATTGTCTTCCATGCTCAGGGTGCTTTGCTCTGCTGAAATAAAAAGAAAAAAAAGACAAAAAGGGGAAAACAATAAGTCCAGTAGGCATGTTGTGTAGGATGGATCCATTCCATGTGTTGTGCCTGAAAGCTGTCAACTTTTCATCACTGTGTGTGTGCGCTGATTGAAAATTAAAAGTTATCTTATCATGAGGAAAATTTTGCTGTGGGCTTTAGAAATGAGATTACAGTGGTGAAATGTGCAGGAAAGGCAGCAGTACTCATGCATCTGCTCTTAGCACTCCTTTCTTTAACACGAAGGAATGACATCAATGGTACAACGTCAAAAGAAATTTTTTTACTAGTTGTAAATATTGCATAGAATGAGCAGTGACTTAAAGCATGTCTTTCAGATATATAAATTCTCAGATACTTATTTTTCCAGAGGTACTCACCTGACTTCGTTATCCTAAGGAATCTGTATTTAATAAGGAATAGGAAGGACAGTCATATGCTCGAGAGATTTAGGGAAAGTAATTTATAGTAAAAAAAAACACCTTCATATAAGAATTTTAACTGGCACAATCTCTTAACTGAGAGCTCCTTGAGACTTCTCGTTTATCTCTCTGCAAGTTTGATTATTTTGTTTAAAAACATATTACCTGTGTAGTGCAAAGCAATCTTCTTGTCTATCCAGAATAGAACACCACCTCTTATACAAAAAAAAAAGGGTTGATTTGTTTGTTTGAGAGACAAACTGTCGATGCTTATATGCAACAACTGTTTTAAAATAACTTAAATCATGAGAAATACAGCATAAATGGTCTTCACTTATTGCCAAATGCACACTCTTGAGATTAAATTAATCCTCTTTGACCTGAAAGCCTTAATTCATTAATAACTAGAAAACAAAAATAAAAAGGAATACCTTTTTGTGCTGTAAACTATTCATGCTGATTTGTGTTATTGAAGACATATGGTACTCAAGAAAGTAACTTTCCAAAATGGGGAGTGGAGCTGAGGGGTTTGTTAAAGAGAAAGAAAGACAACTATAGCACAATAAATTAACCGTCCGGCTAGATACAACTCCATTAATTGCAGACACTCTTACATTAAACTGTTTCTAACCCCCTACTGATGAAAGCTCTCAAAATAATTTCACCCTTTGACAGCTTAAATTATGACCTTCCCACTCTATAAAACTGTTTGACACATTTGTACCAAGTATTTAAATTGCCTGAAAAAAAATGGTTCTAATTTTAAATACACCTGAAATGTTCCTGAAATTCAATTAGTTTTCTTTCTTTTCTTTTGGTAAACATATTCTTTGGAGTTTATCTATATGCTAATTTATATAAATGCTTATTTACCTGAAATACATGGTGACAGCTGCAGCTGAAGGTATTTAAAAATTTCAGATTTAAACACCTTAAAATTTCAGCTGTAAGTTTCTTATAATTTTTCTGAAATTTTAAGGCAGAAAATTCTCACATTTACTCTTTTTTTAAAGAAGATATTTAAAAATGCTAAAAATGTATCTGGTTGTGTTTGGTAATAGCATTAATTATAGCACACACACACAAAAAGTGCTTTTACCTGAATATATGGATGCATTGAATAGATAAAAAAATATTCAGTAGACCTGCATATTACCTTTGAATTTTACTCTGGATGTTATTCCAGAAGTTTGAATGTAACTTTCTTTCACATAACCAAGGAATACTGAGATATCAGGGAACATTTAACCTTTTGTTAGCCAAAAATTCTATGACCACAAAAAAAGAAATTGCCACAAAGATTGTTTTTTAAATTCACTCTCAACTCTTTAGAAGTGATTAACCATTAATATTAATGGAAAATGAGAAAATAGTTTCATTCTTTTAAATAGGAATATTTAAACCAGAAGATAGATAGTGCATTTGTGATAAAATTCTGAACGCATAATTAAAAATACCAAGGTAGATCTTACACTAGAACAGTTTCTCTGGTGACGGAGACCTCCGATGATATTACAACGCTAATGATTCCATGGCTTCAAAATCACTTGATGTTTCAAAGAGTAACAAATTTATGTAGGCAATTTCACGTAGGAGAGGCCACAAGTAATAAGTCAGACATTCTGTGTAGTGTGCCTAATGAGACCATTAACAATTTGGAAGTGTGTAACCAGTGAGTAAGAGCAGGCTTCTCCAGCGTTGTATTTCCAGTCCCCTGGGCATCAGTCACATGTGCCAGACATTGAAACTGATGAACCTTTTGCTCCTCTAACACCTGCACAAAGTAAAAGCTTAAGATGCCGTGTGAAAAACAGGATTTCATCTGCCAAAGATGATCTAAGTTGAGATATTAATTATTCCTTTGGGAACTGGGTACAGTAAATGCTAACTTGAATACATAAACATGAATTTTTCATATACAAAGCTAGTAGAAGCCACTGAGCTTGTTTAAGCAATCATCAGCATATAATCAAAACTGTTAGATATCAAGATAAATTTTTAGGTCTATGGCTATATTTTGTTGAAAATGTTATATTATTTGAAAGTAGCTCATTTAAAATTCATAAAACTGCATGATGGTTTTTAAATCAGCATTGATTTCACTTGTAAAAAATGCAAAGCACAGTGTTTCCTCATTTGAATACCATTATTTGCTTTCATCATCGTTACATATGAATAATTTCTCTTTAAAATAGTGAGCTCATATAACATTTCTGCAGTTTCTCCTGAAAACAAGTGTGATAGTAAATTCTTCAGTTTGGCCAAAGCTTTGCTATACATCAGAGCTTTATTTTATAACCACATTACTGAATGCCATTTTAAACTTTAGCTTTGGATTATGTTTTCATAGACTCATCTGAATGAAATCTAAAATAAGATGAACTCCTAAATGCAAGTAGGTGATCCTTCCTTTAATCTACATACTTCAAGGTGTTTTCTACGGTATATTAATGTTCTTAGACAACTTTTTCAAATAAGGAGTAAAGGTATTTGATCTAAAAGATAACTCTAGAGTTGTAGATATTCAGACACAATTATTTTCTTAGCAAATTCACTTGAGAAAATCAGTTGAAAGAAGCTCAAAGGCAGTCCACATATATTCACATTCTCTCTCAACTAGTTATACTCAACCCTAATAAATTTAAAAGTATTCTTTGCTTTGAAAGTATGTGAACAGTGTGTCCATCTTATTTAAATGTGTGTTTGGAAGACGTGAATACACTGACTACTTTAAATACATTAACCCCATGGTGAGGATGTTTGTGCATATGTTGAAAGGGTGTACTTAGTTTACAATGAGCTAACTTTTAGTTCTGTAAAGCTATGTCAGAGACATTTAGTATTCTTATGCGTGAAATCAAAGGCAACATACAAATTCAAAATGAACTGAAGAAAATACCATTCTCAGGAGAAAATACCATATACCAAAAGGAATTAGAGTGATATAAAGTGAACAAAGGTATAGGCATAATTTAAACTGATGAATGATCCTCTTAATTCTCAACAGAAATAGACTAATGGGGATTTTCAGTCATAAATTTGATCAGTGATGCAATGATCAGATGAGATCACAGATAATATTCCAAATTGCAAAATAATTGATTCTTAGGAGTATGGAGAGGTTTATAAGGTAATGTATAACTTAGAGACTAAAAGATCATCAGACAGAAGAGCACATCTAGAAGATGAATATAGTGCCTGACCCAAGTCCCAATTCTAAGTATTCTGTTCAAGCTTTCCTGTGCCCGTTTTGAGCTGTGACCACTCCGAGTAGCAGACTTCCTTGCATTTTATACCAGCCTTGTAATGAGAATAAAGTATTAGTTAGAAAGAGCTGTCCAAATGTTCCTAAAATGTGGGCTGTTAAAAGCCCATTCAAGCAGATCAGCTGAAAGCTTTCATGTTACAGTGCGCCTACTCAAAAGCACATGGTAACCGTGATGATATACATTTTCACAGAAATATTTCCACATTGCTCTTTTTATTTCTGAAGTATATTGCATTTCAAAGATAAAAACATAGATGAAACAAAGTTTAATTCAATAAAATTTGAAAATTTTAATTCAATAAAATTTGTTGAAAAAAATGTAGTGAACATATTAATATGGAGCTTCAAGTTTTCAAAAGTGAAAATTATGAAAGCTTTATAAAGCATTTTCAAACCTTTAGTTGCTGCTCAGTTTAGTGGTCACTGCCAAATATGAAAAGGGTCTACTGTGCTTTCATTGTTAGGGAAATGTAATTATTACACATAATTGAAATCAACTATCACATGAAAGTAACAGTATAAAAACCAGGATACTATATGTTGTAATTTATATATATATATATATATATATATACGTACATATATAATTTAAGCACAGAAGGAGGGAAAGAAGAGACAATGTTCAGCCACCAGTGCAATGAAGTGTGTTGTGATTCCTTAGCTATCTGAAATTACGGTCCACAAGAACAGCTAAAGGTAATTGTCAGGATGGGGGTCAGCACAGAACAGTGTCATGAATGGCACTTGTTCATAGTTAAGGAAATTGAGTGAATGAAAGGAAATTTGTACAGGAAAGGACAACATTCCTCAGGGGTCATTGAGTGCCTGGACTATAACATAAGCTCTGTGACATGACAATTATCTACATATTCATATAATAAATTAAAACATTATTAAAATCAAAGCTTAAAAATTTGTACACCTAAATTCAATGTTTCTGACAGCAGTATGTGAGCAATCTTATCCTTATATGGTATTGCTGAAATGATTATGATGCCTTAGAATTTTTAAGATTTGTATCAAACATTTTTAGTATGGCTGTAAAGTTTCTCACACTTTATTTGCTGACAATTATTAAGCCCTGTTTCTCACGCTCCATATAGAGATTTTCTAAATTCTTCAGGTCTTGTTTAATGTTTTTCATTAAAGAACTGCTCTCTACCTTATCTGTACTAATATTGTTTGGAGATTTTTTTCTTCCATTTTAGTCATCAGTTACCAAGCTGTAAGTAGTCTTGCTCCCTACTGGTTAAATGTATCTCCTCAGTAAATTACTAGACATTGCCATCCTTTCTTTAGACTTTTATGCCCTACTCACCTCCAATCAATAACAAGACATACCAGGAACTGTAAGTAAAGCAGGCTATTATGTACAAGTTTTTGCAATTTTGTCTTAAAGTTATTAAATCATAACAGCAAAATAATCTCAAATCTAATTTCTGAAAGAGAAGTCTGCTTAGTGGTACAGTGTGCTAAGTGACACACAAACAAAAATGTTTGAAAACAGATTTTTTTATATAACAATTGTGTTCTCTTTGGGAAAGTGTATTACAAATAGCAGCACAAGTTAAGAGAAGGCAGGAACAATGGAGGGGATCAAAAGGGATGAAAACTTGTTTAAAACAAAAGAAGTATATGCAAAACTTGTATTAAATTCAAAATAGCTCAAGGATGAAAAGTCTGTGTATCCTATCCAAAAGCAGACCTAACGTTCAATTTCACTTACAATCTTTTGTTGATTTGCCTTTTTGATATGGACTGTTAGTATTTATCTTTGTTTAATGTTGGCTTTTCTTTGTCGGATAACACTATATTAACATTAAGACTTTAAATTCATCGGAAGCATCATGCTGAATGACAGATATCTACTTTTTAAAAAGCCCTATGATATATGACATTTACATGAACTGCTCATATTAGACTAAAGATTTTGAAGTTCTATGTGTTAAGACTACATAAAGACCCTTAACCTTGGCATAATGATGTATTTGGTAACTTTATTAGTACAAATTTAGTGTAATTTTCTTATGTAATATATGATGCATAATAATTTTATTTCATCATTTTGGAGGTCAAATAATTTTGAAAAATTTTTAAAACAAGCCAAATATAAAAACATTTTCTTCAAAGAGGAAAATTAAGAGGCAAGCTGGAATAAGAAAATTTAGGAACCTGTTTGGATTCAAAATTTGCCTTCTTATACAGCACGGTTTATCAAAAGTTGGCTTACATTTTACAGTTACATGGCTGTGTGTTTCATAAAATTGGACATAAGAAAATATCAGTTAAATTTAAGAAAATTTATGAAAAATTGTAATCTGAATAGATTTTCTGTAATAAATGTCTTTCATTTTCAATCTGGTTTTTATCCACTATTTCTGCGTGACAAACTCATAAACTGTTCCTGAGTGATGAACTCATAAATGCGAAAAAGAAGAAAAAGAAGGGGGGATAGGAGGGCCAAAAGAAAGGAAGGCAGAAGGAAAGCAAAAAGAACAACATCTGAGGAGTGTCAACAGAATCTATATAAGGGAATTTTTTTGCAGGAAAACAAAAAGACTCACAGAACAGGGAGCCATGAAAAGTCTGTCTGCTGATACAATTCAGTTAAGCAAAATGTACCCAAAGTTCTGACAAGGTTTGTACCAAAAAGAGAAACAAATCTCACAAACTTATACTAATATTCCTGTACAATGTAATTAAATTATTTAAGAGAAAATTCCAACACACGAAGGATAAGTGTTTGTTCTAAATGGATATCCTTCCTATTAAAACAAAAATCTCTTCTTTACTCCCTTACTTTGTATCAGTAAAATAAATATTTCTAGTATCTCTGTATGAGCTTTTAAATTCTCTGTAATATTTATGTTTTGATAAAAAAGAAAATCACCCACAGGGTGCTCTATACATGCCTTATGAAAGTGGGGGGAGGAGAGAAAACAGCCAATAGCATTTCATTGAATAATGTGATCAACCAGGCTCCACCTAAATAAAGTAAGAACTGAACTCGGGCTTCCTATATTTTGGATGTTCCTCATCACCATTATCTGGTGACATTTCACATTCCTTATTGGTATTTCACCCTTGGAAATAAATAGTCTTGTTAATAACATCACAAAGCAGAAGTTTGAAAGTTTCATGGAGCATTCTAGCTTCATCTTTTGAAATGTACATGGATATCCTGGGTTCAACTGAGATTTTTTTACATTCACAGAGACTTTAAGTTAATGAACAGTCTGAAAAATCCATCACCAAGTAATAATCTCAAAATTCTGAATTAAATCCTTATAAATACCCACTATAAATATCTGTCACTCCAAATTATATCTGTCACTAAAAATGATATCTAATTTTAAAATAGTAAAAAGCAAAATATTATTCAAACTATTTCTAAACAAAAACTCCTATTCCCATGGTATACTTTCTTCTACTATTACATGATAGTTTACTTTAGTCTAAACTTTTTACATAAAAAACTGAATCAAAGTTGAGATTACTAAAATGTGCTGTAAACACTTAGATTTGCTGGTTAGTTAGTCTAGTCTAAATCAATAAGAAATGAGCTCTTCACAGCATTGCATTATACTTTCAAAAAGTTAAAGATGAAATCAATGTTTCAAATTCACAAAGATTTCTTACTCTAGAAAAACATTCTATTAAACAAAACATTGCACGATAAACTGTTTGGATACAAAGTGTGTTAAATTAGACCACTATGTAATGATTCCCTTACTGTATTCAGAATAACTATGTCATTATTTTCTGGTGGATAAAAAGCTGGATGTAAGGGTGGTGAGGCATGGAACATGTTGCCCAGAGAAGTTGCCACAGATCCCTGGCATCTCAAGTGTTCAAGACGAAGTAGGATGGAGCTCTGAGCAATCAGTTCTAGTAGGTGGCATTCCTGGCCGTGGCAGGGGGGTCAAAATAGATGATCTTTTAGGCCTCTTCCAACCCAAATCATTCTATACATCAGAAAAGAGTCCCTGTCTGAAGACTAATGATTGAATTAAATTGGTTCATTATTATTCAATAATTGAAGTATTCTAAGTCGAACACAAATGTAAACTTCAAAAGATTTTTGGAAATTTCTTTATTTTCTTCTGTTTTAAAGAAAAACAAATAAAAGATTAAATGTAATCTTGGTAGCTACACATCAGTTACATACCAGTATTGGCCAAACAGCTAGTAAAGTTGCACATACTGACCCCAGTGGTGTAGCCTCACCTTGAATATTGCGTGTAGTTTGGGGCACCACAATATAAGACATTAGGCTAATGGAGAGCATCCAAATGAAGATGGTGCAGGGCCTTGAGAGAAAGCCATATGATGTGGGGCTAATGTCACTTGGTCTGTTCAGCCTGGAGAAGATGAGCCTGAAGAGAGACTTCATTGAAGCCACAACTTCCTTGTGAGAGGAAGCGGAGGGGCAGTCTTCTCTGTGGTGACCTGTGACAGGACCCAAGGGAATGGCCTGAAGTTGTGTCAGGGGAGGTTTAGGTTGAATATTAGAAAAAGGTTCCTCACCCAGACAGTGGCTGGGTACTGGAACAGGCTCCCCAGGAAAGTTGTCACAGCACCAACCCTGACAGAGTTCAAGTAGTGTTAGGACAGTACTCTGGGGCACATGGTGTAATTCTTGGGGATGATCCTGTGTGGGGCTAGGAATTGGATTCCATCCTTTTGGGTCTCTTCTAACTCAGCATATTCTGTGATTAAAAAGAAAGAAGTTCAGTTTCTAGAAGCAGATATCAGCTGAGTAAGACATTTGAATCTTACAATATGTTATAAATATGTTTTACAATTTAAGAGTTATGTGTCAGCTGAATAAGACTTTTCAAGGGCATAAATAACTGAGTTCATATGATTCTCAGTCTCTTAATTATGACACAAACCTTTCTCTGAGTAGGGGGCATGTCAGTATCCTTGAACTATCAATCCGTGTGAGCAACAGCAATGTGAATGTGAATTGTTAGTACGCTTTCTTCATTCCCAAGAACAATCTTCAGTTCAGGGTTCAAATTCAGCCACAGACAAATGTCAGTACTGTAATAATCTGGGCAGTGATTAGTTTACCAAACCCAAGCACAAGGAAATGTTTTAGATGTCCTATTGCAGCTGAAATATCTGCATAGGGCTGGCAGGAATGATCTGTCTTTTGGACGTTGTGGTGGGTTTGCCCCATCTGGATGCCAGATGCCCACTAAAGCCAGTCTGCAGATATCAGTCCCCTCCTCACTTGGGAAAGAGAGAAAAAAGTACAACAAAAGGCTCACAGGTCAAGATAAGGATAGGGAGAGATCAGTCACCAATTGCTGTCATAAGCAAAAAAGACTTGACTTTGGGAAATTATTTGGATTTCTTACCAATTAAATCAGAGTAGGATAAAGAGAAATAAAATCAAATCTTATAACACCTTCCCCCCATATCTTCCTTCTTCCTGGGCTTAACTTTACTCCCAGTTTTGTTTACCCTATAGTGCAGGGGGGAGGTGAAGGGGGGTTTTGGTCAGTTCATTACATGCTATTTCTGTCACTCCTTCCTTCTCAGGGATAGGACTCCTAATACTCTTCCCCTGCTTCAGCATGGGCTCTCTCCTATGGGAGACAGTCCTCCTTGAACTTCTCTAACATGAGTCCTTCACATGGGACACAGATCTTCATGAACTGCTCCAGTGTGGGTCCCTTCCAGGGGTTGCAGCCATTCGGGAACGGAATGCTCCAGTGTGTGTCCTCCTTGGGGTCACAAGTCTTGCTAGCAAACCTTCTCTCCACAGTGCTACAACTCCTGCCAGGAGACTGTTCTGGTGTGGGCTTCCAACAGGATCAGACCATCTTTCGGACATCCACTTGCTCTGACACAGGGTTCTCTAGGAGCTGCAGGTGGATAGCTGCTTCTGAATGGACCTCCATGGACTGCAGGGGCACAGCCTACCTCACCATGGTCTTCACCATGGACTGTTGGGGAATCTCTACCCTGGTGCCTGGAGCACCTTCTCCTCCTCCTTCTTCACTGACCTTGGTGTCAGAGCTTTTTATCTCACATATTGTCACTCATCCGACTGGCTGAAACTGTGCAAGATTTCCTTCTCTTATTAAATCTGATATGGCAGAGGCATTACCGCTGTTGCTGTTGGGCTTGGCCTTGGGCAGTGGCAGAATCACCTTGGAGCTAGATGACATTGACTCCATCAGGCCTGGGGAAAGCTTCTGGCATCTTCTTACCAAATTCACCCCTATAGCCTACCCACCACCACTCCACTTCTGAAACCTTGCTATGCAAATAGAAACCTAGGCTTTTTAACAGCAGCTGGAGGTCAAGAAATATCTAAAATGTCACTATACACTTATAGCTACAATAAGTCCATTCTTTTTTTTTTTAAGTCCATGTTTCTCAATTAACAAATTAACAAATAAACAAATTACATTAAATTACTTTCACTAGGGCCAGAAACATATACTTTTATAGAAATTAGTATTCAGGAAGTAAGAGTTTGTATTCTTCCTGCTAACCCTTAGACAACAACCTCTTAGGTTTTAACCATGTAAATCATGGAATCATTACGGTTGGAAATGGCCTCTAAGATCACTGAGTTCATCTATTAATCTAGCACCACATGTTCACCACTAAACCACGTCCCTAAATGCCATATCCAAATGTTTTTCTGAACACTTCATGGGATGATGATTCCACCACTTCCCTGGGAAGCCTGTTACAGTGACTGAACATGCTTTCAGTGCAGACATTTTCCCTAATATCCAATCTAAACGTCCCCTGGTGCAACCTGAGGCCATTTTTCTTGTCCTATCACTTGACACTGGGGAGAAGAGACCAACTTCCACCTTGCTACAACCTCCTTTCAGGTAGCTGTAGAGAATGATAAGGTCCTACCTGAGCATCCCTTTCTCCAGGCTAAACAATCCCAGTTCCCTCAGTCACTCCTCATAAGACTTGTGCTCCAAACCCTTCATCAGTTTTATTCCCTTCTCTGGTCTTACTCCAGCACCTCAGTGTCTTTCCTGAATTGAGGGTATGATCTTATGCCAGCTCCCTCATTACCCTTGAATGGATCCATCTGGCTCCATAAACATGTTCATCTCTAGGTGGAGTAGAAGGTCATTAACCATTTCCCCTTGGATTATGTGGGCTTCATTCTTTTTTACTTCAGGATTGATTTTAAAGACAATAAAGCATTAATTCATGGTCAAAGTTAGAGAATGTTTCAAATAAAAGAAAGATAATAGTAACTTATGTTTGCCTACCTAATCAGAAATTGATCTATTATCATTTTTTGTAATCCCTAAACTTGCTAAACTTTAGATTTTACTAAAAATGATTCATAATTTCTCTTCATATTTGGAGTGTCTTCCTGTATGAATAACGAACCTTCCCAACCCCCAAATTGAAGTTATTAGGAGAGATTTAAGTAAAATTATTTTACTTGTGTGAGAATGTAATGGAACAGTTATTTACTGAAAGATAGTGAATAAAATTTGTGTTCTAAATGGGGATTTCTCTGATTTTATTCTGTCATGCAAATATTTTTTAACTGTTACAATTTTTATCTCTCTGAGTCCTAACAACATGCATTGTTGTAAAAAGATACCAAAATGGAACTACTTGTAACATTTACCCTAAGAAAATAAAAATTTTGGCTGATGTATATTTCTTTTGTGAAGAAATAACCATTATAGAATTCATGTATTAACTCTTAAGTGATTTTTTAAGCACCATCCTGCCCCTTCCCCTGCCTCATTTTGTTTCACTTTCAGAGCTCGTATACAACTACAAGTATTCCCATTTTTCATATTACATTATGACTAAATCTGCTGTTTGCTATTGATTTTATTCATAGCTCCTGCATGCAATCCTACTTCAAAAAGAATACATATTTTTAATGGGATTCAAAGAAAATCACGGATCCAAAGTTTGATTCTATTTCAAGATACTTTTTGCTCATCTTTTAATATTTAAAGGTCAAGCAAGAAATATAATTCAGTACAGCCTGTATACTTTTCATTTCTGTAAAGTCTCAGAAAAAGAAAAAGTAATTAAATTAAAGTGAGAAGAGTCAATAGAAAATATCGAAGAGCCTGAGGAGACATAACTTCAAAGAATAACAAGCAGCTCAAAAGAAAAGAAATGGGCTTAATAAAGAATTCCTAAGCATGACGAATTAGGAGGAATATTCAATCTTTTTTAGCTCTATGAAGTACTATAAAAAAAAAAAACACAACAGAAAACAAAGCCAGAATCATATATATATAAATATATGCTTATTTTAGAGTTTCAGTTCTATGAGAGTTTACTTATATGAAAGGTGCCTTAAACATATATTATTGTTTATTTCTGTCAGTTGTTAAGAAAAGCAAATACTCTCTGAATTTATTTTAAACCTTTATCATAGCAATGAAGAGCATAAAGTCAAAATCTAGTCTGAGCTTCACAAGAAGCAGAGTTTGGTGTGTTGTCAGTTTTTTCCCTCCTAAATGTGATGAACAACATGTGCTAGATAACAGTCATGAACTTGTATCCTGTGGTAATTTTTCCTTATATCATTTTATAAATTGCCTGAAGCAGGTGTTCCCACTGTTTACACAGCTTTGGTGATGAAACTATTTAGACACAGTGTAATATAAGGAGGGTAATTCTGATAGCTCCCAAATCGCCCTCATCATCCCTTCCAACAAAGTTTTATTTACCTTTGATTTATCTAGGGCAGTCCTGATAATCTTCAGGCTAAAGTCTGAACATACAGCGCTCCAGATATGGTCTCAGTGCTGAGCAGACAGGAAAGATTACAACCTTGACCTGCTGCCAACACTGCCTAAGAACCCATCATACTGTTGCTTTCCTTTCCATGACTCTCATTTTTGCTGGCTTATGGTCAGCTGGTCCACCAGAACCTCAAGGTTCTCTGCAAAGCTGATTTTTCAAGTTATTCGGCTTCCAGTGTGCACTGGTGGCAATAAGCAACAGTTATAAAAAGATTCAATTTCTCTTACTTCTCAACAATAAACTGGAAGAGCCTATAGAAACTACGGGGTCATAAAAGTCTATGCTACCCATGAATACCATTTCTACCCGCACATATTAAAATGTTACATTAAAAACACTGGTTTTCTTTAGGAATTTTTCTTTCTTCCACTTAAGAAAAAATTTCTGACAGAGATCCTCTTGCCTGTTGCTCCTAAAAATGCAGTGACAAAGAATAGCAACAAAGTGAAAGGACTGGGAGCCATGACTTATGAGAAGCAGCTGAGGATATTAGGTTTGTTCAGCTTAGACAAGAGGAGGCTGAGGGGTGAACTCATTGCTGTCCCCAATTTCCTTGTGAGATGGACCAAGAGGGAGGTGCTGATCTCTTCTCTCTGCTGTTTAGCAGTAGGATGTCAAGCAATGGCTTAAAGCTGTATCAGAGGGAGTTCAGATTGGAACTGAGAAAAAAGGTCTCCATTGAATGGGTGGTCAAGCACTGGAAACCTCTCAGAAAGTGATCAAAGCCACAAGCCTATCAGTCTTCAAGAAGTATTTGGACTATGCTCTTAGTTAAATGGTTTAACTTTTAGCTTGCTCTGTGTGAAGTCAGGAGTTGACTCAATCCTTGTGGGTCCTTTCCAACTTAGGATAACCCATGATTCTATGATTTTCTAATTTTATTTATTGAAGAGGAGATTTTTTTGTTTGGTTCTTTTTTTTTTTCCCTACTTCAGCAATGTACTTAAGAAATAGTGATGTTACTGTAATCTCTCAAAAGTGCAGTCCCAATTCTCAATGACAAAAATTCCTAAATTAGTCTTCTTCACTATTATATTTACTTGAACTTCAAATGTATTGATTTAATTTTAACTTTGACCTTAATTTAATTACTGCACTTATTAACCAGTAATCTATGTAATAATAGGTTTTAAATTGCCTTAAGAATGTACCTGCTTAAGGGAATATTTACTTGGTTTTAATTTGAAATTGCATCTATAAGTGTTACTTATTTGTCCTATTACAATATGTGTAATTAATTCTGATAAAAAGTAGATAATTTGGAAGTACTTATCAGTGCTTAACAGGTAAGTCATAAAACAAATTGCTTTGAATTTCTTATAAACTACTTCGGACAGCCATTATAAGCAGTAAGCAATATGTATTTATTTCCATTTTAATATTATTTCAACCTACTAAAACTTCACTCTATTTTGAGCTGTGAATTTAAAACATGTTGATTGTCCAAGTCATCCACATAGCTCATTTACTAAAACCATTTGAAAATAATTATGATAAAGGTCATCTTGAAATTATGAAGATTTTTTTTCTTTAAAAGGAATTAATATACTTGTATTTTAGAAAAATATGGCTATCAACATAAGTGAAGGAAGGTATCCTTACAGTGGCCAAGAGATAGGGAAAAATTATTTCATTCATTGTTACAGAAAGACTTACTTTTATGCTTTTATTCTTTTCACCCTTTTACTCAAGAAAAGAGCTAGCACGATTTGCAAAGCAATTGTAAATTTAAGTCAAGTTTCCAGTTGTTCTAACAGGTGGCTACTGGTTTTTAATTTTTCTCACTTTGTATGTAAGTTAATTTTTAAATTCACAATGAGATATATCTGTGTTTGCATTTAGAGGATAAATATGCTCCGGTTTGTAGCATTTACTTTACAGCAGGGTTCCTAACATCAGTGTTATCACTACACCAGCTTACACAATATGTGACTAATAAGGAAATTTATTTTGAGACAACAGTGTGTATCTTTTCATAGACTAATGAACTCACATGTACACACAGTAACAAACTGTAGCTAAAATCCCAAATGAAATCCATGACCAAACAAAGGAAAAATCTTTTGTACTTATATCTAAGTAACAAAAAGGAATGAAAATCTTCTCCTGTTCATGACACAAATGTCAAATGGCTAATACAAATAGTTTTCTTATGTAAGTGATCCTAATTATCAGGAAAATATTAATTTTTGTGGGATTTTTATTTTCAGGGGGTTATGATCTCCTCCTCTCCCAAGGAAATGTTAATGAACTTTGTTCAGGAATGGCTAAGGGAAGCCTTTGGATTCTACAGAGGCCTGTAAAGAAATAACCAGTATTCTTGGTTCCCCAGTGCAAAAATCAAACTCAAAAATGCTACCAGTTCCTAATAACAAGTAAAGCAGAGAGATCTTGCAATAGGGACTCTGATACTACTCCTTTATACAAAAGTTCTCCAAGTACTGGTCTACAGAATATTTTTGTAATTTCTCTAAAGTCAAAATTGCCCTTAATTCTTTCTGTGAAAAGCAAAGGAATGAAGTAAAAGCATTTCTTGAATTCCAGAATAATCTCTAATATACTGACTGTTTCAATGAAGATGATTTTCAGTAAAGACCACATTAAAAAAATTATCATATTTATCATATTTGTATGTGATTATATGTACATTATTTGTATTTATTTTGATATCTCGAAAAGCATAAGGAAATTAAAAACAATAAAATCAATGCTTTTTTAAAAAATAATGATGGTTATTTTCTGAAAATATTTTAAGTTTCTGGGAAAGTACAGAATTCTTTGACTTAAACTCCTGAAGACTGCAGTGGATCTTTCCTTCAAACGAGATGCTAATTTACAGAACTGAGAAGGAGTCATAGACTTCTTTGCACCACTTCTTTTCTCTTTCACTTTTATGCTGCATTCACTTTCCTTCTTGAATGTGTTCCCATCCTTCACAGGATGGCTGCAGCATTTCAGAAGACCTGCCACTGGTCACTCCTGAAATTAGTAAGTTATCAACATTCTATTTCTGAATTTTTGAGAACTTTTCTTCATGGTTTGCATCTCCTCTCCCCTGAAAAATCTGTTAAATGCAATCATGTGAACTATTATGCATAGCACTAAGGGAATTACAATTATAAACAATGCTTGTAAATGAGTATATTTCTTCAGTTATCAATGTCTGCATTACGAAGTAGTAACATTAATTTTTTGCTGAATAATTAATTTAGTGTAGTACTGCCAAAGAAATGCTCCTGTCGTGTATCAGCCAGTCAGGATTCCTCAGAGGTCCTCAGTGCTGAACAAAACACAAGAGATCCTAAATAATTTTCCCATTACAGAGAAGAAGAAGAAAAAAAAAGGTCATATTAAGGGAAAACCAGTTAAGCATTATCTGAGCTCTTATTGTTCAAATAATATTTTAAATAGATATGAAAACGAAAAGAATATAAAATTGTTATATGTAGAAGGCAGAATAGGCCTCACTTAAACTGTCTTATACATGCCTCCATAATTATGCACTAGAATTAGTTTACTTGAGCATACAATAAAGTTTAGAGTCAGTGAGCTGGAACATCCTGATTCAAGTAATGTGGCTTCTGTACTACAGCATAACAGTGATGTTTTTCTCAGTTCTGACAGAGTAGTGGAAGACTTCTAACTGTACTGGTATTTGATCAGTTTCCCATAGTCCATAATTTAATTTTAAAAGTGTGAGACAAACTACAGTGAAGAGCAGATTCGACTGTATGATAATTATAGACATATACAGATAGCTCGGTGAGAACGACAGGATTCTTAAAACAGCAGATGAAAGAGGTAGGTGACTGAACATGTCATTCAAAGGAAAAGAACAAAGATAAAGTGGGAGATCACAGAATATCCTGAATTAGAAGGGACCAACAAAGAAGATCAAGTCCAACTCCTGGACTGATCTATCTGCTGATAGGCAAAGAACAGTAGAGGGCTTATGATATAAATCCATTTCATGCTATAAAACCTTTTTTTTTTTCTTCAAGAAATAGTTCACATAGGAATATCTCCAAACTGTTACAGACCTCTATTGACTTAAGTCTGCCATTGTGCTAGTAGAAATTTCTGTTAACATGCATTACAATGTCAAGACTTGGATTGTAATTTAGGGACTTGCACTTCTGGGAAGGCCTCAAGAGGACAGAAACAGAAATAATGAAGACGCAAAACAAAATAACAAACACTAGAAGAAAGTGATGACTGTATTCTGTCTCAGCAGATCCAGGTCTATAATCAAGTTCATGTCAGACTTAGAAGTTAGAGGAATCAAACTCGCCTAATAATAGTGCTGCCTGTAACTTGTCAAGCTATTTCTACATCAATTAACTTCTTTCATTAAATTAAAACACCAAAGGGGACAACTTAGCTGATATAAAATCTAAGAACCAGAGTAGCCTTTTCCCAGTGATTTATCTGGTTCAATTAGAGTAAGCTGTTTGTGCTATAGAAAGCTCAAACAAACAGATATTACAATAATTGCAAGTCTCAAGTTTTCTTCCAGTGGCCTAGCAGGCTTGCTGTTCCAAGAAAAACATAAGGAAAAGAAACTTAAGATATTTATTAAGGGAATTAAGAGGAAAAAAAGAATGTACTGGTATGTGATGCGGTAGAAAAAAGGAAGACTAAGAGGAAAATATTATGGAACTATGAATATAGGATAACATTGAAAACAGGACTGTGAAAAGATATTACTGTAGTAAAACATAATGGAAATGATACTTATGTCAAAGGTAGCACACGAAGAGGAGGTCATATATCAAATGGCTCGAGACATTTAACAAGTCACTTGATAACAAGTGTTTTGTAAAACTGAAAAGGATAAATGTGTCTGAAATTCTATGCTGATTTTACTTTCTTATTAGAAGGTTAATGTTTTCAGTATGACATCAGAAATTTCTTTGCTTGGAGCTTAGTAAGTTAAATAAAGTGACAAATTTTTTCTTTTGCAGGCCTATATTTAAAAACTACTGAATAGTAAACCCACTAATATAAAAAAATACTACAAATACATGATATGCCTGATTTTTTTTTTCTGCTAATGTTTGTCATTAAGGCTGTCCAGGCAACCAGCTGGAGCACCTGCAATATATCTAGAGTGTTCTGAGCTTTTTTGCCTCCTACTTCCATTATCTGTATCTTCTCCTTCTTCTTGAAAGACATTTCCCTTGCAACAGAAAAATGTATACTTCTTAGAAATATATGAAAAAGAATATGAGAAAGCTTCTGTGTATGCTTAGAATAGTGTTGTGGGACCAGAGACATTTGTGTTTCAGTTGTCATTCTAATTAATGTTCACTGGGAAGTACTTCATCACCGAAGCAAGATCAGGTATATCACACTGGTGCAGGTACATAAATAAGTGCTCTAAACATGGAGAGAAAAGAAGTCTGATGTTTCTGTTCTTTTTTGTTCTTCCTTCCCATTCTGTTCTCTTCCTACACCTCCAAATCTTGCCATTCAATAAATATAAATTGGAATTTACAATTGCACTTTGATTGGACCTGATTGCCCAAATATAAGTACTAGCTACTAGTTTCTATTTGCCAGTAATTTCTACTGGCTTATTTTACCTGGCACCATTTACTGGTCCAAAAAACCCCTGTAGCCCGTATCGTATCTCTCAGTTATAAGTGGAGGTCTGAACCACCCTTGGATACAACAGACGGTGTTAGGTAGATTTTTTTAGGTAGGTGAACAGTTTATTGATGAGAAAGAGAAGATTATGAAACAGATTACATAGCCAAAGGAAGAAGGGGCTTATTCTTGGGCACTCACTATCTCTACAGCAAAAGAGATACTAAAATATATTGTTTCTAATGGTTCTTAAGTTGTTCCTGTAGGCATATTAAAACACCTTAAAATGCATATAGTTTAAGTACAGTATTACTAGACATTAGTTTGGTGTTTTGTATTAAGAAATCAAATGAGAAGCAAAATAAGTAATTACACAAGGCAGCAAGAACCAGAAACCTTTTCTGAGAAAACAACTTTCCAGTATATGTAATGGACCCAGAGAGGCCTTGGTACAGTACATAATAATACGCAGTGGCTTAATCAGCTGTTTCTTGACAATAACACAATGGAAGGATAACCTAATTGATAAGCCCAAGACCTGCTTCATTTTTAGTCAGTTTAACTTGACAAAGTGTTTTACTTGAATGGCCAAGAACTTGTTTTATATTTTACTTGTCTTCATTTATTTTTTTATTTTATTACTAAGCAATTTTTAGGTACAAACAGGCACACAAAATCCACCACTTGGATCAAGGCACTTTTCTGAGTCTTTAAAATGGCTGACATGGTTTTCACTATCATTAAAAACCAATTCATTAAGGAATTAAAATTTGGATCAGAAAGTATAATAATTTCCAAAAGAAATATACTGCAAAATAATAACAATGTCTGTGTATATTATTAATAACACTGATTTTATTCTTTATTTTCTCACAATAAAGATCCACATATTTCTACATTTATCAAATTGAAAAATATTATTACCTATAATGTTCTTCCCATTTATAAGATTACTTCTGTGACAATAATTCATTACTGGGGACCATTATTTTTTGTTGCAAAAATTGTCTTTATTTAAGTAACATCCATGTTACAGGTTAAGAAAAAAACACTTCACCCAAACCCACATCTAGCTTCCTTTAAAATGACTTCATGATTTCCAAAAAAGGGTGTGAATTATAAAAAAACCAAAATCTATGTCTAGAAAGATGGTAATTGGTGAGTGATCTCTCCCGGTCCCTCCCACTGAAATGGAATATTGGAGGAGGAGGATTTTTTAAAATTTCAGTAAGTCAGACTGAAATCAAATGGCACAGGCTTTCAGTCAAGGTACTCTACTGAATTACAGAAAGCAGAAATTTCTGTAGTTTTAGTTAAAATTCGTAAATTAATTTCATTTCTTTTCTGTTCCGCATTACCATTTCTCATGGGAGAAAGCTATATATAAGAGGAATTTTTCCTATACTTTCTTTAAGGCTTACTAAGGTAGACGTTCTCTGAGACTGCTTATTGGATAAGACACTGGGTAGAAATAAATGTAGACTTTTAATCGTGTGCTTACTTACCCAAAATAGTGAATTGAGAGTATGTACCCAGGTACTCATGGCAGGGGCTGAGGAGTGGCCCCTGTGAGGAGGGGCCAAGGCCACCCTCTGCTGCACAGAGATGGCTTCAAATGGCTCCAAGGGACCCACCACAGGACACAGCTGAGCCCCTCAGACAACCTGGTGGCATCTCAGTGAAAATGTGTTTAAGAAAATGGCAGAAGCAGATGGAACAGAAAGAGTGAGAAGCATCCAAGGGAACACTGATTAAGGTGTCAAGGCCATCAGACATTATCATTGAAACTTTTAAATGATTTTGCCCCACTGTAAATTGTAGCTAACTTTCAGTAGGGCTGTTTTGCTGACTGCATGTTCACCCTCTGAGCTACCCTGACAGTCAGGGTCAAGACTATATTATCTAATACTGTAGGGTCATTTACTCTTGAGAAATTTTACAAGCTCCAGCTGAGGAAAATGAGCAAAATGTCACATCGGTCATTCTCCTACACCATCAAAATTAGGTATCTGCATCAATGCCAAATGCATCATATATTTCAATTACCCTTATTGCTGTTCTGTCACATGTCAAGGATACAAATATCCTTACTTATGGATTGTGTGTTGCTATTTCTTAAGTTATCTCTCTATACCTGAGAACTGCAAGGTCAGAACTGCAGTGACAAGTAAAATTGTTTATGTGCAATATTAATTAAACTTTTCAGCTGAATAGCTATTAGTTCTGTATGACATCATAGCCCATTCATCATTATTCATTTGCCTTTTATACTTCTGGCAAGATAAAGCAATCTTAAATCAAAACTTAACAGCTATGAGATGAAGTGAATCTATGCTACGGTTTCTTAGACCTCTTAAAATTGTGCAGTGCTTTTTGACTCTGCCTAAGCTTTATAGGAGAAAACACTGTTATAAGATTTTTGTTTCTCTTCCTTTCAAGGATGAAAGCAAAGTTCTTGAAAGCAAATGGACAGAAATAACTAAGTTTAAGGGATCCATTCATACAGCTTCTAAATTATCTATATTATGATAGACTCGAGTCTCTTTATATATTTATATTTATATATATATATACACATATGCATATATATATATATATATATATATATATATATATATATATATATAACAGACTATGCAAAAGCTATTGGAAACAAATTTTGAATGTCTTGACCAAAGAACTTTTCTATAAAACATATGGTTCTTCATTTACTTTTAATTCATTTTAGTTATGTTATACAAATCACCAAGGCCTCATTTCAGCAGAGAGATGAGCATTTCAGTGCCCCTTATATTGGATACTCTACTGATGATTCGTTTGTAAAACTCCTCATAGTTGATAGAAAGTATTGAACAGCAATAATCTTGAGAAGGACAACTGGATTTTTGCTCTGTCATGGATCTCTGGAAGTGTTTAAACCTTTTACTTCTTTAATTTTTTCATATTCCATTGCCTTCTAATCCACTGTCAGTGAGAGCAAGTTAATGTAACAAGTAAATAGTTGAACACAAATATTAAAATATGTTTTAAAAGAATCTTTGAATTATTTAAAAAAAAATCTACCTATTAGCAACAAAAACCTTTTGCAAGTTTCATATTTTTCTATCTAACAAGGAGGTTTTAATCACTTCTGGTACTAATGGCACTGCATTTAAAAATCCTGATCTTCACTATAAATGTTTGATATTTCGTAATCCACTCTTCAGGAATACATTTTAATGTGTAAAACCTTCCTTTAATTGAAAATCTTTATTTACCTCAACAGCAGTTATTCTTCATCTTTCAATCTTCACAGATATGGAAAGCTATTTGCTTCTTTACCAGGTTACCAGAAAATACTGCTATTCGCATTAGAAAAGATTTGATTTTCTGTATTTTCTTTGGCAACTGAAACTTCTTTTCCTCTTTTGTTCTCGTGCTCCATGATACTGGTTACCTTGCTACATGACAATTTTAACGTAATTTAATGACCTAGAAATTAAACAGATTTAAATTGTCGTTAAATGAATATACTTATCTGAAGTCAGCTACAAATATTACATTTGGGCAAGTTTCCAGAATCTTATCTGGACAGTTGTTTGTAATTGCATTCATACAAAATTTCATATATAATCATGGAACCATATATTTGGATGATGTTTTTTCCTTTTCATCTAAGAAAGAATAGAAGTAAGAAATTATTCTTCAGTATTATAATTTTGTCTTACCTCAATATTTTATTTAGTTTTATAAAAGTTATAAAAAGCAGTACTTTTCCCATCTGTCCAATGTCTTTGCATTACTTAAAAAATAAAGTGTAAATCAAAATAGATAACAATAGCTCCTAGAAAAGTCAATTTGTTTAGCCAAAAGACTGACAAATTTTGTACTAGCCTTAATTTTTCCATCTATTTATTTTATAATACACCACTTTAATATTCAGGGATGTCGTGGTAAAAGTGGCATTCTAGTATTTCAGGACTAAACTATGGGAGACAGCTGAAAATGTCTATTTGGAAATGCCACACTTGTGAGTACAACCTTTCTATGAGTTTCTATGCAGAAATGCATCTTATCAATTCTGCATTTCAGTAGCAAGATCTTCAGACTGTTTCTAAAAATTGATTACTTACATTAAGCCTTTTTAAATGAAACTCGTTTTGCTAAATATACTTAAAAATTCTTTTTTATTCTGGCAATATTGCTTTCAGAAGCAACTAAGTCATTTGTGTTCTCACTATTTCTAATTTGCAAGCCCAAAAAATCTCAATGTGAGAGAGAAATTCTCAGATGTTATGCCCTATTTGGTAACATGCAGAAAATCAGATGCAGTGAGGAAAGAGACAGGTTTGTTTCCAAATATTTGATACAAATCCAAAGCCCCTTAAGCCTGAATTTATTTGGCAGAACAAACAATAGGAGAATAACATTTCCAAGACTGTGCTATTTCCCTGTGTGCTTAATTATTTTTGGTTATTGATTTTTGCTGGGAATTTTTAAAATTTGTTTAATTTGTTTT
Source organism: Pyrocephalus nanus (assembly GCA_038380795.1). Classification (NCBI taxonomy): domain Eukaryota; kingdom Metazoa; phylum Chordata; class Aves; order Passeriformes; family Tyrannidae; genus Pyrocephalus; species Pyrocephalus nanus. Next base: position 52,467,275 of record CM076264.1, on the reverse strand, counting down.
TTTTTTTTTCCTTTTTTTTCTAGAGCAAAGTCACCTAAACAATTGTTTTAGATGTCAGCTTGTTTTACAGAAAGCTGTGGATTTCTAATACCTACATCATATTAGGCAAAACCAATCAGTAATGTCCAATTTACCAGTTTCAAGTGTTCTTTTCTTAATCCATGTGAAAATGTCATTTAAAAAACAAAACAAGCAAACAAACAACAAAACAAATAAAAAACCCAAACAAAACAAAATCTATGAAAATTTTTGCTCCTGAAGTCTTCCAGCAGGCAAGTGGAGCCTCAGATCTGCATACATCTATGAATTTTGCTCAACTAGACTGCAAACTATGGCTTCCCTTCAAGATCTGTTGTCAGATGGACTAATAGAAATGGCCACAGAAGAAAGAATTCTTATTATAAGAGTTCTTCTTATTCTCATAATGTATCATGAACCTGTCCCTCCAAAAATGTTTAAAGGGTGTGTTATAATATTTGTGAAATAATAAGATTCAGTTGTTCCAAACAGTTTTCAAAGAATATTTGTCTCCTAGTGAGATGTGTAAATCTCTTAATGTTTTAATTATTTTTCTTTAGCAGAAAAAAAAAATCCACCACTTATTTTATGTAAAACACTACAGAATATTTTTTCTTAATCCTAAGTACAATTCTTAAACTTTCTGGAAATTAAAGATTTCCTGCTGCTTATAAAATAAGATGGTAGCAATCAGCAAAATTCAATACTCCCAGTCATATCTCTTAGACTTGTCTTTATGTTGTGCACAATATCCTAATTTTATCAACAGAAACATAACTGTGTTGGCAAGGTGTTCTGTAGTTACCAATTCTGCATATGCATTTAATAGTGTGGCCCGTGAAACACAAATGTCACTGTTTAGTGAATAGCAAACAGGAAATTTTAACTTCTATAAAATAAATATGATATTCTATTTTAGATATTTTACCTTGCAGATAAGTTTAGTAGATGACACTCCAGAACTGTGGTTTTAAAGCTACGTAAAAATGGCACAATGATGACACAGAAAGATTTTATCTAATATAAGTACCTTTTAAGTTTATGAATTCTTTTCCATTGTTTTGAGGCACTTTTTTTTAAGGATTGCTTGCTATAGCAGCTGTGGATGTGCAAGGGCATGTGTAGAAAAACATTACCAATTTCAGAAGTTATTTAATCTTTTGAGTGGAAATAATTATGGATGGATAGTGAAAATTATTATAGAAATGTTGAAGTTCTCTTAAGTCTTTGGATAGAAGATGAAGTAGTACAAATAGGAAGCAGAAAAAAAAATAGCTGGAAAAAAATAAGCTGATTTATTTAAATTTTTATCTCTTCACATGGATTTCTGCCATTTTTGTTTCTAGATTGCAAAAACACATGCATTCAAAGCACTTCATGATACACAGAAAAACGAAACAGAATTTGAGTCATCCAAAACAATACTTTTGTAGCTTTTAGAACCATATTCATTTGTAATACGTTTGTATTTACAAATATTTACAAAATATTACATCCAAAAATCTACACAGAAAACCTCTAAATAAAGCACTTACATGAAAGCTGTTTGTGTTATGAATAAATATTTATATTTTTTTTCTTCCTTTCATATGTAAACAGCCTATAGGAGGCTTGCTTCATTTTGATGGGAGATTATCTCCCTGCAAACAGTGTACTTTTCAAAAAACACAGAGGTGTTAAAATAAATAAAAGTGAAGTAACAGAAGAACAAGGGATGCAATCTCTGGTTATGTAGAATCTCCCTGCAGTAGACCATAATCCTTTAGCTGTAAGAGACTGCCCCATATCCTCTGCAATCTTGAAGCCATCTACTCCTAACACTGGCTGCTGGTTCTCCTTCTTGTGTGATGTGAGATCATCGGGTACATGTCTCAGTGGCAGTATTGTATTTTCACTTAATTTCAGTTTTCTTTGGGTGAAATTGGAGCTGGAAAACGAGTGTTGTAACCTAGAGCAAATGAACAAAGGCTGAATACATCTTTCAGTTGATGTCAATCTATTGAAAGGCCAGTGAAAAATTTGCATCTATAGCATGTCAATATTTTAGTCCTTCGCAATCTCTTAAAATTACTTGGACTTAAATAAAAATCGTTTGTTGGAATGGTTTTTCAATTCATGAAATCTATCATACAAAGTAAACCCCAATAAGCAGAGTTATTAGTACCCATTCACAGACAGAAATGTTCTAATGCAAAAAACTGTTTTAAATGTCAATTTAGACTTTAAATGTCTAGACAGATGCTTAGACCAGTTGTAAGACAGATGCTAAGATTCTTCACTTTTAAGGCAACAGGTATTTACAGACTACTTGATACAGAACAAATTTTTTTCAAATTGAGCTTAATGCAGTTGAGGAAAATAATGCTCTTAATTAATCCTTATTTTGAGAGTGAGAAGTATGTCTCTTGTCACCAAACACGGCTTTAAACAGATTAAAAGAGCAATAAAACAGAATGCCAAACCACTCATATCATCATGGGTTTACCCACAATTTGTTTGTTCATTAAACTTACTTAAAATAAATTAAAATTTTAGATTCCATATGAAGTTGAAAGACTTGACAAATCCCAGAATAAACAAATATAGCCAATTAAAATTCAAGAAAGAAAGACAATCAAATAGAGGGAAAAAAAAATGAGTTGCATTTGCTTTTCAAAGTAGCTGACTATATCTTGCTTCTGTCATTTTAGACCCAAGACCAATTCTTCAAATTCTTTTTGAACTAACATGCATTTTCTTTTGTCTCCCTTAGAATTTCCTTCTTTACAGATACCTGTTTATCTGTAGAATAGGGACAGTGCCTTTACCACTTATAGGTCAAAACACTAATAAATAGCTTAAAAGCTTAAAAGTTTATAAGTGGTCATTGACTATTTCAGCACCAGCTAATTCCAAAATGATACATGAAAAAATCTTTAGATTGGGTATTTCCTTTACCCTCCTCTTCTTCTATAAACTTCAGTTATAAATACCAATATTTCCCTTGAAAATTTACATCCATGATTCTGTCTACATTAAAACCAGAATTACATTCTAAGGTATGGTTCAAGATCAGCTCCTGCTTACTCAAACTGAAGTGGTCTTTGAAGCAAGAGATAAACCATATATTCTAACTGCTTTTATAAATTTTACCTCAGAAAGGTCAATGTGTATACATAGAAAATAAAAAATGTACCATCTTACACTACTGGAAGAGATTAATCACACAAATTTCAAGACATCAGAAAAAACCCCAAACTCTGTGATGCAATACTGTGTTTTCAAGCATTATTTTTAGTAGCCACAATTGTTCAAAGAAGTGTGTGTTTCACTTTTTTTCATAGGTTTGGCACTGTTTGTCATCATTTACATTTTAAAGAATTTGCCTTTTTTTTTTTTTTTCCACAGTACCTGCAGAAGTTGTGTGAAAAATTAAGTAGTCAAATGGATACATTATTTTAGCTTTTTACATGTATTTCATTAAGATCATAATGCTTTATACTGCATTTTCCATTGCCAGAGGCAATCTAATATACCTATCCCTTCCTTACCACTGATCATTTATAGACAAATTTAATAGTTTCCTCTAAGAACTCTCTTAAATTATGAATCAGAAGTCTCTTTTACTTGCAGTAGATTTTTGGACGAATAAGTCAGATGGCGGATGCATTTAAATTCGAGGTATAGCACTTACACTCATATTGTTTACAAAAACAGCTCCCTAAAAGGGCACAGAATTTAGGTAGGCAAAGAGGGTCAAAAGATGCATTGTTATTGACCTGTGTTCCTGTATTTTACCACTACACCAGAGAAGAGTGTGAGTAGTGCTGAATGCTTTTGAAATTCCTGGTAAAGGAATTATTCTAAAATGCATATCTGGATCTAGTCGTTCCAAAGTCTTTGAACAAAGCCAGCACCATCAAGTTATAAAATCAGAACTCTCTTCACTGATTTTAAGCCAAAATCTACGAAAGTCAAGACAAGTCAGCACAGTTGAATTTTAGTAGATGAATTTCATGTGAATACATATCCATTCATGGAGTTGTTATGAATTTGCACATAATATACAAATTTTTCTCCTCTCAGAGCAGCAAAAATATTTCTGCACATCATATACAGAGTGAAGTGTCAGCATCCACCATTTTAAGAAGGGATATTCAAACTTAATATATATACTGCAGTTCTGTAGCTTGTCACTCTTAGACAAATGAGAAGGGTCTAGATACATGAATGTTCTATTCTTCATATATATATTTAGTATTTCACAGAACTTCCTAACTATAAATTATGAGAACGTGCCTGTCAGTGATCAAATGGAAAACACACAATTAGTTCATTTTATTTTTGTGAATTCATCAGAATGAGTTCAAAATTCATACAAAATGTATCATAAACCATGGTATTCTGTGAGATTATTTACTATAAAATCTTTTGCCCTCTCTATTTGTTTGTATATTACCTAATTTTTCTAGTACACCTAGTGTGATTTAACTGTTCCTGTATCTTTTATATAACAAACAAATTCACTAGCAGTATCAGAAAGGTGGAATAGAATCAACTGTGAAAGAAATGTAGATATTTTGTATACACAAAAAGTGTGGAAAGAGATTTTTGGAAAGAAAATATTTACTGGAAGCAGTGCAAGAATGCAAAATTGTACTGCTACTGAAACTGAAGGAAGTTTTGGCTTATGATTGTACTTGCCAAGTGTGACAAACAAGTGAAGTGCTCACAAAATATTATTTAAAGCATTATACTATCATCAAAGCATTTAATTAAAAGCATTATAGTAATGCTTGCCTCACAAAAAAAACCCCAAAAAAACCCAAACAAAAATAAGGAAACAAAACCACCACAACAAAAACCATACTCCAAAAATATCAAAACATCCCCAGGTACCCAGGAATGAATGTGAAAAGTAAAATTAATTGAATTAATTCTTTTATTTTATTAGCTACTCAGTCTCTCAGACAGCTAATGGAATTTGAACCACATGTTTCTACCATAACACTCAACTAGATGCTTCTACCTTCGATACTGGCAGGAGGAAGAAGTCATTTGATCAAGGCTTTGTGAAGTTATCTTATTAAGTATCCTAAATGAATGAGCCCTGTATTTGCTCCAAGATAATTCAGTACCTAAATTTTACAATTTTACTGATTATATAGTAAGCAATAATAACAAAAAAGTGATTTATAAGTGTCAGGAAAATGTACAGCATTAATTTTTGCAAAATACTTTGAGAAAAGGGTTATGAAAGGCTCTATGGAAACAGAAGTACTAATTGAGCTTAATGGATTCTCACAGAACAGAGAGACAGCATGTACTGTAATTCAACAAATTACCTGCTGTTTTGAAGTCTGTGTTGTTTTGAAGTGGATGGATAAGGCTTTAGTGAAAAGTGAGTTAAATATAATTTCTTGATTAACTATCAAGAGACAGTATGATTTATTCTTTTTTCCAGAGGAATATCTGCAGTGATGAGGCTGTGGTCTTTCTGATCTTCGTAGAAGTTACTGTCAGAGTACGGCAGTCACATCTATACAGCTAATTTTCACAGAAAAATTGTTTACTGAAGAGCTAGGGTGAAATCATTTTATGCTTTAGGAGAGACACATACAATAAATATGATAAAAAATGTTACATTGAAAAATTTTTCTGAAGTATTTATGGTCTTCACTAATACATACCTTCTCAAAGTCTGTGCCTCTCTTCTTGTTTGAATATATTAAAGAGGCTTTTCAACCTTCTGTGCGCTGCTACAGCACTTTTAATGGCTGTTTCACACACTCTATCCAAATTATATTCCACGTATTGAAAGCAGGCTTTTAAAAAAACAGGAGAAACAAAAATTTGGCAATTTCAGTCTCACAGCACAACACAGAAGTATAAACACATTTCCCGCTACTAGTCTCCTTCTAATTTCTGAGACCTTAGATATAAGATTTCTGGGCCTAGTTTTAATTTACTGGAAATATAAATATTCAGTTACCTTCAATTACAAAATTTAGCTTTAGAAAAGCTGTTGCCCAAAGAAAGACATATCTATTGTGTCGAGGCAGGATATTTACAATTGTTGGTCTGTAGACTGAAGAGATTTATTCTATACCAGTTTATGTTTATTTGTATTTAGAAGGTGATGTGGTTCTCTTTTTTTTTTTTTCCTTTATGTTACACAAGTTCTTCTTTGAGCAAAATAGAATTATTTGTGTTGGAAAAGACCTCCAAGATCATATTTGCGTTATTTTGGGTTTTCTATGGAGCACACTTCCAAAGGATGTCACTCCTAGGACAAAAGGGCTCCATGTTACAATACATAAAACAGAAAAATGTCAAATTACTCAGGCTAGCTTTGAGCAGTATGAAAAATAGTTTTCTTTTCTGAATTTTATTTTGGAATAAATCTTTAAAAGCATTATGCAACTACAATTAACAGCTAAAACTAGGTAAATAAGAGTCATCTGGTCTTAAGTAATTTTTGCCACTGGTAAATAAGATCAAACACAATTTCAGACAGGCCAAAGTAAGTTTTAAAAAAAGTCTAATAAGATTTGTGGCCTCTGTTGTTAGCTTAATGCTACATTTACTGGGTTGCAAGGCTACATGTGACTATGGACATATGAGCTATTATATTTTTAGTATTTTTAAAGTAATATTCCACTTTCAACAAGCTGGCACCTAAAGACATTTTAAGAGCATAGAGGAAACAGAAGTACAAGCACAGATGGTTTTGCCAGGTGTCAGGATAATTTTTCTCAAGGATCAAACACTTAACCTGAAAGAAGAGGATCTCTTCTGAGTGGCAGTAAAGACCGCTAACCAGGGGTTTCACAAAATATTTTGATCTAATGACTAGCAAAACACAAGCAGTATTTTTCCCTTTCTGTCTGTATTTATCATTGTCCTAAGACTTTATTTGTAGAAAAAGTATCATAGTTACTTGTTTCCTCTGTAAACAAAATTCTTAGAAACGTGAGTTTGTGATTTATTTAAAAGGTCTTATCAACTAAAAGAGGGAATAAGATGTTGGCTTCAGAAAGCCTAAATTTTGTGACACTCCTATTTTTATAGAGTTCAAATTTTGCGTCTTCAATCTGTTCGCAGATTGTCTCCCCTTCAAATGATAGAGCCTTTTTTTATTATTTTTTTTAAATTCATAATCTAGCAAATCTGCCTTTACACAAATAGTGAACTTCATGCCACTTTAAGATGCTCCCACCAGCTAACAAGACTGCTTGAGACAAAACACACAAAAAAATTTGGATAGTATTTTTTTCCTGTTGATAGCCATTTGTTCCAGAATGGGTGGCCTCCTTTCTTACCACATTCACAGAACTCTTACTGGCCATACCAGGTAAGTAATTAAATGTTCACCCAGTGAAACAGAAAGCAGCTTACTTCACCATCAAGCAACATCTGATAATAGCAACAGAAGTATTGTATGATTAGAGAAAAAGGTTTCTTAACTCTTCTGAGAACACAGTTGGTACCAAACATCCTTATCCTTTTTATCCTTCTTCTCACTGCTCTGGACTCAGAATTTATCACTGAGCTGTATGATAAAAGAACTATATTTTGGGGGAAAATTCAGCAAAATCTCAAATGAAAATGAAAGAGGCAGGCTGAAAAAATAATGACACACAACAGTTCTAAGAAATTTGAGAAACTGCTCATAGAACAGAAATATCATTTTTCTTTGACAAAAGACTACAAATTTTTCAAAGAAAATTTGCAGACTATCATTATTTTATTTTTTGCTATTACAAATCTGTCTTGTTTAATGGTACTGAGATTAGAGATTTTCTAGTATTAAATCCTGAGTTTAAACAACTTCATAAAATAGGAAAAATAAACCATAGGGATACATTTTTTAGTAAAAAATTCAGTTTAATGCAGTTTTATGTAAGTTTAAACTGGCTGATTTACAACAAACTTCAACAGTAGGCAGAGTTAACATAAATCTGTTCCTGCTTGTACATACATGCCTTTATTGAGTGATTACTCTGATAGTTCATTTAGAGGTCTGTCAAAGGAAAAGCCCTAATTTATAACACTTCTGTGAGGATCACCTGCGTACGAGGAGAGATGTTACATCAGATCATCTGGACTGTTAAAAATGCCATTAATTTCCCTCAGTTTCAAATCCAGATTGCCTAAATAATACAACTTAAACAGTGATGTTTTAGGGAGAAAACATACAAGGAATATTTCTAATACAAATCTGTATTTCAATTAAAGGTTTGCTGATCGTTCATGAAATAATACTTTAAAATTGACTGAACCTGCAAACTTGATTTACAAAACTTTCCCTAGTCTGTTTCAAAATTTATAATTGCAATTCCTTTATTAAAAAAATAAACATATCTACCTTGAAGCCTACAGAGATCTTCTCATTAGCCTTTGTAAAGCTTTCATGTGTACACAAAGGAGCACAAGTGTAGAGCTTATATTTTACATAGTCCCCATCTGGAGAGAAGGAAGAAATTTTTTCAGTTTTTCAGTTAACAGGTAGCCAAAAGAGCTAGAGTGGTATTGCTAGTAAATGCACTTTACAGAAGAGGGAATGAGGGAAAAAGTCAGAAGTAGATTGATAATTACAGTGTGATTAAACATATTATACATAATACCCCAAATCACAAGAGAATAAAAAGAAGACATTTCTCCAAAGGACTGTTTTCCATGAACACAAACAAACAACAAAACAAAACACACACACACACAAACTAAATCAAAGAAAAAAAAACAAACAAAACCCCAAAAAACTCTTATAAATTATCAAAAATAAAAAATCGGTTGGAATAATGCTAATTATGAAAAAAATAAATGTATATTGGGAAAGACTTGAAAGTAGTTAAATAAAAAAGTGCATAATTTTCACATTTTCATAGATATTTTCATAGGTATTTCATTTACCTGGAAATGTTCTCATTTTGAAATCTATTTTCTCATCTAGAAGAATTAGAAATGTGTGGAAAAAAAGGTAAGGATTTACCTATTTTTTATTGATTTTGTAATGAGATATCTCTGGCTTTTTGAATATGACATATAAATAATTTTACCAATTGTTTACATTATTACAGTAATTACAGATAATTACTAAATTTATGTCCACATACTTTTCAGAGTTTATTGTCTTCTGTTTTGTTGAGGTCGGTGGAAAGTGATTTCTCTGTCAAATCAAAGGAAAATGTACATTTCTGCAAGACTACATAAATAAACCTAATGGTCATATGGGCTTATATTCATGCATTATTTTATTTTTCCCTTTATCCAAGAAATTTAGTCGTTAATGTGTTTCAGACCTCACTGAAACTCCTGGATTTTCTACTGATCCATTCTTGGTCTATATGTTTGGCCATATGGGTAATATGCTACATAATATTCAGAAGGCCTCACACTGGACTCTGCAATTCCAGAGACTATATAAAAAGCCTTTACTTTTCTGAGCATCACAAAACAATTTCTTTGAAGTCTCAAAGAGCCCAGCTATTAGCCCTGCATGCTTTGCCTTTGTGGTGAGTCCCATTGTTTGCATTCACTGCTGTGGCCCTCAGGGCAGCCGTGGCTACCCTGGCCCCTAACCAGTCTCACCTGAGGGGCACCATTGTCTTGCCCAGGGACCCCAGTTAAGGCAGAACAATTCAGAGCGGGGCTAGGATTGAGCTGAAGGGTCATGGGCAGAGAAAGCTCCAAGGCAATCTAGGCAAGGTCCATGAGGTCTGTGGGTGTTCCAAGGGCACTGACACTTGCTTCAAAGGCTGATAAACAAATGCTGTTTATCTTTCCTGCTTTCCCTTGAATTTCAGCATAGAATTTCTGACAATCTTAAGCTAGCTTTCAGTAATATTAAAAAAAATAATAAATAAATGTATAGAAAGATATGTGGCAGAGATATGGGAGGCTAAACAAAAACAAATATGGTTTTCCCATCTGAGATCACCATGAAAAGCAACTAACTGATACGGAGTTAGAATTACAGTTTTCAGACTGAACTGTGGAGTATTCTGAATTTCTTTTTTTTTTTTTTTTTTTTTCCTCGGCTGGTGTATTTCAGCACCAGTACTCGTGTATTAAAATGAAAATTTCCTGAACTTTTTACTTTTGGAATTTTTACTTCCTAATGCCCTGCTTTAGTCTACCCTTGATCTGATGGTGTAAAATAATCTAGACCAGTCATCATTTGGACATAGAATATCACTATTCCACTGCAGTGACAGTAGGACACTCCATTATGGACCACAAAGATTTTTAAGAGACTGGAGCAGGTGTGAGAGAGGCTGAGGGAGCTGAAAGTATTTAATATGGAGAAGATTCATGGGGGTTGTATGAATATGTATAAATACTTAATGACACAGTGTAAATAAAACAAAGGAGACTGAGCAGTACCCAGCAAGAGATTGAGAAGAAATGGGCAAAAATAGAAATGCAAGAAATTCCATTTAAGTATCAGGGCAGGAAGCAAAAAACCCAAACTTTGAGTGTGGTTGGGCACTGGAACTGGTTGCCTGGGAAGGCTGTGAAGCCATGATCCTGAGCAGCCTGCACTATCTGAACCTCTTTGAACAGGGAGATGGACTAGATTTTCTCTAGAGTTTCCTTCCAACCCCAGCCATTCTGTGGTTCCACTTGCTTGTACACATGCTTATACCACTGCTCTGCAGGAAGACATCATGTCAATTTCAAAGAAATTTTTGAGATTAGGTGTAAGGGTATGTGGACTGTCTGCTCCCTCTTTCACTACTTCTTCTTATCCCCCTTTACATTAAAAAGATCAAGGTCAAGGATGCCTTTAGAGGGAAGATGAGAGGGAAGCCATAAATAAACCAAGAAAGAAAGATGGTCATCCAGTGATAAGAGACGCAATAAGGAAAACCAAAGCTACTTAGTCATTAATTGATGAGCGAACTGCAGACAAACCGGAATCTTAAATCGGGATTAAGAAGTAAACCTGAGGGTCCAGGATATTACAGAGGGTGACTGGAGCTATGTGAACTGAAGGGGGAATGTGCAGGGGACGGCCATCAAGTTGAAACAAAGGTAGAACAAACAAAAAGGGATATAGAAGGAGCTGATCACTTGGAACATGGAGCTGGTCACTCAGCTTGTCTGACTGACCCTACCCTCAACACTTCAGTCTGTCCTATCTTCCTCATAAATACTTTTTAAATTGCCTCTCTGCATAACTTCACTCTCTATCCAATGTGTTTTTGAAGACTTAACACTTAAATTTTAAAAACATTCCAGCAAAACGTACTTGTAATTGCATTCTTATAACCTAGAATCTGGACCACAGAGGGTTATCTTTTTAAACAGAATTTATGCTACATCAGGTGTATATCAATCAATCCTTGTCATTTATAATTAGCTGTCATATATAGCTTTTATGAAATAAAATGCATCCCTGCTGTTTATATGAATATTGAGTGGGGGAAAAAAGCTCACTTGGCGTCAGTGAGGAAAATTCAACCCACAACTTTAAAGTACCCAGGGAGAGCTTTATTGTTTCCTTATTGTGTTCCATTTGAACTCTATAAAACTCACATAATAAAAAACATAAAATCCTGTATTATTTATTATTTCTGCTATTTCACCACTTACAGTCAAGAAATTTATAGGTGAAACTCCATTTCCTAGACTATTTTTTATCTAATGTTGTTTATGAATTTTATATTCTTTTTCTGAGTTTATTATTTCAGTATGTAGGACAGCTAAACTCTCTGGAAACCACTGCCCACTTGACTAGGAATAGGTGTGTGAAACCACAAGTTTATTGGCTTTGTATATAACCAACTGAGATATGAAATACTTTATATGCATCCCTAATAAACAAAGTCTGGCTTTCCTTCTTGAGTCTTAAACAATGGCACAGGAGTTTCCTAAAACTTTGTGGTTTTGTAGTGACAAAGTATCAAAAATAAAATAGGATGGCTGAACCTAAACTAATGCAGTTTTGCTGAAACTGTAAGGCTTGCTCGTTCATAAACAACACAATATATGGCAAAGTTCTCTGTAACTGATGGTTTCAGCAGTAAGGGAGCAGAACAGTTCTGAATTTCTCATCAACCATTCCATTTTGTGCTGTATAGTTCTCCTTTCTAACTGACAGTGGCACAGACCTCATTTCCCTTTTGGTTAGCAATTGACATCTCAAGGCAGGTGCAAAGAGTAATAATCAGTCAAAAATTATTGTGGGAAAGTATTCCAAAATTTTTGGTTTTTTTCTGAGATATATGCTTTTGTCTTTTACACAATATATTTATCTTCATTCCTACTGTTTTTTATTTCTTTAATTTTTATTTTATTTCTTCCTCCTCATGCAGCTAGAAACAAAAAATAGATGCATGCAACCACCTATGACTTTGTTGGAAGTAAGCTGTTTACCTAAATCAAATCAGTTTCAGTGATCCTTCAGCGAAGGATTTACCGATTAAGACCAAACACAGTTACAGAAATTCAAACTTAAAATGTTTTGGTGCCTGGAAAAGACTAAAATTTTGCAAATTATTATGGAGTGGATAATATAGCCATACAACTCCAAAAGTAGAAGAATCAGATTTTACCCTCCAAGCATTTTCTGGTTCTGTTTCCTTTTTTTTTGCTAAAGAATGAATATTTTTTGTTGTTTTTTTTAACACCTTTTCAGCTATTTTAGTTCACATGTTGGCAAGGGCAAAGAAAGGAGACTTCACGCATGTAACTGCCAGCTAACTCATAAAAGAGTAAAACCACAAAAGCTGCTGCTGCTTCAGAAGGTAAAGAACTGGCAAGTGATTCACCAGTCTGTGCTAAAAACAAACAAACAAACAAACAAAAATAATTAAAAAATCAAACAAAAATAGTTTAAAAAATCACTTTCTTCACTATACCCTTACACATCTCTTCCTTCCAGCTGCACACTCATTTGCTGTATTAAATTCTCAAATTCACTGTATCACAAATTCACATTTGGCAAATTCTCTGCATCCCAATAGGAACTAAAAAAGATGTCTAGATTTAGACAGAATTTCAAAAGTCCATAAATTCAAGGATGATACAATCCTTGCATCATTTGAAAAAGGATATGGAAGAGTACACCTCTTTGCCCTGACAATAGAGGGAGTCCAGAGTATTTCCTAGTTTAAGTATTGCATCTGATTGATTTTTCCATTGTTCCACTTGTCAAAACATTTTCACAGTCCTGTATAAGTGATACTAAGAATGTATTTTTGGATTCCAGAATTAACTTTAAAATTTTTACTTTTTTTGATGAGTCTGAGAGTTCAAAAGTTCCTGTATAAGATTATATAACACATAAATTTTACAAAAAGAAAAAAAAAAAACACTTTTGCTTATTCTTAGCACTATTGCATTTTTGGTTTATATTTTAAGATTTCATATACTTATTCATGTATGTAAAAGTATTTAAGTAATGGAATTTTATTTCTTAAAACTGGAAGATTAAGAAGTTGAATGGTTAATACGTTTTTAATAAAAACATCCAAAAATACAGAAAAATTCAAAAGAGCAAAATTTATGTGTCTATATAGAGTCTTTCATGCAATATAGTGAACAGATTAGTGAAGTGAAAGCCTGTGTGTATTGCACAGAATAAATAGTAGATTGAACAGTTGAGGGAAGGTGTACATGTCACATCAGACAATGCGAAGAAGGAAAAATTCAAAGCACAAGGCAAAGTGTATGAAATCAGTGTGAACTGCAAACTCTGACCTTGGGGAATAATGACTGAACCAATGCATATCACTTAGTGAAGGAAAGAAAATCCTGCTTGAAGTTGAATAACTGCAAGGATATTAAAATGAACAGATCCATGAAAGGATGTTGGTAGAGTGATGAAAAGTTTCTTGACCTGGAAAATTGCTACAGTTCTATATAGCCTACACTGAAAAAAAAAAGAAAAAAAAAAAGAAAAAAAAAAGAAAAAAAAAAGAAAAAAAAAAGAAAAAAAAAGACTACCTTAAGTTCTGCATAAAATTATGACAGTTAGAGCAGTATATTATAGATTCTTAATTGTTATAATCCCTTACAGTATCATTAATAATAATCTTTTGTGCATTTTGTCTTTTATTCCACATGTGATATCTGAGAACTCATATCTCCTCAGTCAGCCTTTCTAGACAGATGAGACAGAGACATTTATGCCTACAAGGAAAGAGCTGACAATCCCTGACATTAAACTTGCTTATAACTTAGTCCTCTTGTTAACATGTTTTATTTTCTGTCCTTTTTCCTTGCCTTCAAGACTCTTCCACTCCAGACTGTGGACAAAAGATCTGACACATTTAGAGGTCAGTAAATACTGAGATTTTTTGTTTGTTTGTTTGTACTTTTTCCATCACTAAATAAAACTTGAAATTAATTTTGTACTTTTTTGCACATTAGAAGAAATGAAACTGAAATATTTAGCTTTCTCTGTAGTTATTTGTGGTGGGTTGACCTTGGCTGGATGACAGGTGTCCACCCAGCTACTCTGTCATTCCACTTCCCAGGGGGATAGGGGAGAGAGTACGATGGAAAACAACTCGTGGGTTGGGCTAAGGCAGGTTTTTTACAGCTCAAGCAAAGTGAAAGCTTGCATGTGCAAAAGCGAAGTGAAAGATAACACAATTTACTCTTTACTTCCCATGAGCAGCAATGGTTGGCCACCTCTGAGAAGCAGGGCTTCAGCACCCATGATGGTTTCTCAGCAGGCAGCCACTGGAGACAATGAATGCCCACTTTTCCACTCCTTGTTTCAGCTTTTATATACGAGCTGATGTCATACAGTATGAAATATCCCTTTGGTTAGTTTAGGTCAGCTGACCTACTTGGGTCCTGTCCCAGGAACTTGCCCTCAGCTGAGGAAGGAATGTTACAGTGCTGGTGCTGTGCTTAGCAGTAGCCAAAACACTGGTGTGTTATCAACACCCTCCTAGCTACCAGTTTAAAGCACACCACTGTGAGGGCTACTGGGGAAATGGACTCCATCTTAGCCAGTTCAACACATTATTAAGAAGGAGTCAGGAGTAAGACCATGGAAAGAACCATGATGATTTATCATGAGATCTCAAATTACCTAAATAATCTGCACTTAACCCAGAAATCACATCAGTGTTTTCCAAATAGAAGTGCCTTAAAGTGAGTGTAAAATATTGATTTTATAATGCGCTTCAAAATTTCATTACATATCCCACAGAGAATGACAAGGTTTGCCAAAATTCATTTAGAAGTTTTAGAAGGTTTGCTTTCACAGTTTATTGCTCCTTTTCTTTTAAAACATCTTAATTCTGGGATTCAGATGATGAAAAAAAGGAACAGAAAGGCAGTATACACTAAAGAAATGTAAGAAAAAACACACCCGTTTATTTGATGATGAAAATAGGAGTCAGAATGAATGTTAAGATATTGCTAATTTTTAAACATGGTAAAATGAAATGAAATATTATTTTATAATAAATTAAAGGCTAAGTTATAATGTTTAAAAGCATAATGTGGTTTTGCTTTGAAGACTGCATTTCTAAATAAAGGGTTATTAATGGTGATTTTCACATCTGATTAAAAAGAAATCTTAATGATTTCATTGATTTTCCTGTGAAGTTATAAGTATCTTACAGTAAATATTATTAGTATTTGACACTCAAAATATTTTATGCTCAAAATATTTTATACATTAATATGGGATAAATATTAAGAAAAGAAATATAATCCTCAATTTGGTCTCTTCAGAATTATAGATATGTGAACTCAAACTTCATCTGCTAGACATCAAAGTTATTTTAGCAACTTCTCAAAAAAAATTATCAGGTATAAACATAGTTTAATTTTATGGTTTTCTAGTTCAGAATGGGTTTTACAGGAGTGATACAGAATCATATCCAAGATACGCCACTTAAGACAAAAGCATGCTAAAATAAAAATATAAAGGATAAGTTCTACAGTCTTTAATTTAGGTGATTAAAGCCTAGATTTACATTATCTTGGCATTTGCATGTTTAAATGCCATTGTATTTATGGTAGATATCTAAGTTATTAGTTGTCTTGCTCCAAGAGAAAATTACAAGAGAAAATTGCAAGAGAAAAGTGACATCTTCTTTCTTTTCATTGGAATTGAATGTATTGTAATCTGCCCTATTTTGCAATGTGCCAGTCAAACGTTTTTTCTACCTACACTAGTCTCTGACTTCTGCATAAATACTCCCAGTCCCTTTTTCCACTTACAGTATCTTCAACTGCCAAAAGCTGTGGTGAGTGAGAGAAAAGCAGTTTTTACTCTAGCTTTTTCTCTAATATGTACATTATAGCCAATCTACTCTCACTTTCAAAACGAGTAGATGCCTATAAACCATCTCTGGCATAATTTTAAATGAAAAATGGGAGCTTCAGGCCATGGAGACAGGAGTTTATCCCTAATGCCTAATTATTAGCTTGATGAGATAGCTCCTAGTACGCCCAAAAGCATATGAATGTTTAATGCTGTTATGCATAACAATATGACTAAAAGAACTGTGTATAAGCATATACATATACCTTCATATCTAGAATGCATAACAAAATGCATATGAATCCTAAATTTATTCATGTAAATTAAATACATTGGGATGCACACAACATGACACTGAACATTAAAATTCCTAAAGTTAATTTTGAAAACTGAGACAGTCAACCTTACAGGACAAAATCTGGGTAAATTTAATATAATACAAGAATACTGACAACAGATACATTGAAGATAAGAGAATCCTTTCAACATGAGATCAGGTTCCTTGGAGTCGTGGTACTTTCCTGTAGAAAAGAAAAGTGCACCATAAAATCACTGCTACTGACTACTATATAGCTATTGTCTTCAGAGTATCTGTTGCAGTCCTTTACTGGACTTAAGAGAACTGGTTCATGGCACTTTGTGTTTGGGCATAGAACAAGGGTACCTGATTATCTGCTCCTCAGCATGGTAAGCAGTCCTACACTTCCCTGTCCTCTGCTTCTATGGCAAGAAGTACTCCTTTCAGTTGCTTTTCCTGCACATACAAGGAAGCATGTAGCATTTGGAATACAAGCCTGAAAATTTTGACTTCTTCCCTGACACTGTGAGGAGAAAGGTGGGGATATTGTCATGGAACAGTTATTGTACAAAATAAGAGTGACTACGTGGATCACTGAGCATAGTCTCTGATACTGGGACACCAAATCATCTCCCATTTTCATATATTTATTAATCTCAATATTAGAAGTAAAAAGGTTTTTTAGTGTCCATTATTCTTACTTTATAAGATTCCACTCCAGAATCTTTCTGCTCAAAAGGCTGTGAATTTCCTTTTAATAAAAATATATTAATGAACAACATATCCTCATTTGTTACTTATAACTGTATTACCAGTACCCGTTAATTCAGAAGCTGTTATTACACTTCCCAGAGTTTAAAACTGATAAAATTTTTTTTCAGGAACTCTCTAATATTGAAGTATAAGATGACTGGTATTTTTATAACTTCAGTAACCCTTCATTGCACTCATGTCCTAAGCTTATTTACCAGAACAGCAGAACTAGAGTATGAGTCCAAATACAGCCTTTCCAAGAAGCTGTATGCAATCCTAAAACTTATTCCCATACAGGGAGGAAATATCACACTGAATGCAATAATGAGATCCCATTTTCTTTTTTATGGCTCCATAATATGGGAACTTGTGCTAATATTTCACTATGCAGCACATCAAGCTCATCCTATTATTTTTATTTTTTTCCTCCACAATAATCTTTGTTAAACTCCCTGGGACACATCAGGATTTAAGCATGTATCCTAACACCTTTATCCAAGTAGACTCCCTATCACTGAAAAATCACTTCTTCCTGTTTTCTCTGGAATAGCAATTCTCTACCTGTCTTTCACAGTCTCTCTGGTGACAAACGCAGTTTTGGTGATATTCCCAGGAACTAAACACTTGTTAATTCTAGCCCCAATGAGTAAGGAGAATGACTCTTTTTTTAGCTAGTAAATGAAGAAGAAGAGAGTAGTAACAGAGATAAGAAATCCAGAAAAAAAAAAAAGAAAATCTCTATAAGAAAAGACTTAATTAATTGAGTTTCCTTTATTTCGAATGGAGCACAATTGAGGAAATAAAAAGAAACAATGCTCCTGTATACTAAGGGTTGTCACAAAAGAAAAGTTATCCAAGTCTGTGTGTAACAGAACAAAAATGAACGATCTAAAATTTAAGGAAAATGAAATGATCCATATGGCAGGGGTAGCACTGGAACATGAGTGACTCAATTCTATTAAAAATTTAAGAAAAATTTAATGTGCAGTAGCGCAGGTGAAGAACTGGAATATGAGTGACTGAATTACATTAAAAGCAAGTAAGATAGGGATCTACCAGTTTAATTTTCTATGTTTAGGAGCAGTAAACAGGGGCAGATAAATTTGTGCAGCATCCCAATGAATTATTTCCTATTTGTTTATGATACTAGAGGCAATCATGCCTCCTGGTTTGTTAAAGATTTAATGCACAAGCTTGTAAATGCATTAATTTACCTGCATTCAAAGTATTTAGAAGAAGATTCTAAAGTCTTTAAGAAAAATTAGATCAACTAATAAATAACATAATGAAATTAAAACAATTAAATTGTTTGAATATTAATTAAAATGCCTAACAAATGTTAGAAAAGATCAGTAACTACCATGTAAAAAAAACCAAAAAACAAATAAGTCATTTATAACCTGGGTCTAATTTCCTTATTTGTTGCCCTTTAAGTGTAGCTTTCTAGAGAACAAAAATGGTCCATACCAGTGGAAAAAATATCCAAGGCATCATATGCAGGCAAGGCATAAGATGTGTGCATGTACATGGATGAACATGGAGCTCCTGACTGAGCTGAGACATGAAAAGGAAATACAGAGATGTTGGAAACGGACATGCTACATGGTGGGGATACTAAGACATTGCCTACTGTTATAGAAATGGAGTGAGGAAGGCCAAAACCAAGCTGGAGCTGATGCTGGTTAAGGTAAAGGGCAAAATTAAAAGTTTTTCCAAGTACCTTGACAAGAGAAAGAAGATTAGGAGCTCAGTGGGGCAAGGGACCTTGTCACAAAAATAGGAGAAAAAGCCTTTTACAAAATGACTTATTCTTTCATTCTATGATTCAAATTTTCTAAATATATTCAATAAAGAAAAAAGAGTCTTTGAATCAGTAAATAAAGTTACATCAGAACACTTTAAAAAGGGGAGCTAACATCATAAAAATAATCAGTGAGAAAACTAATATTAGAATTAAAGTAAAATAAAACTTGGCAATAGATTTCCACATTAAAGAAATATAATACCATTATCTGTAGTATAGGACAATTTTATATACAATCATGGAAAAAGCCAGTTACTATGCTAGAAGTCTTCTAATGCAACCTCCTCTTCAAACCAACCCTAATCACCATGTTAAAGCAGGTTGTTTAGGGCTTTTTGCAGTCAAGTTTTGGAAATCACAAAGAATGAACATCCCACAGTCTCTCTATGGTACCTGTTCCAGGGCTGAGTAATCTCTGAGGTGAAGATTTTTTTCCTCATTACTTCTGGGAATTTTCTTTTCTGCAAATTGTCACCAACTGCAGTCCAAAAACTGGTGAGCCTTCATCCCAGCAGTGCACTGCTGCCTTACAATTCAAATCATTCTCAGCCAGAATCCCTAGGACCATTTTTTCCCCTACAGATATCCTCAGTGGCCAGTTGTTCCCAGCATATGTGAATACAGGAGGAGTTTGCTGAACTTGGAAGCATATGATACATTCTTTCCTCACTGATTTCAAAATGCCTGGATCTCAACCAGCATCTTGGAAGCCAAAATGACAGGAAATAACCTTGGGCAAAAATGCTATCAAGTGTAGCTACAGAAGTAACACATCTTGAGTGTTTACCATGAAGTGTCTAAACCTTGTTTATATTAAAATAAGAAATCAGAATTTGATTTCAAGTTAATGGCACCCATACTGTTCAAATCAATAGTCCTTTTTCTACAGGACTGGTAAGATGCAATAGAGTGAACAAGTTGAGTAAATTGCACCAGCATTTTTCTCAACTAAAACATTTAATAACATTAAAACAACTAGTAGCCTGCCTTTATAGTATTTTTGCTATCTTGGCTTTTTCTCTTTGTAAATATTTTTGGTGTGAAGCTATGTTGCTGTGTGCCAGCACAGTAGTTCCCTCAATCCTGAAAAAGCAGACATATGTTGGCACTTATCCACCTCTAATTTTATAAGAGTACTTCATTTTCTCTCACAGTGTTCTTCCTGGCACAGATATTTGCCAGCAACTGACGAAAAAAACAACTGGAAATGCGAAAAAAAAATTACTTTCAGGGGCAATCCCTGACAGCAGCACCACTTGACTATGAACCTCGCCAAGATTGTCTCTTCTGCCTGCAGACATCTACATGGGAAACCTGTTGTTTTTGTTGCTGCTGCCATTAATTTCAGGGCCCCAGTTGTCCTTTAAAGAATATCCATTCAAGCCAAATTTTTGTAGTAAGCTAGTTAGAAAGGAGTGGTATTGCTGCATATGTCACTGCCACTGCAAGTCCTAATTCAATTTTCAAAATTTTGTGCACATTTTCACAGAGATATTTTTTTTTTAATCACAATTACAGTGAAACATCTACTTTGAAAAGACAAAGGATCCATGAATACTGCCCAAGAGAAACTGTATTCACCAGTGTCTATCAAACAAAAAATTACTAGATGTCCTAGACCCATGCTCTGTCTTCAACTCTCTCAGCTTTTCTTTGTAGAAAAATGCTTCGATCTCTTCTTCAGCTTTGTGGCTCTTCACTTAACTCATTCCATGTCTCTGTAACACTTGGACACAGCACTCAAGGTGTGTCTCTCAAGTGCTGCCGGCTTTGCTGTGCCTAATGCATTCCATGACATTGTAGGCCATCTTTGTCACAAGGATACGCTGCTGGCTCATGCTTGACTCGTCTTTCATCGTCTCTAGGAGCTTCTCTGCAAAGCTGCTTTCCACATAGTTATCCCCCAGCCTGTAATGGTGTGTCTGTTTATTTAACCTGAGTTATTTAAATCTTCTGCAGCTTCACTGAGAAGTGACTAATACTTCTTTATAGTAGGTATGGTATATTCTGCAAGCATTTTTCTTAGACACCTTTACAGTGCCTGATAACTTGAAAAATTCACCTAATGTATGAGGCATATGTATATCGACAATGGGTATTGTATACATGAAGAGTTTTCAAAATAGCTATGTTATATTGGAGAAAAGATTTATATATACACGATATTCAAGGCATATTTTATTCTGGAAAAAAATAGTCTACACAGATCCTGGAGCTAAAAATCAAAACCAGCTAAACTAATTTTCAGTGTAAAGGGGGATTATAATTTAATGTTTTGCAAAATTTTTAGGTTTTCATTGTGACTTTCCTGCAGAAAACAAAGAACTTACCTATAATTGTCAACATTAAATTGTTGTGCTTGTACCACTAAGAGAATCTCATGGGACTGGAAGAGAATGATACATCAAGT
The DNA here is from genome assembly GCA_038380795.1 of Pyrocephalus nanus. Taxonomy (NCBI): domain Eukaryota; kingdom Metazoa; phylum Chordata; class Aves; order Passeriformes; family Tyrannidae; genus Pyrocephalus; species Pyrocephalus nanus. The sequence continues at coordinate 52,445,776 of CM076264.1, read as the reverse complement.
GTGTTCTTGAATACTTTGAATTCAATTTTATACACTATACAGCATTGTTAAAGGCTAATTGCAATATCTCAAGGATTTCCTTCAGGAAATATCTTGATGATACTCTCACTCAGCTGTCTACATGTTACTTATACTGCAGTTCCCTACACATTTGTATGAACAATCCTTCAGCATATTTCAGGGCTCAAAAAAGAAGTCACCAGTCACTATCTATAAAAAATTTTCATCACAACTCTGGAATCATTCCACAAAACTGGTACTAGTACAATAATACAATGAGAAAGAGAAGGAAGGAGGGGTTTGACAAAATATTTGGCTGAATTAAAGTAATTGGCATCAAGGAAGTTAGATGTGTAAACAGTCTATAAATTAGCAAATATTTGAAATCACTACTTTCTGTATGAGATTTTCAAACTTCAAACTCAACTTGCCATCAGAGTTGGAAGTCAATAGTGTAAAACTATGACACAAATTAGTTAAATGGCCTGCTAAATTAGTTACTAGAGATCTTGCTCCTTTACTCATGTTTTTCAATAAGAACTTTGAGGAAACGATGTGTGTTCATATTAAACTTAAAATGTGAGTGTTCTAATTTACATAATGATGTCACATAAAATACCATTCTGCTTTTCATTTGTGTCACAGTCTAGGATGAAAAAACAAATATGAGAGCTGTATGAAACACATACTCTGAAAACTCAATAAATGTTATAAAAATTGCATGCTGGTATTCTTGAAAAGCCTTGGTCTTAAAATGTCTTGGTTTTTTAATTGCTGGTCCTGGCTTGATCCTCTGGAAAACTTTGGAAAGACTTCTTCTTTTTCCTTTTGCTTTCAGAGTTAGTGGGAATATAGTGTAGATTATATATCTGAACTGTACCTAGACTTTCATTTTCTTTTTTTTTATTATTCAGATAGTTTTGAGCTAAGAGTTTGGACAGTAACTTGTCAACAGATATGAAAAATTTTAATTAATTTAGAAATGTTGAAGATATCACATGTAGGAAATGTTTCCATGTAATTTGGCATGCAATTTGTAATGTTCCAAGACAGTTCCTCTCTGTGAGTTTTGTACTACTTTCATACATTTTTTATCCAAACCTTGCTGATTACAGATCAGACTCTTGAAACATTTCAAGAATACAGCTACTTTAAGTGTATCTTTTCTCCCAGAAGTACTATCACCTTATAATAAACATACCTCTCACAGTCCTCTTCTTACTAATACAGGAGTGATTTTGAACATAGAAGTAAGTTACTGTCTTCATTGAAAACTGACATATAAAGTTAGAATATTTTGCCAGACATTAACAAAAATTGATTTAAAAATTATTCAAAAAATCCAGTGTACTCAATGCTTTTTGAGTCTGGGCAATTTTTATTGTATATTTCAAGTGTTCAGTTTGGAGAAAAACAACATTACTTATCTTTTCTCAAAAGAAAAGATTGTTATTTTTACATCTGTACGGCATGTCAGTCTAACCTTAAAATTCTTTCTGTTTTGTTAACAGTGCACAGCTTTAGAATATTTATATCACCTTAGAAACTAATTTAATAACAGAAAGGAGGATAATCATTCATAGCTATAATTATGTATTAAGATAAGCATCTTGAAACATGGTTAAATGCAAGTTAAAACTGCATTTTCCAGTTTGCAATAAGTAAAACATGAAAAAAATTAATATATTTCTCTTTCATATTTTTTTTATACTGAGTCAATTCCTCAAAGTCACTATCTGAACATTTGATCTTTTTTTGCTGTTAAAATAACAACAGCTCTATGCCAGCTAGTTTATTAAAAGAGAGATGAAAAAGGGTCACACTTTAAGTACTGTATAAACTAAATCTTTTCCCCACCTAACTTAAAAAAACAATTAAGGCATAATATTTTCCTTTAGATGCCACTTTTGTTTTGGAAAACTCTGAGTAAAACAATGGACTTTCAGAAAAAAAAAACAACTTTAAGGATTTCGGGAGATTAGATATAACAAATAATTTTGTACACATTAGGGAAAACCTCCAAAGCATGAAGGTTATTCTGAAGTTAGAAGAATATGTAGTGTTTACTCTGCTGCAGATCTTGTCATCAGTAGATTTACTGAGTAAAGGAAAGAGAGAGGAGCTCATCAGGGCCCTGCCTTGAACGGAGAAAAAAAGGAAGAAAAGGTAAAAGAAAAAGACAATAATAAGATATCAAGAGTTGGAAAGCCTCAAAATTTTAAGGAAGTGTAAGATCACTTTTAATATTAACAGGAAGTAAAATAAATCATAGATCTCATTTTGAAATTTCTGGACAGATTTCTGACTGGAATGTTACATTATGAGATACAAATACTTTCTGTCATTTGTATCAAAGGCTTTCAAATTTCCCCATCAGTGTAAGATTATTAGAATGAACAGCCAACATATGTTTCCTGAAAACAGGGATAAGAGTCATAGAATCATAGAATCTTATCAGGTGGAAAAGACCTTTAAGATCATCCAGTCCAACCACTAACGCAACACTGCCATGTCCACCACTAAATCATGTCCCTAAGTGCCACATCTACATGTCTTTTAAATACTTCCAGGGTAGTGACTAAACAGCTCCCCTGGGCAGTCTGTTCCAAAGTTCATCAGCCCCTTTAGTGAAGAAAAATTTCCCAATATCCAATCTAAATGTCCCATGGTGCAGCTTGAGGACATTTCCTCTTGTCCTATCACTTGTTACCTGGGAGATTCAGTTCACCTGTGACAGGATGCTTTTATGTACTGATGTAATACCAGATGTGAATATTCAGATGTGGGAGGAAGAAAACCACCAAGACCTGCTGAGACATCACCTTGAGTTATAATGGGAAACACAAAGAGCTCAACACATTGCCACAACAGCATTCATCCTTTGAACTTTCTTTCAATCCTCTGTCTGTAATCTCCACAGGAGGAAGGCTAGAGTTTTGTGACTCTTGGTGATCTTAATTTTGGTTTACTGGGTCCAGAACAAAAGCCATCTTTGTATTCAAAGCTCATATGTGCCTGTATTACATAGTGAGCTGCCCTTTAGGCAACTCTCAGAGTAAAATTTACTTTTTCTAGAGGACTCAATTATACATAAATAAAAATATATAATCCCTTTAATTTTATACTTTTAGGTACCCCAGTATTCAGTAACCCTACTCTCTAGATTTGTTAGATTTGTGTTCTAGATTTGTTATTTTGCTGATCATAACCATACCACAGTTTGCATTTCTTTCAAAATTCAGTTATATATCTGCAATATATAAATTCATTGAAAAAATGGGTTTATATTAAATTCATGTCATCTTAAATCAGTGTAATACTAATATACTTAGAGAAGCATTATTTTAATTTAATCTTACTTTGCATACGGTACTTTTAGATAGTCAGCTTTCTTCATAAAATAAGTCACAAAAGATCTCCCTCATTTTCTGGTATATATAAAATTGGATTATTTTTTCCCATTTGGTATTTGTCATAGATTTCCTTTTTAAATAATTCAACACCAGCCTGTGTCCAAATGCAGTAAGTTATTTTTACAGCCATCCATGTTCTTTCTTTTCCATTTAAAATATCTGAAAGAGCATTCCAAAGTAAAAAGACTTGAAACTGCAGCTAAGTCACCATCCAGCTCCCCAAAGTAGAATTAGCTAATCATAAAATATTTTTGCTAGAAGATTAGCTTAAATGCACATTGAATAATCACTTATTTCTATGATTTCTTTTAATCACTTTGATACAGGTTAAGCTTTTCCCCAGAAACTTATGAGCTTATTTCTTTCTTCTTTCATGAACAAAATGCCATACATAATGGAAAGTGTCTCCTTGTCTAAATAATGAAATAAACTATTTAAAAGAACTTTTTATCTTCTGAGAATTCTACAAGTTTCATTTCTTTCTGAGGTTCACTCTAGCTCTTGCACTACTGATGTTACCTACTGAATGAAGTATTATATGTCAAAAGAATTAATCACTAAAAAAATAGCATAATTTTTTGTACTTCCAGAAGATTAAAAATATTAATTTCTGGTGATGGTAGCACTAGACCTGTTTCTACAGCTGAAACCAAGCAGTCCTAAGTAGCAGTTAAAGGAACTGAACTCATAATATATTTATTTTCTGGTAGCTAAAACAATTCCTGGGACAACAGAGACCCCCCATCACAAAGGAAAAAAAGAAAAGGTCCACTATTCTTGATGGGTGAAATTCCATTGTATCAGGGCCAAAGTAAGCAGAATTCAAACTACAAAACATACCAATGAGCTGAAAAAATGCATTTAAGGGATGAACCAGACTCTTTCATGTGCAGAAGAATAAATTAAGTAGTTTGAGTTTAATTCACTGCAAAGGAATAATAGAATTAAATGTCAGGACACCAATCTGATTGTCTTCTGCCTAATGTCTGAATACTAATTTCATACCATTAACCCATTGCATAAATTCTCAATTTCCATTAGTACCAAAGTCCTGATTAGGGATCATATTGTAAGAAAAGAAAAGTGAAAAAATAATAATAATTAAAAAAATCAATGTTAAACTTTAGACTTTCATTTTTCTCCCAGAGCTCTATGTCTCTACCTGTTAAAAATAGATTAAGGCATGCTTCAATATTTACTATGGGAAAACCTTCTTTTTGGACACGTTTACAATATTAAAATCTGAATCACAGACACCATTTTCCTTCATTAGTACTTGTTTTTAATAAGCTTTGGCAATATTTATGCTCTGAAGAAAACTAAAAGTCTCTTTAACCTGTATAGTAACATATACAGGGGAATTTCTTTTTGTTATCTCTCTATCTGTGTACCCTCTGACATGTAATCTGTCGTATTCATCCAGACTGCTCTTGTAAAACCCATCTTTCAAAGAAAAACTGCCCAGTTAGCAGCATTAATCAAAATGGGAAATGTCTGAATATAATTTGACAAAACATTATTAGACTCCTTTGAATGTAGTAAACTATGTCTGCTGTGCCTACTGGAATGACTATCAGACTGACTGGCATCTGAGGGACATGCAAATTTAGAAATTTTTATTGATAAATCAGTGTCACAAAATAGGTACTTTCTATAAATGAACTGTCTTTGGATGTGAATTAATTGTCTTTGGATGTGAATATTTTCACTGCTGGCTTGGATGTTTTAAAATTGTTATGTTGGGTATTCTTCTGGTTGTAATCGCAGTTTTAAATTACTCCAAGCAGTGCAGAAATAGGTGAGAGATAGTGGTTTTTTTTTGTTGTTGTTGTTTTGTTTTTTTTTTCATTATTTATTTTTATTTTCTAAAAATTAACAAGAAATAGGAATGTTTTCCTCTCATTAACAACATTTTACATTACTTGTACATGAGACTTATTTTTTCATTTGAATCTTTCACTGTCAAAATATTTATTGGGATTTATTAAATAACAGATGACCATAATACTTGCACATGCAGCAAAAAAAATGTATCCTTGATAACTGTGATGAGCATAAATTAAACTTAGCTGAAAGCAGAAGATAGCTACTTTGCATAATTCCTGTAGCACTTTAAAAATGATGGTCCAGTTAATCAATGATGAGTTGCAGTGCAAATCTTATAATAATACTTGTGACATGGACATTAATAGCTAATTGGAACATTGTGATGAATGTTAGTACGATAAATACCATGAATTAATGAATTGAATTTTTTTCAGTTTCTGACCAAATGATGGGTTCTATGGATGAAATAATCTGTTAATCCTTCAATGTCAGGGACTATCATACTGAAATAATTTTTCTATTTCAAAAGTGTAATTTTTGTCTTTGGAATTTACAGACCTGAAACAGAGTCGGGCTACCAGCAACTCCTGCACAACCAAGTGTGGTAAAAAAATGGCAAAATCAGTAGCCAATTAAATATGAGAGAGTTTAAGTCTTTCTACTACTTCTTTCTCCCTTACAGGAAATGAAGAAGAAGAGCAGAAAGGAAAGGAAAAATGAGGAAAAAACAAAACAAAACAAAACAAAAAAACAAAAAAAACAGAAAAAAAAAAAAAAAAAAAAAGGAAAACAAAAAGGAAAGGAAGGGGAAAGAAAGGGGAAAGGCAAAAAAGGGGAATAAGGTGAAGACCTCGTCTCCTTTTTTTTTTTCAAAACAACTTCAAAAGAACTTTCTTTAAGGAACTCAGTGGATTTTATTTCCTTCTAAGGAAAACAAAGAAATAAAAAAAAGCTTATACCAAACATCACTTATTCTGAACTGAATTAGGATAGAAAAAACCACTGAAATTTGTCTAAAGTTATAGAAAAAACACTGAAGAAATTGTAGAAAAGTAGAGTTATCTACTGTACTTCTACTTTTTATTCTTTAATCTATAAAGCCCTCAGTAATAGCTGAAGACCACATGCTAAATGGTCTTTTCAAATATTCCCAGATTTCTATTCTCACCTGTAAAACTTACTCAATCTAGTCTGGAATTGATGTGCTTGAAAAAATTAGTGAATTCCTTGGCAAAACAATGTGGCTTCACATTCCTAAAACATCTTTCTTTAAAAATTGCTGCAAATGTACCTTATAGGTAAATAGAGTTACACCTCTATCATCACAAAGTACAGCCAGAACATAGTTTAACTTAATATTTTCTTTCATCTGTTATTAGGAGTTTGTGCAAATTAAAATGAAAAATAAAGCAAAAGTAAATTAACTATTTCAAAAATAAATTACGAACATAACTCTTACAAATGCAAAGCAAACATATAAACTTTTTTTTTAATCTCATAAAAAACCCCAAAACATTATTTCTTTAACTGTCATGCACAACATTTAAAATAGAATGTTTAGACAGTATGAGTAGATACAACTGTTCTCTGTAAAAAAAGATCCGGAGGGTATTTCAGTAGCTTTTGGCTATGATTATGTCATGGAAAAGTAACCTGAAACTGAGGTCTGCATTCCTGAGAAGATTATAATATCCTTGTTCACAGGCTTAAATTTACAAATTTCTGTGTAGGTCTTGATTCTTTATCTGTAGTATTTCCTGCACAAAATGTATGTTTTGGTTTTTTTTTCTTAAATTAAATTTAATAATTTAATAATTTAAATAAAATTAAGTGTTTCTAAACACTTATCAGGTCAAGGCCAATGGCATCCTGACCTGTATCAGGAACAGTGTGGCCAGCAGGACCAGGGAAGTGATTGTCCCCCTATAATCAGTGCTGGTGAGGCCACACTTGGAGTGCTGTGTCCAGTTCTGGGCCCCTCAGTTCAGGAAGGACATTGAGAGGTGCTGCAGCAGGTCCAGAGAAGAGCAATAAGGCTGGTGAAGGGACTCGAGCACAAGTCCTGTGAGGAGACGCGGAGGAGCTGGGGTTTGTTCATCCTGGAGAAGAAAAGGCTCAAGAGATACCTCATCACTCTCTACAGCTACCTGAGAGGAGGTTGTAGCCAAGTCTCTTCTCCCAGGCAGCTATTAGTAAGACAAGAGGGCATGGTCTTAAGCTCTGTCAGGGGAGGTTTAGGTTGGATATTAAAAGAAATTCTTTACAGAGAGAGTAATCAGATATTGGAATGGGCTGCCCAGGGAAGTGGTGGATTCAACCATCCCTGGAGATTTTTAAGATGAGGCTGGATGTGACATTTAGTGCCATGGTCTAGTAACCATGGCAGTTTCGGATCAGGGGCTGGACTTGATGATCTTGGAGGTCTTTTTCAACCTGGTTGATTCTATGATTTCTTAATAGGGCACTCTGAATTGTTTAATATGTGCTGATTTTTATATTTTTCTAGTGAGAAAAAGGATTGTAAGCAATCTTTTTTCGAAGGAAAGACTAACATATTCAAGAAAAAAATTCTCCTCCAGAAGATTTGTTATTTTCAGTACAGGTGAAGATAACATGGGATTACATAGTCATCTCTCCTTGGATAGCTTTGTAACTAATCATTTATACAGCCTAAATTTCAGTTCTCACTTTGGTTCAGTTCTGAAGAAACCCACTCATTTCTGAGGCAGGGAAAGTGAGGCACTGGAAGGAGATTATGGAAAATTTTGCCTTGAATGAAGGGAGGTAGGGATCCAAACTCTCCAGCTAAATGTGTCTCTTGGCATGATTAATAGTAACTCAAGGGATATGCTTTTGGGTTTGCTTTTGTTCAGTGAAAATTCAAAAAGGAAATTCCTTAAATTGGAGAAGTAGTCATTTACACTTCTGCATTTTAACACATTTTCCTCTTTTATTTATATCACAAGAAGCTTAAATATAGACATTCCTGACAAAATATGCCAGCCTTTCTCATAAACTGGTACAAGATGGATAAACAAGATGCTGTCATGCCCCAGCTGTCAGCTGCAGCACACAATTGCTAAGTGGCATGTTAAAGGGCATATGAGCTATATTAACCTGATCCCAAGAGAGAAGAAGCCTTGAAAAGAGAGGGTATTTTTTTTATTTGTTTTCTAATAAAATGTAAAAAGTAGAGATATTAAGAGCTTCCTTTCACCAAAGTGCTGAAATTCAATATTTCCCAGATTTGGGCAACTACAGCCAAGCAACTCGTGATTTTATAATTAATTGGAAGCAGTAAGTTTCTAAAAAGCATTTCAGAAAGCAACAACATTGCAATCAAATATTTTCTCATTTCTGATTCACACCACATAATTCTGAAAAGAATCACATAAAGAGGACTCTGCAGCACTCTGATATTTCTAGTTTTTGCTGTACTTGTCTTCTCACAGGCTGTACAATGTAGAATGCAAATAAATCTTTACAAAATAGTAAGGAAAAGTTATGTAAAAATACATATTCCTCTAGAAATTTTTCTAGAAAACAAAAAGTATATTAACTCCATGCTTCAAATTATATAAAATTATATAAAATCCATATAAAATTATGAGTATGTGGGATTTTTTAAATATACACAAGAACAAGTGATTTAGAAAGGCTGAGCTAATGATCTCTTCAAAACTAAGCATTAAACCTTTTGAGTGCCTCCAAAGGGACTTCTTAGGAACAGCCATTAGAGAATTGTATACCAAGTTCTTACATTGTTGTCTAATGATGAGTGATACATATTAATTAATTAATTAGTTAAGGCTTGTAAAGTGCTTTGTAAAGGAAAAGGATGCTGCCTGTTATTATGCTATTTTTTGCACTAGCTGTTCCAAAACACATCTCTGAGACAATGTAGCTGTAGCTTGTTTGAGAACACTGTCATATTTTGTTCCAGTGCTGCACCATTTCGGTTTTGCAAATTATCAAATTCAACACAGTCATAGTCAGGACTAGACCTGCAATGGTTCTTGCTGTATGGAATATATATGCGTACTCACACTCAGCTATGCATGGAAGTGTATAATTCCACTCTTGCATTAAACACATCATAAACAATACTTGATTGCTAATGGCTTTAAAAATAATGAAATGGTTATGTAGTTCATAGCATGGCTTTTGAGAATAACTCCCTGTGGTACCCAGGCCCAGGATGCCCAAGACCTTGGAACTGTTGAAATCTCCTGCTGTGTTTTTTTCACAGAGAAGTCAGAAATGGATCATACATGAAGTGATTCTTTTACATTACTTATCATGTTTCCGGTCACCACATCAGGCAACAGCACGTTATGCCCAGAAGTCCACTTGTAAATGAATTCGTGAGATATTTTTGTATTGAACAGCTTATTTTAAAGGAGGGTTTAGCTTAGTCTGTAGATGATGACAAAACAATCCTGAAACTTTCATCCTCAAATGTATGTTAAATACTCCAAATTTGCAAATTTCCTGAAGTGTTTTTCTTCATATTTTAGCAGAACTATATACAGAACAAAATGTATCTACAACAACATTCTGAGAAGGTTGTGTTTTGTCTTGTAAATTTTAGATTCCTCTGATCTATTTACAGTTTATTACCTAACCTGATTTAGACCTCATTATCCAGTTTTTTCAATTCCGATCATTATTCTATCTCAGAGAGAGAGAAAGACACAAAAATTCCTGCCATAATCCTAGTCTGCATCCTTCTTTGAGCTAAATTCCCTTATAAACAGTTTTTCTCAACTATTGCTTTTCTTAGTATACTTTTATTCTCCTAAACTCCTTTTTCCTCTTTGTTTCCCTGGACTTGAATTCTACAATTGCACTAAATGGATTTTTAAAAAAACACGAGTATTTTACATATCTCAGTAGAGATTATTTTAATGAAAATATCTAGACAAGCAGAAATTTGTATACATTTGTATAAATTTGTATGCAATTTCACATAAATTAAATGAAAAAAATGACACTTTTTTATTGTTCAAAACTAGTTTATCCTAATAAAAGAGCTAAAAAGAAAATTATCAGTAGAAAAATATAATTGTAATTAACCATTGTAAAACAACTAAAGCACATTACTGAACTATTAGAGGGGACATTGGGGGAACTTATGTAAATAAATATTTTTTTCTTTCTTTTTTTTTGGCTTTTATGAAAATAAATACTATTCTCTCCAAAATGATGCATTTTATAGAACAATGACTTACGGAAAAGATAACAGAAAGAATTAAGTTTGAAAAAAGCTTTATATTGTAATATCCCTTCTTTACTTCTGCAACTTTCTTCTAATTTTTATCTGTTATATTCTTCTCTGGTATAAAATCTGTGTGCTGAGCTGTCCTAATAACTATAGTCAAATAACTGCCTAAGATACCATTTACTTTTGGAACAGATGGTAATAATGGAACTGGTCACGGTAACAACATATGGCAGATTGTGAAAATAGGAGAAATTTATAGTCCGTTTTCTAAGAAAGTCCCTGGTTATTATTACTTTTGATTTAGGATACATCTCATATCTCAGTAATTTAATGGGAATTTATCTAAAGCCATCTATTGAACACATGTTGATTCAAAACATGACTTTTAAGGATAAAGTTGTATGCAGGCCTAGCAGACTGGACTGGAAAAAGTCTAGAATGTCAAAATTAACTTGTAAAATAAGCTGAACAAGCTGTGTGGAACTAAAAGGGGAAAAGTGACATTGGAAAAATGCAAAATAACAAAATAAAATGAATACCACCCCAAAACAAAAAATGAAACAAAAAAAACAACCCAAACCCAAGCAAAAAATAACAGAAACCCTCAAATCAAAATAAAACAAACCAAACAAAAAACCCTTCCAAAATCCAAAAAAACTCCCTACAAACCCAAATGTGATGGGATTGTCAAAAAGTTTTATCTCATAAGCAAGATAGAATGAAATAATAGAGGAAAAATTTTACCATGACCATGACGCACAGTGGGACAAATATAACTTGAAAAGGAATCTAATCTAAACAACATCGTAAACCTTTAAGGGAGGAGGCTTTCAATCAGACTTGCATGCAAGCAGGCATCAAATCAGCCTTAGTATTGTCTTTATACGGTCAGAAACAAAAGCTTATATGAAAAATCAGTAAGAAAATGGTTATATATTTGCATATATATATGTGTACACATATGAATAAGGGGAAAAAACAAACATGCTTCTCTATTTTCTGTTGTCTTAGTTCATTCTTCTTTTAATGCCATGTGGATTTTATGCCAGATAATAGGTAGAATTTAGTTCCAGTCTTTTTTTTCTAGAAGGTACATTTTTTTCCTTCAGCAGTTTTAGTGGTAATCCATTCACTGTTATTTTCTGATATTTCTTCAAATGACATTTTCAGGAACTGTCATGTCAAAGAGATGGATTAACACTATCCTGCTTACACCTAAATGCTTCTTCTTACCATTGATCTGGTTAGATTATTTGCATAGACTTTATTAGTAGTGTCAACAAACAATCTAGTGCAGTACATAAAATAAAATTATTCTGTAGCTTGATAACTGCCAGTTTAAGCTCAAGCCAATGATGAAGAATTAGCAGTAAGACTTTTTAGATCTCATTAAGCACAAGTCTGATGAGTATAACAAAGTCTCATAAAATGTAATCTTTGTTTTCAATATGGAGCTTGTTTAAGGAAATACAGTTTGGTCTTTGTTTTTTTCTTGATTAGAAGGTATCTATAGGTTTAAAGCTCTATTTATCATTGTGCTAATCACTGTATGCCCAAGAGGGAGCTGGCCTTCAAGAGCAAAAAAATGTTGAATTAAACATCATTCCATTAAAAAAGACTTTGAAGACAAATATTCTTCATTTGGTTTGGATTTTTCATCTGGAACAAAATGAAATGTTTCTGCTTTTGAATTGGCTGTTTGTCTACTATAAAACAGAAACAACTCAGGTTTCTGCCAAAAGACTCCTTGAAATGTAGGTATACAGAGAAGTATAGCTGATTTTAACCACTAACATACAGAGAATCCTTTGTGCAAGAAGTCTTCTCCCTTCAGTCTCCCTTCACTCTCGATTTAATATTTCAGAAATGAAAGCCCATTTTAGAGTTCAGCTACACAGATTCCTTCATTGGTAAACACCATTACCAATGTCAGCTGGTTGCTTTAACACTGTCACTAGATCTGACTCTAATATCTGTCTCATCCTGTTTTTCCAGAGGACATTCTCATAAGCTCAATAGCAACTAGTTACCTGTTCACCTGCACTAGGTTTCATTGCATTGCATGGAAGAGAGCATTTTCATTGACAGGTCATGCTTTGTACAATTAATTTAAGTTTGGCCTGAAACATTGCAGTTTTTCTCTGTGTAATTAACAAAAAAACAAACTAAAAGCCAAAAACCCAAACCAAAACCGAACCAAAACCAAACCAACCAAAACTATAAAAACCCAAACAAGTCATGTTGAGAGAAAGAGGAATGCTGTAATTATCTAGAGTGATCTGTGTGCAAGAGTATTTTTTCCATGCACCTAATTTTATGATGCATTATTCCTTGTTCAAGTGACATTGCTGTTTCCTGATCCTTGTAATCATGTTTCAACCTCTTGGGAACAGAGACTCATCTATTGTGATTCTCTCCTCAGAACTTTTGAATTGCTTGTGGCTTGCTCAGAATGCACTAGCAGAGTTGTCACTGGCTGAAACATGTATTGTGCTGGCTGTGCACTCTTTACATTGCTACCTACAGACAGATGGATTGATTTGAAAATGCCATAGGCAGTTTTAAAATCCCTTGCTGGGTTTGGCTTTAGCAAGATCCGAGGCTCAGTGACTGAAACTTGTGCTGATGCCTATCAGTTCTCAAACTCCACTACTATTTAGTGTTTCTAATTGCATGCCTAGAGTCAGCAGGCAATCACACTTTTGTTGCACTGAACCATATGGTATGAAAGTCAGTGTCCACTAAAACCCACTTAATTTGTCCCTGTTTCTTTTCTACAGGACTCTAAAATCTTTTCACCTATTCAAATTGCCACCCTTCTCCTTTCTTCCGTTCCCCTTACTATGGATCAGACTCTGAGAAATCATCCGTAAAATCCCCTGCTAACTTCAGTTTCACATTATTTCAGTGAGCTCAATTCTGTCAGTATTTCTTTTGCAATCCTTGGTATTGTGCAGAGCAAATGTCTTCTGCTTCTCCTTTCCTTTGTATGTCTGTGTGTTATTTTAGGAGAGGTGGGAAATTTCAGATTTCAATGAAATCTGGTTTAGCATAATCTGGCAGCCATGTTTTTAATATTTTATTAATTACTTAATTCATTGCTTAAACATGCTATGATTAGGTAATATAGTAGAATTTGGTATAGAGTACCCTATGTGTACATATATTCACTTGTAATAAAGTGCAAATGCCAATGCTAAGCAAAAAGAAATGCTAAGAATACAATTAATTATCAGAGTTAGTGTTAAGGATATACTGTATCATCCTACATTATAATGTGTATTAACATAAATTTTTACTGCACAGCCTAAATCGAAGGGCATCTTACATTGAGCAGAAGAGTTATCTTTGTTATAGGGTGTACTTTTCCAGAGCACCTGTGCTCTTGGTTCTTGAGGTTTCTCCAAAGACTTGGCAGAATTTGAGCTAATGGCTTTGCCTCTACAGCCTTCATCTAAGGACCTTCTTTTATGAAGGGCTTGCACCAGACCCCTGTACAGCCAGGGGTTCCCAAGCAGAAGCATTGTTCTTTGATCAGCAGGGAGGAAGCCAGCAGGGCTATCATGAAGTGTCATTGCCACCTCCCTTTGTCAGCTGCCATCATGAGTTAAAAGGCCCTTCTTTCTTTATCTCAGTGTGAGCCACTAGAAGGTCTCTACTGAAGCAAATTTTTCTTTGTTTAATTGTCTCTGTCAGACTATTGCATGCTGCTATTACAATGGAAAACAAATTTCATTTCCACCAAACCTATCCTATTTGAAATATGCAGATTTTTTTTAACCTACTGAGGATATATCAGAATAAACAAATTAGCAAATACTGCTCATTTTTAATTATTGCCTTTGTTTTAAGAACTAGGACACAGAAATCACTTTTATAAACATAACACGCCAAAATATTAGTTTATTCAATCCATACATGAGAACATAAATCTGAAATCCTATAGCTTCTTTCCATGGTGCTGAAACATTTGAGTTCCCAGAGGATATTGAAGGTTAGTAATTTCAACATGTTCTAAGGTTATGCCTATCCCCTCCCAGATGTCAACAAAATAGCTCATGAAAGCTTTACTTTCCTTTTTTTTTTTCTCTCTATAACACTTTTTCCTCCAAAGAATCAAGCAGATTGTTAATATTAAAAATAGCAAGAATTGGTTAGAAAATTTCTCTAAATAAGCAGAACCAAGACACCATATATAAGTGTTGAACAAGAATGTTATATGAACTTTTATCATGTAATACTTTCTTAGAAACCAAGTGATCACTCCCAAGAGTATTAAATAAAATTAAAATTTTAAAATATCTCAAGGCTCTTAGATACAATCTCTGAGACATCTGTCCAGTATGAAATCTGTATTAAAGATTTAAATTGTTGTTAATTGGAATTTTGGTTTATTTTGTGATACCTCCTTCAGTTGTAAAGACATGTTTGAATAAAAAGACTAAAGGCCAGAGTAGCAAATTTTTCTTTTTTTTAATATTTGTCACTGCCTCATTAAATCTAAGTGGCCTATATTTTACTTTGAAACAGAAAACTAATCTTAAGGGTAAGATCTTCATGAATGTCATTAGGTCAAGTAAAATGTACATGTGAAGATAGTAGTAGCTGAGATTCCTCCTTTGGGCCCTGACTCAGACATACAGGGCAGCTACAGCTATTACAATACATTATTTTGCACTAGGAAACAGGATCAAAATTGAAAACACAAGAAATAGGCCAGAAAAACATCTTACAGGGCATCAGACCCTATCCTCATTAATGAATAAATTAATTAAAATTAAAAGTCCAATCTGGAAATATTTAGTTTCTTATTAGAATCAAAAGTCTTTGCATTAATATTGATATTCCCATATCTCTACTGGAGTTAGGTACACTACAGGACTATATCTACTCCTGTCATGGCTTTTTAATGTTGGAGAGTTACAGTCACTGTAAGAGCTGAATGCCAATTTGATCCTTTCCCTTTATACAGCTCTGAAGATCATGAGTGTGCAAATAATCATATAGACACCAATTTATTCACTCTTGGACACTCTCATACAACTTTACAAGATGTTTTGGTATTTTTTATTTTTCTCTCTGCTTTTCTCTAGTCTTTTATGATAATTTCTAGTTAACTCTACTAATTTTTCCTTAGTTTTTTTCCTTATTTTTCTTTAATTTTTTAATTATTTTTTTAATGTTATTTTCCTAAAAGGATTATAAAAAAAAACTATGAATCAAATTTAGTAAGTGAAATTTAGTGTATAGGAAATACAAGTTCTAAGTTCAAATTAAGGGTGTAAAAATGTCCTTGTAAAACTGAATCAGTTCTTCACACTAGTTTAGTATTCTAGTTTGCTATTCTTCATCAAAGTTCTGTATCTGCTAATAGTCACATCTTCATGAGCACATTATCCCCTCTGATTTACAATGATTTTAGAAGAATAATTTTCCCATAAGTACTGGTATTGATTTTCACAGGGATTCTCACTGGACAACAACAGCCCTGTATACAAAGAAGATTCTACTTATATCCATAGATTGAAGTAAATAAAAATAACCAACTGTTAAAAGTAAGTTAAAAAGCAATGTTTAAAATCAGAAAGTGTTGAAAGTAATTCACTTTTTGTAACTCAAAGAGAAACATTAGACTGCTAGTCTAGGGTTTTAGTATGTCAACATGAAGTCTGTTAAATTTACAAAATTATAATTAACAGCAGTTTCAATGTTCTGATGCAGGGTAATCCTTCTACATTAGACTGGTCCATGGAAATGTCCTATTTGTGTGCCAGTTTGTTTGTTTTAAGCAGGAAATCTATATGATTTTTTCACCCTAAATTTATGTGTTTTGGTATGTTTTTCACATATGTGATGACTGCAAGTACATCAAAAGTAAACTCAAGTCCTATATATTCAAATAGAGGGAAACCAAACTAACAATTATAGTGATGCTACACCTCATTAAAGATGTAAATTAAAAATAATAACAACATAGAGATTTCTTAACCTTTACCAGTATGCAAATCCTTAATCTGATCCTTATATAAGGTTGGTTGATTTAATACTATGTTTAATAAAGAAGTCTCTTGAGTCATTAAAACTGAAAGTTCATTGTCAGAGACATTACTTCAGTAGCATACTTTAAGATTAGTTTCAAACACGTTTGTGTGAAGATTATTGATTTCACTTTGGTTTAGAGAAACTGGATATATTCATAGAGGTTCTGGACAATGTTATAGGTGTTCTATTGTAGAATCTAACTTTCAGGAAACACCTTACATATACTACTACTGGTCAAAATCAGATTCTCTCTGAGGGACTCTAGTTCATGACAATAAATTCAAAGGGCTCATGTTGAACACTAATTCACTTTTTTTGGCTGCATCTGTTTCCTGTTTGTCTTACAAGACTTATGAAAAGACTAGATTTACAAAAGACTCTATTTCAAAAAAACCAAAAAATTCCATGAAAATAAAAAGTGTTTCTGGGTCTGGTGATTTTTCCCAAATCTTGCAATATGTAGCTCAAGATTTGAAATTCTGTTTTGGTCTCTTCACAGAACTGTCTGCTCTTGGTGAAAGTGTGAATAAAAAGTTTAGATGATGTGCATTCTCCAATGCATGTTTTTAAATCCTTGCACCCATTAAATAAAAATGTCTGTCCTATATGGTTAGAGACAAAAAAACCCCTCTTGGAAATGTGACTTGAATGAGCTGACACCCTAGATATGTTTCTCAAGTACTGAGTAAAAAAACCTCAAAACCACAAAAACACGAATGTGGATATATAATCAAGTTTAACTACTGGGTATTGGCTGAAGGACTTTGTAAACATAACTGAAGCACACACAAGGTATTGTGTAGTATTTAGTGTGTAGAAGCTCATTCTTTGTTTTTCAAGATGAACATGTGAATGGGATGAGGAAATATCTCTTTTCACTAACATTCACTGACAGACACTGACATTATGTTCCAGTCTCTGTTTCAAAAGACATTAGTGGCAACTATTGGACCTAGTTTTTCCTTCCTTTTTTTTACCACATGTTTTTCTGAATTAACAGACAATTGTTCCTGCTAGTCTGTACTTTAAAAAGTTGGTGAGGTATGTATGATTCTATTTCCAAGTAACTTGAATTTAAGCAAAATACATGTATTAAATCTCTGATTTAATGTATTGCTAGATTCAATGTATCGCTATATCTTTGCAGATACACTCAAGTATGGCAGCAACATCATATATATGGAGAAAGAAAACAGCCCTCTGCACTTCCCTGGGTCTATCTATATTGCTTCCATTGAAATTCCACTTACACAACACTGTAATTACTCCAGCCTTGCTGCAGTTCAAGTAACTCAGAGAGTACAGTTTGGAATCACTTTGTCACATGCTGAACAGCAGGCAGTAAATCTCTGACAACATAAATTAGTCACTTACTGAAATAAGGAGTAACAATTAATCACCTCAGAGAATACTCAGCAGAATTAGCCATCCCTGTGACTACTATTCCTTACCAACAGACACTGTACACTAATTCCATCATGTGCTGCACATCTCACATAGCTGAAGACATAAGCTTTACTAACTGAAAGAAGGTAGAATATCCCTAAGGTTCATCTTGGATATATAGGGAGAGACAAAAGCCCTTGACAATGTCCTTCTATAAAAATAACATTTTAATTTTGTCTATATTTAATGGTATAAATGAGTTTCCTGATGAAATAATGCTAATTTTAATTTCTAAGACTGATTTTCACTTACAAAAAAAATAAAATCATTCACAGAGATAGAATTTTCTCTCTCTCTCTCTCTCTTTTTTTTTTTTTTTTTTTAAACAGGTTTTTTTCTTAGATATAATACTGTTTTATTTTATGGTCACAATACAATATTCTTTAATTCAATTTCTGATTCCTCATTCTCAATATTTTAAAATGTTTTTATACCTATATTTTTGCAGAGCAATTTACAGTACACAATAATAAAATATCCTACTGTGAAGGATATGACATGTACTGATGCATTTCTGAATGTCATGAAGCTGAACCAATCTCAGCTGTCAAAACTGTTCCATTAGGAAAAACATAACTTTGTAAGCACCCATCCAGCATAAACAACATTTTTGACCTCTATATCTTGCAGAATAAAGGCAGTATACCTATTATTATGTGCATTTTTAATGGTGCTACTCTCACCAAAAACGCAACTACATGTCCAGAAGTTAAAGTGATAGAATAGGAAAGAAAATACCATTCATTTAAAAGAGTCAGCAATCCAAGATTGAGCCCACATCTTGGAATAAGCCCAGCCTTTGTACAGTGTGTGGATATGTCCAATCCTGCCTAGTTCCAGCATGCAGAGTGTGCACAGAATCATAATCCCAAATACAATTTCAGTCTCTGCAGTTTGTCCTAGAAAGGAATTTTCTCCACCTTCATAACAAGCATATTTTATTCTAATTTCAGTCTGTAGTAAGAACAATTTCACCTTTTTCCTTTTTTGTAGACTCCTCCTACAACTTTTGCAGAATATTATCAAGAACATCTAATATACATTCTTTGCAGTTAAAATAGCTATGACACTTATGATGGCAGCAAAATTGTTTCTCTTTTGCCTGTTAGGGTTGTTACTGGGGAAATCCTCATGTACTTTACAAATGGCTTCACTTCAAACTCCTTGGCAGATTTGATATGCAAAATCTGTGTTCAGACATATACAAAACTTTCTTTTCTATAGTATGTAATTCCTTTCTTATATAGCAACAATAATTTCTATAATTCTGTCAATGATTTGAATTTCAATTTGTTTCCCATATCAATAGAGATTTAGCATTCCACTGTGGAAGGAAAGCTAAGGCTTCCCAACAAGTCAAATTCTAATGAACACTCAGGAACTATTTTTACTGTTTTCCCATTTCTGCTTCCTTTTTCTGATTGAGAATATTTTCACTCTCCTGGAATACAGTTATTTTTCAGGTCCTCATTTTTAATTATATAGGTATCAATTTCTGTGGTTTTTTTCTTTGTTTGCTTGTTTGTTTGTTTTTGTTTGGTTTTGGGTTTGTTTGTTTGTTTGGGGACATTTTCAGATTTAATGGAAACTGGGAATATCCAAGTAAAGGGAATCTTTTTCCAAAAAACTTAAGCAATTTTCAATTTTATACTTCCAATTAGTAAACTTCAGACTTTGTCTTTCATATCTGCCTTTAAGGACACTGCAGAGAATATTCTTTACTGTGCAGCCCAACAGAGGCAGGATTTTACCTTCTAATGGCAGCATATTGTATTTGACCTACCCAGAAAGAACTTGAAAAAATTATTGTAAGATTGCAGAATCATAGAAAGGTTTGGGTTGGAAAGGATCTTGGACATCATCTGGTTCTAACCCCTGTGTCACGGGCAGTAAAACTCCTTGTGAATTTCAATTAACTAGGTTTCTTGGATATTTAGGGTAGAAATTACAATATGTGCCAAACATCTCACCCCATTTTTATGATCTGTGTTTTGATGACATTCTTTTCCAGCTTCTTTATCATAACAGAGCAGGGTAAGTATATAAAAAATGTAACTACATACATAGTGTTTTTCACTGTCACTGACTCCTTTAGCACCATTAGCAAAGAGACTTGACTTGGAGTCAATTGTGCGCATTTGTCCAATAATTTGAAATTCTGTATGCTCTGCTCAGTATGGTTAGGAAACTGTTTCTCTGAGACAGATATTTGATCTTAAGTATTGGCCCATGAATGCTTACAGCAGGTGGCCCCTATCAAAGTATAATCCAGTATAAAAAGTGAAACTGGATTATTTAACTGGAAATATCTGTAAAAAGTTGTGAACAGAGACAAAATAGCTTGTAAGATTATAAAATATTTTGCTACAGGGTAAGTAGTAGATAGCCAAAATACTAAACATAATCAAACACTGAGACTCATTGTATTGCTGAAAATTTGATAAATACATTATGTTTACATAATATTCTTTGATTTATCAAATAATTTCAATCATTTACTAATCCCTGAAATACTTATCACAGTCTTTTATCTTCAAGACTGTTTATTTAATTGTAACTTTTGGAATAAAATAATTAATTTTTCTTTCACATCTATGTTAGAATTCTAAGAAAAACCAGTGCTTTTGAAATAGATACTAGTGTAACAGCAAGCCAAAGATGAAGCATTTTGTATTTTCTACCAATTTAGAAAAAATCACAGTGTATAACTTTTTTTTCTAAATGTTACTTGTGATGTTTTGCAGTTTATTACCTAGTTAATTTTTCATTTGTCTAGCAGCTGCATCTAGAAAGATGTTTACTTTTTAGTATTTTTAAGCTGTATTTATGTTCAAATATCTTATTTCCTCACTTTTTCCTTATTCCTGGCACTTAACTTCAAAGGATAGTTAAATTATTGGTTTGGTTTTTTAAATCTGATAACCCCTCAGGAGATTACCAGTACTGTAGCACAAGGGATACATGTGTGGATTTTGAGATGTTCTGAAGGGCCAGAAAAAAAAAACAACAATTTGTCCGAGAACTCACATATCTATATCAGTTTGAGCTCACGCAGCTATTAGTTAATAATGCCCATTCTCCTGTTCTGTTTATATCTAAAACAAATCTACATCTCTAAATTTGACTAAGTTAATGACTACATTCAAATATTCAAATTCCCCGAATTTTAGCATGGAGTTCTTCTCCATCCGAAGTCACACTGATACCTCAATTTGTTCTCCTCTTTTGTCTTAAAGTCTGTGCTTCCATGACTTTTTTTTTTTTTTTATAACACTAACAAAGGATGACTAACTCTCCACAGGATGTGAATTAGACACTTATGTTTGACTCAAAAAACCTTTAACTGATTTAGAATAGAATGTCTAAATGAAAGTCTCTATCTCTTTACACATAATAAAAATATTCACCAATGAAAAATAGTTTACTGTGCTGAGAAGATAATAAAATATACAAACAGAAAAAATAAAGGCGGTGCTGCCAGTTTTCATTAAGGCAGGAGAGTATGATAGTTGATCGCTCCTTTTTATTTCATGTCCTTGAAGATCCTTTCCCTACAGTTCTTATTTTGCCTTTTGCAGTAAAATATCAAGTACCTCTCTCCATGCCCATTCATCAAATACAAGGTAAATTTTCCCTCTAATTGTAAAGGATATACATCTACAGTAGCTCCATTAATTTTACTTGAAATACAATATAGTAAATACAGATAGGGTCAAATCAGGACTTTATGGAATCATCACTGCAAAATATCTACATGGGTTTCACTCTGAAAACAGAAGCCAACTGATGCCATGTCAGGATGGGAGAAAGACAGGGCTCTGTGGGTCTACAGTTTCCTATAAGACAGTAAACATACTGTTCAAGTCCATATTTAGTACCATTTTCAAAATTACTTTTTTCACAGTGATACAACCAACTGTAAATAATGAGCCTAATATTTCAGATGAATTTAGAATTATTAACCCCACTGCATTTCTATTCACATGTATGCTGTTATAGAAACTCAGGTATGAGATCAGCAGAAAAAAAGTTAAGCAAGTTTAAAAAATATTGTAAGGGAATAGTTATTATCAAGAAAGAGTACTGTGCAATGTACTACATATCTTCATTGGCAATTAAGACAGTAGAAAGTGAAAGAACTTCAACATTGCAGATTTAAGGTTGTGCATTGTCAGAGGGTGGAACAGCTTTAGCCATTTAGTTTACATGTCTTGGCAATTACTATAGTGAAAAGGTTTTCCCTTGTAATTCAGCATAAATTACCTGGACAATTGTGTTACCATGTTACTTGTTTCCCAGCTCATTGGAGATAACCTGATAGACAGACATAGTAAGTAAATATTTGGTGAGCAATCCTTTTTCATTACTGAAATTTATAATTATAGTTCTCTCCCTCCTGAATAATTGCATATATCTAATTGCTCTTCCTTTTAACTTTAATGCTAGGTTTCAAACTGGAGAATGGACAGGAAAGCACTAGTAGAGACATTATTCTAGTGTTGCTTTCTCTTCTCTACAACAGTTTGAACTCAAGCAATAAAGTTAAATGGAAAAGGCACTATACTAGATTTTCAATTACAGCAGAGGCAGGGAGCCACAATTATCCCTTTCATTACCGAAATACTTCTCATAGCTACACATGCAGAATCCCTGTTGTTGCTACTTCTGCTATTCCTCTTGCTGTTACTGCTGCTCCTTAATTGAAGTGCCCTTGAAAAAAGATAAGGTTATAGGTCACTAAATAGAAGTTAAAATTCTGAAAATGTCTATTTAATGGAAAATGAAAAAAAAATTAGGTACAAGTACAAAGACATTCAGATCTTTTCCCTTATCTTTACTCACAAGATATGATTTTTCTCCATATCTGTAATAAATTATAAGAGTAGCAACTGTGTCACTAGGTTGTCAACACACAGGAAATATGAGTGTGAGCCCTGCATGACTTTTAGGAGTACTTATATACAGAGATATTTTGTACCAAGAATCCACTGAATGAACAATCAGGTGCACTGCATCTCTGGTGTACCCATCTTCTACTGTGTACAAATCACCAAGAAAAAAATAATCCTCTTTTATTGCTTTGAACATCTTTACGTGAAGGATGCCATATCTCAGGAGCAGCTCTTTTTTTCCATTGTCTACTTCGCTTCACTTGGGAAGTGAATACCCTTTCTACCAAGTACATAAACCTAACCTACCACTTCAAGTGGAACTGCAAATCACAAATATTTGCATAGATTTGAAAATGGTTTACCTTAGCCTTATGTGAGGTGGATGAGCAATTCCTTCCTTGTCTCTCAGCCTCCTGTGTGATTTAGAATTGGTTCCTTTTCAAGAACTAAAGAAATTAACAGGAAGAAAGGGCCTTGTGTCACCTTTCCTTCAGTATAGCAGAAAATCACAACCTTTCATAACAATTAATACAATAAAGATGAAAAGAAGAATATTAAACAGCAAATGACAAGATTCTGTTTCAGACTGAGCAAAGCATGTCAGTAAGCCTATGAAGTTTATGTAAAACCCAAGAAAATCTGTCTTAGCACAGCAGACAATAGATTACGTAAGACAAAAGACCTGTGCATCAGAAGTAAAACAGGTAAAATACATTCAGCAAACTGGAAACAATGGTTCCTGACACATTACAAGACCAAACATCATCTTCAACTTATGAGAATCTCAGCACTCACCTGTTATCGTGCCAAGAACATATTGTATACTGATGTATCATGAGGGAATTGCAATCATGCTGAATCCTTGCTGAAACTTTCAATCATGAAAAGTTGTCCACTCCTTAAGATTTTCTGATGAATAGTGAAGTCCAGAGAAGAATGTTACATACAAGAAGCATACTTTTACAAATGCTTTTAAAATGTCATTCCTGTACAGGAAACAATGAAAGCAAAGCCTTCTGAAATTCCTCAGAAACTGTATTTTTACTTCCTTCTTGATGACTTGGATCACAGAAAGTCAAAGACTTTGGACAGTGTGGGGGTTTTATGTGTTTTGTCATCAGACCAGGGCTTTTGTGCTTGGCTGGGTGTTTTTTGTTGTTGTTGTTTTTTGTTTGTTTGTTTGTTTGTTTGTTGGGTTTTCACATGGACTGCATAAACAGAATCACATGTGATTATGTGAACCCACCATATTTTTATTCATGCTAGAACTTATTTAGGCTCTAATTAAAATTATCAGACACACATAGGGGGAGGCTAGAATGTCAATTATTTCCTAGTGACAGTTCCATAATAGCACCTGTTACTTTGAGAGGTGTATGAACCCTTCCTGACTCTTATCAGATGAAGATATTGGAGCCTCAGAAACACTCATCTCTGTCTCTGAAAAGAATGGTCTTTTTAAACTCTAAAAGCCTTTCCTGATATCCTGACAATTTACACTCTTGTTGAACTATTCCTCTGCAGTACAGTACAAGATACACTTTCTGTCACTGTATCATAGAGTCTGATCACAAATATTCTGTGACAAAATAACTGGCAGTTGTCACAGACACAGAATGAGAGAGTATTCAGATCTACCACAAAGTCTGCAGCTTTGCTTCCTGTGCAAGTTGTCATATATTGCCTACCCATGAAAAACAATTCTTGCATGCAACTGAAATAACTACATAATCAAACTTTACACAGGTTTTATGGCAAATTAAAAATTATTTCTGATCTATTATGTTCTCTTCCTCAAATCCGATTCAGTGCTATCGAATTCCAGCTTTAAGTACAATGACTACTAAATATCCTTTTTTCTTTCTCCCTTCTTTTTCCTCTTCCAAGAGAGAAAGAAACATTAGTACCTTTCTCTGGAAAGATTTAAATTGTTTGTAGTTGCACCTGTAGTACTGCTCTCTGTATCTCAGAAAGGCTGTCCTGGAGACAGAATAAGCACAAAGAGGGCAATTGTCATGATGAAGGTCTTCTCACCTCCTCAAAGAGAGAAAAAAACCGTGTACCCTTCTATAAAGAAGAAGAATGAGCTAAGATCATGGTTTCAAATTCATTACTGAAATGGGTAAGGTGAACATGAAACTGTTAGTCACCTAAATCCCAGATCCTAGAATTAGGGAATACCCACTAAAACAACCAGGAGATACATTTAAATCAGGTAAAAGAACATATTTCTTTGCCCAGTGGATAGAAATTTTTTGGAATCTCTCTCTACTAGATCATAGAGGTAGAATGGAGCTTATTCCAAAAGGATTGGGCAAATTCATAAATGACAAACTTGTAATCTAGATGATGAAGTGAGCAGTCAGAATCGTTAGCACAATGACTGTGGAGAAGCATGAGGAAAATGATTATCAGATATTGGCCAGATTTGTGTGCTTTCCCTAAACACTATTTCTTATTGTCTTGGTGCTGAACTCGGTGGAAAATCTGATCTCATCCAGAAGAACGTTTCTTATGTTCTTATAATATATTAAGATTTTACGTATAAGGCTTATTCTTAGCCCTACTAAAAGGATGAATTTCAGCTTCTGCTTAAATATTTTTCTGACATTTATCCACAAAACAAGCATCCCCAGTCAAAACTAAGGACATGAACAATCAGCTGGGACTCAGAAAGGTTTCTGACTCATGCAATGATTTGATAAGTGAAACCAGGGATAGAGACAGACATTTCAGTAAAGGCACTTGCTATTCAAGTCTTCCTATGAACAATGCAGGAAGAAGTCTTTGACAAGCATAAGAAATATGGCTATATTTTATTCATTGTTAAAACATTAATTTCTGTAATTCCTGCTGTTCAGTACATTCCACACTTTTAAGACTTTAAATAATATCTAGGGATGCATTTCTTCATAGCTTAAGGGGCAAACCTGAGATAGAAAGACAGAGAAATCATTAATGTGGGCATATTAAAATATCTTTCTTCATTTAAAAGCCAACAAAACCAGAAATGAAAATAAAAAATATTCCAGACTGCAGATAAGAAAATACTGCAAATTGCTAGATGTTTTAAGAATTTCCTTCTCCCTACTCATCATACGTTTACTAAATTTATTCAATAGATTTATTATTTATATGTTCAATACAAATATAAACTGAAAAATAAGAGCATCATCTTACTGTTGCTTTTATAAATATTAACTAAGTAAGAGTACAAAAATATACCCCTCCCCCCTGACATAAGAATCCTTTCCGAATTAAATCCCTTCTTCTTCATCACATCTAGTCTGCTATTCTTTGGAAGATTTTTGCAGAGAATCAGTCTTCTCCTCTGAAGTTCTCAAGTATTTTTCTTGGCCCTATCCATTATTTTCAGAAACATTGGTATCTTTAGCACATGCTGACTTAGCTTTCCATCTCTGCAATTACTTCTTCTCTCCTTTTTTGCCTTTCCTCCAGGATCTTAGCTTATCCCAAGTTTTTCCACCTCCATAGCTGTTACCTACCACGTTGAATCACTGCAGAGCTGGAGGAAGATGCAAATAAAACTTTTTGCCAGCTGCCTCTTATCAGCTCAGCCAAAGTAAGGCTGAATGCCAGAAAAACAGGAGGAAGGTGGGATAAAAGACTTGAAGTATAAGCAGAATACTAAATATCTGCAGCCAAGAATGAAAAGAAAAACTATTACTTTACTGAAAACACTACCTTCATTTTTCTTATCCCGTTTTCTCATAGCTATTTGTATCGATTTTTTTAATTCCCATCTAATGAAAGGTGATAAACCAAGAATTGATGCTGCTCTACAAGACTGGAGGATCCAAGTGATTCATTGCATTTTTTGTGCTCTTTTCCTGAGACCCATAGGTCAGGAAAGAAAGTACTGGAATTTGTGATGAAGGACAAAAAGAAACCTTTTTATATTATGCAGAAGCAAAATAAACAGCCAGAAGTTCAAGTACTTCTGTATCAAAGCAATAATAGAGACATCCTTCCACCTTTTTGCTGCCTCTTTATTGTACACATCTGTGGATAGAATTTGCTTTTAATTCTGAACAAACTGAGCTGAGGTTAAATTAAAACTTGAATGAATCTTATTTTTTCTAGCTTCTAACCTCAGATGCCTGCATATCAGGGAAAAAGAGATCCTACTAGCTTAGATCCCTTCTGCTGTCCATAGGAGCAATGATCCATAACGTATGAGTACATTGCAAGGATCCATTCTTGTAGCTAGCAATTTCATTTCATCAGAAATTTTATTGTATGATCTTTCTCTAAGTCTCTTCTCTTTCTCTGCATGGAACTCCTAATGCTGAATGCTTACACCACTCACAACATTCAGCTGTTCACAAGAAAACCAATTTAAAAGACCAGACTTCATCTTCAGCCTGGTATCTCCATATGCATTACTCACCGGTTATTTTATTTTTTTTTCTTTTCTTTTTTTTTTTTTTACAAGGTATACTAGACAAAAATAAGTATGTATCTATTATGTAAAATGAAATACAATAAAAATCAATATGGAAAGCAATGTAAGAGATTCTTCCTAACAGCTTCGTGTCAGTAGAGTTCTGATGTTTGTGTCAATCTGCTGTTAGAACAACAGAATTGTCATGTCTCACACTCATACACACACCTATAAACATTCTGCATAGAATGGCATACTTTAAAGAAATTGTGTGTGCAAGCATGTGTGACTAGGTGTACAGAAAGGGAAAGAGTCACGGTATCAGACTGATAGCAACTATAATTTGATGAATCCTTGTTAATATAAGATGCAGCGCATCCTAGTCAGCTGCATTTCAGAAGAAAATGTGAAATGTGTTGGATATTTCCCAAGGCAGGTAAAAGATTGAGTTCAGTTCTGTCTAGCTGATGCACTGAAATTCATGACAGTGCTGACAGGGATAAATGCTCTGCCGGGAAAATGGCAGACCACACAGACATGTATTTGTCATTAAAATTACCCAGCTGATCATTTGTTAAATGTGAAGTGTGCCCACCTACTTCTAAATATCAACATTACATTTGATGAAAAATGGAAATGTGGCTGTTTTCATGTCAGTGTTCCATTTGCCACAGAGATTAGAGTAAACAACACCATAAACACAAGTTGTCCCTTGCAGGATTCATTGTCAGTAATTTCAGGTACAACATCTAGAAATCTAGAAAACTGGTGAAATATGATTGATGTTATACGACTTGTAAAACTATTTTCCTAAAGAGTACTTATAATTCTCTTCCAAACAGTAAACATATTTTTATATGTCCTTACATAGTTGTTTATTAAATTAAAAGCATAATGTGTGTGAAAATTTAACGGAGTGAATAAAATTTTTTCCCTACTTGGTAATGATTCATCATCAGGATCTAATAGAGCACAATTTGCATCTCTCTCAGGAGAGTCCTCACTCTTTACACTTGTAATTATCAGTATTCTGGAGGTTGTGTAGTATTCTAGGAGCTTAGGAACAAAAAGATTCATGCCAGTTGTGACATGAGGATTTACAATATCACTTTCCTAAGATGTAGTAAAAATCTTCAAGAAGAGTAAAATTAGGGCAAAAGAATATGTGTCCTCCCTGCCTCCAGAGACACAAAATTTCATAAATCCTCTTTCTTCTTTTTCCAAGAGACTTTTGTGTTACATCACTAAATTCTTACACTGGTGGTTTTCAATTATTTCTGAGGCTTTCTGATCATGAAATATAATGGATAGGGACACATTACACATAGTCTTTCTTGGTGGGTAATTGCTTTATTTTGAAATTCAACAGCACTTTTGTACCATTTCCTCTTTCAGAGAGCCCTCTCATCCTCAGCATTAGTCCTGATATTATCTTTCTGTTCCTGGCACAGATCTGGCACTCAGCTTGTGAACCTGTCTGCACCATTTGTCAACAGTGTCTGTAATGGGAAAATATTCAATGGAGTAGATGGCTGGGCTTTCTGGAGTCATCAAAATTCTGTGTCCCTCTTGCCCAGGGTAAGTACAATTGAATAGGATAAAGGTTTTCCACTCAATTCTTAGCTTCAAAAACCAGCTGAAAAATAACACTAGACAGTGACCTACTTATCTGCAGGCAGCCTACAACTCTAACATGGGAGATTGCTCTGGATCTGAGATTAAGCACTGGGAACAAGCCCTGCTTTGGTGGCTCTAGCATTGCAGTGACAGAAGTGACTACATGACACTAACTGAATTGCAGTGAGTCTGGCCCATGCAACCAAAGCTATCTAAAGAAAAGAAGTGAGGTACTGGGTTTTATTTGCTAGGAAAGACTACGGCCCTAGGAGAATTTATCTTTGTGATGAGGCTTGTTCCATCTGCCAGTCCAAGGCCTGCACCAGAGCATGCATAATGAGGTGGTTACCCGGAGACGATGCATCAACACTGCAAGCAGGGTGCTCTGAGTTGCAACCATGTATGACTTCAGCCTTGGTCCCTGCAGGAGAGAAAATAGTTTGACTGTAGTGAACTCACATGAGTAGAACAACCTCTAGGGCACTAACCTGGTAATACAGGTGTGTTACTTTATTAAACGATTACAAAAAGGCCTTTTGTTGTTTGTTTTACTTTATGTACCTGTCATGGACTTAGTATTTGCCTCCTATCACCTGTGACAGAAGTATTTTCTGAGATGAGGAAAGAGTATGGAAGTGGGAGCCCTGCCTTTCTTACTAGAAAACCCAAGAGGCCACTGCAACTTGGTCATTGATGAATACCCTGCAACATTCAGCAAAATTCTGAAGAGATGTGAGACGAAAACTTGAAAATTTATGGAAAACTAGAAATGTAGATAAACATATTATACCTTTATATGTAGCTTCATAAAATACTGGTTTCAATTAAATGGAAGTCAAATATCACTAGGGAATTTGGTCTAATTATCAGAATGTTTTTAGCTTTTAGAAATATATTCCTCCTCAAAGGGTGTATTTATTTAAACACCTGTGTAGTGTATAGCATTGTATATTATTAAGAATTTCTTCCAAGAACTCAATAAAGTAGTCTGGAAATAAAAAGGAAAAGATAATAATTTTCAGTCTGTTTTGTAAAATAAAGAAATAGTTGTGATGGGTTGACCTGGGCTGAATGCCAGGCACCCAGCAAAGCTGCAACTGGACAGGGGAGAAGAAAAAAATGGGAGGTTCATGGGTTGAGTTAGGGATGGGAGAGATCACTTACCAAGTATCTCATGGGCAAAACAGACTCAAAAGAGGATATTAATTGAAATTAATGCTAATAAAATCATAGCAGAGTAATGAGAAATAAAATAAATCTTAAAAACACCTTCTTTCCACTCCTTTTTTCTTTCTTAAGTTCTACCTCCTCCCCCACAGTGGTGCAGGAAGACAGGGAGTGGGGGTTACAGTCAGTTCAACATACCACGTTCCTGCCGCCACTCAGAGAGAAGAGTTTTTAACCTGCTCCAGCGTGCAGTTCCTCCCATGGGAGACAGTTCTCCATAAACTTCTCCAATGTGAGTACATCCCACAGGCAACAGTTCCCCATGAACTGCTGCAATGTGGGTCACTCTTCCATAGGGTGCAGTCCTTCAGGCACAGACTGCTCCAGCGTGAGTCCCCCTGTCCGGGGCATCCACCTGCGCCAGTATGGCTCTCCTCCATGGGCTGCAGGTGGATCTCTGCATCCCCATGATCCTCCATGGGCTGCAGGGGCACAGCTGCTTCACCATGGTCTGCACCACGAACAGGTCTGCAAGGAAACCTCATCTCTGGCACCTGGAGCACCTCCTCCTCCTCCACTGGCTTTGGCGTCTGCAGAGTAGTTCCTCCCACGTGTCCTCACTCTGCTCTTCTCTGACCACGATTATATCTGTTATATCTTTTTTCTCCTTCTAAAATGTATTATTACAGAGGTGTTACTACCGATGGTTCAGCCTCGGCCAGTGGCAGGTCCACCCCAGAGCCAGCTGGCATTGTCTCTGCTGGACATGGGGGAAGCTTCTGACAGCTTCTCACACAGAAACTACTCCTGTAGCTTCCCTGCTACCAAAACCTGGTCATGCAAACCAACACAAGAATGAAATGGTGCAACCTAGTCATATAATCTTAGAAATTCTATCTTCTCCTTTAGAATTACATCTTTTGCGTTTACCTGTTTGTTGATAATATAAATAAATAAATCGGACAGTAATTTTAAAGGCAATGTTCAGTGTGACAATTTTTACATAATGCTAAAAATAAGACAACTTTGCAGCCATATACACCGAATGTATTTATTAAATTCACTATATTTAAAGTGAGAATTAGAGTTAGTTCTGATCATATTTTTGGTAAGATCATTCTTCCTGATTCAAATTTCTAACTTCCAAACTGAAATTACTTTTGAAAGGAGCTTTTAGGGGACATTTTAGTTACTACTCCATAAGATGAAGCTCTGGGAATTACAAAAATACTTGCACCATAATCATAATTTAAGTACTAACTTCAAAATATTTGGCTTGGTATTCATTCATACAAAACATACTTTCTGAATAACAAATGAAAATTTCAATAATTTTCTTAAATACCAATTCTACAAATTATTTATCTTTCTAAATTAAATCACAAAAGCCAGCAAATGAAACATATTTAGATCCTGCCATCTCCATTAGGAAACTGATGTATCAGGAATGACTAATTTCTCAGAGCTTGTAGTTATATTCAACATGTTTAGCTTTTCCCATCACGCTTTCCCTTTACTACCTTCTTGGTTTCGGAATAAAATATGCTTTAATATGGTTATAAACATTGCCTTGGCAACAGCTGTTGTCCATTTCTCAGTCTGCTTTTCAATAATATATGGCATTTTAAATAAATGAAAATCTATCAGTGTCTTTAACAACAGTCTTTAATTGATTCTCATTAATAAAAAAAAAACAACACCCACAAACAAAAAAACAAAAACAGGAAATGGAAAACCAAAATAAAACACACTATAGTTGAATTTCAAAGATCCATCTGTCCAATATATGTGTAGTTATCAATCCATTCTTTTATTTGACGTATAATTTGATCAGAAGCGGTCTGCAGGTGTAAATGTTTCTCATATCAGTAACAGAGCAGTGACACCCAGATATCTGGTTTTTTTTTTCTCTTGCTGACAACTTTGCTGCTTGATTTCATTCAATCCAGAAAGAAGCATGAATTTAAATCAGAAGGATACATTTTACTAAAATTACCAGCATGTAATTAGTTAAGAGGGGAAAATTTACAAAAGTAGGGATTCTAGTCAATTCTTTTATAAGAGAGATAAATACTCTCTGCCTCTAATTATTAAAAAAAAACCAAAAACAAAAACAAAAAAAAACACATGCTGATCAAAAATATATGATAAAAAATTTTTAAAATTATGTTTTTATCTAAACTCCTGCTTTTCTTGAATTTTCTTTTCATTATCAAAGCATACCCTGATTTGCACTAACCACTCATGTCTATGAATTCTGAAAATGACCTGGCAAACAGAAAAGATGACCCTGAAAGCTTGAAAAGAGCACATTCCTACATTCCAATTTCAAAATTTGAATCCTAAGCCAGATATTTGAAAAGTGTGTTGTAATTCTGGCATATTTTGAGTGTGGATCTATTCTACTGAACTTTCTACATACATCCTTCAGAAACAAAAAAGCCAACCCTACAATGTCTATTTCAGGTAGACACAAAAGCCATTTTTACTTTTACATAAATTAAAGCATATTAACAGCAGACTCTCTCCTGAGATTACTCCTGTGAAATGTGGGAGAAAGGCAAGCTTTGCTGTCAGTTTTTTTCGAACTAATACTGATACAGTAATACACTTAGAAGTTGTTTTAATAATGTATTAAACCTGAACCGTTTGTCCCTCCTGGAGCTCTTTTTTCTTAAACTAACAATTACTGTAATGATACAATGTTAGCACGCTTAGAACTGGCAAGGAACCAGGTTTTTTTCATGAAAAAAACTCCTGCTTGTGAAACCTGAAAATGTTATTAATTAATAGGGCGAAAAAAGATGGAAAAAACCCCAGCAGTCATATTTGTAAACTATGTAGTGTTAGAAGTAAACAGAGATTTGGATAGTCAATAGCCCTACAGTCAGAATTCTCTCTCTAGATAAAACATATTGTGACTTATGTCTCTGCTGTTCATGATTCAGAAGAGAAATAGGGCTTTGGATTTCCTGTTTTAATGCCTTCACTATTTTGTATCATCAGTAATTGCTTTTTTTCTCTGTCTAGAAAATAAATAATTCCATCCTAACATGGGTATTCTTCCAATTATGTTATGCCTCAAGATGGACATTTTAAGTTAAAAGATATAACTGGAAACATATCAGCTGGCATGAAGACTATGTACAGGGGCAATAACTGTTTTTAAGTTCCACTTTGTGAACAAAACCAGATGATGCATGGCTTACATATGCATAACTCACTAAGATGACAAATGTCTTCACTAACAATTCCATTATTCCAATATTAGATTAAGAAACTATTGGAAGGCTGTAGTCTGTATGTTTTATTTCTCCAGTGCTGTGGACTGTTATTTCAGCAGAATCTACAACTTCTGTCTTCACGGGTTTGGTTTCGTGTTAGCTTTGGTGCTTTGCTAATCTGCTTCTTTTATTTTCCTTGTTTCCTATGATAATTTACAAAAGAATGGTGGAGACCACTGTGAAATTCTGGATTTTAAACATCAGACATAATTAGAAAAATGAGGAAAATACAGTACAAACTCAGTTCTCAATTTTTTTAATTTGACAACTGAAGTCCAACTTTAATAATCTGTGGAACCCCATAGCATGGTCTCCCATGTCTGAACACTATGAGATTTCATATGATCACTCTGTCCTTTACTCTTTGTAAGGAAGTGACAAAGCAAATGTTGGTTTGGCACAAAGTTAATTTATGTTCATTTGGTTTAATAGTTGTAGCAGCAGGACTGGGCAGCACCACAAAAACACTGCTCACTTGCTTATCTACTCAGGAAACAGGAATAACACAACATGGCATCTTTTCAATAACTGAGCTTGAAGGGTGGCTGCTGAGTATCAAACACATGTTAAAAGCTACTGACAGTTCTCAAAAAAGAAAGTTTAAAAGGTTCAATAAAATTTACTAGTAGCACACTGAAGTAAATTTCTATCTACTCATTCTGGAAATGGTGAAATGAGATGAGAGGTCTCATTCTCTAAACTCAACAGCTCAGGTCTACTCCTTGCACCTCTCTTTGGTCCTGCTGAGCTCAAGCTAGTCTCAGAGTCTTGTAATACATTTAAGTGACTGTATGCACAAAAAGCTTTGGGGAAGCTCTCACACTGCTGGCCCAAAATGTTCCTTATCCAGACATGAACCCCTGCCTTCTAGTGACTCCTGAGATTTTCAGTGAGAAACTGCTTTCTTTTTAGACAAGGAATCATTCTATAATTTCTGTTATTTATTCATATAGAACCTCTACTTGCTAAGAAAATGTTACTAAAAGGCTTCTAACAATATAGTTTAATTTTTTTTTCTCCAACTCAGAAGCTTTAGTGGTTTTATTTAAAATGGGAAAAAAAAGTCAGCAATGTACAAATGCCTTTTTTTCTTAAAAGCATATTTTCAGGTCATAATCACCCTAAGTCCTTAAAAGTATTTTCTCATTTGATCTCTTAAAATACTTTCTAAGCCTTTACTCCCAACTGATGTTCAACACAACACACAGAAATATCTTAGGGCTCAAATAAGTGTTATCTTCAGTTAATTCTATGCAATGGTGTTTTTTGAATTCCTAGGATTCATTCCTATCAGTGAACACCTGCAAGAATTCCTTCTAAAACTTTTTTCAATATTACTTTTCATGTGTATTTGTGTTTGAAAATTAGTTTTAAGGCATTTTATTATGGATTCACTCCGTGGTCAATTAGCAAACTTCATAACTCATGAAAAGTAAGACAGGGACTTTGACCCCACACTATTTATACCCTGGGTAACTACCCTAACCCTTTCAGTACTTTATGGTATGGTCTCCGTCTCCCTCTTCATTCTGTTTTTGAAATAGTTTTCTCATCTTCATGATACAACATCAACATTTAACAAATCGAGAGAAATATTTTACTGGCAAAAAAAAAATGAAAGCATTCCCTGACAGCTCAAGTTCAAACACTTTAAAAGCTGTTAATATATTCTTCTTTGTTACAATCATTCATCCAGTATAGCTTTGAAAGAGTCATTTGGATCCAGAACAAAAACAAGCTACAAGAAGTTAAATAGGTTCAAATAAATATTCACGCTTTGCATGCTTATCTAAATCAAACCTCCAAGCCTTTCAAGTTTGCTCAACATAGATTTCACTCCAGCTTGTAAACTGTTTCCTAAATAGGTCTTTAAATTGCTTCAGATCATTTTGGTCATTCAAGGCATTCTGCATAGTGGAATAAAATAAAAATAACAGAAAATCTGAGACTGAAACACACAGAGAAGCTCAGTAATTCTTATTCCAGTCAGTCATTCTCACAGTAACTCAGGTCTGTCAAAATCTATAATTTTTGGCATAGCTTATCAACATGTATTTTCATTTGATTTCTCATCTTATATATATTTATGTACTATTGCCCTCATACAGAAACTGAGTTCAGAGTAATAACTATCTTTACAGAACATTCCATTTTGTAATTTTTTTTTTTACTAAGCTAAAAATTCACTTTTTCATCTATGTTCACTTTATTTCAACTGTTTACATTTTAGAATATTAGCAAATCAGTGCTAGAGTCCTCATGCTGCTTTTCCTCAGTTATCCACCTTAGTGTATATACTTCCATTTTTTTTTCTCTCAATGTAGTTATTCTTTAATCAGTCCTTACAAAATTAATTAATTACAGATATTAAGGCTGCTGGACCATACATGTCTATGGCTTAAGTAAGTATTCTTATGAAAATTAAAAGGCGTTGCAGGAAAAATAGAAAATTATATCAAAAATTTACCTCTGCACTACAGAGGAGTAGATCTTCTTCAACATATGGTTTTTTTGAGAAAGTCTCTGGAGCCATAATCCAGAGACTGATTGATCATAACCATCAGTGGTACTTAATCAGAGGCACGAAGTCTGCTTGGAGATGAGTATCTAGCAATGCACCACAGGGATCAGCACTGGGTCCAGTTCTGTTCCATATCTTCATCAGTGATCTGGATAATGAGCACATTATCAGCAAATTTGCTGATGACACAAAACTGGGATGAATGCTTGGTTCACAGGAGGATTATGCCGTCATCCAGAGGGACCGCAACAGGGTGGAGAAATGGGCTGACAAACCATATGAAGTTCAACAAAGGGAAGTATAAATAATACCATGCACAATAAACACTGCAGACCACGTATGGGCACAGTTTGGAAAGCAGCAGCAGAATAGGGCCTGGAGACCCTGGTGGACACAAATTTATATATGAACTAGCAATGTGTCTCTGCAGTAAAGAAGATAAATTGCATTCTGAGCTGCATAAGGAGCAATACTGCCAGCAGGTAGAGGGAGGTCATTCTTCCCTTTTCAGTACTGGAAACTAGGAGTTCTGTGTCCAGTTCTGGACTCCTCTGTACAAGAGAAAGACATATTCAGACTGGAGAGAATCAAATAAAGGGCCTCAGAGTCAGTGAAGAGCTTGGAGACAGGATAAGAGATTCAAGACTGTTCTGCCTATGGAAGTCTCAGGGGATCTCTCATCAATGCATAAAAATACCTGGCAGGAGGCTTTAAGAAGATGGAGCCAGGCTCTTTTCAGTGTTTTTTCCACTGAAGGGGCAAGAGGCAACAAGTACACATTAAACTATTGGAGGTTTGGCCTGAACAACTGGACACAGGTTTTTACTGTGAGAGTGTATGTGCACTGACATGGGTTTTCCAGGGAGGTTGTGGAGTCTCCTTGGGATATTCAAAAGTTGTCTGTACGTGGTCCTGGGCAACTGGATCCATGTTGCTCTATCTGAGCAGAGGCCTGTGTTGAACAAAATGAACTCCAGAGGTCCTTTCCAAATTCAACTATTTTGTGATTCTATGATTCTCTAATTATAGATGCTGTACAGAAAATGAAACAATTCAAAGAGAGAAAATGATACAGACTCTTCTGTGTGGGCACAAGGGTCTTGTTCTTCCCCATTTTCCTACTTACTACTTTGGGCAGCATTTGCTAATGAGGGAATTGCTTTGGTGAATCCCATGCTTAAAAGTCTTGCTTTTCTTCCTTTACCATGTATGAAGGCTATAGATTCCACCAGGAGATAAATATTTGAAGGTGCTTTTTTGGGATCTACTTTGCTTGATCACATTGTTTTAGTTTCTTATCCCTTTCAGTTTTAATATCTTTTAAGAAATCAGTACATTGCTTGAAACAAACTGAAAATGTCTTTGCAGTAAGTCTCCTTTCTAAGGTAAGTAATGCAGGAATTAAGTTACATTTTGTGTTAAACTTGACAATTAATAAAGAGTATAAGTCACATATCAATATACAACTTCTGTTATTAATCTGGAAGTGTAGGTTAAAGGACTGGTTCTGATTATGTAATTTGTGTTTCTGAAACCTAAATTGGTAGGTTTATTTTTCATGATTATCAACTGTCATGAATCAAATTCTCTCACATAATTTGACCTATTACATTTTATTTTTAATTACATGTTCCAATTAATGCAATAATATTTTCAACCATCATCCCAATTATCCTAACGGATACTGATGTTCTTTCAAACTATCATTTTATATTTCTGCAAGTGAACATCTTGCTCTCTTAAAAATATTTAACTTTTATTTTTATTACTTCATTTTAATTCTTAAATCTGTGGGAAATTATTAAACAAAATTTCAGCTTTCCATTGTTAGATAATGCAGAAGTATTATGTTGAGGCATTACAATTTATTTCCTTTTTGTCAGAGTTATTGAATAATCTTGTATTGCCATATCACTGGATTTTTGTTTAAAAATATTTGACAATCTATTTCACAATATTTTTGCACCACTGAATTATTGGTAGTATGCCTTTTTAAAGGCAAATAATTTGATTCTTCTTTATCTTAACAACTATCAAAATGGAGAGGTATGGTGAAAAAACAAGCTGAACTGTGCTTGTGTAATTAATCTTTAAAGTCAAAACTGTAATGGTGACATCTAGTCTTATTTATTTTAAAATATGGCCCATTGGGAATTGATTTTTTAAACGATTTTGTTGAAGCTACAGCTGGTTTGGCATCTTTATAGTTCATTTGGTTTGCAAAGCCAAAAAGTTCTGCTACCTCAAAATGTGTTTTAATTTTGCAGCAAAAGGTGTTGATAAAAGGACACCAAAAACTACTGGCATTTCTGAGTACAGAAGGACAACTCAGATCCAGTGATTCAAGCCATTAATCTGACTAAAGAGAGCTCTACTATAACATCAATTTCTACAGTAAGAGTCACCTTGCTTTTCACCTCCTCAAGCTTCACCTTTATCCAGTTGCTCAATGGGGTAATAGTGAAGTTAAATTGTAACGTTAGGAGTGAGGGATAAGCTCTTAATCTTGATGTTTCTATTACTGCTCCAAAAGAAAACAACCAAAGAGGTATTTCTTTTTCTTATATATCTTTGTTGGGCTGATTTGTATTAAAGGAAATAATGATTTACATATAGAAAGATAAATTTTAATTTCTTATCGGAATGTCAAGTGACAGTACAATAACTGAAGATACAAAACCAACAAAAATATTGGCTATCTTAATATGTGAATTAGGGTAGGAGTCCTGTTTCTATTTGCAAAACCAAGAAAAAGCAATCAATTGGAGAAAAAATAAAGATTAAATAGGTGCTTAGGATAATAAGGGCAGCCTAACAAGCTCTTTGCATAACCTGTTACAAATCCTTTATATGGTACACAGGCAAAAAAAACCAGAGAGAGACATTCTGTTCACCTCCTCTTATCACTACTGTTGTCACAGAATAAGTGCTTGCCTGTTCACCTCTGCTGTAGGAATTCATGTGTATCTGAGAACGTAATGCGGTTGTCAAAGTGACAACAATCTCGTATTTGGTACTTCAACATCTGAACAAAGAGCTTGTGGAAAATGTGTGAAATGTGTTTAAAAAAACTCTTTGGATGTTAAAGTAAAATTCCCTTTGGACCTTAAAAATAGCAGGTGGTCAGTAAAGAAAAAGCTTTTGTGTTGTAAGGTTCTTGAATAAATATTGGTAACATCAGACGTGGTCTACTGACTTGAATTTGATATTGCAGCCTACAGGCCAGCTAAATAATTTTTATTTTGAACTAAAATTAAAGGAGGTACTTGCTGCAAAGTAATAGTATACACTGCAACAATTTTTATTATCAGAGATAATAATCCAAATCCTAACAAGGCATTGCAATCAGTCTTGTCTATCTCGCATTGGCCTTTTTAGCCATCAACACACTTGTAGCAAGCGTGGGTAGAGCCCTTCTCAAATCTTCATTCACGAAGCCTAGCCATGATGATGAACAAGGCATAAATTACAGTAAGTGAAATTATGCCAATCATGCCAGTGTTACTTGCCTACCACATTGGTTTTATCATCCCCACTCAGCCTTTAGGTAAAGGATTTTTTTAAGATTTATTTTCTTTTAAATCTTTTTACAGAGAGATTTATGGAAGATTTTTCTCCATATCTCTCTCAACAACACTTTAATTCTGAGAGTTGGGATTTATTCCCAGGACACCTATGATTTGCTTAAACAAATGTTATCTGTAAAAGTGCCTAACTTGAAAGCAAGGCATCCAAGTGAAGAAAAATCTGTAAAGTAAGGAATATGGAACAGCAGTTTTCTTACTGACACAACACGAGTACTTGAGCACAGCTTGTTAGAAAGAAGTCTCAATCCAACTGCTGTAGGTCTTCTACCAACTGTGACCTGTAGTGGCAGGAAGAGTCATTACAACCTTAGCTATAGCCAAGTCCACTCTTTTGGGCCAGTACAATAACAGCTAACATCAGCTTCTGGCAAGTAGCACTTTTTCAGCTACTAAGCCTGGCTAGGACACTGGGAACTGTAGGAAAGGGCTTGAAATAATTTTGTTTCTTCATCTTTTGACATTTCTTGTTAAGATATGAAAACAGAAGCAGTTGTAACTTATCTATTACTCATTCAATTAATTTATCACTTTCTGTCATATAATAATGAAAAGTCTTTTTAAAAATAACTACTTCTATTTTCCTTCTGCCATATGCCTGTGCTTAAGTAGCTAGGAAAGTGTTCTCTCGTTAAGGGCCAAATGTTTTGTTCATGTAACTTCACTGACATGGTACAAAATCTCCTTCTAATAGCAGGGGGGGAATGTTACCTACATAATTATATACAGGACTTATGAAGGGATAGATATACTCGGTCTGCTTCATTTCTCCCAATATTGCAGCAGTCTATATTACTCAATCTATTATTATCTCAATGGTAGGGACTGTAGTGATTTTTATACATTTGTTTCTGTGATAACAGTAAACCATAAAGCACCAGACTTACTAGTAAAAGATTTCCATCCTGTCAGAAGATTAAGGTATTCCATTATGATTATATGCCACTAAAATGACAGGAAATGGTAGGAAATTAGTTGTAAAGAATGAGATAAAATACACTGAAGGTAAAAATACAATATGTTCTAATGGTTTGTGATTTTTTTTCTTCTAGTTTTCCGTCTGAGTGGCATGAAAACATAGATCACATTTACATACTGCAGACACTACCATATGCACTACTACCTCTTTTACTTTATCCACATGGAGGTTTTTTTTTGTGCCATATTCCCTATGGAGAAAAAAAGCTATCAAAATTCTTTCTTTATTTCTCTTAATCATTTTACTATAAAGAACACTTCAGTCTTTAAATTTTCTGAAAATGTAACTCCCTCTCACTGTTTTTTGAAAGCTCTCAGCCTACAAGGGGCACTATCATAAATATGCTGATAATAGAAAGAAGATCAAGAAATAAAAGTATACGCTGAAGGCTGTTATTAGAACACCCAGCACTGCAACTTCTTTGGGGTTTTGTCAGTCAAAAATAATACAATTGCTACAAGACAAAAAATCCATAACCCTTCAGATTACATTTTTATAGCCTGTATATATTTCTATGAATTTGAAATTGAGTAGTCTGTCTTACTGCTCCAATGGAAACTCTTCAGACATTAGCATAAGCATACTAGTAGATACAGAGGAATCTAGAAGCATTTCTTCGATCATGAATTTAAATCTGCCCTTTTTCTCTACTACACCTGGACTTGGTATTGCGGTTGGAGCCACATGGACCATTTAAACCTGAGGCACAGTGTGTAAATCTGGACTCTGTACTCATAGTAGAACTACTTAACAAAGTCAAGCAACTGAACTGAACTCAGTAATATGAATTCCCTTTCAGACCTTAGTTTGCATATGGCTTCTATATGACAAGCATTTTCCCTATGCTCTTCCAGCTTTAGGCACATTTTATATTCCTTGTTGCTCCTAGGCATTCATACATTCTTTCTCTCATGCTACTGTAGAAATACAGCTACCTTGCTGTTACTTACAGGGAACCTTTTATTTGGAATAGAGATGAGTCTGGTCTCTAGAGCTGTCCAACTAGAACATTTCATAAGCAACACATTTAATCAGGGACTTCGTTTTTAATAAATTCCACCTTCTGAAGATTTTTTTTTTGTCCTTGATCTACTCACTGTTAACTCACTAAGACTTAAAGAATTCCACTCATTACATAGGACTTCAATGGACTCTGGTGGTTTGATAGTCCAATTCTAAATCCCTTCTCATCCCAAAGAAGTCTGTCTCCTTAAAGTATGTCCAAAAATTATCACAAAAAAAAAAGTTGATATTTAGAGTACTGAATTTTCCCTCTAAAGAAAGCTGCAGCTGTTTCTGTGTCCTAGAATTGCGCATAATCTGTTAAATGTAGCAAAAAAGTTTCTGAGTGTTGTTTTCAATTGATCCACATACAGTAATTAAATAATTGCTCTTCAGGTAGATAACCAATTACTCTCAGAATGTTCCTGCACCTCAGTTGCTGCAGCAGTTCTGCAGACAAGCAGATGGACAAAATACAGAGGAAAAAAATATGGAAAGCAAGGGTAAATAATTATTTCATGTTCTTCTTAGAACATCATTGGACAGATGGTGCATGGTACAAAAATATATTTCAAAATTGTTTTGTGGCTGGGAAGCTATCAAATACCAGGGACAGTCTGGGATCTTTAAGCATCTGATCTTTCAAGTCTCT
The DNA here is from genome assembly GCA_038380795.1 of Pyrocephalus nanus. NCBI lineage: Eukaryota > Metazoa > Chordata > Aves > Passeriformes > Tyrannidae > Pyrocephalus > Pyrocephalus nanus. The sequence continues at coordinate 52,403,721 of CM076264.1, read as the reverse complement.
TATAAAGTGAAGCAGAGTTTTAGAGCAAATAAAGTGACTTTTTCCACTTGGCTGTGAACTACTAAATTCTTGGGTAGATAATACTGACTAGGAAATGAAAAGCCTGTGTATATTATGTTATCAGTAAATGTATGTCTAGGAAATACATGAATCATTAGAAACTATTAAGAATGTACGCAAAATTTAAAAATTGACTTCACAGTAACATTAATCAGAGATAAGAGATAAATTTTCCAAATGATAACATATGTGTTTTGGGTTAATGTAAGTATTTGGGTAAGTAAGTGTTAGCATTTTCAGACATTAGCTCGATACGAATTTTGGATTCTCTGCCTAAGCCAGCTATTATTTAAGTATTGCTCTTCATGGGTTATGTAATCATCGAGTTTCCTGAAAAAGTGCAGTGGAAACTTGTCTTAAGGTGAAACACCCTTAAAAGCAGCTTGGGACTGAATCTATAATCCCTTACTGTCTGTTCTAGTAAAATCAAAAGGACTTCAGAAAAAAAGAAATTAGCAGTCCATGTAGAAACATAAACATTGTCCTTTAGGTAATACAGAGCTGTCCTGTAAGAATTATTAAGTGAGAAATCATGAAATGCACTAAATACTGAATTACTGTCAGGGATTCCAATAAGAATTATGTTAGTGAAGCAACTGCCTAATTAAATTTCCACTTATGCATCCTGTCTTTTACACCATATGCCTAGAACAAAATTTACTCTTATACAAGAGACTTAGTTTCAGTCTTTACAGACTCACATAATTAGAGAATTACTCACAGAATCTCAGAATTACTGAATCACAGATTTTAGAACAGTTTGGGTTTGAAGGGACCTTGGAGATACTTAGTCCCAACTCCTCCACCATGGGACACCTTCCACTACACCAGGTTGCTCAAAGGCCCATCAAACCTGGCCTTGAACACCTTCAGGGATGGGGCATCCATATCTTCTCTGGACAACCTGTTCCATTGTCTCACCACCCTCATGGTAAAAGAATTTCTCCCTGATAGAGGGGGAGAATCACCTCCCTCAACCTGCTGGTCACGCTTCTTTTGATGCAGTCCAGGATGCAGTTGGCTTTCTAGGCTGCAAGTGCACGTTGTTGGGTCTCTCATTCTAATTTATCTCTTAACTGTTTTTTCACTTGGTATGTATTTGCATTGAATGCACACACACAAAGCTTTTACCTACTATTTCAGTAAGTCAGTAACACAAATAAAAATCACTTAATAAAATTTAAAGTATATTACTAATCTGATAATAGCCCTGTGAAAGCACATTGTTTGTGTTGTTTTTTAGCAAGAGAAAGTCCCAAAGCTCAGCAACTTGATATCCCCAAGAAGTTTCATAGAATCATTATTGCAAGAGATTTTTGTGTTATGCCTTGTAAATTGACTTACAATCACTGTTGTAGATAAAATATCAGATTAATTGGATCTTCAATGGAATACATTAATTGTATTCTCGTGGAAAGATAAAATTTGATGTTCTTCTTAATGGCTCAGTATATTTATCTTCTATAATATTTTAAAAATTAAAAAAATAAAAATATTTTTATTTCAATAATATGAAATTTACACAATAACTTTTATTTCAAGAAAATTTAATTTATACAGGACAAAGCTTATAATAGTGAACTAACACATAAAACTGCTATGCTATCAAAAGTTCTTTGAAAAACCTGACTTTATGAATGACTTGGTACAAAACAATTCAACCTTCAGATCAAGTCTGATTTTCAAGCACATTCTTTTTTAAGGATATTCCCACATGCATAAATCCCTTAAAACTCTAAATCCTTTCTAATCAAAGCCTGCTCTATCTTCTTTGGTGCATTGACTATCTTTTCTAACTTTCCAGAAGTCCTCACTTAGAATCCAGCACATGATAAGATGATATCAGCAGCATTTACTTAAAGGGGAGAAGACAGAGGAAACAGCTGTCATTCTTAAAAAGCTAACAAAACACAAAAACCAAAATGTAATAGTGACCAGGAATTCACACCTCAAACCTTTAAATCCTAAAAAAATGGATAAGAGGAGTAGTAGTTGAAGAAAGATATTTTATAGGCTACTATGACACACAATACACAGTCTGTGACTCTTCAGTTAGGACATTCTCATGGCCCTCCTTTGCACACTCTCTAATAGCTTAATGTGCCCAAAACTGTACACAGTACTCAAGGTGAGGGTGCACCACTGCAGAGCAGAGAGGGACAATCACCTGACAAAAGGCTGTATCTTCTATGTGAGTACAAGTGCTTTTTATTGAAATACAGTCTAATGTCTCCACCTACAGACCTGCCTCACTGTACAAAAGTTATTCTACATAGTTGTGGGACTTTTTCTTCTTTAGAAAAAACATATCAAAGTTAACATAATCATATCTGTCAGAAACTGAGAATTAAAATTGGAACATTCACATTTAGACTTGCTGGACAGCACCTTATAAATTATGGGTTTCGTTATGACTAGAAGAAAGTACAGGTCGCTATCTTTTATACTGCACAATCCCATGGAAGAGATAAAAAACATCACAAGAATTGCTAACTGTCTTCTGGCAGACCTCTTAGCAAATGAGTATGTATTGTCCATATTTCACCTATGAAAAACTGAAGTATTGTACGGCTGAGTGAAATTAAAAAAAAAATCGGAAGAGCACTGTAGTTTAGATCTTGACTCAGCAAGGGTTCTTTTGCTTATCTTCACACTTGAATTACAAATGTAAACTGAAGTCCTTTTACATGAGATTAGGTTATTATTTAAATTCTTTGGGAAATTAAGAAAGGGAAAGACAATTCCATTTATTTATTAGTATTTCTTCCATTGCTTTTTCATATATTCCTGTGGTTTTCATCTCCAGCTAAATCAAATACAATCACAGTCAATAAAAGAGGTGACCTCTGTACCACAACAAAGTCAGGGCCAGAGTCATCAGTTATTAAATAAAGATCTATTGCCCTTTTAATAAGCACCCTTCACCTTCTGTATCATGAGAAAGCCTTCTATAAACAACATCCTAAGTGAATATCATCATAACATTCTTTATAAGAAACAGGAATATAAACACACAGAAGTGATAAATTGCAATTACAGTTTAATTTTATAATTACACCTAGAATACTGCCTGTCTTCAAAAGGAAGAACTAACATTAAACTATGCTTAAATTTTTACTCTTTTTGTAAATTTATTTTCCTTTTATCCGTGTTTTTTTTTTTTCAAATAAGGCCAGGTAATGTCCCTTGCAAAGGCAGAGGGGTTGGAACTAGATAATCTGTAAAGTTCCTTCCAGCACAAACTGTTCTATGATTCTGTCATCCATTCTAAGACATATCAATTCATGCATGAAGACATTAAAATATATATTCTCCTAATGGTAGAAGATAATAGACTATTATGCTATACAACAATAAAACTTGATACTACTTGAATGTACTGTCTAATCAATTTCTTGCCTAACTTATGTTACTGATCTTCTGTTTATGGAATATTGGCTGGTCAGTTAGATAAATAAAAATTATTTTATGCCAGGTTTCCATTTCTACCTGCTACCTTTTTAGGGGTAAAAGAGGACTTAGGAAGGATTTCGGAAGAGAGGTAACTTTGTACCTGGATTTTATCAGCTATTTATAAAGGGAAAAAAGAAATGCAAAATCATAGTCAGTCTGAGGAAACAGTGCAGCAGAGAAATCCACCTTTAGCTATATTTTCGCATAGTTCTTTAAAGTAATTTTTGAGATTTGATATAAGAAAGAGTAATGTGTTTTCTTGTTTTGCTTTATTATGCTGGAAAACAAGACATGAAATAGCAAAAATCTCCCTACAAACAATGACTTTCTAGAAAGTGTATGTAGAAGTATGCTTATGTACATACGTGCACATACATGTATACAGACACACAAAATAAAACTATTTTACCTTTGAGAACAGAAATGTTTATCAGTAACATATACAGAATTTTTCTAAAGCTACAGTTTTTTTTAAAATAGCTTCCCTTAGGAGAATGAATGTGGTGCAATGCAACCCCCCAGTTTGCCTGTAGAAATGGTGCCACTACTGATAATGGAAGCTGGGCCCACAAAATAATGCAATACTAATGGCATTCCAACTGACATGGCAATGACATAATCAGAGTGAAAGTGCTCATTATTTTTCTGACAAGATTTGTTGTTGGCTGAGAGCTTTAATTCCTTCTTTCTGATCTGACTGATCAGTTTTTGGCCTGATGAGGGGTTTTTTTTGTTTGTTTAATGAAACATTGTATTAAAAATGCTATCCTGATCTTCTTCCCACTAATACAAACTTTGACAAAGCAAGATATTGAAACATGAGGTAACATCTATTATAAAGATTACATTTATGAAAGCTGCCAGGTGACAACTCTACAACTGGTATTCCAGAAATGGGGCATGCCATAAGCTAACCTTCAAATGTAGAAAACAATTCTCCCCCTTGTTTCTCTCACCAGAGATTCAAGTAAAGGGCCTTCAGAGTTCAAAACAGTCAGTATTTGATCACTTAACCAACAAAGGAATCAGCTGTGTTAGTTTTCCCCCCGTTACACTTGCTTTCCTGTCTTTTCCCATAAGCTCGATAATCTTCAAATGTTCTTGGCTTAAACTCTTGCTAAATTCTGTGAAAACTACAATTCACATAAAAACTATAGCATAAAAAGTGTAGATCTAAATTATATGACCCATGGATGAAAAGCCCTGGAAATAAATTGTACAGAGTAAAGCTAATTCAGTTTTAGGTTATCTGTTAAATATACAGTTTTTTCCATCCAATTGAATAAAATTATGCCCTTAAAATCACTTTTAATACCTTTTTCTTTTTTTCAGTCACTTACAGGCACAGTTTCCAATTTTATATATAAATTGGATAAAACCCTCAAAATGAGAAAGAGAGCAAAAAGGCAAAATGAGATCTCCTTAGAGTCGATCATGATATAAAAACAACTGTTAGACACTTTCAGTTCCCAACTGAATGGGTAAATAAAATCAGTATTGATTCAAACATAAAACAAACATTAAACCAGTAATTTAGGAGAGAAATTAGAGAATATGACATATGGAATTTTCATTATATTATTAGTTTTTGCCAATACTTAATGTGTCCTTGGATATGGTAGCTTTTCTCAAAAAGTTTTCCTTGGTTTCTCCCTAGTGTTGCTTGGAAGCTAAGAAAAACACAAGGATTGAAAAAAAAAAATAACATCTTACTGATACAAATACTCAGGTTTATTCCATTATTTTACAGAGTTATTTGGGATTAATATGAATCAGGAAACTTTTTTTATGCACATTTCAAAAGCTTTAATTGCATTATTTGTCATTCAAAAGCTACAGTTGTCAGGAAGGTATTGACATTAAGGGAATATACCGTTTCCCACAGGGATTTTATTTTCCAGCTTGAGGGAACATCTGCCACACAGTGGTCACTGTCACCATAAGCATCTCTGAGTGACACAATAACAAGTTTGATAGGGGTGAAGAGTGAAATTGCCTTATATTATGTGAAAATTTGTTGTACAGCACAAGTGCTGCACTAAACTTTTATAAAAGCTTGCCAGAAGAAAAGCTATTATGAATCATAAAGGTTTTAGACTATACTGAGCCCTCAAATCATAGCTATTAGTTTAATTAAGCATGCTTTTAAAGGAATATGTTAAAAGGAACAAAAGAAAAAGGAAAAAAAACCAACCACGGTGATATTCCACACACATTGTAAACAAGCTGAAGCTTGCTAAACATCAGGTAGTGATGAAGTGTTGTGCTGTTGCTTCAGTAGTTTTTATGACCTCAGAATCTAGCAAGGGAAGGCAGCAAGGAATGTGGGTCACAGACAATTTGTAGAGGAGTTTGGGGAATCTGTAGTGAAGCTCAATCCCACAAACACTGTTTTGGTCAGATAAATGGCTTTGCTGGAGTAAGTGAGCTTACACCTTAGAGACAGCCAATTCTTTTTAGCCCTAGAGAATCTGAAACTCAGCAGCATAGAACAACACAAATCATACAAAATAAAGATAATAATAAAAAAATGTGAATAATTAAATTCTCTCTCTTAACTACTGTGTTCCCCTTATGGTTTAATACGTATATGATATATTTTTAAATATGAAAATGGTGTTAAGAAAAGCATTGGGATAACTTTTACTTTTTAATTGGTAACAATAGCAGCAATGGAGTCAATAGTTATTCATTGTAAGGTTTTCAAGCCAATTGTTTAAATTCTTCTCTTTTCTCTTTAATAAAATTCTGTAATATTTTCTCTTAACCCACACAGTTGGCTTTTTCCCCCCAAATGTAGGATCCTTGCCTACTTAACAAAATGATGACACCAGCAGATAGTACACTGGGAACAGGAATGAAGAGTTAAAATAGTTGATACCAAGAGGTGACACCCTCAGTGAGTGTGTTTAGCGATATTTTACTTAGGATTAACACTAGCCTTGTTTACATGGATTGAGAACAAGAACTAATGGAAATTTTCCAGTTAACTTTATCTAAAGAAAATCCAACTTGTGATCTCTCAAACCTCTCAGCAACTGAAGAAATGAATGCAAATGAAAACAATTTGGAAATTTGCTTCCACAGCACACTTAAAATCCAAGCCACAGTGCCAGTAGAGTTGGCAAGCTGAGCTGTCCTTTCTATGGAAAGTATGCCATGCTTTTGATCATTCTGGATGCTTTTTTTCAAAAGTTTTCCAGGGTAATACATCCTTTTTTTAAGATCAGACACACCAGAACTTCACAAAATACTTAAAGACAATGGCAAAACAGCAGCATGCTGACATTTTTGAGTCATTTCTCTTTTGCTTTTCTAATAATTTGTGCCATTCAATTTCCTTTGCTGACTGCTACTGAGTGTTGTCTTTGAAACTGTATGCAGACTTTCTGAGTAACTCCCACTAGCTCAGTGGGCTACTGTAATGAATCCTAAATTATTGTAAGTTTATGTTTCTAACTTCAGAAAAATATAATTTATAGGTATGTATATGTGGGAGAGATGGTAGACTCATTTTATATCCATTGTTAGCTGAACCTGAAAAAAAAAAATCCAAACTTAACCCTACACAAGTTAATTTAGTGACATTCATTTCAGGTAATCTACAGGAATTTCTATGAATACTTTAAACAACTACAAATCCATTTTTACTACTAAAAGAAGTTCTTAAACAGACATTCCTGTAATGAAGTAGAATTCTCCAGAAAACCTCTCTAAACTTTTTTGTAAAATACACAAGTCTTTCAAATGCAGCAACAGAAACATATCCATCTCCTTCAATAATATCAATGATTTCTCTGTTAGTAACAGAGTAACAGAAATTATTATCTGCAAGGTCTTATCATGTTACCTTTGATATCCAATTTCTATTTTTATTTTAACACCTATACCGTCTATAAGTTTTGGGACTTAAAATCAGTTATCATCAGCATTAGCTTCCAGACCTAGTGAGCAGAATTCTGGAGTCCCAAGACCTCAGAGAACTATGGAGTTCACATGATACAGTGAAATTTGCTGTAAGACTTGAAGTCTCTGGAAATATTGCTTCATTGGAGGGAAATAAAAATAAGGACATTCAATCAAAACATGAAAAGAAGCACAGCTGCTTTGATTTATGAAGATTTACAAGAGAAATTGACAGCTATGTAATTTTTTCCCACTCATCATAACAACTATATCCTTAACATTTGGTAAGACTATCAAAATACTGTTTTGTATAGCGTCAGCCTCAGCAGCTACAACCACACCTGAGAAAGCTTTATTACTTATTTCAGCATAAGAAAAAAAACAGAGATGAAATGAAACAGTCTCTCCTAAGTTAAAAGAAAAACTAAGGAAAAAGGAATAAAGACCACAGACTTTAAGTTTTTGCAGGGAAATAAAGTTCATGGCAAAGGCATGGGATATTTTCCATAAGCTATGAATCAGCTCTCTCATCTTTCATTGCAATGTATGTCTCTTGCAGAAGAATTTTCTCAGCAAATACTGGAAGCCCTTTTGGCGAGGGATCTGATATTCTGACTCCACAAATCATGTGGTGAAGGACGTCCACTGATCCACTTTAGTTTATGCGTGGTACAGTACGCAAGCAGATCTGACTGAGAAATATGGAGAGCTTTACATTTGTTCAGTGCCCACCACTTAATTGCCTTTCATGATATTAGGAAATCATGGAGGCAACAGTTTTAATGTTATTGAAAACTAATGTGTGAGAACTCTGAGTAGAAAAAGAAGAACAAACCAGAACAAAATTCAAATATTTTGTTAGATCTAGAAAGCTTTAAATCTAAATAAATAATACCTATGAGGTGTTGTTGTGAGTTGAGAACAGCCAAGAATTAAAAACTGGGCACCTTTCTGATGACGGCCAACATTCAGCTTTTTATTACTTCGTCCAGTATATTCCATCTTGTTCTCACACATCTGCACTCACACTGTGTGCAGAACCTTACATACCAAAACTATTCTTAGCTTCTCTATCTATAATTTATTACCAGCCTTCACATATGATTGGATGTTCACTTCTTATTTACATTCCTTTCTCACTGGTCAGGTCTGACACCTTTTCAAGTCCTCCACAATCCCTGCTTTTCCCAGGGAATTGTCCCCAAAATATCTAAGTCAAAATCCTTCACCTCTATATCTTTCATCAGGGGCTCCGAGGCCTTGCCACCTACCCCAACAATGGGGTATTTTCATTATTAAAAAATATTCTCATACATTCCCAAGGTATCTTTTGCTTAGCTTATTTTTACCACTATCCACTCTTTCTGAATGGTAAAGCAGTCATCAGTCTATAATATTCAGTAACTGACATAGCACTGATAAGTGAATAAAAATCTATAATGTGCAATAGAGATATTCTGTTTGTCCAGCTAAAGAGAGTAGGAGTCTCTACTAAGTGCAGTGAGGTTTAGTGCAGTTTGTGAAAATAATCAGTTTACAGTAAAAAAAAGAAATTATGCATCTATGTTTATTACTGGTGGCATCACCTAGATCTTTAAAATAAATAAAGACCAGATCTTCTCTTACAAATATTTACATATATCACAATTACATCTGGACTGAGTATTCTAAAGTATAGTGTTCACCAGTTTCCATGCAATTAATTATCCACCATGAATATTCAATTATATAGATTTTTTTTAAAATACTTGTTTTATAGTGCTTGAAAGTCTGCAGCACAGAAATGGAAATTGAAAACACTTGCAAGTTTACACTTAATAGTCCCATGGTTCTTCAAAGTGTAACATTTTTAAAATGCTGAGAGTTACTTAAATAAAAAAAAAAAAAAGAAAAAGAAGAGGTGTTTAACCCAATTATTTCTACTGAGATTACAGAATGTACCTCTTTCCCTTTCACAAGATTTAGCACACAGAGAAAAGAATTGCACAGAGAAAAAAAAATGACAGCATAGTGGTTCTGAAGATTATTTGATCAATTCCCTTCCTGTGCTTGTAAAAGTCACTAAGCTCAAGACTCTAAAAAGCCTTCTGCAGAAAAGAGCTGGAATAACTTTTTTTAATTATGGAGCTTGTGAGAGAGTCACACATTACTCAGTAAGCCTAAAATCCTTATGGCAGAGTATAACACATTCTTAAAACTCTTTATCGTGCACTTTTTTAGTCCAAGAAAATTTGAATTCATGCTAATTTAATTCTATTCAGGTTTTCCAGTATACAGATCTACCTTACTGAATAAAACAAAGGTGCCTCCAACTGTATATAGAAATACCAGATTTTTGAAGTAATGTTTTTTGTGTGACATTTTTATTGCTGAAAGCACAGCTACTGTGGGCTGCTTTCCAGTGAAATTTACACATCCATATTTCCAACTCTGTATTTAAACATACAAAAAAGAAATTCATCAGTTTTGCAGGAGAAATATATATTTTTTGTCCATTTGGATAGTGTTTTGTGTTATGCTAATGGGCCAGAATGTTTTACTACTTCTAGCTTTGTGTCTTTACGTAACCAATTAATTAGTTAGCTATGCCTAAACAAGGAATGAAACTAGCTTTGACATGCTGAGTATTTTCCTTTATCCTTTTTATGATTTCTAGGTCACTCACAGCTCTTCATATGGATTCAGCATCATCTGGCTTTAAGTGGGTGAATAATAGTTCTTCCCTTGGATGTGGTAAGAACTAGGACTCCCTATTCTTGTAATAGAAGTAGAAAAACTGTATTGGAATATTCATAGGCTCCAAGATGAACCCTACATTGTATTTCTGCATCATATGGAGCAGTACTATGTGGACACACCTCAGAGTCTGGCAGCTTGCAAAGGCATCCCTACAGTGGATTTTATGCTTTTCTCTATATAAGTAAAGTAATTTTGCATTGCTGCTAGAACACATAGGTTGAGTTGGTCTACATATAATGAAGATCTGTAAATGGGACATATGTCCAGCCTCATAACATTCAGAGGCCACTTTAATTTAGAAGGTTTTGGTAATAGGCTAACATTTCATCTGATCTTCTAAGACAATAAGCAGCTAGTTAAGTTGTATTCTATTCTACTCCCTTTGCCATTCAGACATATAATGGGATCCGCCAGTATATTTCCCAAATAAACATACTGTGTGGGTCTGATCTAGGCTTCGGATCTGTTTCTTGATCTAAATTTTCTGTAAGTCAGAAGTTACAACATCTGAGGAAAAAGTAAAAATTACTTGAAAATAAGAATAGTTTTTTATATTCTTATCAAGTAAGAATAGAGTGCCCTGGGTGTACAGAGGCTCTGGATGACCTTTTCACATAATTAAAAAAAATAACTAAAAAAAAAATACATCCTTTTAAAACAAGCTACGGAGATGGTGTTCGCTATTGTGGCTATGCAATCCTGTGGCTAAATCTCTTTTCTCCTTCCTGATTTACTTTTGAAGGTTATTCTTGATTAAAGACATCATTTATCTTTCTATTTAGAAAAATAAGTGGGTTATCACTCTAATTTTAGAACATCTTTGATATCAAGATGTTATTTTGAAAGTAAGCAGTGGGGCTTTTTATTCATGCGTTGATTACAAAGCACCCATCTTACAGGTCATTTCTTTACTAATCCACTGCCTAAAGCTCATTCTAAGACAAAATTGCCTTCTTAACAAATATCTCTTCTAGCTACAAATGCTGACATCCCTTAGTAGTACTGCTATACAGCTGAGAAGAAAAGTAGTAAATTCTTAAATAGACAAGCAGTACAATGAAACTATCCAATACATATACACTATATCCTTAGTTGAAAGAATGAAATAAACAAGAAGGAAAACTCAAGAGTGAACTAGACTTCCATCAACCACCACAGACTTATAGATCACTGTTTATAATTTATCTATATTGACATATATAGATATATTCTATTTAATTCAAATTACATATATGCATGTCACTCCAGTATCTGGAGAATTTCAAGTTTCAAAGATAAACTTATAGTATTTTGTTCAGGACCAAAATGAGGACAGAATTCTTGACTTGGATCTCTTGGAACAAGTTCAGAGAAGGACCTCAAAGATGATCAGTGGGCTGCAGCACCTTTCTGATGAAGACAGGCTGAGAGAGTTGGGATTGTTCAGTCTAGAGTACAGAAGGTTCCAGGGAGACTTCTAGCAGCCTTCCAGTACCTAAAAAGGACCTGCAAGAAAGTTGGAGAGGTACTTTTTCCAAAGGAATGTAGTGATAGGACAAGGCAGAATGTCTTCAAACTGAAAACAGCAGGTTTAAATTGGATATTAGAAAGAAATTCTGTACTGAGAGGATGGTGAGGCACTGAGGTTGCTCAGAGTTTTGGGTGTCCCATCCCTGGAAGTGTTCAAGGCCAGGTTGAATGGGGCTTTGAGCCTTCCACTGGTTTAGTGGAAGGCATTCCTGCCTATGGGCAGGGGAGCTGGAACTAGATCATCTTTGAGGTCCCTCCTGACACAAACCATTCTATGATTTTGTGAAAATATAGACAATAATGACTTCATTCAAGCTGGCACATGTAAAGTCCAATCTTCTGAGCATTAAATTATCCTTCTTGCAAAATCTCTCATCTTTTATTTTATAAAATGTGCTATGAATACATTTCAGTGTGAATAAAAATATATAAATGAGTGTGTGTTCGCATGGATTGAAAAGACAGTCAGTCTTTATTTTTGGGTATTCTTAATAAGGTAGAAAAATTCTTTCTAATCTGAAGAAACAAACAGCCAATCACTTGTTTTCAGATTTAAAGCAAAGTTCTTTTTAAAAAAATCTTTTCTCACAATACTTTGATAAAACACACATCATAAGTCCCATCCCTCTTTAGACACCATGAAACAGAATACAAAATGATATTTGTGTTCAAACTATCGCATTTTTCTGGTTCATTTTCAAGATCTGTGGTATTTACATATGACCTTTCCATTTTTATTAACAGTTTATTGGATTTTTGCATTCTGGCCAGCAAAAGAGAAAGGTAATTTACTCAGAGATTTGACAGTTATACACACAGCTATAAACTTCAGTCCATTAAATTATTTCTCATGTAACCTTTATTTGATTCCACCCAAATACGCAAATAAGCAGTATATCCTGTTTTTCTTTAATTTAAAAAGCCCTCATCATAAGTTTCTACTTATAGAACATCAGGTGGAAGTAAAAAGCCTGCACAAGTTTTTATCACAGCTTTCTCTGGCTCTTAGTATGTATAGATCTTAATTTGAATTATATTACCCGAGATCAAGTTGTTTATACACTGCTAAGGTTTGTGTCTTGACTTAGCAAAATGTGGCAAAATTTTTATTCATTTTTAAAATAGAGTTGGTAGGTCTGAGCTATTACATAGATATTTAATGTACCACACTTAATAAAAAAATATATATTTTTACATGTTAATATTATTATTATTATGTAAACACAGGTATACACAACATATAGACAGGAAGGGCAGCATGGAAATTTCAGTGTGCTCAGTCTGTATTTGCTAAGACTTTCTGAATAATTTTCTGACTTCATCTCCAGAACATGGATGCCTGCCAGCAAAGCAATGCTGTAGATAAGTTATCTCTGATACACGAGGATATCTTGTGAATGACAAAACATTGCTTACATTTCTCCTGTTTGTATGAAGTGTTCTTGCAACATACTTAAAAATTTCAGGATGGAAGCTATCACAAAAGTCTTTCTTTCAGAACATAGAAGGTTTCTTAGTATTTTATAGCTCCAAAATAAAATTATTTTTAAAAAATCTCAATAGACTTCAGTAGGTAATTTTTTTTCCTTTTTTTTTCTTTTCCCAATTATTTTTCCCTAGCAATGGTAATTTCATATCTAATAAGGATAAGTTAGATCAAAAAAATAATTTTGACTGACTTTTGCATAGCAGACCCTGTATATATACCAAATAACTTGGGATGACAACAATTACCAGTTAAAACTGAGGCTGGAATTTCTTTTAAATAGAAAATCCATTTCAATTACAAAGACACCAAGATACCAAGAATGCTCAATTTCCCAAGACAAAATGTAAATCATAGTTAGTGTCAATATCTAACCTTCATAGTCATCAGCTCAGTCTCCTCAGTCAAGCAGCAAAATAAGTCTTCTACTCTAAAAATAGTTTTAAAACAGAACTAATCTACTCTTTCATGACTAAGCTAAACAGGTAGAGTTTTAAACATGATAGAAAAATATTACTGGCATTACTAGATCACAAATCACTCATAAATAATTTCTATATTCTATCCACTCTCTGCAACATGTTTTTCCGAAAAAAAAAAAAAAGCTCTATTCAGTGCAGATTCTGCAGGCAGTTAGCTCAACAAAGAGATGCAGCAGAGCAAGATTCAGATCCTGGTTCTGCTATCGGTTTCTCTCTTTTACTTTTGCTATCAATTCATTCAGAATTAGTTCCTTATTGATAATATGAAGGCAGTGGGTTTGTTTTCTTTGGTCTTACTTTTTTCTTACTGTTTCAATTCAAAGGTGAAATTTTATAGGCTTTAATGAAGACTTTTCATTCTTGATCAAATGCAAATAATTTTATCACAATTTTTAAAAGAATCACTATAAACAGACAATTTTCTGGCTACTTAGCTTTTGGATTCTGGGAAATGAATGTGAATGAATTAATGATCATTACAGAGAATAAAATTTTAACTTATATTTTAAAAAATTAACTGACTGATACAGCTGACTTATAATAAAAATATATTTGTTGTTTTAGTCTACTTTCTACTTTCTACTTTAGTCTACTTTCTATTCATTCAGAGACAAAACATATATGTTAAATAGTGTTATCATCAGGAAAAATATTTGTACCTCAAGATATTTCTAAAACACAGCAAGAAGTTTCAAGGGGAAGAATATAAAAAGTATAAAAAGATATATTCTGATGCCTTTGCTGATTCCATCAAGAAAGGATTCATCCTTTATAAACGCAGAGAATCTTCCGAAGACAATTGAGATTCAAATCTTTTAATGATCAAGTGGAAGAGTATATGTACTCACTTCTTCATTTGATTGATAAAGGTGACAGGTAACAGTTCTTTAATCCTCAGAGACTATGTTGGGTACAAGAGGGACAGAGTTGAGGCTGAACAAATGTCCTGATTCAACCTGAAACTTTAAAGAGAATTCACACTTCTGCAAATGTCCATCATCCAGAGAGTATAAAATGAAATGACAGATACCTATAGAGATTAGAGAACTCCAACACTTCAGGACCTTCATGCACACTGGGGCTCACTATCCTTATTAAGGTAAAAAGGCAAAGTTGCCTAGTGTGTTACCTGGGTGCACACAAGGAATGGAGAAGATTCACTAAAATTATATGTAGCAGTATGTAATGGGGTGAGTTCAAAAGGATGCTGAGATTGAAAAGCAAGGCACTGCTGAAAGCTCAACAATAAACCCAATATTTATTACAGAAATTGTCTAAGTAAATGGGAACCCAAAAGACAGGAAAAGAGAGGAGTAAACCAAGCCCTCAGTGAAACCCCTACTCACGCAGGTGTGTTTTATGAGGTTGTCTTTTGCAGGTGGCTGGGCCAAACACAGACCAAAAAGTATCAACAATCCCCGATACAAGGTAGCAACTAGTTTTAGTAGAATAATAATTTTAAGCAAGTGCTATCAGGCATCTTGGCAAGTGACATAATCTAACACTGTATAGAGAAGAGAATTACAGGCAGGAATAAAAGGGAATTTTGAGAAGTCACATTTAGATGATGTGCATTTTTTCCTGTCCCAGTTTAAATGAAATACACGTCTTTTGCTGAGGATGAATTATGAGAAAACTCCTCCCTCCAAGCAATTATAAATCCAAAATTAAGAGGCTCCGACTGAAGGAAAACAAATTATGGAAAAGGAAAAATAACAGCCCCTTTATTAAAAGGTATTTATGTATTGGCAGAAACACAAAAAGAAAACCAGTAAAACAACCAAACAATACTCCTATACCCACAAAGAATCCCCTTCAAAACAAACCAATGAACAAGCAAAGGAAAAAAAGGTAAACAGGTCATTTTGCGCCCTTTGGTGCAATTCCATCCAAAGTCAACAGGGGATGCCGTTGGGTCACTGGAGATGCAGAGCTTGTAGTGTCCTGTGTAAGTCACCAGATGGCGCTATTGGATCACTGGAGATGCAGAGCTTGTAGTGTCCTGTGTCACCAGGGTATGCCGGAGAAACCAAACCAATCAAAAAAAAAAAAAAAAAAAAGAGCCTCCCTTCCCTTGCCACACACTGGGAAAGGGGAGAGGGAGAAGGGGAACAACAACAACAAAAAGAAAATCCTCCCAATGAAAAAAAGACAACCCTCACTTACTCCAGCTGGTTGAAACTGCTTGGCACTGTCCTCTCTCTCACCCCTATGTGCACAGGGACCGCCGCCAGGAAGAAAAAAAAAATAGTAAGTTCCTGGAACTGTGTACACATTTATGTTCATGTATGATGAAGTGTACTAGACATCTCATAATTAACCTTTTACTCTGCTGCAGCTCTTATATTGCTAGAAGAAGCAAGAGGATCAGATAAATCAGAATGCATGTCTAATACATTGCAGAACTAGTTTTTCTGGAGAGAAGCACAGTGGATTCCTGTAGTAATGCAGCTGCTGAACATTAAGCTACGACAGCCCTAGTTAACTTCCTCAGCTATGGAGAAACTAATTTCTATTCTTATAAGACAAATATGAGAAAAATTATTGAGATACTTGGAGCCTGTACTGTTTCCTCTCAAGAAAAAAAAAAAGAAATTATCTATTTTATCTATTTTATTTTCAATAACAGCTAATATTTTCATCACCAGAATTCTGAAGCTTCAGAATATCTGAATTATAAATTTATAAATTTCAAATCCATTTCTTAAAGGCCTTTACATGCCATAACCCAAAGAGTTAGAAGGAGAGGGCTGTTAGGAAATCCTATCAGCATTGATAATATTGGGGCTTTTCTTTGCATCTTCCTCTGTGTCTTTCAGCCCAAGGCCTGGGGGAACAGTCTCAGGGGACACAAACAGTCAGACCTGTGGGAATATGTGGGGTCTGAAAGATGCATTTAACAAACAAGTCCTAATGGCTCTAAATTGTTCTTATTTGCCCAATAAATTAATAGATATACAGAATGAGCTACTGTCTGCTGTTCTGAAATACTTGGACAATTCCAACCTGGAGCTGTAAATGACAAGGCTTAATAAGACTATGCCAAAAGAAATCGGCTAAAATTGTTAAGTAGAGATGCCAGTTTTTCTGTAGAGCATGGAGTGTTAGGCAATTGAATTGTCTGCAGAGAAACAAAATAACCTTGGAAAAATGTTGAACCTTTGCTAAATCATTAATGCATGTTGCTGCTTTTCTCTCAACAGTTACACAAAAGACTTCCCATCTTGTGACATGTGTCATATTTTTCTGGGGAAAACAATAGCCTTTAACCTATGAAATCTTGTGGTCACCTTCTAAATACACAAATTTTTTATTCTTCTTAATTCATTACTCTCATTTACAAAAGCTCAGTTGTTCAGCTGCCGAATTTGTATAAGTACTTCTCTACTCCCATGACTGTTCCTGAAGCTTCACTTTAAAACCATAACTTTGTTTTCCAAAGATATTACTCTGGAAATGTGACAACAAATGGCTTTTTTCTCTGCTACCATCAAGAGACTTAATGCATATATGAGACTGGGCTTTCATGGGTAGAAAGTGAGAATTAAGTGAATAAAAGTAACTTGACCTATGCTCAAAGCAACAATATTTTACTCCCTCATTTTCACTCTTTTGCAGTATTCCTTAAAAACAGAGTAGACAGTTGTTTTTCTTGGCTGCTAGGGATTTTTTTAGAAAAAAAGAGAAAAAAAATCCCCAAATAAAATGAGTTGAACATAGGAAAAATTCATGTATAACTTCCATCTCCAACTGTTAGCAATTATAATTGTACTGTTGTGATAGACTGGAATGTTGTTAATGTCTTAAACATTGTCAAAATGATAAAAAGACTTTTTGTCAAACTGTAAAGAAGCAACAGATCATCTGCAACCACCAAAGCACACCCCCTTCAACACTCCCCCACCATCATTATCATTCCTGAGGCCTTCCACCTCTAGATGACTGCATGTGATCCAAATGATGCAACAAATCCAGAGTCTGTCGCAAGAGACTGTGAAACTTCCCCAGGAGAGGTGCCTGGGCATCTCACCACCAAGAAGACCAGAAGAAGAGGACTCATGGGACACCATCGGGTTACACAGAGTGGTGCTACGGTTTCTATTAATCTCTCTCTCCCTTTTCCTACTTCTTTCTATCTCCCTCTCTCTGCCTCACAGTTACTGTTAAATAAAATCCATAGTATTGACTTCATCATATGGTCTCATTTGCACCTTAATTCAGGAAGAGGCATCTCTAATAATTTTCATAACCAGATCATAACAACCGTTACATATACAACCAGTCTAATCTCCATTGAAATTGTTAGAAAAAAGAAAAGATATTTTGTCTACCCTAAAAAATTACAGAAAATTTTAAGAGGAGGAAGAGGAAATAAAATAAAAAATCTTGGGTTATAATTTGAAAGGGGTAGCTATGTCTCCATATGCAAAACCCTGATCATTGCTTGCAATCCTGTAAAAAAAATTGTGATCACTAGTAACTGTTTTCAGGCAGACTTCATAAGCTGAACAGGAACAGAAAAAAACATGTATTCTTTGCAATGTTTAAGAGTGTTTATGCACATGAACATGTAGACACATGTACACTCAAGAACTGAAGGAAAATTCCATAAAATCTATAGGCAGACAAATGCATATGAAATATTCTTTACATACCTCTCACACATACAGTAAAATAGGGAAAAAACGTTCTTTCTTAAGAATCTATATGAAAGTAGGTTTTTTATTAACGAAACAAAAGTGCAAAAAGTATCCATCTGATGGCCTCTTCTTAGTTGTTATTATAGCTATGTATGAGGCTACTGGTTTCAGAATTTTATGTAGGCAAAGGCAAGCACAAGTTGGAAGATCAAAACTGGGCAATGTCATGCTTGATGCACCGCAGGACCTGGCTGACCATTTGGCTGCCAGGACACATATAATAATGACTATTAATAATAATGACTAAATAATAATGACTAAATAATAATAATTATTAATAATCACTAAATCTTATGCTGAAGCTCTGCGAATGGCAAGTGTGGTCAAGTCTGACCAGCGAGAGGGGGTACTGGCACAACAAGTGCCTTTGCTGTCAGCAGCAGTTGGGGAGGCTCCCTGTGCAACTTTTAGACATGAGATGGACACCAAAGAAAAGGAAGTAAGTTGTGACCAAAAATCATAAACAATCTCAAGAAGACCCAGAACATTTTTCCCGCAGAGAGAGAAAAACCTGTACTATGGCAAACATGAGCCTCTCAGTGAGGACATATTGAGTGATTGTCACAGGCTTACTGCAAACGCACACACACTCCTGCACCACCATCCTTTCTTCTTGAGGAATACTAAGCCTGTCAGCCATGGGATGCAAAAGTACATTGAAAAGTGGAGCATAAAACCAGAGAAAAGGCACAGATGCTAAAAAAAAAGAGGGGAAAAGTCGTTGGATTTTCATTGAATCATAGAATCATAGAATTAACTGAGTTGTAAGAGACCTCCAAGATCATCAAGTCCAACCCTTAATCCCTTTCATTTTATTATTAATAACTGTGCTATTTAACAGGTCTTTTCTGTATTAATTAAACAAACTGGACTATCAGACTGCTTCCACTGGATTGATATAAAGTCTTAGCTTCATATATATAGTGTGTTCTTTTGCCTGTAACAAGATTTTAACTATAATGTTTTTCTCCAATGTCTGTAAGCTCTAGAAAGTTTGACAGACAGATGTCATGGAGCGGTATGAGCAGCACAAACATGTCTAGTGCTAACGTGGATTAGACTGGCTGGTGGAGCCTCAGGACTAGGAAGAATTTCACAACTGTAAGGTGCTACCAGAAGAGACAGAAGTTATTATGTTGTAGGGAATAGTAAGCAGCAACAAACATTCCTTTCAGGGATCTTCTAAATATTCAAAGAAAAAAGAAAGAGGAATGCAGAAATGAGAAGCTTCTTATTGATCATTGTGACCATGACATTTGTGTTGCTTGAAGGAGAAGGGAAGAAGATAAGAAAGAAGTGTCAGGAGAGACAGTTTGATAAAAGGCATTCATCAATATCATATAAAATATGTAACTAGCTGATGAGCAGAAATTAAATAGGGGAAAATTTTGACTAAACTTCAGGATGGACTATTTTTGAAGTATTTTAAATTAATATTTGCAAAATAAGAATCTAATTATTTTTTTCCCTGCCACATTCTGCCATATCCTGCTTTAATCTTCATTCTTTGATCTTGCAGTCAAGTCAATATTTTTTGTCAATATGCTTCTTTTTCTTATAGATATCTAAGATAGTTAACTAAAACTGCAGTAATGAGAAACCAAATTAAAAAGAGCAACTCTGTTCTTAAACTCTTAACAGTTCTCCAGAAGAAATGGCTTGTTAAAACAGCTAACCACTTTATAAAACTTAGGAGCCATTTGTGCAACATCAGCAAACATTTTTTAATGGATTTGTTTTTCACAGCTTACATTTCATTTCATTGAGGACAAACTTTGGTGATTTTATGTGATTTTAATTAGATATATGCCTATGGATTTTGCAACTGGGTCTTTAAATTTCACTTCTCAGATGTTTGAGTTTTACACAACAAAAGAAAACTAGTTAACAGTGAAAATAATCTTCAAAGGATTTAGTTCTTTCAGTCTGTGTTTCTACTTCTTTTTTTCTTCCTTAATGTGTAATTGAATAGAGAACAGCTAATTAATTCATTCTATAGCCGAGAATGAGATAGGGACTTTTTGCTGAAATACAGAAACCAGTTTTCTATCTCAGCATTTTAAAAATTGGATTGTCTGTTGGACTTCTACTGTCTGTAAGACAACAGAAGTGTATGACAAAACTCCAAAGCTAGCAACTTAATCTTTCATTTCTTCCAGGATCATGCATACCTCTCAATATATGCTGGTCTCCAATCAGGGAAGTTGGGCTGAGAGAGTGACTTTTTCTATTAAAAATTCTATAATTTTTCTAGTCCTTCCCGGTCATTTGACCTCCATATTAAATTATATGACCAAAACAAATTAATTATGATAAACTGATACTACCCTTACCCATAATCAATCTTTTATTTTCTGGTAAAGTACTTTATAATTGTTTTTTTCCTAGATTGTTTTAAACATTTTATAATCGTATTCTTTAATTTATATTATCTCAGATCTAAGTGTCTCTAAATATCATCTATTATAGATCTACTAAGTGTTCTGTGTTTGCTCTCACCTTCTGAAGGTTGCTTCTTGCTCCAAGAAGTTATTATTTAAAATACAGTTTTCTAGCTTCTTAAATATTCCCCAAAGTACCACTTCCGGGGATGGGGCATCCACAGCTTTTCTGGGCAACCTGCTTGAGTGGCTCAGCACCTTCATAGGGAAGAGCTTCTGCCTAATATCTAAGCTAACCCCACCCTCTTTCAGACTGAAATCTTTCCCTGTGCATTTGTAAAAAGTTGCCCTGTGTCTTTCTTGTGGGGTCTCTTCAGGTACTGGAAGGCTGTAATTAGGTCACCCCAAAGCCTTTTCTTTTCCAGGCTGAACAAACCCAGTTCTCTCAGCCTTAACAGGAGAACATCTCCTTAACATCTCCTTAACAGGAGATGTTCTCCATCTGTCTAATCAACTTGTGACCCTCCTCTGAACTCACTCCAACAGGTTAGTACCCCTCTTGTGCTGGAGGCCCCGGAGCTGGATGCAACACTCCAGGTGGGATCTCAGCAGAGCAGAGTAGAAGGGCAGAATCATCTCCCTAGACCTGCTGGCCACACTGCAGCCCAGAACACAGTTGGCTTTCTGGGCTGCAAGCAGACATTGCCAGCTCATGTTCAGCCTCTCATCTACCAGCACCCGCAAGTCCTTCTTGCATTTTTCAGAAATGAGGGCTATGATTACAAATGGTTTACTTATATTTCTTGTAATTTTATACATTTTTATTGTCATCTGAATAAAGGATTGAGGCTATTCACTTGTTATCCTTGTGTAACATTACAATCCTAACAAAGTTGGAAAAATTAATCAAAAAAATCTTTATTTTTTTTCTGTTTAAAACTGTGTAACAATTGTCTTTTTTGGATCACCACAGACTATCAAAAAACACTCTATGTATAGTTTGATCCACTGTAGATTCATATCCCAAAGCATAAATCTGTTACACAGATTCTTAATAGATATAATGGAATGAAAACAAAACCACTACCTGTTGAACAGATAGTGAAACATAAAATTAATAGGAATTGCTTCTAAATCGATGCAATTTTTCTTAAGGAAGCAATGTCTCATAGTATGCAAGCCCTTTTCACATGGAGTACCATTCATCTTACTAACTTTGTGATTTTAGCACCATGAAACTTACTGTATTAGGAAATATAACTTTTTTTTTTTTCACCAGGAAGATCAGTTTAAGCCACTCATGCATACAATCAATTTGATAGGGAAAAGAACATTTCCCTATCAAAAAATACATAGTAATTTCTTCATGTCTGCTAATAAACTGATGAAAATGCTGAGAACAGCTTATTCTGCATATTCCAGACCATCCTCCTTATTAAATTTACCTTGAAGTCTGTTTAAATTAAATGTGACTAAAGAATGTACCCTTTTCTCACTGTGAAGTTTTCAGATCTATCATAAACAAGCTAGCTCACTGGAGATATGATGAAGTGCAAGCCATCAGGAAGGCGTCCAGCTACATGATAGGAATAGGTCCAGAAAAACTCCAGCTGTTTATGCAAATGCTGATACTGAGTGGCTGGCATCTTATCAAGGACCAGAGGATCAGTGGCATATTGGTGTACTCTTTTAATGTGTAATGAATGTTTATTGCATCAAACGGGAAAAATAAACAAAAATTCCCAACAACGTTTAAAGGATTTGCTGAACCGGGACATGCAATAGTGCCTCATCTAGTCTGATTCAATTAAATTTGCCCAGAGGTTATACTTTGCTATTGCAGTCTTCTACCTCTTCAGACTCAAAGTATTTTCTTTTTCTCAAAGCAATTTCTGAAATGCAGCCACTTATGAGATGCAAGCTGCCAAGAGATCTCCCATTTTCTCTTTTTTTTCAATTTGGCACTGAATATTTTTCTCTGTATCTACTTTATGGTTTTGTTACTTCTACAGAGTATGAACACATACTTCAAAAAAATTTTAAATTCTTCTGTTTAATCTCCTGAAAATTAATTTACTTTATTTCTGTAATATTATGTCCCTTAATTGTAAGAAAATATCTAAAAATGTGCATGAAACAATAAATACCTGGATCTGAAATGTTTCTAACCCAAAAAATATCTCATAAAGCACTCAGTCATTGGCAAAGTATTTAATTTTCTCCTAAGTACATGAAAACCAAGACAGTAACACCTGGAGAATGAAAATATAAGTGTTTTTCTAGAATTCTCCTCTGTGCCTTGTCATAGATATTCCCCAGCTGCAAACAATACTGACTGACTCTCAAATAAGAAACTACAAAGGCTGATGCTTTCATTTAAAGTCATAGTAGGAAATGAGAAGTGTTCAGGCAGATACCATTCCTTTGCTGTAGAGATAAAAATGTATGAGGGATTTTATTTGCTGTAGAAATGAGGCTCTTATTTTCCTTTCAAATGTCTTCTCCTTGTTCATGTCTGTTATGTATACCAAGATATGCATTCAGATCACCTACTCAGCGTGAAATTTCATCACAGCCTTTTGGGAACATGCTTACCCCACATTTACTTATCCATGTTGGATATCTAAAAATTGGTTAATCCTAAAAGGCTTTGGTATTTTTTAAAATTATGGACAATAAAATATTATCTAAATTTTCAAATGAAATGATAACATAGAATTAAAATGCAGGATTTAACCAGTACACCAGGTGTTGCTTGTTCATCTGTTATAACCAGACCTCTGCTCCTCTCCAAGACTAACATCCAATGTAATAAAGCATTCTTTTCATCTAGTAGAAAAACAAGGAAGAAAACAGAAGCATTTCTTTTTACGTCAGTTTAAGACATTCTTAGGTGGCCTTGTACACGATCAAAATCAAGCTTGTAACATGTTTTTCATCTTCCAGAAGTACCCGACAGCATTTGCTGTTAGTTTCATTTTCCAAGATAAAAATATACCGTAAACAAAGTTCTCATGTTTCATTCTGAGGTAGTTTGGGTTTTCTTTGTTGTTATTTTATTTGGGATTTTTGTTTATTTTTTCAAAATTTGTTTGTTTTATTCGCTTTATAGAAGTTTTCTGGCCTGTTATATGGGTCTGGAAATGAAGAAGAGATATAGAAATTGCATTAGTTTCTAGTTAGTGTTCTTAGTTGCATTAGTTACAGTTCTTACAAGTTGCTGTGGAGGCTTCTGTCTTTCTCATGATATGTCTTATGGACTTGCAAGTTAGAATTAACTAGGTAGTAATGGAAAGGACAAAGTTTTGGTCACAGTAGGGGACAGTTACAAGATTTCCTTCACATTCATTCGTTATTTGAATGAAATACATGGCATGCTGCTGACTTCAGTTTTCAGCAGGAAAGCACTATTTGTCAGCACTGTACTTAGCACCACAGCTTTTGATTATTGACTGATATATATATAAATATTTATATGAAGGAAAAAAATAAGTATTTTCCTTGAGACACCCCCATAACACAACAAAAAAGATTCATTAGTTGCTATCAGAACTATAATGATGTTCTCTATAAGGGAAAAACACTGAAAGAAGGAATGAAAGATTCTGCACACTACTAAAACATTTCTCCTTTTCATCCCCTTTTGCTACTACATAATTACTGTGGGGGGGACAAATTTGCAGTGTGCAACTTGTATTCACATAGTAACTGAATACTTTTAGCAGGATACAGTTATATAAAAATATTTATATGGAAGAGTTCTAAGTTATTCCTGACTCTCCCTCAAGAAATGAATATTTTTTACAGTCTTAGTAAATTATCTTTGCTTTTCAAGGCCTTCAGGAAGATGTTGGCTTATCTTTCTGAGTTTTTGATTTCCTGGCTGACTAGTTATGAATTTAACATGTAAAAAGAAAATGAATCTCAAAGTTTTCACCTCCAAACCCCTCTCTTCTCCCTCATGCTCTGATTACTGTGTAAAGAAGTAGTGTGTCAGGCTTGTAATGAGGCCATCATCTTCTGCTCAGACTTTTAACTGACGTCTAACATCCAAATTATACTATTTTCATGATATTCCTACAACAATATTCCTGTTCTGTAGTAAAACTTATGACTGAGCGTTTTATTTTCCTGGATCTCCACATCATTTGGCATGTGCAATTTCCTTATTTTTAAAAGAGAGCAGTTCATGTGCAACTATTAAATCATCAAATTAATAAATTTTCTTAAATGTATATAAAAATGTATATAAAACTGTTTAATTTACTAGTTTGTTTGAAATGACTGTCATGACTGGCCTTTAAAAAGCTGACACTGTTAGTGTAGGGTTTGAATTCCTCAAAAGTTGCAAATTCTTACTAACATGTTAAAAACCTGATCATCAAATACTATGTTTCCTTACAGCACAGTGCTCCCTACAGGTTATGGTTGAATACTCATGTTAGGTATCTCTTCAGTGGTTACCTGATTTAAAGGTGTGTAGAAATAGCTCAGAAAAGCTATAATTACTCACACACAAAGCTTAACTCTGAGTTCACTTAATTTAGGAGCACATATGCCAGTTTCAGTAGTCTACTGTAAAAGATTAATTAGTAGGGAAATCTGATGATTGTTAGGTGGGGAAAAAAGTTAAAGACTGGTATTAAATTATGAAGACAAAATTTTCCCTAATCTCTATTTTTACCAGATAAGTTCAAAGAATACCAATTAAATAGCAATGTTAATAGGAAGACATTTTTGCCTAACGTTAAGGTAAATGATGATAAATAATCACCCACAAAAGATTGGGAATAAGGTTTTGTAATGAGTTGACCTTGGCAGGACCCCAGATGCCCACCAAACCCACCTATCACTCCCAGCTAGATGGGGAGAGAGAATAAGATGGAAAGAACTCATAGGTTGAGATAAGCAAAAGTGAAAATTTAGGTGCACACAAGCGAGGAGGAATATAGCAAGGTTTATTATCTACTTCCCATTAGTGACCCATGTCCAGCCACTTCCCAGAAGGCAGGGCTTAAGCAGGCGGGGGTTGCTGAGCTCGCAAAAATTGTAATCAATGAATGCCCTCCCTCTTTTCTCCTTTCCTTAGCTTTTGTGTCTGAGCTGACATCATATGGTATGGAACATCCCTTTGGTTAGTTTGGGTCAGCTGCCCTGGTTATGCCCACTCCCAGGATTTCACCCTTGACTGGGGGCAGGGAGGAATGTTGAGCGACAGTGCTGATGTTATGCCAGCTCTGCTCAGCTGTAGCCAAAACACTGGTGTGTTATCAACACCTTTCTAGCTATCAATGTAAAGCACAGCACTGTGAGGGCTGCTCTGGGGAAATGAACTCCATCTCAGCAAGACCCAGTACAGATATTTTGTGTGTTTCAGAATGTAGGGATATGTACAATTTCAGAAGAATTTGTGATGGAAAGCTAGAACTTGATTTCATTTAGGAAGACTGTAAAATGCCTTCTCAGATGGGTTAGATTTATTTTTTCCTTCCTACTGCACTTCTGAGAAAGTTTCAGGCAGGAGCTGCAAGCAAGCTATCTCCCTGGTATGCAGAGAGGTAACACGTTTGCAGACATGTACAAGGCCTCCTCGGGCCAAAGATGGTGAGGGGGGAGAGATAGGAGATATAAAAAGCCTTGGAGAAGGCGGGGTATTGCCTTTTCCCCATGGGGGCCCAACGTGCACAACATCATTAAAAAGTGGTCCTCGGGTCTGAAATAAACCTTTTTTTTTTTAAACCTTCCACTTCCTTGGCATTCTTGGGAAGAATACATGAGTCTGTTTTATCTTATACAGAATAATTTTTCTTTAAATTTATTACTTCCATTGAGGATAAAAGGGAAGTGGAATAACTTGTTCTTGTTTACAGACCTTCCTACTTTTTCAATACACAGACTTCATTTGAAGGTTGTTGACCCAAAGGAGCCCTAGCTCACTGCTTAGTCCTTTGATCAAAGTTAATTACAAATTCAGAGGAAATATTTCTTATTTTGTTTTTTTTTTTGTTGATTTGGATAGTCTGTGACTCCGTGAAAGTAGGATTTTTTTTTTAGAAATTTATATACAG
Organism: Pyrocephalus nanus; assembly: GCA_038380795.1. Lineage (NCBI taxonomy): Eukaryota > Metazoa > Chordata > Aves > Passeriformes > Tyrannidae > Pyrocephalus > Pyrocephalus nanus. The sequence goes on along the minus strand of CM076264.1, from coordinate 52,376,937 downwards.
AGGTATTGAGTGGTGTTTGAGAGTGAGAAAGGGACAGACTTTATTTCATTTCACTTCAATTCACATTTCCTTTTTCCTTTTTATACTTTTTCAAGGGAATCCACGCACTTAAGTTTGAACAGGATTGATACTGCGCATTAATGATTTCAGACCTCTCTAATGTATAACACACTTTCAATGCAGAATTTTGCAAAGACCTAGTGAGAAGTGAGTACTTAATGTGTTAATATCCTCAGATATTTTGGACACTTCTGTCTTATTTTTTCACTCTTGAAAACTTATAATTAAAATAAGTTGAAATTACTTTTCCAAGGCTAAAACTTTGTTGCAGGTATAATATTTTGACATTAGAAACTGAAATCCATTACTTGCTCGGAGAAATATTTAAAGGTTAACCATGGCTTAACCAGGAATTTCAAATCATTATTAGATTAAGCCTGTTGCACTTCTGCCACACTGAATGACACAGTCCTATTTAGTACTTTGTATTGAAGCAACAGAATGGCTTGACCTTTCAATAGGAAAGATATCGACCTGCGGGAAGGCTTCACAAAATCCGTGTGAACTGCCTAAGTTCTGTTTAAGTTTTCGACCAAGAGTTCTGTCCCTGTTCCACAAGATACATTTCATTCTTATTGCATATAAAGAAAGGTTCTCTTTAGTTCTTTGGAAATGAAGGACTTAACAAAAGAAAACTTTCCTTATGAAAATCAGTGTTCCTAACATTACCCTCTTTGCTTATATAATTTCTTTAGAATGTGGTGCTATTTCCTCTGTGGGTATAAGCAAGAGAGCAATTAATGTAAATTGTATTTGTTACACTCTCTCTGCTTTATTATTTTTTAAATTAAATAAACATTTTAAAGTGTTTTTAGACCACTTTTAAATGGACAATCTTCATTTTTATAGTGCTCATACGGCTCAGCCTACAAAGCTGGAGGAAAAGGACACTGCTTTCCTCCTCTTAAAAATAATTATATTCTCTGACAGTGACATCTATGCACTGCTTTATGCAATTCTGTGACAAGAGTATGTATTGTGTGCTTTCCTCAGTTAGAAACAAAATGCTCATTCATATGCTTGTAAAGTCATTATATAAATATGAAATACTAATTAAAATCCAACAAGCTTATTGTTTAGAAATCCAAGTTAAGAAAAGAAAAGAGTCTCAAACTGTTTCTCTTCACCCTATCCTAACACGTAATTTCCATGCTTTTCATCAAGATGGAGTACCAAACTCTCCTTTAACAGTTAAGAGCAAAGGAGGAGTTTGATATCCACTAATGTCTGAGAAAACAGAGAGACAGACGTTTTGCAAAGTCCCTCTTTGCTTCTTCTCCCATTCTTCCCCTCTGAAGCAGAGAGGATTTCCTTTTCCATATTACTCCCTTTCTTGTACATATAACAAAACATGGACTGGTCCTTCTTGTTTTTTCTTGTATTCCCTTTGCACATGTTAGCCCTGCTAGTCACCAAGGACAGGAAAACCACCATAGAAGCTATTTTTAAAGTCATGAAGAGAGTGGTTGGGCCCAGCCAGTAGCACAGGTTTACCAAGGACAAGTTTATTGCAAGCAGCGCTATTGCTGTCTATTCTGAGTGAGTGGTACTGCACACTCTCTCACAGTTTATCATCAAATTGGTGGAAGTTTGAGGACAACACCAAAGTGAGCAAGGCAGTCAATATGCTGTACCTTGGGGCTGCTCTTCAGAGGAATTTGGATACGGTGGAGAAATAGACAGACACCTCATGAAGTTCAGTGAAATGCAGAATCCTGCATCCAGGATGAAATAGCCCCTTTTGAAAGTACAGCCTGTGACTGTACTGACTGTACAGGAGGTAGTTCTACAGACAAGCACCCGGGAATCTGGCTTGACAACAAGTTGAACATGAGTCAACAGTGAGCCATTACAGCAGAGAAACACAACCACATGCTGGGCTATATTAGCAAGACCGTATCCAACCAGTCCAGGAAAGTGATCTTTTCCCTCTATCCTGCACTTACTACCGTGCAGTTGTAGTGCTGTGACCAACTGTGGGCTCTCCACTAAAAGAAGGATACTAATATGCAGGGAAGAGTCAAGAGGATTGAAACCAAGATAGTCAAGGACTACAGCACTGTGTGCACGGGAAGACAATGAGACAGAACTAATCAGTTCAGCCTGGAGAATAAAAGGCTCAGGGTAGACTTTACTTCCCAGATGATTGGAAATCAGGGAACATCATGCCAATCCACAAATAAGGCTGCAAGGAGGACCTGGGAAACTACAGGCTGTCAGCTTGACCTCAGTGCCTGGAAAGGTTATGGAGCAGATAATCCTAAGTGCAATCACACAGCACCTACAGGATGGACAAGGGATCAGAGCCAGCCAGTACAGGTTAAGGAAGGGCAAGTCCTGTCAGACCAATCTGATCTCCTTTTATGATCAGGTGACCCACCTGGATGAAAGGAAGGCTGTGAATGTGTCTATCTGGACTTCAGCAAAGCCTTTGACACTGTCTCCCATAGCATATTCCTGGAAAAGCTGGCAGCCCACGGCTTGGACAGGGGCACTCTCTGCTGGGTTAGGAACTGGCTGGAGGGCCAGGCCCAGAGGGTGCTGGTGAACGGGGCTGCATCCAGCTGGCAGCCAGTCACCAGTGGTGTCCCCAGGGATCAGTGCTGGGCCCAGTTCTGTGTAATATCTTTACTGATTATCTGGATGAGGGGATTGAGTCCACCATCAGCAATTTGCAGATGACATCAAGCTGGGCAGGGGAATGTTGATATGCTGGAAGGCAGGAGGGCTCTGCAGAGGGACCTGGACAAGCTGGAGAGATGGTCTGATTCCAGCGGGATAAAGTTCAACAAGGCCAAGTGCCGGGTCCTGCACTTTGGCCACAACAACCCCTGCAGCGCTACAGGTTGGGCACAGAGTGGCTGGAGAGCAGCCAGGCAGAAAGGGACCCGGGAGTTTGGATTGACAGGAAGCTGAACATGAGCCAGCAGTGTGCCCAGGTGGCCAAGAAGGCCAATGGTATCCTGGCCTGGATCAGGAACAGTGTGGCCAGCAGGACCAGTGATTCTTCCCCTGTACTCAGCGCTGGTGAGGCCACACCTGGAGTGCTGTGTCCAGTTCTGGGCCCCTCAGTTCAGGAAGGATATTGAGGTGCTGGAGCAGGTCCAGAGAAGAGCAACAAGGCTGGTGAAGGGACTTGAACACAAGTCCTGTGAGGAGAGACTGAGGGAGTTGGGGTTGTTTAGCCTGGAGAAGAGGAGGCTCAGGGGTGACCTCATCACTCTCTACAAATCCCTGAAAGGAGGTTGTAGCCAGGTGGGGGTCGGTCTCTTCTCCCAGGAAACCAGCAGTAGGACAAGAAGGCACAGTTTTAAGCTGTGCAAGGGGAGGTTTAGGTTGGATATCAGGAAAAAAGTTTTACAAAGAGGGTAATGAGGCATAGAGGAATGGGCTGCCCAGGGTGGACTCTCTGTCCCTGGAGGTTTTTAAGATGAGACTGGATATGGTACTTACTGCCATGGTCTAGTAACCACGGCAGTGTTGGATCAAGAGTTCGACTTGATGATCTTGGAGGTCTTTCCCAACCTGGTTGATTCAATGATTCTATAATTCTACTGTTGGCCTACAAATATCTGACCAGAGAACACAGTGAAGACAGAGCTTCTAACAGACTCTTCCACGGCAACAGGCCAGGAATCAAGGAACATAATTTGGTATAGGGAAAGAATTTTTCTTTTAGCACAAGTGTTCAAATACTGTAAAATGTTACCAAGAGAGGCTGTGGAATCTTCATCTTTGGATATGTATTCCAGTTGATTGATCATGACACTGCATAACCTGATCTACTTAAACCTGTCTAAGCAGGAGATTGAAATAGATAATGTCCAAACACCACTTCCAAATAAAACTATTCTATGACGGAGTATCAGGAACCAATTCAGTAAAGACAATCTTCAGAATAGAAAAAAACCCAACAACCAAAACCAAAACCCAAAACCAAACAACCAAAAAACCAAAACAAAACCAAAAAAGATCCCAAAACAAACAAAACCCCACTACCACCGTCACAAAACAAAACAAAACCACAATAACCAAAAATAAATCAAAAAAACCCTAAAAATACCCAAACCAACCAGCCAATCAAATAAAAAGCCACCAAAGCTATAGAAGCATTATTTATAGAAGCATTATCTAGAAGTTCCAGCAGTACTTTTGGTTCAAGGAAAGTCTAGGTTTAAGATCAAAGTCTGAAAATGGGTGAGGAGTTTTCATATCAAAGCAACACGACTGCATTCCTATTAAACTTTCAAATTCCAATTTCATCAGGCAAAGATAAAGTCTGGGGATTTTTTGAGGCTGTATGTTTGTTGTTTGGTTTTGTTTTGTTTTCATAGAATCATAGAATCAGCCTGCTTGGAAAGTCCCTCTGAGATCATCAAGTCCAACCTTTGACCCAACACCACCACAGTTACTAGACCATGGCACTCAGTGCCGCATCCAGTCTCATCTTAAAAACCTCCAGGGACAGAGAATCCACCACTTCCATGGGCAGCCCAATCCAATGCCTGATTACCCTCTCTGCAAAGAATTTCTTCCTAATATTTAACCTAAATCTTCCCTGGCAGAGCTGAAGACCATGCTCTCTTGTCTTATTGATGGCTGCCTGGGAAAAGAGACCAAAGCCCACCTGGTTGCAACCTCCTTTCAGGGATTTGTAGAGAGTGATGAGGTCTACCCTGAGCCTCCTCTTCGGGCTAAACAACTCCAGCTCCCTTAGCCTTTCCTCGAAGGACTTGTGCTTGAGTCCCTTTATCAGCCTCATTGCTCTGTTTTTTGAGGGAGTTTGTGGGGGTTTTTTATGTTTCTTTTTCTTTTTTGAGGGTTGTCGCTAAGTAACCCACCTATTCTTCCACAAAGACAAACTCCATTTCTATATAGGTACCTATGGTTTGTGTTTAGTTGTGTGTTTCTGGGTTGCTTTTTTTAAGGGACTATTTTCAACAAAAATAAGGGTTAGCAAGTGTATACAAGTATTAGAAGCCAGATGTGCTTTTATTGCAGTCATACATCTTTAGAAACATGTTTTCATAAGCAAGTGTTGCAAGAAGGCTATTGGATTTACCAAATACACATCAGAACAGAGTGCATTCCAGGAATTAACATACTGTAGTACAGAAGGAAAGAAGGGAGCTAACTGCTTCAGTGATACCCACAGCAGCAGGCTGTAACAACACTAGCAATATCAGCAGCTAAATATCCTTTCCTTTTTCTCTCCACTGTTTATAAATGAGATTGAGCATATGGATACATAATTAAGGTTATTTCATTAAATCAGATTAGAGATCTCCAAACAATAATAAAAAGGGTTCTCTGCACATAATGGTTTATACAGGCTTCTTAAAACATCAGTTGATACATTGAAAAGCACATATTCATCTTGGGAAAAAAGAAAAGGCTTATACCTGCAGATTTTGCAGAGGCTTTTGTTTTTATTATCAGAATGACCTTCATAATTCAATGTACAACTGCATGATGCATATTTCTGTTTTACTGTATTCTCCTGTTCTTACCTCAGTTTCTGGAGAATGTACTCTTCATCTCCTTCAAGCAGTTGAGCTAACTGGGGGAATTCCCTTCCACTCAAGGTGTTCCAAGAAGCCAGTTTTCTTTCAGTTCACATATGCAAAACAATCATTATCTTTCTGAAAAATAATTTTTCTTCTCCCCACTTTCTGACAGTTTTTTAGCTCTAGCTCCTTTTTCCAGCTATCCCACCAGATTCTGAAGCCTAGATACTTCCAAGACTAAGGTGACAAATGAACTAAGATAAATGTTTTATTTATTTCTATATGTAAAAACCACTTTGACTCTCAGGAAGGTACCTAACTTTTATTACATGTACCCTTAAATTTCTAAACACTAAAAACTGAACTGTATGTCACTAGAGGCAATCATGTTTCCACAGTGGGTGAAACAGGACAGATCCTTATGTCCTATGAAATTATGACTGCAGAGCACGCAGCAAGCTTGCCTTCTGAAAGGTTTTCTTTAGATTATAAAATGCTTTTCAACAGCTTATACCTTGCCACTGAAATCTTGAATGGAATATTAATTATCAAATAACGTAAGAACACGTGTAGAATTGTTTTCTTTCATTAATCTCAACATACTCAATGTTATCCAGGAAAAGCTGTATGGCTTGTGTTCTGTGGAAGGAATATGATGGATACATGAGCAATTTATATTGTGTTCTGTATAAACTTTGCTTTAATATAGCTTTATAGATATTATAAGTTGTAAGTGCCAAGATGGCTGCAAGTTTCCTAGAACAAAAGGAAATTTGTGCCAAGAAGAAGGTGGAGTTTGTTAAAGTAAATAATTATCTTATTCTGCCTAGATACCTGTTAAAAAATAATTATAAATGTATTTGTAATGCATGTTTACATCTGGACAGTAGCTTGTAACCAGTTGTCGTGGTTTTAGCTAGCTCTCGTAGCCAGGTGAAGAATTTTCTCAACAGACTTTGATGACTGGAAAGAAAACTGTTATGTAATTATAGAAAAGGAACAGGGAATGAGACTGTCAAAATACTTTGTAGATAAAAAGACAATACCAATAAGAAGAAAAGTCTTACTTCAGGCTTATTTATGATTTCACAAAATACAGTATAAACCAAAAACAAATACTATAGGAGAGAAGGGCAAGAACTTCCAAGGAAATTTTCTTGAAATTTTACCATAACAACTACTTGTGGGGGTTTTTTATTATTTGTTTGTTTTATTTTAATCATCTCCAAAGAGATATTGTGTTATGTTAAAGTACATAATTCATAAATTTTTGGAGACCAGCTGATTAAAAATTTTTATCCAGTTTAGGTACTTTGATTTTATGAAATCACCAACTGTGGCTAATTTCCTCTAATGAATTAAAAACATAAAATAAAGAAGAAACAATTTTGAAATGTATTTGAAGTTAAACTCAAGAAAAATTGAAACTAAAAGAAAAAGCTCAACATTTTCTTTAATTTTTCTTCAAAAATATAAATTTTTGGATTTTTGACTCTTTTAGAGTTTGAAAAATAATCATATCTCAATTTTTCTTGAGACAGAAATTTCTACCTTGCCCAAATTTAATTTTGAAGAACATAAAATAGTTTCATACTTCATTTTGCCACTGTATTTGCCACTGTATTTTTTCTTCTTTCTATCAGTTATTAAGAATACAAATTAAAACAATATCTTAGAAACAATTCCTTATAAACAACTTTGTAAGCAAAGAATCTCACTATTTTAAATTAATATTAGGAAATTTCCAGGGCAATACAGATATGCATAGGGTCTTGATCATCCAAAACTATTGGAACATATTTAATTGTCCCTAGTTTTTCCCATTTCGAAACTAGTAGAATGTTTTGTTTCATCTCCACAGTGATGTAAAGCAAAAGTTAATTAAAAACTTTTGCCACAGGTAAAAAAGCTGGTTTTGGCCTGACTTTTTCAAGGTAATCATGCACTGATTCAGAATATTTTGTGATTCTGTGATTCTGTGAAGCTAATAGTAGAAGTTTCCTGTTTTCTCATCTCAAGGAATCATACTAACACATTTTCTTTTTTCTTATGCCTGAAAAAAAAAAAGTGAAAATGTGTTCATAAACAAATAGGTTCTCTCCAAATACCATGATTAATACAACTAATTCACTTCTCGTTATTGTTTTATTGGCTTAGTTTTTTCTAACTATAACACATTATAGTCAATAGAGAAGTTATATGTATCAGAAGGCTGGTCTCTCAACTCACTGCCAAATTCACAGTGGCAAAACTTATGACTGTCACTAAAAAAGGGAAGATATTTGGAGTCAGGTGAAATCTGGATTTTTCCAGTTCCTGTTGTCTGTACTGTTTTCATTCAGTCATTTCCAAATAGACTGCCAGTCTGGATAACATGATAATTCATTTTTCCACCCAAGATTACATATTTACTGCATACATTCTGGACAATGTGAAGGTTTTGCTTTAACTTTTTTTTGTTAGTGAACCATTTTCTTTTCCTAGATAAGGAATCACGTCTAGAAAGGTACTTCATGTCAGCACCAGATGACAGGTTAGAGTCTCACAAGAATTAGTTAGAGAACATCTCTGTCTCCAAGGTTGCAGACATTTAATCATTTCTTCACCGTTCTGAGCAGCTGCACAGTGACCTCATAACCATCACCTGCTTCTGGGCTGTCAGCCACAGTACTTGGTAATATAAGGGCTACTTTGCATGCTGCTTTACCAAGAAGAAATGCCACTAACTGTGACAACAATCCTAATTAGTTGTTGAAATACCATTGTGAAGATCTGTCACCAGCGATTACTCATCCCTTTAATGGTTCCTTCAAACAAAAGCCCTGTTTCAGCTATTTAGAAAATGGCCAATATCATTATCATTCCCTGAGGGGCTTATCTAAGCACTCTGAAGGATTACTGTCCAATTTTACTTCTAAGCAACGTTGCAAAACTCATGAAATAGACACTTTTCAGGGAAAAAAATAAAACATCTTCACAGCAAGAATTTCAGTCACAGGAGGATGAGAGCAGTTACATACCTCTAGGCAAACTATAACACAGCAATTATAAGGAACGCATACTCTGAAGGACAGAGAGGGAACAGGATTTTAAGAGAATGAGATCAGTAGAGGATGAGAAGGGGGAAAAAAGGATTAGATTCAGAATGAGAAACTACACATTTGATTTCCAAAACTTCCTGTTAGTTTCACAAGCTAAAATTATACAGTTGTGGCACGACTCAGTGCAGGCCTGTAGGATAAATCTCTGTTGTCACAGACAAACCACACTCAAATGTTTGTGTTAAGAAATAATTGTTAACAAATGCAGTATTAACAATCTAGAATATATTACCATTAGTTATACAACTTATTTTTCTTTGCCTCATATCTATAGCCACTCTTCAATGTCCAAAAAAGCTGGTCCCAACTGTTTAGAGAAACTAATACTATAGACCTCTTTAACCTAACCCAGCAAGTTAAGGCTTAGAGGATGAACAAGGTACTATTTTAATATCCATTGCTGAGACAGAGAAAGATAACTTAAATAACAGCAACAACAAATGCTGACATTTGTTTTAAAAATATCTGTGTCAGTTTATGCATAGCAATTGATACTAACAGTGATCAGTAGCAACTGTTTTAGAGGATGTCATCTTAACAAACACATGTTAATAAATACATAAAATCTTGATCAAGTTATGGTTAACCTCTCCATAGAACACAGTTATTTATATACTTAAAATTAGTATTTAATTATTAATTAATTAGTATTAATAGTTTAATAACTTTTAAAGGGCATTTTAAAAATCTTTACATAGTTTTGAATTATAAAAAACTAGACTGAATTAGCTTCAGTGATGAATGATCTTTTTAAATGTTAACAAAGTTAGTTTCTATTACTTGTAATTATATATTTCTGTTATTTTAAAGTTGTCTTAATAACTCTACAGACTACGTGATCCATAGGTAATTGTCTCCTAAGCTGCAACTAAAATTAACTCAGAATTAGACAAATAAATGCATGCTCTAGTAAAACTCATGTTGGAAAAATAAACTAGGGGAAAAAAAGATTGGGGTCAGAAGGAAAAAAAGGTAGCTTTAGGACATAGAAAGGTTTAATTTGCACAAATTATATATATATATATTCCCCATTAGCAGAGTTATACAGCAAAATGGGACATTTGAGTCCTCAAGTTATGTGATTCTATGTGAACTCAAAATGTGCTTCCCTATGAACCATGTGCATCACATCTTCCATGCTTCTATGGAGAGTTCATTTTGTAATTCCTTTTTAAAAACAAAGCAAAAAGTCCCCCCCCCCAAAAGAAAAAAAAAAACCAACAAACCAGTAAGAGCAATTTCATCATCGTGTGCAAATATAATGTATTTCAAATAGATACTAAATAAATACTCTTATTCTCTTCAGATGTTAGAAAGACCTTTCCATTCCCAATATTCTTTTCCCAAATCTACTTATTTTGGCAGACTTCCCACTCTGGCTCTATCCTCTACTCCTCCTGGTCCTTCTTTGTAATTCCCAAATTCTTACCATCTGCTTCCAGTTCCTGCCTTTACCTGTGTGATTTCTCACCTGGTTTTCACCTTATCTATCTCTCTCATTCTCTCTCCTAGTCCATACTACCTGCCTGATGTAACCTTCCTGACATCTCTCATTTGGTTTCTCTCTCTTCCCCACCTCCATGGTGGTTTTCTGTCCCCTTCCCTTGTCTTTGTCTCTGGTACAGCCAACTTCCAGTTTCCCTGTCTCAAATACTTGACCTTCTGGTCTTTATCCTTAAACATCATTCCTCAAGTTATATCTTTAGCCAGCCTTCAGTTCTTATTCCTTCTAAAATCTCAACCAGAGCCTTCTAACCATCACAGCATAGAGATACCAGCAAAGAGACTGTAGACGACTCAAGGTTTCTCAGGTGTTGGAGGCACAGGGCAAAGTCACTCCTGCCTTGCCACCAGGGTTCATTCCTGCAGTAGGTAATGTGCAATGCTGTCCAAATTCTGCAGTCAAATAAGCCCTCTATGCAACTGAAAGGTCTGGAAAAACACAGCTGTGACAAATATGGTTCCCTTTAAGGATTTCAGGTGCTCCCTCAAAGCAGAACACTTACACAGATTTTAAACAAAAACTTATCCACATTTAAATTAAAAAAAGACTAAATAATGTATTATCCCAATACTCACATTTTTAGAAAAAGCTGCACTATTCTGATTGAAATGTATACCTGAATAAGGAATATTTCAGCATATCCTAAAGGGCTCTCTGAGAAACTTTCTTATAAAACGTGGAAAGGGGCTGCCTCCTATTTCCACGTCATTGCTTCACTTCTAATCTGAAGGTTAACATAAAGGAATATGTCACTTTAATAGAATTATAAATCATTATGATAGCTGAGCCTGAAATAAACAGAAAAACAAATCCAGTAAAATAAACTTCAGATTAATTCTAGATGCTTTTCTTCACCCACTTAAAGGGATAGGAGATTTAAAAATAATCTGTCCAGCCACTCATACTTGATACTAGAAAAAAATCTCTCCAGTTCCAGGCATGCAGGCAGAAAAATAGATGCTGACATAGCAGAAAGTACCAGATGAGCAACTGCTGAGGACTGTTACCATGTAAGCCTACTGTCAAGAGAGAATGCAGTGTTTTTTTCCAATTTTCTAGTATACCACTGGTATCAATCCCTGCAAATTTATTACGTCTGGTAGTAGTTCACATTATGTGAAAACATCCATGCCTATAACAGTGTCAATTAATCCTTGTCATGACAAGGATTAAAATATTCTTGAAATTATATTCCAGTATTATTGGTTTGATGACAGTGATTTTTTCATTTGTTTCTTTACAGTAACATTATGTTTTAATAATATTGACTGACTCAGGGTTCTCCCAAACAGTGATGTAGTAACATTGTATTGTTTACGTAGTACTACCTACTGCACAATACATAGTAATTATGAGAAATGGGAAGTCCTAAGACCAAGTTTGATGACAAAGTATTTTTCTGCACAGTGCTCTAACCCAAATAATACAACATCACTCTAGGTCAATCCAAGACAAAGAGCAACAAAAGAAAACAAAGCAAGCCCCCATACTACATTTCACAAGACTCAAACCATGGAGCTCAACCTGAAGCGAAACAATTCCACTTTATTTTATATTATTCAAACTGTAAAAACAAGCAAACCCACTTGCTCTTTTAAAAGGCAAATAAACCCCATCATATTTCATAATTGTTACCACCTGTAACATTTTTCATTTTCTTCGCTCAAAGTTTCATGATTTTTATGTGTCACATTTGACATTATTTTGTTTTTGATTCTTATGCTCCCAAATTCATGACTTTATGCAGGTCAAACAGAATATTTTGGCTAATGGGCCTAAATATTTCTTTCTATAGTGTTTCCTCCTTCTTTTCTGACAGTTCATGTATGTCTCTTGTGACGTATTATACAGTATTAATCTATTCACTACAAAAATATCCCTCTTTTTAAGGAAAATTGTCCAATATAAATTATTTATGCATATTTGTTCTTGTGAAAGAACTTGTATAACTTACACAAATTATGGATTTCTTGTGGATTATTTCTTGTGTAGCACCCTCAAAAGGATGGTGAAGGAAATAAAATTTGACTTCTGCAAAAGAAGCTGTGAAGGATAAGGTGGTATAAAAAAACCCAAGACATCTACTCTTACCCAGGGATCACATTTAGTAAGAAAAACCAGGAAAGATTGTGTAGGTTTGAGATAACATATAGGAGGTTTTGATCAGATTGACACTGAGTGAAGTACTGGAGAATCACATCAGAGATTTAAAACCAAAGAAGAATAGGCAGGTAGCAGATTCTTTTTTTAATAGCTTCTTGACTCTCATTTCAAGAAACCCAAATCACACAGTTTGTAAATTCAGTTGTCGGGGCATGAAAATTTTGAGACTTCTGAAGCAGAAGTCACTTAACTATCTGGCAGGCAGGAATGAATTCTGAGGAACAAAGCTTCTCCGTTTCATTTCAGCAATTTGTTACATAAAACAAGTGAGCAGGGACCCTGTGGCATATAAAGCAAGGAATATAAAAAAAAAAAGTCATATAATTTAGCAAGCATGTGAGGAACAGTTCACCCAATGACAGCTACAACAAAAGAATAATCCTGTAATGGCTCTTTGACAGTTTATTTTCAGTGCATATTCTTAGGCAGTACATACTGTTTATTTTCTAAGCAGCTTAGGAGACAGAAGGTAAGTAGGATGATGACTATAATTCAATATAAAATACATTTAAATAAAGTTCGGGGTCTGACTTAAGCCCTTAAAAGTCAAAATATATAAGATAAGTCTCCAGCAACATCCTTAGCTCAGCTGCCATCCTTATTTTCTAAATGTGGAATACTCTCTTATCACAGGCTGCCACACCACTGGACAATGTAGAATTGGTATGAGGGAAGAATTAGTTCCAGTAGCTCCAGAAGAAGATTCCCCACCACAGACAATTTGACATGACTTGGAAAATGTTGTTTTCCATATATTTTTTTTCACCCTTAAAACAAGTGTTTATACCCTTGTTTCTTTTTTCTAATATCTTCTTTTTCATATCTACCTGATAAACTTACTAAAACTCAGCAGATTTTTATCTCAGTAAAACAGTATTATCTCTAATTTAGACAAGTATGAAACAGAAGGTTTATGTAGTTTGCTCAAACAAAAAGTTACCTCAAGATGTCAGTGCCACAATACAGCATTTTACCAGTCTCATGAATTCCAGGTAAACCCTTCCAATCACTTTAAGATTCTGATGATATCAAAAAGTGCTATTTTGGGGAACAGAAATAGGAACATTTCATTAGAGAATTTAAGGGAAAGGTAAAAAGAAAAAAAATTATCTCCAGAATTAAGTATTCAAGTTTATTATTCTATTTCCATTAAATTATAAGCTAATAAGGCATGAAACCATAAAGTGCAACATCACATTTCATTTGCAGAAGCTGAAAATTGGTCCTCAGCATCTTGATGAATTATGATATCTCACTAAGTATCTGCCACTGCAAATATTAATTAAGGAATGAAGCGTCTCAATCAGACATTCAAGGTTTACATCCAAAGACTGCCACAATAGGAAAAAAAGGAGGCAGTTAATGCAGTTCATTAATATTTTTTAATTGATTTTAACTGTTTAGTTAGTCGGGGTCTAGAATGCCTCCAGGTCTAGACCTCAGTAACAAAAGGACAAGGGAAGGCTTAAAAGCAGAATAAAAAATATATGGATGGGGAAAGGCTGGATTTCATCTGGCATATATATAGCGTGTAGAATAAATGAGTATTTCCAAGAACTTGGAGTACAAATAATAGTGCTTAAAAAAAAGAAAAAAAGAAATCGATATCACATCCTCTGCCTGTCCATAGGATGAACATTCATGGAGCATTCATTTGGATAAGTTAGTTCAGTTTCAGCAGCTAAATGATGTTAAACTCAAATGCCTTTTCCTTGTTACAGTATTATTGTTCTAAGTGCAGTCAGATCTTTGTTTATTTATATTTTTTAATTTGTATTTCCAAGTTCTAGGACTGCCTGAACTTACTGCTGCAAGTGGGCATGGTAAAAATCTAAGTGATGAAGTTCTGTCCTCTCTGCTGGAGGCAATATAATTAGTAAATTGACAACTTTATTTTACCTTTCGTATCCCTGAACTCAAGGTAAATTTTGACAGTCTCTTTTCCCCAAAAGATAACCTTTCTGTGAAGGGATAAAAAGATTCTTCAGGGAAAGTCCAATCACTGCTGTATGGTTTGGAAACTTGAGATTTTTGCAGATATTCCTAATACCACCTGAATTTCACCATTACAATTAATTATTACATCTCAATATTTTTTATGTGAGGAAAAGCAGGCCTTCCACACAATTAAGATTATGATTAACTGTTCTGGTCATGGTAAAATACAAATGCTCAGGGTGGTACTTTCACTAATAGATCTATTTTCAGAAGCATGTTTTTTCATCAGGTACACAGCTTGAGCTACCCACATTCTTCCTAAAGAGGGAATACTTGTTACCATGACAAAATCATCAGATAACATATCAACTTTCTCTTTTTTATGCTGCTAGGTTGGAAGCTTTTTCTCTGAAATCTGCTTATTATTATTAATTCCTAATCTGATTTTAGGAAGAGTATAATCAACAGGAGTTACTAACTTCCTAACCAAGAGCAGTAACCAACTTGCACGTGTGCTTTGCTATATTGAAACAATCACTGGGAGTCTCACGGAGAAGTGGAGTGAGCAAGGGAAAAGTGAGGGGGAAATCTAACAGTACAGCCACTAATTCTGGTTCATAAAAGAATGTTACTGAATGAGTTATCTCATGACTACAGGCAACAAGTGAGACATTTTTAACACTAATGAGATGGCAAACTTGGTTATTTCTTGAAAGTAAAAAATTCCAATCCTTATTACTTAATGTTAGAAAACAAACACGTATCCAGGCTAATAAACCTTTCTGCTCTGATTTTTCTACTTTGGACTCAGCATCAAAACTTTCACATATGTCTGGATCTTATTCACTAAGTGACTCAAAATATAACTAGAAGATGAACAGCGCATGCTTCTGTCTAGCACATACCAGGGGTTAATTACACATACACAGGTTAATTTGTCTTTGTGATAAAATTCAATCTTACAATACCCGTATCTCCTAACTGTTATCCTAATGAAGGCTAAAAAGATCAAATGGAAGATGAATTAATGAAAACACAAATCAGTCAACAAGACAGAGTCACAGATTACAAGTAAAAAAAAAAAAAAATATACCAATTCAACATGAATGGTGCTTTGACACATTTATTTTCCACCTTTTTTTAATTAAAAAACCCCAAACAAACAAAACAATAGGCCAGGGATTTATTCATTTAGTTAATCAAAACCATGCAAAGTATCTGCCATTTTCTTATCTCTACTGAAAAAAATCTTTCCAGAAGCTCATTAAAGTCTGAAGACAACTTCAGTAACCAGACCTTGGAATTTACTGGGCATCAATAAGACCATATCTGCCTCTTCTGCACTACAACAGCAGAATGGTATAGTTTTAATGATGCTGCCTTTGCACTGAAGAGGTTAAGAAAGAGACAAATAGTGAAACACATGCTGATATTAAGGTTTATATTATTAGATCTGACATATATTCCCTCCTAAAACACATGTGAATGATTGCTATGAACACCAGAAAATATTCACTACTGCTTGGAAAGAGATTATCTAATTAATTTGACTAACTGCTTCCTGACAGACTATTTGACATACACATTCTGGTAGCAACCAAAGTAGGTTAACAGGAAGCACATTGACAGTAACAGCATTTACAGATATGATATAGCCTCTTCTGAATAAAGATTTTATTTTTTTGTTTTTTGTTTTTTTTTTTTTGTCAAAAAGTCCAGAGAACTCATGAAATTAACTTATAACAATAGAATTACATCGATACATGCACTTAACTTCCCTGAATTGACATGGTGTTGATTTAGGGAAGTATTCCCCGTCAGAGTTCAGTACTCTCTGACCAGGTCCTTCATATATTCCACATGAAGAAGGTTTCATGCTTAACACCAAACTCACTCATTTGTACATTCTTGATGTCTGAAGGGATTTTAATTTAGCAGAGCAATACAGCAGCATACTAAAATTAAAATACAACTACTCTTAACAGAATATAGAAGTTATTCATATATTCTACCACATAAATTATATAAAAAGAATGTAGAAAATATATAAATATATCTCTTTACAGATTTCCTCTGTCTTGTCAAACAATCTTACTTTTGGCAAAGGATCTTTTTTATACCCCAAAGCACCAATATGCTAAAGACCGTGCCTCTCTCCTCCAAGTCTAGACACAACTGGACCACAGCCCAGGGATGCAAGGGACAGAGGGACGTGTCCCTCACTTCAAAGGCTGAACCTACAGCTCAGATATACACTTTGGCTACAAATAAATTATTTAAAAAACCATGAAACAGAGAGAATAAAAGGAACTAAGAAAGTCCATCAACATTTCAATGGCAAAATTATTACAGTGTTGGGTACCTACTATAAAAAATACAGCTACAGAAAACATATGCTACAGAAAACAGTTACAAGAAAGTTGCATGAGAAGGACATAGTGATTTACAATTTCCTTTCCCTCGTTCTGATTATTTAGTATCTATTACTCCAGATATTGCACCCAAGAAGAACATAAGCTAGATCTTTCAGTCAGTGTAAAGGGAAGCTATTTTGAAAGAGAAGAATGGGAACAGTCATAACTTAGGTTGGCAAACACAGCTTAAAACCTTGACACCTTAAGACACTTTAAATTAAATTTGGAATAGGTCAGGTATGCACTCAGGGAGAAATTATTTCTCTCAGATAACTCAATGCTGAAAGGCTCACTAGCACTCAGCCAGTGGATGTTTCTCTTAACTTTTCTGTCACTCCTCATTGAAGGATCATAGACATATCCAACACAGATATACAGAGCTACTTCTGCATGTTTTTCCCAGAACCAAAGTGTAACAGAGGACACTACAGAGTCCATCAAGCTGGCTAAACTTCTGCTAAGTGAGATCTTGAATGGCACTTAGCCCTGTTAGCCCAGGAACACATGTGAGAGCTGACCTCTGCCTGTTGATTAAGCTAGCTGATGTGATAACATGGTACAGTTATGCTTCATTTAGACATCAGTATTGAAAACAAATGGTGCTCTTTCTGTTGATAAATCTAACTGAGGTTTCTTGCTCAGATGTCTCTATGGCATATTTCAGTAGTTGGTTTGTTTCTGAAATTAGAATCCTTTAGATTGTTATATTAGAAGTCCGTTTTATAAATTTAGTTAAGGTAGAAATGCTAAAAAATCTTCAAATTTGATAAACTCAGGCTGAAGTATATATACTAAGGAAAACTGTCTGAGTGAAGCCCTAACCTTCATTTTGTTTCAGAATGGAAGTGGAATAGTGGGTGACTGGCTGCCTTATCCCATCCTTGTTGGCCGCCCTTTCCCATCCTTGTTGCACTTGATGCATTGAAAGCACATCAAATCCAGCATGGTAGCACTGTAATCTGTACTGTGCTCCTTGTGGCATATATTCCTTACTTCCCTTTCCCAGAAGTATATCAGTGTCATGGTTTCATTCAGTGCATGGCATCTAGTCAGAGTTCTGCTGAAACTCAGCATGGATCTAATACCACCCCAGGAAGGAACTGGAAAGGGCTTCCCTTCGAGCATAAAATTCTTTTACTGTCCTTAAGCAATATGAAATGTGTTACATGTTTATGAAGGTTGCAAACTATTCCTTTTAGTGTGATTTTTCTGTTTACTCTCTGCTTTTAAATCCATGGCACTTCATCATTTTCTTCCTGAAAACCTTTCACATTTTCACATCTTAGCCATCATGGGATCTAAAAGAACATTCATGCCTCCCTTTTTTTCTTTTTTTTTTATCTTTAAGGTGTTTTAGTAGGTGCAAATTTGAATAAGAAAGCAAATATTCCTTCAGAATTTGGTTTATTTATAATAAAGTATTACTAGTTAGAAGAGAGCACTCTTGTAAACAATTTTATTACAGTGGCTCCATATATCCTAGACATTGCTGTCATTTACTTTATTAATTAAACAATATAGCTTTAACCTTAGAAACCATGACAAGGAAGTTAGTTTTTAAAAAGTTTTATTTAAAAAATTTAAATGTTTGACCACATCACTCCTGTGAATGACTGAATTTTACCTTCATAGTATACGTTTTCCTCTGTGCAAGGGGAATTTATTGAACACCACCAGCTTTACTTCAAAAGCACTGCTAACTCAAATAAATCTCAGTGGTAATTGACAATATCTTACTAAACCCAAACAGTGTTAATACAAAATTAAATTTCATTTATCAGCAAATCCTATCACCTTACTTTTTCACCTTCAGCAACTTCTGAACAATACTCCTCAAAGAATGTCAGTCCTTGTGCAGTTCTATACTAGAACTTTCTGTCCACAGCCAGAAGACCCACCACAATCACTTGTACTAATCATAAGCCATAACGAATCCAAACAATCTGCCCAGTTAATCTGTCCTGGGCAGGGAGGGAGGCAGAGAAGAAATGTGTGATTTAAAAAAAATTGTTTATTTAAACCAAATTATTTTTAATATTGTAATTTCTGTCAAGATAAAATTACTTATCTCCAAATAAATTTTCCTTTATAAAGGATTATCAATTTTTTTTTTTTGCTTGCTATTAGTCAGGACAAAAGTAGATTGCAACATTTCCAGCCTAGATGAGCCAGATAAATTAATTTCAATTTTCACTAAACTTGTCTCTAAATTCCCCTTAATTGAACGTCTGGATACATACTATCAAAAACAATATTCAAAACATCATTATCCAGCTATTGGAAAGCTATGCAAAACTATTGTAAGGTCTAGAATACAAGTGACAAAGGTACTCAGAGATTTGAAGAAATGTGGCTTGACACAATCAGAAGCTTCCCAGGACCAGAACCACCAAGACAAAGCCAGCAGTCTAATTTCCAGTGATGAAAAAGATTCATGATAGCAAGCAACACGGAAACAGAAAACAAAGCATTTTTTCCATAAAGAGATAAAGTGGTAGAGCCACAGTATCAAGACAAAAACTGACTCCCAAGAAGTAAATGGGCATGTATATGCAAAGTGGAAGTTAGGTGCAAAAAAGACCTATTAAGACTATTACCTTTCAATTCTTGCACTAAACCACCTACAACTCCAGGAGGACTTGACCTTCTCTTTTGCCTTGAAGTACTTCATATTATATGAGGCTCTCAGTTGCCTGTAGTTAAACTATTCGGTTAGATGCAGGGGAATGATGAAAACACAAACCATTAAAGGAAAACAAATCTTGAACTAGTGCTATAGGACTCATTTTTAAAGTACACAAAATGAAAAGTACACAGAAAAAAGAACTGGTATTTCTTCAATGACACCTCAGAGTTGCAGCTGATCAAAAGACAGAATATCCTCACAAAGATTTTTTTCATCTCCTCAGTTATTTAGAACTGTGGCCTTAGTATCCTGTCGTATTTTATTGCATTTAATTACTCACTTCTGTTTAGGAAATGAAACAGGCAGATTTTAGAAGTATTCAGAACTATCAAATTATTTTCAAGGGAGGATATCTAATTTTTTGAAAAATATTTATCAAGGATAGTACTTGGAAATTTCTGATGTTCTTTCCACCCTCTTTTTTCCGTATCAGAGGGCCCCATTTAGTTTTGTCAAATACTCAGCTTAGCTATTTCGGAAAGTGAAGTATTACCAAAAATGTTCAAAGTTTATTTCTTTAGCACTTGAAAGAATTACATAATATAAATAACCTGTGTCACTCACTATCCAATGCTTCAGTGTTTAAAATATCCATAAGACACTTCCAAGAAAAATACAAATGAGTTAAGAAATTAATTAACTTACATATGGACACAGAATTATATATACATATATATATATGCATATGTATAAAAATATATATTATATACTTTATGGTGTATATATGTATAAGTGTTATATATTTCTGTATTGCATATTATTTTTTCAAGGAAAAGAACAATAAGGAAGGAAAAATATATATTATATTTTCTTGTTAAGACATGAAAATAATTATTTAACAGATATGTAAGGGAGAAAGTATCCTTAGATAATGAGGGAATTTGAGAAGGAGAAAAATAATGTTTTCAAATTTCTGTTCAGGCAATGTTCTGTGGTAATGAGTTATGGTATAAGAGCTACTTCTAATTAAAAGAATGGATATATTCAGATAGAATAAAAGGAACCTTCAAGTCTGGCTAGATCATAGAATAACTCAGCAAAGAGTGAAACTGTTATGGCTGTTGTTACTGTAACAAGCTCCTGGAGCAAGAATGAGCTAGAATTTGTAACTACAGGAGAGTCTTACCCTTTGCTGCCCCCACTCTGATCTGCTTTCTCCCAGCACTGTGAGTCTCTTTCTCTGAGTGCCACTGCCTGGTGTTTGCAAAGCTGCACAATGAACTGGAATAGCATAATAACACACAATGAAAAATAACCTCTTCAAAACAGTTTTAACCCAAATCTGTTCCCAGGGTAGTTCATGGCTGAATGAATACCTGTGTCATCACAGGGAAGATGTTATCAGAGAAATGCATGGAAGGAACACCAAGACCTGTAGTGGAAAAAATTTATGCCCATTTAGGCTACAGAACTATGATGTCATTAGTCACCAGCTCACTTGAGAGGGATGGTAAGAGCCTTATTTGATTGTCACTGAAGTCTACAAGACTTTTACTTATCTATCCCTGAGTAACTTATTTATCTAACACTGTATGTTCTATAAATCTGATCAAGAATTAAAATTTTATCTATGGATATACCTATGACAAGTCTATTAAAAAAACAGGTTAAAGAGTGTGAATCACCTAAGTTCCCACTACACTGTTGAAAGGCTGATATTAATTATCTGTAGAACTTTGTACACCAGACAGCTTGTAGTTTCAATGCAATTTTCTTACATTAGACTGCTATTCTCTGCTCTGTTCTGCAGCTTTACTGTGTTCCAGGAACTATGCCAAGTTCAGAGGAGTGTAAGTGAGTACAGCTCCATTAACTCACAGGTTTCACCCCAGGTGATTGTGACCCCTGGTATTTCACTAAACTGACTGCTTTATCTTTTAAAAAATAAATAAAAAAATGATACAGCTTCTTTCAACATATAGAGAACAGTTATGATCTAGGTAGAGAAATAAATATCTTCACAGATTAAATAATAGAAGCATTCTCTGGGGAAAGAGAGTCCATTTCAACTCCTTGTAACCCATTCAAAACAGCTGTCCAGATGAAAAGATTGTACAATTAAGTTACCAACAACTGAGCACAATTTATGCACTTTCAGTAATGCCACAATAAACTGCAGGTGTCTGGAAAAATTAAAACTATATAACTGAAAGCATCACTATTGGTTTTCTGCTGTAGAAAACCTACTTTTCATATTACTCTTGATTACTTTTGTTGGACTTTGTGCACTTAACACATGGTCATTTTAAATGCAAATATTAAGGATATGAAATGGCACAGTCACAATCAGAATTTTGGATGCATCCCAGGGAAAAAAGTGGCTTGATAATAAGACAAAATCATATCAGTTGCCCAAGCGTAAATTTGCCTGGGCCATCCAAATATCAATATGTTTCTGGCAAAATAACATGGAACATGAAGAAGGACTTATGAGAAGAATTTTTGCTATTTTCCCTAGAGGAGGAAAGAGAATGAAAAAGAACTGACAAGTTATAAATGATAAATGGATTGATACAACAAAACTACTAATGGCATGTGCTACTGATTACTTTTGAAAGCAAAAGGTAATAGAAATTATCCAGAAAATTTCTCTGGTCATGAATAATGCAAACTTACTTGGCTCAATAAACCATATCACACTGCAGCAGATCTGAAAGAAATGGAAAGAAAAGACAGAAAACATGACAAAGTTTTTTTCTGTGGGATTTGATGAACCATAAAAAGAGTCTAACTGAACAAAAGGAAAGATGGGTAACAATGAAGAGTAACTGAACACAATTACGGTCATTAAAGAAAAAAAAATCAGATAAAGATTAAAAATGTTAAGATTTAAGGTGAGCAAAAACAAATGTGTTTGAATGTGTGTGTGTATGTGGTTTTAGTTTTCTGAGGGTTTTGTGGAGTCAGAAGGGACAATGAAATGTATGCACTTCAGACAAAGTTACAGGGGACTGTGTCAGACATCAAAGTAAAGACATCAAATTTTGAATCCCTAAAATAGCCAGACTGCTTGTTCATCTCAGATTGCCCTAAGGCTTGGGAAGAATTAAATACCTATATATGAGGTCCCGCTTCCAGCTCCGAGCTCTGAGCTTCCAGGTTCCCTGCCTAGTGAGCATTCCCTGCCTGCACCCAAAGTTGATGTTGAAGTCATTTGGGGATGCATGAAGTCCCTTTCATATCAAGCCCCATTTTGTTCAGTAGTTACCATGAGAAGAGGAACAGACCTTTCATCATTTAAACTGTTACAATTTTGCATGGCGAGAATCATAGTTAAAGAAAATTTTAATTAATATCTTTCTATATTGCTCTGTTCTACTTTTCTCTACATCTTTATATTTGTCTTTAAAAATACATCTTTTCCTCTCTCATTATCGTAATTATATTACATATTTAAATATAGTTTCTGTAAATATATAATTTGACCATCAACTGTAAACAAGTGAAAGGTTGATCCAATTTTTGAAAAGCTTATGAGGCTTCTTAAGTTCTGACTTTCTTAATTTAGGCTTAGCTAGAAAAATAATGTTATATAAATGAGCACTAGGATATGATTACATTTTCTGCTCTGCTTTCCACATGACTTAGGTCTCATAGTCACATACATACTATAAATCAAAATAGGATTTTTAGTTATTACATTTTTGTTGAGCCTTTTACTTGAATTATTTAAAATAAACTTATAGCAGATAAAAAAGAATTCCTTGAATGTAGGAAAGCTGTTTCAACTCCAAATATTGTAAAACCAAACACATATTTTTTAAAAGACATGTATTTCCATGTGTGTACACTCATACATGAACAACATATATATAAATGAATTAGGAAATTTAATTTGGGCTTCTGAGGCATTCATGTTTCTAATACCATTACCTTTATCCTGTGCTTTCTGTATCTTGAGATTTTAAGATATGTACAAGTCATATTTTCAGAGCTTTCTACCTGCATAAACAACACTTTCTATTCTTTATCAATCACAGTGCTTTTTGTTTCAGGACTCTGAAACTGGAGAAAAACTTAAATCAATGACAAAATTGCTCTAAGATCTCAAGAACTGGCAGATTTTCAGAGAGAAATAGAAAAATGAGAAGAAGATACATCTCATTATATAAACCTTCACAAGATTTATGTACTCTGCGATAAGAAACTTGGGGACTGGGCATAGGTGGGGACTGGGTTATGCTCTAGCATCTTCTGTTTTTCTGTAACTCTAAACTTTTTTGATAGTTTCTGACATTCTCTTCCCTCTGACCTCCCCAGTCTGTCAGGCTGGCTTAACTTCCTCACTCTTTTGCTGTCTTTAATGTAACAGCATAGTATGATGTAGACTAATTCTACATATTTGTTGTGATCTGAAATAGTCTGGCAATAAGCTATCCTGAATGATTTTCAGCCTTTTGCAATGCCTGTCATTGAAGTTCAATATGACCAGCATGGATGGACAGTTCTATCAGTTTCAGCAGTTCTGAATTCATGTTTTGATTAGTACTTTTATCAGCATATGATAAACAGAATATGCTGTTCATTTGTAGATCTTATTTTCCAATAGAAATAGAACTTAAAGTCATTGAAGGGGTTCTCCTACCAGCCCATCTTTAAAGGTAGGTTTTTTCTGAAAGAACAGTTTCAGGGGGACAAAGGAAGATACAGTGGATTTTAGAAGGGGCTCAGGAGAAGAGGTAAAAGGCCAGGAAGATCAGAGAGAAGACTGGGTGAAAGCTAAGGGTTCAGGTGAGATAATACTGGTGCAGTCAAGAGTGACCTAGTACCTGAACAAACCTAGCTGTCTCCCAGACTGCTGTGGTGAAGATATCAGTTGCTACTGGATGTTACTGGCTGTTACTCCTCTCAAGGACTGGGATGAGCTGTAATCTCTGTCACCCCTGATTCTGCCGTGCTGACTGTTTAAGTAAGGTTGTCTGAAAGAAAGTGCAAAAACAAACCAGAGGAATTCACCCTTCTGCATCCACTACAGACATTTCATCCTCTTTCCCATTATTCTTCAAGTCCTCATGGGTGGAGTGTCTCCTCTTGCTTTCCCGGTTTTTAAAGGTAGAGGTATTTTAAACTATTAATCACCTTCCCCGGAAACTGAATTAACTTGTATATTTGTGTACTTCAGATAAGAATTGAGTCCAAAGTATTCAATGCTGGGAGCCAATTAAGGCTTTAATTAGGAATAAAACACGAAAGGAATAAGGGATTCACACATTATTGGTAGTTTCAAAGCTCAAAATTACATTTGCGGGGAGGGAGGTCTTTGTTCTACATTAGAGAAAAAGAACTATGCTAAAACATTTTTCTCACAGTAGGAGCCTTTTGTCAATTTGCTGAAGAAATTATGCTAGAAACTACACAAAAGCAAGTTTTTCTTACTCTTCCACTTCTCTGAAAATCAGAATTAGACAGAATTAGATAAAACGAAAGGAAACTTTCACCTGAGAAAATCACTGCCTTCCATTAGGACTTCATCAATGCACATTATAACAGATTAAAAAAATTCTGTTAGCCATGGGGACAAAGAAACTATGTACTAATTATTCCTTTTGATCTTCACTTGCAGGAAGACATCTGACAACTGTCAGAGATAAAGCTTACAATTAGGCAGTTTTTTTAAATAATTAAGTACAGGAACTGGAGCTTTCCCTAGACTTGCCTTATCTTTTTTTTTTTTTTTTAATACTCTAGCTGTATTATTGCCAAGTCAGCTGAGAAGTCACATCCAGTTATTTTCTCCCTTTGCCTACACACAATAAAATTGAAAGTCTATGAAAGTCTGTGAATGAATCTGCAGTCTACCTCAGTCACTAATGTGACTGAGTTTCCACTCCATGCTAGACGGTCATTTAGTATAAATTAATAATCAGTAATCCTTCTAATGAGTCACTGAAGAAAAGTCACTTATTTTATTTTCACTTCTAAAAGCTACACAGTCTGTCTCTTCAACGATTAA
This sequence comes from Pyrocephalus nanus, assembly GCA_038380795.1. NCBI lineage: Eukaryota > Metazoa > Chordata > Aves > Passeriformes > Tyrannidae > Pyrocephalus > Pyrocephalus nanus. The sequence goes on along the minus strand of CM076264.1, from coordinate 52,351,611 downwards.
AGTCTCTCCTGATGATATTTACAACTAAAGAAAACACAAAAAAACAACAAATAAACAAACAAAAGAATAACAGCAAAAAAGGAAGGGGAAAATAACAAAGAACTAAGATGACCTTGAGAAGGCGCTTTATTGCTCAGTTAATCCCAGCACACAGAAGCACAGTTCTGACCTGCATTCAATCTGTTTTGCATACAATCCACATCTAATGAAACATTTAACTTTTACCTTGATAATAGAAACAAGCTAACAAGCACTTGAAGTTAAGTGATGTCTTTTTCGAGAGCTGTCCTAATGACATAAGGAGGACTTAAGGAGGAAAGCCTGGAGAGTGCTATGGCAGTGATTTGCTATGGTGAAGAGCACATCCAACACTGACTTTTGCTTGTGTTCTCCAGACCTACTGATGCCAACAGAAATAAAAAATGGTTGGGTATCTTCAAACCTAGTTATCTTCCGAAATTTTTTACTTATCTGGAATAGTACTCTTACTTTAAAGATTTTTAAAGATATTTCTAGACATAGGTATATCAGTATACCTGTCTTAAAATGTTGGGGTTTTTTAATATTCACAACATGTTCCTATACATAAGTATAGTTAAATGAAATATAACCTCCAGATGCTTATGCTGATTATAAGATGAAAAAAGCACAAACAAATTGTGAATCTCTTGAAAATTTCCTACTGGGTAAAAGCAGGGTATATTTAACAAGAATTTAATTTCTGAATTATTGAAATAGATGGTCAATAATAAGAATGTCTAGAATCCTCAACAGTATGCAGCTATTTGAACTAACTCACTATAAAGTGCAATCATTTTTTTCTTCTTACTTTGCTGAACTAGTTTTATGCAGCTTAACCTTGCAAAACCATGATTCTAATTAAACCTAGGTCTTCCACACCAGCCTGATATAAAAATGACCTGGATCTAAAACTAACAGAAATAATTGAACATTTTTTCCTGTTTCAAAAGTTTTGGACTAGATCCCATAAATATTATCTTAGTTTGATGACTTTTTAATATAACAAAAATAATTCAAAGGGCTTTAAAGCTCAGTGTTATGCTTACAAAGGAACCCACACACGAAAAATATTTTTTCCAGATTAATACCTTGAAAAGTATCATAGTAAACTGGCAGTTACAAATATTAAGAAATCTCATTATAATTGTGTGTACTATTTATTCCTGTATTGGTTTCATGTTTCATTTGGGCTATTTTCTCCTTTGGAAGAAGGAGTTGTTAGGTTGGTTGTCTGTGTTTTTTGAAGGATTGCAAAATCCTGACTTTTGTTAATGTTATTTTAGCTCAAGTGCTTTATAAACCATTCTCTTGAGCCATACTTCCTCTTTGAGTTTCATTGTTACAACAAAAGACTTAGAAACAAGAAGCTGTTTCCAAGTACTAAACTACTTTCCTAGTAGTCATAATGAATTCTGAAAATGGTGCATGTCTTCTTCTTCTGTAGTGAGGAAAGAGACTTGTATGTATTTGAGAAATAAGATTAAAAATGTCTAGTTAATTCCATGGTAGCAGACCCAATTGCCTACTTCAAAGGGAACACTACTTTTCAATTGCAGAGATCAGTCCTATTTGGATACCTAGTCTGTACTGTAACAAAATTACAATAATCTTTTTATGACAAGGAGCCACATCTGACTTCTTTCTTGAAGCTCAGTTTCTCACGAAACCTCCCAAAGTAGTGCTGATGTTGTACATCTCCAAAAATAACTTTTTATGAAACTTTCTCTGTGCACAGGCATAAATGATACTGATCTCCTCATGCCTCAGCTTTTCATTTCTCAAAACAGGAGAATAACAAGAATTAGGAATAATCCCTCACTCACAACATATCACCTGAGAAAATATTGTCACTAGCTGAAGCCTTACTAGAAAGTAGGTCAACAGTCACATGCCACTTTTCAAGCCTGTGCCATAGTCTGTAGTAAGTTCATTAGTGCAGACAATGAGCAAATCATCTATATTTCAAGAACCGAGTTTTATAAACTAATTACATGAATTAATCAGTGATTACTTACACAACTGAATGCTCCAACCCTCTGATTCTTTCTTTTTTTCTTTTTCTGGTGATTTAGAATTTTCAGGAACTTCAAAAAATCACAGACACCTTCTACAAGTTATTTTCTCTCAAGAAGAACCCCTGATGGAAAAGATCATGTGAACTGTGGTGCCTTCCCCACTGTGCCCTGTGCAGTTTCCCTTGAAGGTTATACTTCAAAAGTCAGAATTTTTTCATTACTCCTGTGGTACATATTGTTCCTTGATTTATGTAAAAGAATACCAAGTATATTATCAGCACCACTATTCTTCATGATTTTGGGAGGTGGGAAGGAAAGAAAAGAAGTCAATCAGAGGCTTCTGTGCTTAAGCATCTCACAGGCTTTAGTTCAATAACTTGAATCACTTGATAGCTTTGAAGATCTTCCCGGGTTTTTTTGTCATGGGCTTTTAAGAGAAGTCGTAGTCTCCTTGCAATTTTAACAAAAATAAAGTTTTCCTTTACAAGCTTAGCTTTATAAGTTTAATCATCCTTTGAAACAGCCATGTTCTGCGGCCCAGGAACAAAACAAACAAACAAGAAAAAAAAAAAAAAGAAAAAGAAAAAGAAAAGTAATTCCACAGTACAGGTAAAAGCTATTGGATATTGTTTAGTTGCAGTGATTTTTCTCCCAAGCACATACTAATTGTTATTACAGACTGTTCAGCAATCCTAACAGCTTATTGATGAAATGTTACCTTCTTGAGGCTCTAGGCTTTGTTTTCATTTACCATGTCATCTCTATGGCTCATTCATTATAATATCAATATTAGCCCAATCTAATCAAATAATTTTCATCTTTCTTCAAATTGCTCTCTTCCCCTGTACAAACAAAACATAGGAAAACCATCCTTTTGTGCTTTTGAAAACACTGCAACATCAGGTTTGTTCCTTTTTTCCTATTCCAAACTTAAAAATTGTTAATATAGTGCAGTGCTTCTTTCAAGCTTTATTTTGCTTTGTACCTTTCTGCTGGAGAATGTTCATTTTGTCTACCCCCCCCCCGCCTATGTACCTTAACAACCTCATATGGTTCAGTATATGAGGGATGGCTGTGTTCAGATATACAAAGTACTATTGGTAGTAAAACTAGAACAGGACAAACAAGATGCTGTTCAGTTGAACTGAAGGTAAAGCTGCATCTATAATTGCTACGTACAGTCATAATACAAAAATCTCATGCTAGAAATACTTCCACTAGCTTTAGCTCTCAGCCTTTAGAATGTTTTAAATGCAGCCAGAGGGTATGAAGTTCATCTTGAATTAAGCAAAGGACCATAAAAGAACATGACAAGAAAAACAGAAAATAATCAACCCCAAAATGTTTAAACAAGTGAAGATTTGTCATTAACCCACAGAAATCTAAGATGCACAGGTGAGTACTGTGTAAAGCAAATTTGTGACTGATTAGTATATTCACATTTCAGTGAAAAAACATGAGATTATTGTAGTTTATATAAAATACATATTTTAATAGTAAAAAGATGAACAGTGTGACAGTTAAAGGACAGAGTAAAACTCCTTCTGATTTAAAACCGAAAAAATTGAAGCTTGGAGATAAAAAGTTTATTTTGATTGTTAAAATTACATATATTAGCAATTCTATTACTCTTATTCAGCTCAGAGATAAGCTTCCTGGTGCAGTCTGATCTATGACCAATATGAACAAACAATATACTGATTTTTTAAAAGATTGGCATCAACATTTTCATGAAAACAATTGTTTTTTCAAATTAAATCTGAATTATTAAAAGTTGAGAATATGAATAAAAAGTAGGATTTAAGCCATAATGATTACTGCTGAATATCTGGCACCTTGCAGTGGCACCTTTGAACCTCCAAAATTGCTAGCACATATAATTGATAAGCTTAACATAATGGGATGAACTTCTTTCCATGAAAAAAATATGCACTTTTACTAGTTCCTCACTCACCAGCAATCCAGTTCTTTTAGGGACGTTAAATAGAAAAGAAAAATGGTAAAGGAACTTCTGAAGTTTTCAAAAATTAATAATCACCTCTTCATATAGGCATGTTCAGCTAACAAAGAAGTACTTGGCCAAAGACATACAAGCCAAAATAAAAACTTGAAGAATAAAGGAAATAAATATACTGTGCTATAATGTAACAGCTAAGCTGTGGGGCCTTTTACCCTGTCTATTCTTTCATCTTCACTGCTTTCAGCACTTTCAACAAGAAAAGTTAAAATACAATGAAAGATCCATGTTTTATGTAGAAAGTTGCCAAACTTCATGGAGATTCAGAAGACACAACACATATCTAAAAACGATATCTACATTTTTTTTCTAAAATGAATATTTTTGCATTTGAGAGGTGTTCATCCCTCATCTATTAAAAAGATAAGCATTTATTATCTGGTTAATAAGAAGCAAAGGCAAAAACATCAGGGGCTTTCAAAATAATTGTATGTGAATTTGATCAGCAGAATGTTATTAACACTGCAAGATGAAAAACAAACAGGATGGAAACTTGCATTTGGAGACATCATTATATTCTATTTTTGAAGAACAGAAGCAAACAAATCTTTGTTTAAGATTCTGGTCATGTTCAGCTCACCAGTATTATATTAGAAAAAATTTAATTCTCTGTAAATACACAGGATAGCAGATGTGTCTTAGAAGAATATGAGGCAATAGAGCTCACCACACTTGAATCATGTATTTCATGTGTGCTTGATAAAATTTTATATTTGGGATTCTCACCTAACACAGGGAGCATTGCTAATTGTCTGACACCTCAAGCAAAAGATTTTGATATTTCTGCATACATGTGTTTCAGTTCGTTCTGTTTCCTCCTCTCACAAAAATACATGCAGGAAAATTATGACTCCTTCAGGCAGTCAATATTTGAAACCTGTCTAAGATTTCTCTGGTCTGAATTTACAGTTGCTAGGTGATATCCAAGTGGTGGTCAGTAATTGTGATTGAAGATATATGGCTTTCACAGTAAATTTCCATTTCTTCATTGGTGATAATGAAAAATAAAAGGCAGATTTCGTTAGAAGCAGTTCAAGTCACCATCAGCATATGACAAAGATGTAGTGAATGTTCATGTTGTTATAATTCAGTTCTGATCAATTAAATCAAGCATAAAAAGGAGAAAGGAGTGCTGCTGAAACAGATGAGTGAAATATTACATTTCAGTAAATATTTTCCAATCATTCTTTTGCAGTATTTCTCAGTTTTATGCATTAATAATGTTCTGATCTGTATGACCTCACTGTTATAAGAATAATAATGTTCTAAAGCTAGTCTCTACTCCATAAATTTTGCAGCCTTGTAAAGACTAATGTATTCTTGCAGTCCCCTTCAAGCATGGGAACTTACTCATTTATACTTGCAATTAGGCTACATAGTTAGTTTCAGACTGAGACTCCTAACAAAGGTAGAAAAAAGACTATATGGAAATATGTTCCTGTTGAAATTTCCTGAAACTGAATTTTTTTGCGTGCATGTAATTGAAAATGAAATATGCTTGATTTCCTTCAACCCTCCCCTCCTCTTCCACAAACCCTTTTCAAGGTTTCTCTTAGGCAGAATGAATCAATGCCAAAAAGTATTAAGATTGACCTTTTGCATTTCTACAGCAAACTACATTACAGGAATGAAACAACATCCAGGTTATGAGACAATGAGAGATGCAAATAAATTAAAATCTTTGGTCCAGATTCATCAGTTATTTGGGAGAGCTTCTTCCTGTATCCAGTGATCGATTGGTAGATGATAATTACACAATGATCAACTGAAACGAACCATTTCAGGAATGACACACAATTATACAGAGGGCTTGAAAGAGACAGAAGAAGAAGTTTGAGCTTTCATTATTTTGCTGGTCAGCTTTAGAAGGAAGAATAATAGACTGTGGTCTAGAATAAAAAGGTATAAGGTACAATAAGAAAAGAGGAAAGGTATAAATGAGAACAGAGAGAGATGCAAACCTGACAAACATAAATGAGGCAATGACCAGAAAAAAATGTGGTCAAGTCACACAAATCGATGGGCTACCAAGAAACTACAGGCAAACCAGAAGTTTGCTGCTGGTAAGCATGCAAACTTGAGTGTCCAGGATGTTGCCAGGGATCTTGGAGCTACACAAAGAGATGGGGGAGTGTGCATTGTGAGGGGAACAGGAAGGAATAAAATGTGAATAAACAGACAGGGGTAAGAAATAGGTTGGTCACTTGTAAAACAGGGCTGGTGAGCACACTTCTCTCACTGAGCCCTTCACCTCCTTGCCACAGTCTGTCCTGTATTCCCATTATATAAATCCCTTCTTGACTATCTCTGTGTAAACCCACATTCTATGCTCTCTGTTTGTGTCTGTGTGTGTGTGCGCTGCAGGGACTAGGTGACAGCTACTGGCAGGACCAGAGTGATTGGATCTGGAGTCAGCAGCTGGAGTCAGGTCAGAGGTAGTGGCTGCAAACTGGTCAGGGGAGTTGGCCAGATGCAAGGTCATGCTGATACATTGGGGATCTGTTAATGTGAGTGTTTGTGTGAATCTTGAGCATGTTGAGAGTGTATTGTCAAAACTGAGCTTTAGCCTCTAACAAAGAAGAGGAGGGTAGGTGTCTTGGCTTGTGTTCATGTCAGTCCTGCATGCAGGTGATGCTGAAGGCAGCTCCTTTTCCATGCCAGTCTGTGCCAGTATCATGTGTTGTGCTGTGTGTGTCCTTTTTAGTATCAAACACACAACAGGTTTCCTTTTATTCTCTGGTTCACTAATTTCTTTTAATGGCTTATTTAGTGTTACCTGACACATAACTTTAGTGTATACCTCACACATAACTTAGAAACAATAAAGACAATGTATTAATACATTTCCTAAATGATCATTCTGTCAATCACCCCATTGGAATAGGCTATCTCTGCTCACATAATTGTTAACTTAGAGAGAGAACTGACAAAATTATCAAATACTTCCACCCATATTGAATATCCGGGGTTATTGATTTATCCTGGTTTAAATGGTCAGAAATTTAAAGCACACTGGTTAATTATTGGTAATATGGTCAAGAAGTTTAGCAATTATTCAACTTGCAACTTATGAATAGTTTATTTTTCTTCTCATTACCATTCCCTTCTTCCTATTTGAATGTCACATGTTTTAATTTATGTTACCAAGGAACAGCATCACATTGAAATGGAATGTGATGTACATACTTTCTGCTGGAAATTATAACAGCCTGTTGGAAATTACATACTTCTAGTTACAGTTCTACAAAATATGATCTGTCACATTAAGAACCCAGGAGAACCTCGTAGGGCCTGTGTGCATTCAGGTAGCTCATAGGGATGCTGACTGGGATGCCTCTAAGTATACTTTAGCTGTCCTCCCCTCACATCCACTGGATGCTCATTTTTAAAATGTGAGTGGCACCATTAAGGTGCCACAGCTACTGCTGGCTATAGGTAAGAAGACTGAAGTGTACTTCTCAAGAACAAGAAGGAAAGAAGAGGGAATATCATGTTACCTTTTAATTTCCTGCTGGGGACACTTTTGGGTAGAGAAATTGAAAGGGCAATTTACAGGATTGACAACCTTTTGTACACTAAAATACAAGCACAGAACAACTCTGAAGTTCAACTCTTTCAACCAGAAGTACAAATAATAAATTTTCTTCATTTTATATCAGCGTATGCATGAATGAAAAGACACTGCAACACAGCAACCATTCAGGGATGAGCCATCCCAAGGTCACTAGATGATTTAGATGTGAAGTTTCATTTTTCAAATGTCCAATTGGACAAATCCAGAGAGAATTCACTTTTAAGTCACTCTTCTATTATTCTCTCAAATGCTACTTAGGATATTTTAGAAATGTCTATTAATTTAAGGATGTGGAAATGGAAAACACTTATCCTCTCAAAAATACTGACACTTTAGCAACACTGCACCATTAAAATGGAAGGAAAGGTAATCAAATATATCAAATCTGCATCATTACAAAGCCTTTCCTGGAAGCCTTAAGGTGAACAGTGATCCTAATGATGATCCTAAGTGATCCTCTTCATTTGCATCTAATCCTTTATATACCATGCTGAAAAATATTTTGCTGATGGACATTTTAAAGATGAAAGCATTGGACAACATCTAAAATTTTCACCATACAGGAAAGTTTGTGGTCTCCAGCAGTAAAACAGTTCAGACAAACTGCAATAATAAGCTCACAAACCAATACATCTTTTAGGCAGATTATTTTGTGACGTTGACCTATACCATCTGATGCATAGAATATGTTTTTCTTTCTTGTTACAAATGAATCATTCTGGAACCCCACTGAGGTTGTTACTGTACAGAAAGTAATTACAGCACTAAGTTTTAGGTCATCAGAATCTAAACAGAAGTGATGAATTGAAATGACTGATGATTTTGGTAAGATTTCACATTATACAAATTCCATGAAAGCAACACATACTAGATTGTTGGTGTCTGTTTGTTTTGTTCTAATAAAACACGCTTGATCTGTCCCAACTAAAATGCAGCTGACAAACCAAAAAATTCACAAGTATTTAGTACCTGATAAGCCATTACAGGCCCAGAAATTAGCTCAGCTGGTTGGAGCATGGTGCAAAACCACCAAATTTACAGGTTTGACCCTTGTATGGGCTATGTGCTTTAAGAGTTGGACTCGATGATCCTTGTGGGTCCCTTCTAACTCAAAATATTCTGTTATTCTGTAAAAAAATTAGGACCATGATACCTGCTGCACACACACCAAGAGTAAATACTGACCCTCAGATTCTTGTGACTTTTTTTTTGCCTTTTTAGTTTTCTTCCAGAACTTCATGAATGTAAATAATATTTTTTTTCATTTCCATTTGAAGTGTATTCAGGCACAGAAGTCAATAGTGTTGACAAATCTAACATCCTGAAATGTTTCAGGTTGTTTTGGTATAGAATGATTTTTCAGAGAGCGTCTGATTCCTGTTGGTTGTGTAGCTCTAGCAAACAAGTACCAGCCAAAATGAAAGACATATGGACCTGAATTTACCCTATTGTATTATTCAGGGTGCTTTTCATGGGGACATATTTTGTTCGAGATCTTACTGATTCATGTATTTTGAAGTGTTACAAGTTCAGCCTCTAACAGCTCACTCCATCTTTGAAGTAAAGTTCTAAGTGCTGGCTTGTTGAATGATACATTTAAGACCAAAGACAGACAGAAATGCCAGTGACCCAGAGACTGTGTTTAGCAGGCAACTCAGAAGACCTGCAGTGTCTCTTCACACACACACACAAACACACACACACACACACACAAAGAATTAAAACCTGCCTCATGGGAAGAGATCTTGGAAACTGCAGAGTTTTTTCCTGTAAACCATAAAAAACCCCTGAATTACTTGCAGGACTGACATCCTGATTAAAGGTAACACGCGTTTAACATTGCATTGCTATTTAAAAAAAAGTATTGCCAAAAACTCAGGACTACATTTAAGCTCCCACCTTTAAGTGAATACTGAAATGAGTAAGCCTACTCTTCCTTTTTGTTTTGTTTTATCTCCTTATCACATGGACATAAAATTCTACATGGAAGCAGAACCTTGATTAAGAAGATAGCAAGAAGTCTGTTCCCAAAGGGTGCTAAAACTCATGGAAGGATACTCAGTCATGACAGAAGGTTTTACCTATGCTTCTGCTGTGAGTTTGCTATTAACCACATTTAGGTCACTCATAGATTTTCTGGATCACCATTCTTTAGTGATAAATGCTTATCTTATTCCATGTAATTATCAGTAATATATGACACATTCGTAAACTAGAATTTGTAAAATATATATTTGTCTGTTGAATGTAGCCTCTATTTTTGTTCTTCTGAAGCAACTGTACAGAGCATGTGAAACCCTCTAATATTTTATATTTGAAATTACTTCATAAGGTATGGGATTTTTTCCATTACTCTTAAGGCATGAACACATTATAAGAGTTTCTGAACAGCTCAAGTGGAAGTTTGCCATACTTCTGTTCCCTAAATGAGTGATAACAAAACCAAAATGTTTTACCTGAATGTTACTTCTCAGTATCTCACCCAGAACAGCAGTACTCCCTTAAATGAATCATGATACACTAGACATGGCAAAAGATTATAGATAACACAACTTATATTCAATCACAGTACATATCATGAATGATTCACTTGCACAGCTCTACATTTGAATTACACTTTTATACTTTAATAATTAAGCAGTGTTCTCCTCATGGTCTTTTAACACTGAGAGAAATATAATATGAAGGTAAATATACTATACTTGTATTTTCTCTACCACGTTATCAAGATATGAAGTAACATTGTTATTTGAATTCATTATGGAAGAGGTAATAATTGCATCAACCTAGGAATACAATTTTTATTTTACTTAAGAAAAATGTAAAGGAATAAAATTTTTCAAGAAATTGCTTCACTATGACGCAAAAAGCTTGCTATGAAATTAGTAAGAAAATTCTGAACATCTTTTAAATCTCTGTTATATAGTTTAACAAACAGATTATACATTCATTTTTAAGAAAGTTTGGGATCGATTGTCATTTATACCAAACTCTGTTTTGAATGAGAAGTAGCCTAACAGATAATACTTTTTGCAATTAACTTAAAAAGATGGTTGAAGTAATAGTTATAGATGGACACTTTTCTTCAGCATAATAAAGGCATATTACCTTAAATGAACAGCACAGCCTCTTATTTTTCTTAATAAAACTAAAATATCAAGGAAAAAAGGTAATATTCAAATTCATCTGAATGCACCTTTTGACAGCTAATGTAATGCATCGCTTGAGGAAGTTAATGTGTGAAGATACTGATGTGAGGAATTTAACACTGTGCTTCAACAATGCAGTTTCCAGCACAGCGAAATACTTTTCTATTTTTTGAGAATTATACCAATAAGGAATTTTCATCAGTTTGCAGCATAGAAAAAATGAAAAAATATACCCATATTTTCCAGACAAAATCCATGGACCATAAATTACTTATAAATGGGTATGTAAAGGAGTTGTTTGAAAAATACATTTTATTTTCTAACACTGATAAGAGACTTCAAAAATATGCATTCAATTTCCATAACACTGACACTATTTCTGTTGACCCCTCCTCTAACCAAGATTTTCATGGATACTGAAGTTGTAGCTTATTCTAAATAATAAGCAAACAAATAAATGCCTAAATAAAAGGGGAACAGATGTGGGAGAATGTATGAAGTCAGCTGAAGATAAAAAGATAAGACCCTAAGAATTTTTTAGTGACCATTTTCCCTTTCTATAAGATTTCACACAAACTTTTATTACACTGATTTCCTAAAAATCAAAGCCAGTGTTTGACACTCTGGTACCTCTTAGAAGGCTGAGAAAGATATTTGCTTTTTATTTTGTTATCCTAGAATAGGCCTGGACAAAGGCAGAATGAATTTAATCAACAAAACTTTCCAGTTGATCAAGCTGTATGGAAAAATACAGGTCACCATATAGCCTTACAGAAAAAAAAATATTTTCAAAACTTCAGTTCCTTTCAACTAAAAAGTGGCAGAGTAAGCAAATAATTGCTAAGAACATTATATACTTTATATCATACTATACACATTAACTTTTACACAGAAACAATGGTAAAGTTATTACTTTAGGGGGAACATAACTCTAATTACCATATTAGAAAAAAAAAAATAGATATATTCTAGGAAAGTACCAGCATGATTAAAAACAAAATAAGGCTACACGGTGAAACAAATAATGCACTATATATCTTCCTGTGTGCATACTGGTTTAACAAATGTATCAATTCGTACTTCTTAATAAGATTAGTCTAGCTACAGTGTGTTTTGTGGTGCAGTACAATCTTTCCAGCTCAAAATCATTCTGCAATACAATCTATTCTTACTGGCATCATAAAATTTATTGTCTCAGCCAAAAAGGACAGAGCAGTTTTATTAATTTTTGACATTGCAGGCTTAAAAGTTCATTTCAAATTTTAACGTGATATAATTTCCTGTGTTCTCATAAAAGACTGAGGGTTGTAGAGAGGACTGGAAAACATAATTGAAATATAGTCTTTTTGATAGATTAGATAGATAGATACTTCTGCATTCTTTTTTCCTCCTATAACGCAAAACAGATCTCTTTAGCTAGGAGATTTAAAGTTTCTTTTAAATATAATCTTCTAAGGAAGTAATGTAAACATTGCAAAGTGCAAACAAAAACGTTTCAGACAAAGGGGAAAGAATCCACACCTTTTTCCTACAACTTCAAAATATAATGCAAGCAATTTAAATTTTTTTTTTATTTATTTTTAATCCCAGGATCAATACAGAATAAATTATCTATCAGACTGTTACTGATTTGACTTTTCATAAAGAACAAATTCTGAACCACACAGAAGAGCTGATGCACAGGCTATTTCCATCTGGTAATTAAACAAATTGTGATTTTTTTCAGATCCGGTAATGGGAGATCAGGAGGCGACAAGGCAGAGAATTTTCTGCCTCAGCATACTATAAGGTTTTTATATGCCCAGGCATAACAAAGACTGGAGAAGAGGGGAGAGCAGAGCTCCAGAGACAACAAAGCATGAACCCTGTCAGCGAGGCAGTCCTCCAAACTACTTAAATACTTGGTGATGTGTGAAAACACAAATCAGTTAGGAAAAAAAGAGAAAAGAAAAAACTGGCCAGGGACATTAACCTTTACATAAATTATATTTTTACTACAGAAAGACATAGTAGACCTATCTACTTACTATTGTCATGCAGAACTGTTCATTCACGCTCTCACCATGACAGTGTCCTACTGTCATGTGGGCACTTGCTATAGATGTAAAAAGACTGGCAGCTAAAGAGGGCAGCTGCTCATTTGGTTTTCACTCTCCCTTTGACCTTCTATGCCCTAGACCCACTTAAGATTTCTATTACTTCACCTGCGCTAAATTAGCTCAGGCCACCTTTCAAGTGGGTAGAAACTCCCATCATATGGACAGGAATAAGCAAACCAGAGAAATTAAGTTGTCAAATGTGTGTTGAAAATAATTTCCCCTGTAACTTCGTACTTAGATACTGTCATATTGGTAGTATGACAAAGACTTTAAAAAAATAGAGGTCGACAGGGAACAAAACAGACCTGCTCATTCTCCTTCTTTTCATAAGTTTTAAGTCCTATTTAAACTTGAGAGAAAAAAAGGGTTGGAGTAAAGAGTAACAGTAAACATGGTAAGTTGTGTCCCATTGTCCTTGAAATCTATGCTCAGAGGATTTCTTTCACAGGCCTTTCTGTAATTTTCTATTCTTTGTGCAGGCAGTATTTTTAACACAGACAAACCGTGCAACTTCTTTAAGCATCACCTGCCATTCATGATAGGCACAACATCTTTTGCTGCTCATTCAGCCTCATGATTATTTTCTAATTGGTTTCCCCCTTGCTGCTCTGCTGTCAAAATATTCTAACAGCTCTTTAACTACTGTTTAATAACTAACAGCAGCTTCACATATTTTAAAGAACAGAGAAAGATTATTCATTGTTTTACTTTCTTAAAGATTTAGCACAGTGAGTAGTCATGACTAAAGGTAATGAATATTATCAGAAGTAGTGGGCTGCATTTCTCTCAATCCCTCCCAACTCCCAAGATTATCATAAAATAATCTGTAATTTTATTGTAAAAGCAAGAGCAGCAATCTGTTTTATCATTCAAAAGGCAAATGCACATTCTTATTATGAAATGTCACACACAACAGCAAGTCTATCAACATAGTCCCAAAACTATTTCAAAGGAAATAATAAATCATCACAAGAGTTCTGGCAATTTCACATTCACTTTAATAGCACCTAATGCCTTTTTAATTTCCATTCTCTCAAAATGCGATTATAGATTGTCATAACTGAAATTTTCTTGCAGAATTAAATCAGCAACCCCATCTTCGTGTGGAAAAAGATAAAACTATTTAAGAATGGCAGAAAAACATCTTTGTCTCACACATCAAAAATAATGGTAGCATAGAACATCCTTTATGTAGCGTCGTCTCCAAGCAGATACATTCCCTCAGCTCCAATGTTTCAGCTATAAGCCCTAGTTTTTATCTTTCTAGCAATAGGAACTACTTTATATTTCAATTAAAAGCCTGAAAAAAAACTCTCAAGAATTTACTTTCTTTTTAAGAAAGGTGATAAGAATTATAGCCTATGAACTGGTGAGATATCATACAGCTCTGAGACTCCTCTAATGTAAAATTACATTGCCAAAGCCAATTGGAGATGTTGACTAAGATTATTGCTTTGTCCTTATTTTTAATAACAGAACACAATAGTATCACAGTTCATTTTGAATATAGTAAATAAAAAAAAATTCACATTACAGAATACCCAAAGAAACTTCACATATGTTGCATGCTGTAAGAAATGTCACCCCACGTAATTGCTGTGCAATTATATATAGATATTTCTGATGTTCTCTCCATGCTTCATTTACAGTGCCACTGAAGAAATCAGGAAATCCTTCTGAGGACCAGGGAACAGTCACAATAGGCATCTCAGGCATAATCTTAGGATGGTAAAACTGTGGTTTTATCTGTCATAGCAGTGCCAAAGGTAATAGAAAACAAAAAAAAAAAGCCTTTCTTATTAACCAGTAGAGTCACGAACTTTACAGATGCTGTTGCAGCACCAGGACACTGATGATGCACCAGTGATTCTTGAGTATTTCATTACTGAAAACTACTTATTGACAGAATAGTACTTATACTGTACATGCATGTAATTGAATTTCTTTTTAAAAAATATAATAAAAATTATGTTTTCTTTAGAATAAGGAGCCATTAAGAGATTTCTGCCTGATGAACTACATTCCAAGCTTTCGATGAACTTGTTAGGGTAGGCAATCACCCTTTATTTTCTTTCTCATTAAAACATCTTTGATTCATAAGTTCTTTGCTTGCTGCTCCTGAGCAATTCAGAATAAAGTTATAAGCAGAGCTCTCCCAAGCTTTGCAGAAGCATTTTAAAATGTAGAAAGAAAAATGAGAAATATTTTCCATTAGATGTGAGTGTGCTTCTCAAAACCAAAAATATAATCAGTAGAGTATATGCATTTTCAAGTAATCACAGATTGTAGATTAAATAAAATCATGGAATCATAAAATGGTTTCAGTTGGAAGGGACTTTTAAAGGCCATCTAGTCCAACCTCCCCTGCAATAAGCAAGGACATCTCTCCCTAGACCAGGTTGCTCAAGTCCAGCCTGACCTTGACTGTTTCCAGGGATGTGGCATGTGCCATCTCTCTGGAAAATATGATCTAATGCTTCTCCACCCTAACAATAAAAAATTTCATCCTTCTGTCAAGTCTGAATCTACATTTTTTTTTTATAGAATTACTAAATTTGGAAAAGACCTTCAAGAACATCAAGTCCAATCTTTGACCAAATATGACTATGCCAAATAAACCATAGCAATAAGTGTCAAGTCCAGTCTTTTCTTGAATAATTCCAGAGATGGAGACTTAGCTACCTCCCTGGGAGGCCTGTCCCAAATTCTTTCCGCTGTCCTACCAGAACCTGCCCTGTCGCAAAGAGTAAGAAGTCTTTCCCCAGTTTCTTTTTCTCCAGGCTGAACAACTCCAGCTCCCTTAGCCACTCCTCATATTACTTGTGTTCCAGACCCTTCAACAGCTTCATTGATCTTCTCTGGACATTCTCCAGCACCTAGTGTCTTCCTTGAACTGAGGGGTCCAGAACTGGACAGAGTACTCAAGGTTTAGCCTCACCACTGCCAAGTACAGAGGGATGATCAGCCCTAGTCCTGCTGGCCACACTATTTTTGATACAGGCTGGGTTGTCATTAGAATTTTGGCCACCTGGTCACACTGCTAGTTCATATTTATCTGGCTGTTGTCCAGTAATCTAAGGTCCTTGTCCACTGGACAGCTTTGCTGCCACTCTGCTCCCAGCCTGGAGTTGTTGTGACTTATTTCGGACCCAGCATTTCACCTTATCTCCTACTGCTGTCTCAGCCCATTGGTCCAGCCTATCCAGAACCCTCTGCAGAGCCTTCCTACCCTCCAGCAGATCAACGCTACTGTCCAACTAGTGTCATCTGCAAGTTCAGTGTAAAGCCATTATCCCTTGTCCTATTGCTACAGGTCTTACTAAAAAGGCTGTTCCCATCTTTCTTACACGTCCTTTTTAAGAACAAAATTATCTCTTTCCAGAGTCTTATAATCTCCAGCATGAACAATCTCAAGAAAATTTATTATATGCAGTTGTGGAACATGCAGTCATTAAATTAATAATGCACACCATAAGATTTTATCTTTGCATGATATATTGATATTTTGGTTCTTTAGGACAATATGCTCTATAACCCAAACACCTACTGGTATGCAATAACACACACAAAATGGAATATAAAACTTGATGGGCTTTGAGAATAAGGGATGGTAGGAAAGTTTTCACACCTTTTAGTGTTACTTATTCTAGCAAAAACTACAATACCTTTCTCTTCACTATGGAAACTCTGTTTGCAGACAGGAAACTAAGGAAAGTTGAGACTAATACGCTCAGTACAATCTCATCACCACCACCTTTATGTGATGGTATATAGTCTTTAAATGACAGGACATACTGTGGAGGACCAGGTAGAAGCATGTTTTGTCTCAAGCATTCTGACTGTTGGGACAGGAAAGTTCATATTGGAAGATAGGGTCTCTTGGAGGCAGGGCAGCACTGTTCTAAGCCAACTTCCTTTTCTGTCTTGAGACTGTGCCAACTCACCCTCCCCCACCAACTTACTTCCTGGAGGGCTCAAAGGGGATTGTTGTGCATAAGTGAATTAAATGACACAAAAAAATGTATTTTAGATAAGAGATGTACACCAGCTTAACTATAAAGGGAAGTGGATCAAGCCCCGTCCTGTCTTTTTTCCTTCCTCTCTCACTCTCTCTGTTGACCCTACATCTGGACTATCCCTGTGGCAGAACCAATGCGGGATCTAACAACTCTTTCTCCCTCTTCTGCCTTTTTTGCTCCCATCCCTTGCTTTGTCTTGGTATAATTTACCACCTACACTGTATTGAGATATGTTGTGAAGACTGTTGAAATGTGTTGTAAAAATTAAAGGGGTTGTTAGCCAACACTTTTGAGACTAAATAATGGACTAGTTGACAGAGTTAAGATAATTATACAATAGTTATACAAGCATAAGAATTCCCTGACACATGGATTGATGTCTTATTGAGCCTGATGAGAATTTATAACAAACGCTATGTCCCCAACCAAGTGGGTTGTGACACATACTCCATACATATTATACTTTCAGGACATTCAGGTTGAATGCTCAACATTATATATCCATCACTTGTGTTCGGAGGAAACAGTTACAAATGGAAGATTGGTGAGGAAGAGGTAGATCTGCTCAAGTGATTTTCCACTTGAGAATACCAAAGCCTGGAGGATATCCAAATGGGAAATCATGTATTTTGATTACTGCTTTTTATACCCTATGTCTGTTTTGAGAAGCAGAATTTCTGTGTGGAGATAAAATAGGTGTTCACAGAGACTTGGAAGCACTCTCATGAACATGCTTGAGCTCCCTGTTGAGAGAGATATCAAAGCTCAGAGATTCTAAAAGCACATGGGAGATCACAGCATGGTGGTAAGCTATGCATGTGCAGGTCTTTGATAAATGGGTGCAAACAGCAGGCACTGACCGCTAGGATTATACTAAGCCTGAACAGTGCCCGTGCTCCTGCTTGTGTGTCTCTACTTCCCACGTGTTGCTTCAGAATCTTCCAGTTAGGGAGATAATGAAATAAATTTACTCTTTGCATTTCAGCCGTAGTTTTGTGGTTGTTCTGGCTACCTGCCTGTGTCAATTCAACACAACTTGGAATATCACTGTACTATATATTTTTTTTTACTGCAAGAATATTGACATGAAGCAATACTCCTCAGAAAACTCAAGCTAATGAACCACGGGTTTCTTTCCCTCCTTTAAAAAAATAACTGACCTAGTAAATCTTCTTCACCCCAGAGTGCATTTTGGAAAATTACAATGCTCTGTCACTAAGCATTCAATTAAAACCAAATTTAGAAACAACAGAGCAGAGAAACACTGAACAACTGGACTAAAAAGTAATTACTTGACTGCATTGTAAGAAGTGTTCCCATGTTCCTCTTTTGCCCATAAGAAGATCTGAGTGTAACAGGGGTCCTTTGCAGACAATAACCCCATGACTAAGCCTTCTCCACCCAACACTTTCACCTGTCTCACTGAAAACATAGTTTTCAGAAGCCAGAAAGAATATTCACACTGGAGTGTTGGGGACACAGACACACAGTTCTTCATAAATTTCCCCATTTCCTTAAACCAAAGTCCAATCAGATGGGGAATGAGGAATGCATTAGTCAACTCCAGTGTCTTTAAGCAGTTGCCTCCTTACAACAAAAATACAATGCCTGCTACCTACACCAAGACTTTAAATCAGAGGAGAAGTGGGATTACTACTTTAATACCCATGTATATATTCACATTTAGAACAAAATGGAAGACATATAAAAGTAGGAAACAAGAGCAAAAAAATATTGCAGAGGTAATACTATTTTTGAGACCTGCAAAAATAACAATATATACTACTAATTTCATCATTATTAAAAAAAACCCTATTTATTTCCCTTTGCTTAGTATACAAAGACATGTAGAATAGGCCTGTCTTTTTTCTTTAAGTTTAATTTCAGCTTATTATTTCTTGATATATATGCTCGCCTATGTATAATGGTCCTTCCCAAGTCACATTAGGTTGATGATATTTTGTTCTCAGAACCTCCTAAGTATACTTGCTTATCTGAAAGCTGTTTAATGATTTCCTGCTTCCTTTAAGTTTTACTTGTTTGCTTGAAATAATAGGATTTTTCCCTACCATTCAATATATTGAACTAAAACAAACAAGCTAAGGAAGGTCTCGGGAATTGGTATGCAGTTTAATGCTCATTTTATTTGTGACACTTCACGCACAGCTATTCAGTTACAATACTGAGATGTCATGACAGTTGGGCTAGCCATTAATAGTTCATTCAGTTGTTATTCACCAAAATACAGCACTCAGACTATGAAATAACTGATTATAATAACCAGAATAAGCTTATTAACTTCCAAGTTTTATGAGTTTCATTGGGACTTAAAATACTGATGCTATTGAAAACACTCTTGAACCAGTATCTTGGTAAAAATAATGTGCATGTGGCAATAGATATCCAGATTGTTTGGAAATGAACATCTTTCTTTTAAGTGTATTCCTCCAGACACCATAGGAACTACACTGTTCAGCACCACTAGAAGAGTAAATAGAAGAGAGATTGATACACAGAGGTCGCTCAAGACATGTAGAGACTATGTTCAAGAACAAAAGATAAAGTGCAATGGTTCAACTGTAATAGGAAGCATATTGAAGTAGCTTTATTCTATAACAAATCCTTTAAACAACTCTTCAACAAACTGACTTGAAGAACCACAGTACAGCAGACAGTAAAAATTAAGTTTGAATACTAAAATGAACACTATATATTTCTCCCACTGTGTTCTTGGACATATTGAGGTAATTTATAATCTTTAATGTGATCTAAAACTTTTCTAGATGTCTTTTATTTAGAACTAAAACTTAAAAGTGAATAACCTGTGAAAATAACAGATGCCATGCTACAGGTGACAAAAGAAACCATAGCACAGAACCTTCTTATAAGTAAAAAAATTCCTTGTTCAAGTTCATAGGCTGCTGCATTGTAGCTGAGTATTTCCAGTTTTATTTGTATCTCCTATATGAATATCCAATGAAAAAGCAGCATCATTTCAGCTAATAAAAAAAATGTTCAAATCACCATGTTAAATTAAGCTTGCTGCAGTACCATAAATGTAAGACAAAAATC
This sequence comes from Pyrocephalus nanus, assembly GCA_038380795.1. Classification (NCBI taxonomy): domain Eukaryota; kingdom Metazoa; phylum Chordata; class Aves; order Passeriformes; family Tyrannidae; genus Pyrocephalus; species Pyrocephalus nanus. The sequence goes on along the minus strand of CM076264.1, from coordinate 52,331,645 downwards.
CTTCACAATAGTTTACTATTGCTTTGAAAATCAGTTAGTCTTCTATGATGGAGTCCACAGACAGTGTATTTATAACAGTTTGAAAGACCATAATTTACAGGATATGTGTAAAGATGCACTTGGAAGATGCAGCAGCTCAATGGAAGTACCAATTTAATTAAAAAAAAAAATTCATTGTAGGGATTCAGCTGAACAAGTCATAGACAAATTTACCACATTAAATATAGCCTAGTACAAACTGCAAAATACAAAATGTACATTGATACTCTGAATAAAAAGAGCTGTATAAATAAACAAATGTTACGCCTTTGGAAACAGTATTATAGCCTTGTCACCCTGTGTCCAAAATCATCATGACTTTCTGACCTGTAACACCATTCCTGAATTTGCTACCTGATGCGAACTGCAAAATTTACATCATTACATTATTTTTTATCTTTTTTTAGAAGAGTATAAAAAGGTGGGAAATTGTCTCCTTTGAATTTTTATGTTTTACTTTTTCCTTCTTGCATCTTTACCCATAACCAAATTTTTGAAATATACCATGACACTGTGATACTGTGAAAAGAATGAGGAGAATATAAACAGTGTGTGTATGTATATATATATATATATATATATATATATATATATATAAACAGTGTAATAAAGGTGTAAAGAGGCTTTGCCTGTGTGGTAAATATTTTAGTAAAACATACAGCACCTGTATGAAAATGACACGTCTTTAAAAATTGCGTGTATTACAAGCATATCTGTAGTACAGGAAGATAGGAAAAAGGAAGATCGGAACTGCCATTCATCATGCTGCTCTTCCATTTTATCTTCTTCTTAAAGCTAATGGAACTACTCAGGAGAATAAAGGCTGCAGGTTTAGAAATTAAAAAGATGAGTTTTATTTCATAAAAAGTATGTGGAAGGCAAGATATCCACCAATGCATGTAAAGGCACAAAGATGGAGGGAGAAATTAGTCAGAAGGAGTAATTTATAATTTCTGAAGAAGAAAGCTGACATAAATTTAAATAAATAATTTACTGATTTATTCTTTTACTCCATGTTATCCTATCTCAAATGTAAGACATTTTAATCAAAAGGCTTGTTTTTAAAAAATCTTAAGGTATTAAAATTGTTAAAATGCAACCCAAGATTTGCACAGTTCATACATAAGAACAAAACCCACGCATTCCTACACATTTCATTTTTTAGCCAGTTTTCTGTATTTCTGTATTTTGCAATGTATTCCAAATATTTTCTTTCTGCTTTCTGTTCATATCTCTTTTTCTTTCTTTTCCCCACCAGCCCTCAATCCATTACATTTTCAGTTTCAGTTAACTTAGTTTTAATTCTATCCTGTTGTGTTCCCTTTCTATTTTTCATTTCATTGCTCTACTGCCTTGATTATCTCCTGACTAAATCTACATCCACACTCCCCCTTTGACCTTCATGAAAAGAAGAGCTGCAAAACCTGCATAAGACTTTCTTTGATTATTTTAGTGAAACTGTTTTCTCCCTGATAGTATGAAGCACTACAGATTATCTGTATGAAGACTCATCTATTTGGAGCAATGTTTTAAGAAGGCGTATTAATTCCTCTAATGCTAAAATAAGTTATCGGTCAGAATAAAAATGGGTTCAAAGTATTACTACCAGATGCATGTCCTAGCCTAAGCTTAGGCAGTAAGGCACCAATTGCTAACTGTCCTGCAAGTTTAGCCATACGCCTTCTATTTCTATACACAATTTAGCATAGTGAGAAGTGAGACCAATTATTTACATGCTGCCAAAACTTGTAGAAGTAAAAATATGAACAAAATAGCATTGCCACTTAATGTTTAACAATTTATAAGTTTATATATTGATAAACTAGTTACTTGTTGGGTAAATATATTGCTACACAGGTCGATCTCTGTTCAGGCCTCACAATGAAAAGACAACAGAAATAATAAAAATCCCATTCTTCAAAAATGACACATCTCTGCTCTCATTCTTTTGCCAATGTATTTTTCTGCAGCAGATGCACAAAATATTTTTTCTTAATTAAATCTCATTTCTAAGAGGTGCCCTGCTTTTGGGAAAAGAGAGTTGTTCTTTATTACACCATTAGCAAAACTCATAAATATCAATATTGAAATCTATGTAATACTTTCAGACGAAAGATGAATAACCAAATATTGATACATATAGCTATGTCTTCAATAAAGCAGATTTTCATCACTTCTATTTTCTTATATTTGATGTCAGACAGCCTTGTTTAAAAAGTCTTGTAAAAGCAGTGGTATTCAAGGTTGTTTTTATCTGACCACGTCTAAAAGGATGTTAATGTGTTTGACTGAATTTAGTGTGTGATACAAGTGACAAGTCTAATGTGTCAGTCCATAAACCATCTATATCTTTCTTATGTATCGCTCAATATTCTTGTCTTAACATCCTCAGTAAAAACACTCCCTACCAAACTATACTCTGGGATATCTTGGACTGGGTATAGAAAAGGATTCCTTACACAAGACTTCATTGGATCTAACTACTTCATATGCATGCTTTGTATCAGTGAAGGAAAAGAAATATCTTAGGTAGCTGAACTAAGCTAAGCTCTACATTTCTTCTTTACATTTGCAGCACAAATTTGCTGTGAGATTCATTTGTAGTGACAGAGATGAATTTATATGGGATCTCTAACTCAAGGGTGTAAGAGCTGGAGAGACAACAGTTGTGAACAGAGAATGGGGGACATGCAAGAAAGATTCAGACCATTACATCAACAAATTAGGAAATTAACAACCAACCATGCAATGAAATACACACATCAGCTTTACTTTGCTCTCTGGATTTGCCTGATGTCCTTGGTTTCTTTCTTCAGTATCCCCATCTATACAACCTATCTTTCTGCACGTCTTCTATACCTGTCTGGCATCATACATATGCTATACATACTAAGCTAATAATTAGATTAGAAACATAAAACTGAAAAAAAAGATATATACTGGGGGCAAAAGAAAGTCTTTCATGTCACGTTCTTAACCCAATGTACTAACAACTGCTATTCAATTTTTTTATTTTTTTTTTTGGGGGTAAGCCATATGGTTACAGCACACTTGTAGAATTGCTTCTGTGAAGCAATGAGATAATGAAGCTTTTTAGATTTTTTTAACTCCCAAGATCTATAAGGCAGGCATTATGGTTCTAGTCAAAACTTCTAAAATCCAGTTTGGGAAATTGTAACAGAGTTCAATAGAAATTTTGGTATCGATTTTCAGAAATGGAGTTTCAGTTGTGATTCCAACTACCAAGAGTATATCGCCTAAGAAAAGCTTTCTAACATGCTATAATTTCATTATAAAATATACAGATAATTGCTAGGAAATATTAAACCATATTATGACTAAAATTGACTTTAATTTAATATTTAAGATTATTTTAATGCAATACTTCAATAATAAATCAATGCAAATTGGGGGGGGGGGAAATTAAAAACATATGGCCTGATATAAAGAAGTAAGAATTTGGATGGCAATACCCATGGTAAAGGTTCAAACTAAGCAGATATCTAGAATTTAAAATTTGAGATGGTAAAATATCTTCAAGCAGTTAGATATAAGTTTAGGATTTAAACAGGAAAAATTTAGTGCAAACTGCATTTTTAATATTTATCAAATGTGTATACACATGCACACACAGATATGTACATTTGTCATTTTTTAAATTTAAACTTATTGCCCAAGAAACCCACAAATTCACATACAAAAATAACTAACTATTGGGTAAAGGGCATCATTTAACTTTAATCTCCTGTCAAGGGCCTACTCATCTATCACAGAGAGGTGGAATGCAAATTTAATTAAAAAGATTGCAGCTCTTGGAATTATTATCATTTCTTCCATCTCATAAGTGGCTTCAGATCAGAATAAAATCTTACTGTATACAGAATATATATGTAAAAATTGATTTTTTTTAAAAAAAAAATCACATAAAAGACCTTTCCTATATGGCATGTATTTCTGTTTTCTTTCTCGGATTTATATACCGAGTTATATTTTCTTTAAACAAAGAGCTCTGTAAACACAGGGTTTGACTCAATAAATTTGGGGTCAGGCTAAATTTTTGCTCGACTAAATAAGTTTTAAGCTTAGAGGCATATTTTGATATAATTTTATCTCCAGAAACTTTCACTATAATTATTATTTTAGTAACTAGGACAATGTTTTCAGTTAAGTGTTCCTAAGGGGATTTTTTTCATTTAGTCAGTGTGTCTAGGCTACATGCATTAATCACTTTCAAAGGCAGACAAATCAGTTTAAAATAAATGGCTGAAAACGTAAATGGGAAATCAAACTTCAAAATGTCTTTGAGACTTTATTAGTGCTTTGAATACTGCAGTCATACCAAATACTTGAAAAAAAAAATCCTTAATCTGAAGTTTCTTCATTTTGTTTTAATCCTGACCTCCAAATTAAATTAGGCAAATTACTTCTCTCTTCAAATCTGGCTGTCATCTTCTGTTAAATTTGGTACCCATTAATTAATTTCAACATGCTGATTTTTTTGGCAATGATCTAGATATCTCAGAAGCACTATATGCTAAAACAACCTTGCATAACCCACAGCTAAGGGTAGATTTCTGTTTGCCATTATTTATTATAATGCATGTTAAAATTGCCACTGAACACTGAATATAGCAGGAACTTTTATGGTAATTTTAAATGTATCACTGCAACCCTTTAATATAATCCTTCTGTCAAATCTCTTGGTTTATTCTCTTTTAATCTCTGTTTTCTATTGCTGTTGCAGTTTTAATATGATAGAGAAGCTGGTGGTTCATCTCATTTATACTGCTAAATGTTTACAGTATATAAACTAGAAAATTGGATGCGAGCATCTTACCTTATTTCTTGACTGGAAGGAGGACATTAGTATACCTGTGTGTAAATGCTGAACACTAGTCTATCCAAGTTCCATCTAAACTCAGATATGATTGGATATTAAAAAACTTTATAGCAAAATTTTCTTAATTTGAACCAAGTGCTTCTGGAAATGTCTTCTCTTTGTTCCATATTGACTTCATTGTTCTGAAGGGCATTTGCAGTTGCACAAGTGTAAGTAACATTTCTGAATATTTTTTTAAAGAGAAAAATACTAATCAATTAGCAGGCTAAATGTTTTCCCTTTTTAATGTTTCAGTGATTAGTCACCAATTTTTTTTAGAACTGACTTCAGAGACATACTGTAGACGAAAATTTCTGTCACTTTTGCTGTGACTTTCTTTCTAAGTAGGTATATAAAGTGAAAGCCTGTGGTATGAGTCAGGCAGGCATATGTTCAGATGCGATCAAATTTATACCATCTGACAAGCATCTGGATTTGGGTATTAAATTTATTAAAAGAAGTCAGCTTCAGAAGATTTTTTGGGTTGAAGTATTGTGGGTTGATTTTTTTGTGGAACAGAGGGAAAAAATGTAAGTTCTATAAGGACATTTTTTATTCCCCCATGAAAAAAGTAAAAAGAGACCATTTACAGTACAATTCTAGAGTATTTCTGGAAGAGTTTGGACTAAATGTAATAAATAAGAAAATGAAGCTACAGAGAGTGGAGAAAAAAAGAGGTAGCCACTGAGGGATACAGAGAAATTGTCCAAGAAGCCAGGGATCAGGTAAGGATAAAATTAAACTTGGCCAGGGATGTTAAGGGCAATGACAAATGCTTCTATAGGTACACTGGTGATAAAAGGAAGCTTAGGGATAAAAAGGGCACTCTCCATCATATTTGAGAAGTCATGGGAGTCTGGTGGAGTTCCCATTTACTGGAAAAGGGGAAACCTAATGGCCACTTTTTAAAAGGGAAAAAGGAAGACTCAAGGAACTACAGGCCAGTCAGTCTCACCTGCCTTGAAAAATTATGGAGCAGATCCTCCTAGAAACTATGCTAGGACACATGGAAAATAAAAAGGTGATCTGTGAGAGCCAAAATGGCTTCCCTAAGGACAAATCATGCCTGAATACTTTGGTGGCCTCCTATTATGGCGGATAAGGGAAGAATAACTGATGTAATCTACCTAGACTTGTGCAAAGCATTTGTCATTACATCCTTGTACAACATCCTTTTCTCTAAACTGAACAAACATGGATTCAACAGATAGATAATGAATTAGCAGGATGGTTGTACTCAAAGAGTTGTGATCAGTTTCTCAATGTCCAAATGGAGACCAGCAAAAAGTAGTGTTCCTCTGGGTTCAGTATTGGGTCTGGTGCTCCTTAGTATCTTTGCAAGTGCCATGGACAATTGGACTGAGTGTGCCCTCAGCAAATTTGGCGAACACACCAAAATGTGTGGTGAAGTCAATATGCTGGAAGGAAGGTATGCTATCCAGACAGCCCCTGACAGGCTTGAGAGGTGGGCCTGCGAGATCCTCATGAATTTCAACCACAAAAAATCTAAGATCCTGCACCTGAGTTGGGACAATTCTAAGCAAAAATACAGGCTGGGAGGAGAGTGGATTGACAGCAGTCTTGAGGAGAAGTAGTTGGGGGTGCTGGTGGATGAGAGACTGGACATGAGCTGTCAATAAGCACTTGCAGCAAAGGAAGTCAGTCATATTCTGGGCTGCATCAAAAGAGGGACCAGCAGATTGAGGGAGGTCATTCTGCCCTCATGATTCTCTCATGAGACCCCACCTGGAGCACTGTGTCCAGCTCTGGGGCACCCAGCATAAGAAGGACATGGACCCATTGATGCAAATCCAGAGGAGGACCAAGAAGATGAGTAGATGACTGGAGCTGCTCTCACATGAAGATAGGCTGAGAGATTTGGGATTGATCAACCTAGAAGAGACAAAACTCCAGGGAGACCTTATAGCAGCCTTCCAGTACCTAAATGAGGCCTACAAGAAAGCCAGATGGGGACTTTTACTAGGGTATATGGTGATAGGACAAGGGGGAGTGGCTTTAAACTGGAAGAGGGCAGGTTTAGATTAGATATTAGAAAGAAATTCTTTACTGTTAGCCTGGTGAGTTACTAGAAGATGTTGCCAAAAGTTATGGATGCCCCATCTCTGGAAGTGTTCTAGGCCAGCTTGGATGGGGCTCTGAGCAACCTGGTCCAGTGGGAGTTGTCCTTGCCCTTGGTAGGGTCATGGAAGGGAGCAGAAAAGGATGACACTAGATGATCTTTACAGTCCCTTCCAATCCAAGCCATTCCACGATTTTATGTTTCTATGATTCTTTGTATAACATTTGAAAAGGAAGAAAAGGAGTTCATTTTAAAATCCTTGAGAATGACATATTACCTGAAAGACAGCACTTGAAACTATACTGAAGTTAGAGAAAAAAAAAAAAATGCAGGTTACCTAGGGAATAATGGGAAATTTCAATAAGGAAATTTAATAATTAAATAAAAATTAATTGAAGCAAAAGGAAAAATTGCATTAAGAGCTGAAAATGCAATAGAAGCCATTCTTTTCACTCTTCCCTCTTATTTTATCTTATTTATCTTATCCTATTACCTTATTTTAGTTCAACACTTTCTGCTTAAGCGTCTTTTTCTTCCAACTATGAGCAGCTATGTGAAAATTAGGACTGTAGATACTTCATAGAAAAAGTAATGTCCTTGTTTATGAAATAATGGGAACCTTTTCTTCTGTTTTACTGATTTTAAGTCAGTATTGCTTTAAAGTACTTTTTAATATACTTGAGTACCATTGATGTGAATTAGATGTAACCTCATGTGATCAGTGCACTCAAAATACTGTAAGATGAGCAGAGAGAGGAAAATCTAGTCAATCTAGTTAACATTTTGCTTGACATAGGATTAACTTTTATTATTAAACTGAAATATTGATTTTATTTTAATGTTTAAGAAGTGAACATATCCTGCCCTGGCTACATGATCTGATAGGCCCCTGAGAATGTTGTGTCCAAAATTTCTAACAGTGGCTGATGACCTTTCCAAGCAGACTGGTGGTTCCAGTTCTTCTCGGATGAATTATTCATGGCATTGAAACTGAAAAAGAAAACCTGAAACAACTTGGAGTTTGATCTACTTGAAATGTGTTTTTAAAAGGGACATGCAGGCCCAAATGATCTCTGCCTTCAAAGACTGTTTTTCTAGATGTCAAGAGCTAGTCAGATGAGACAACACCTCTTACAAAAAAAATCTGAAGCTTTAGAGATCAGGAGTCTTTGCAAGCTCTAAAAGCCATAGAGTTAAACAAACACTGCTTTCATTCATACTATCATTATGACTTTTTTTAAGATGTTGGTATTATGTTTTTTAGAATGACTCTTACTTGTCAAAAGCTTCACTCAAATGTGTCAAATGATGAGTGTGTCTGTGCTGGCTGTTTCAAACAACACCTTGACAAAGTTTTCTTTTTCTGCACAAGATATTCATAGAAAAAGTACAAGAACATACGCTTTTTCATCATGTTTTCCTGAAGATAAATTGAAAAAAAAAATGTAATCATATTTGGTCAGAATTATACCAAGTGTTAGTATGCAAATTATGTAGATAAGTAAGATACTTTGATCTTATTTATTTAACATTTAGAAAAAGCTTTGAATCTAAAGGCTCTTAATTTAAATTTTTGAATTTAATTTTTTCCAAAATATTTTTTAAAATATTCAAAAAAGTATCAATATGTAAACATCAAGCATGAAGTAGCTTCATCTCTCGATAAGGTATTAATTTAAATTAGCTCAAAAAGCACATGAAATTACTGTCGATTCTAATGGGCCCCAGTTTGGCAAGATACTAAATTTAAGCACTATTAGACTACATTAAATGATCCGAGACAGACGAATTTCATGATTATTCAGTGGAGAAATTCGGTAGTTGTTAATTGCTATCAGGGGACATGGAGACCATGCCTCTCAAATGGGCAAGCTCTCCTGGGGAGAAATACTGCAAGCATAAGGTCTTTTCTGCTCATACACTGATTAAATGAGCCAATTAATTAGGTACTCACATGTGAATTACCATGTGCCCAGAGTTAGGGGGAGCATTCAGCTAGAGTAGCAAATTGCAGAGGCAATTGCAAGTCAGGAAAAGAGCCATAGCAGGTGTCAGAGCCTTTCACCACCAGGAGAGCTAATTTCCTCCATCATATCCTTTTGCTCTGCTGACCAAAGGCAAAGCTAATGAGCCTACTACTCTCTGTATTACATACAAATAAGTAGCAAATAAGTACTCCTCTTTGAGTGGATTCATGGAAATAATCACCATGTCATTGATAATTACTTAGTTACCAAGTCAGAAATAAACTCCTGAAGCTGTCTTTGAACATCTATACTTCTCTGAAAAACTGTTCTTCCACCCTAACTCATTCATTTTCTTGGCCAATATATTTAGCTTCAGAACAGCTCTTCCCCGCCCCCTACCCCCCCCTTTTCCTTCACTCACAAGAGTGAAAAAAATAAATTAATCCTCAGCCTTTCCTAAGTCTTTTTATATGCCAAAACTGCTCTCTGAAGCACTTATCTTTAAATGCATATCCCAGCTTCTCCTTTCTTCTGTAAAGTTCTTGTATCCATCATTGAAACATATTAATGTCTTTTTATGAATATAAAAATATTAGTTGTCCATACTCTTGGTCAGTGAAGATCATACAGAGGTTGGGGCCAAATCTTTTTTTTATGTAATTTTCCACACAGAATTTAGGAATTTAAAAAACAAAACAAAGCAACAAAACTATGCCACAGACATAGCTAAAAGTTTTATTTTCATTACTGCATTTGATCTCACAAATACTCAGATCCCAAACCGTCCAAAATTTGTAAAGATTCGTTTCATATAGGTTATTTGTTTTGGCAGCTTTTTTTGCCTTTTTTAGAAGGCTGAACCAGGACATCATGACTCTGATAGCCTTTGGACTTTAAACTGACACGCAGTATGATTCAGAGACAGTTAATATGCATTTGTTCATATCCCAACAAAACACTAGACTTAATGTCTAGTACTGATATTTACCTTCTTAAAGTAATTATATAGAAATATACCTGGAAATACTCTCCAATTTTATCTTAAAGGTAAAAAGACATAATATTTTAAAAATACATTCCTACATCCATTAATGATTAAATATATTTTGAAAATAAGACAATAGTAAAATAAGGTCTCTATATTGGTTTGTGGATTTCCTTTTCTTTTCTAGAAATATATTAGTTAACATACCCTTGGGTTGCATCATATTGGAAACCTATATCCATGCTGCGATTGACTACTCAGCACCTCAGCTGATCAGTTTCTACCTTATTGCAAAAATGCTTGTTATTAGCCCCTAGTGTATGACCTTTCATGCTGTGCTGTTGAATTTCATCCTATTTCTATTACCTGAGTTTTTGGGGTCATCCAATATACCCCTTGGCTATTTCACTCAGCTAACGATCCCAGACAAATACCTCTTTCATATTTTCCCTTGGTCCCATTTCTGTGACTTCTTCTTTCCTGTCCAGACTTCCTGACTCAAAGACTTAACTTTTAGCAAGGCCCAACACTTCTAATTCAGGTCAGTTTTTGCACTAGAAAATTCCCAGAATATATACTGATATCTTGCCTATTTTTACAGGGAGAATAAAAATGAAGAAAATATTCATATATTACATGGAAAATAAGTTTTTTATTCTTCTCAAAGAAACAGGATTTGAAAAACTGAAGACAAGTTATTAGAGTGTGGCAATCCATGTGTCATTTAAAGTGTACTCACTGATTATAGCTCATATTATCTTTCAGTGCAACATTTTCATTTAAGAGCAAAAAATGTCATACAGTTTTACGCTGGGAAGTCAAGGTCATAAATGTAAGACATAAACAGATCAACAGTCTCAATTAAATTTTATTTTCTGTCAGGAAACTGGGACAGTAGGAAGTTATGACTATTATGTTTCTTTGCCCAACATGAACTTAGGTAGGTAAATATTTGTGCATCAAATCATACACAGCATTTTCTTAGTTTGTCCTTGTTGAAATATTCTCAATTAGAGAATACCTATGCAATTAAACACTTTGTAATCATCTGTTATACTACCTAAAAAGCTCTACAATCTATGATAGGCAGCTAGGTCCCCCTGCATCTGAGGATATTTCCTTTTTCTTTCTCCTTCTGAAGAGACAATTTTGTGAAATTTTAATAACACTACAAACCAGATAATACTCACTGCATGCCTTTTGAACAAGCTAAACAACTCCAGCCCCTTCAGCCTTTCCTCACAGGACTTGTGCTACAGACCCTTCACCAGCTTCATTGCCCTTTTCTGGACATGCTTCAACACCTCAGCATCTTTCTTGTCAGGAGGGGCCCAACAGTGAACACAGGATTTGGGGTGCAAGTACACCAATGCCAAGTACATGTGGACAATCACTACCCTCATCCTGCTAATCACAAATAGCATTAATTTTCTGCAGTGTTTATCACACCATTAAAATATCTAATAGGTAGTAAACTTAAGTTAAGTTAATGATATAGATTATAACAAAAAGTAATTATTAAAGCCCACTAAAAGACCATAGAGGCATCAATTCCACTCTGTGTCAAAGCACTCCCTATTTAAGATGAATTCCTTCACTGTATTAAAGAAATTAGAACAGCAGTAGTGCCTAGAGGTCCTGATCTCGTGTCAAAGCTTATTGTTCTATGAATAAATATAATGAGAAAACAGTTGCTCTTCTAGAAAGCTTAAAGTTGCTACCATTTTCTCTTGGGGGTAGAGATGGCTTTGTGTTTCTGAGCCATTTACATTCATAATTCATCCTAAATTTAATATTTTTCAAACAGAGAAAGAAGGAAATAGAAAGTCTCCCCTTTCTAACAGCCTGTAAGCCAAAATAGTTTTTTATCTGTTTCATTCAGATTAAGTTTCTTTCTCAAAGCCAAACAATCGTATTTTAAAATCATCATCATCTTAACCCAGTAACACATCCTAAAGTTTAAAGCACGACACCAGTTATTTTATGTAAGAGTCTCATAAATCCGGCAGAGGCTACATTGCCCAGCACTTGCTTCTATATTTTACAGGTTGCCTCAAAGTAGACTATTTACCTACTAAAGTCCTATTTTCCAAACAAAGATGGGCATACAAATCTGATTAAGTGAGAGCTAGCTTACAAATTTGCATTTCTCTCTCTGCCCCACTTTATCTAATTTCTTTCTCTTTCTTTCTGTCTCAAAAATAAAAAATTTGTATGACTTCCTAACCTTCTCATTCAAGAAATTACCATTTCCCAGAAGGGTTACTTATTTTGCATGTACTATGAATGCAATTTAATGCAGTGTACCTATCCAAAATCTTGCCAAGGGAAACAAATCCCCTGCATATCTGGGGAAAGACACGCAAGTGATCTAGTTAGTCCAAGATCACATGCAACAAGTATCTAAAAGAAGTACAGTTTAACCTAATTCATAGTTAGAAATATGGTATATTAGGAGTAATAACTAAGTCAAAAGGGGAAAAATCTTGTGTTATATTAAAACATCCATTCTGTTTTTCGTAAGCTCTTCTCACAGTTCTCCTATATAAATTTTATTTCAAAAGAAGTGGTAAGTCCTCATCTGTGTGCAATTGCTTTTAATCCTAGATGGTTTGGGAGTTTTATTTAAAATAGTAAAAAATATTAATGTACTTCTGCAAAGGAGTAAAGAACACTATAACCTTAATTGTAACTACTTTAACAGTCAGACTAGATGACCTCCAGTGGTCCCTTCCAACCTTACCCATTCTATGAAGCATAAAAAGGCTAGACACAGCTGGGTGACACTGCTGTCCCAGAGAACAGCTTAGTCAATGAACTGAAAGGAAATGCTTCCCCCAGGTGCTTTAGAAAATGTCATGATCTCTTCAATATGAGGAAGCTAACAGGATTATGGAGATCAGAGTAAAAGCCAGTTATGGAGTTAAAAGGTACAGACATCACAGTTTGAACTTTTAATCTTGAAGAAATTACAATTTTCTGTCCTCATGGCTGCCACAGACACATTTGATTGCAGGCTTCATAGTATTCAAGTTAAACCAGTGAAGAAAACCTTAAGGTCACTTGATAACAAGTGGAATCATTTTGCAAGCCAAGCAATCCAACATTCAATGCCTTCTGATGCTAGTCTCTGGGAATGTAAGTACTCCAGTACTCCAGGAGAAAGCTCTCCACCACGGAGAGAAGGGTGACTCTTGATCAGTCTTCTGGATCACTATCAAGTGACAAATATTACAATGCTACCACCCCTAATCTCAGGTACACTCAGGATATTTATTTAAGATATCAGGGTAAAATTCCATTCCATATGGCATCATGCCCAGTATATAAACTAGGAGGAAAGCTCAATGGGAGCTGCTGCTTGGGAACTGGCTGGGCATCGGTCGGCAGTTGGTGAGTAATTGCATCGTGCATCATTTCTGTGTTCTAATTCTTTAAGATTATTATATTGGAGGGGGAAGGGAGATGAGGTGTGTGGGGGGGAGTGGGTCAGTAGGTGGGTATCTTCCCTATAGACTGGCTCTCCAAGGAGAAAAGGTAAAAGGTAGAATACTTCCAATCAAGATAACGTGAAAGCATGTTTGTAGTTGAGCACTTTTTCTGGAGTACTCTGTTCCTAATTCAGTCTCTATTTTTACTGGATCTTGCAATTGTGCCCTAAGTCATAATTACCAAAGTTTCCAAATAGCAGTAGACCGTTTTTGTTAAAAATGCTAACATCTAGACCTCCACCGAGCTGTGATCAGTGCACAGACAAGATCTTTGTGGATGATGTAAGAAACTAACATCTCCTTTCTTCTTCTTCCAATCTGCATTTTAAGGAAAAGACACTTATATCAGTTTACTTCCATGTTAGCATTGACACAGTTGTTTCTTACAGAAACATTGTGTATAAGGTCAGGCTTTCTCTACAAGGAAATATGTCAAAATGACAACAGCTCTGGGAAGTCTGGTCTCACTGAAGTTTTCTGTTTGCTTTGTATGTTACTTCAGGCATCAGAGGGTATCGGTACTTCAAGCATCAGGCACTACTAACATCATTCTGTAACTGAGTGATGCTAATCATGATCACATTCTGATGAAGGAACATATTTTCCAGGTCAATTGTTGCGGTAATTTCTTACAATATTACATGGAGCAAGTCGGCACTGAAAATGAACAAAAGATAAAATCCTATTTGATACATATGTGTCCCTTTGCTATTCTATTATTATACAATAGGAAGCTAAATGCAGCAATTATCATTAGGAAAAGTATTTATAATGGTTTGCATTATGAAAATTTCACTGAACTGTTTGGATTGATGCTGAAAAGAAGTTTATGTAAAACATAGCAGAAGCCCGGATTTGTTGTGTCTTTGAAAAGATGAATATATCTGGAATAAATCAAAAGTCTCACATTGGTGATAAATCAAGTGTTAGAAAGATAAAGTTAGTTACCAAAGGTTAGCAGTTAGCGAATTTAGCTGCTCAAAGAGTAATAAACTAGAAGAGAGTTGAATTAAAACCAAATACATGAAGTGTGAAAACTGTGTGGCCATTTATCTTCATACTTAAAAGCTAAGAAAAGCACAAAAGTTCCTATTCAGAGAGGTTGACACTAATTTACCAGTGTATAGCCCTGTGCAAATCAGTTAAATGCTGTTAGTTCTCCAAGAAAGAGGAGTACGTGTCAGGCAACTACCTAGAATAACACAACTCCTCCAGCATGACTCCGCTTTTCAAAGTCAAGCTGGGTATGCAGGAGGCCCAGCACAAGCACTGGTCTGAGTCTGCTTTTCATTCTTCAGAAACATTACACCCGTTCTATATAAAGACCCGTATGCTGATAGCTTCCAGACTGCACTATTGCAACCCACGATTCATGGAGGTCAAATAGAACTGTATCCCATTTCTTTCATGTATTGGTAGTATATTGCTCTGCCCTCCTCTGTTAGTATCCAGCAAATTTGCTAGCTGCAGGATCCAGGGCAAATATAATTTTTCCTTACCAAATCTTCAGAGTATATGATATTTTCCTGCAGCTTTACTGATAAATAAATCCCAAAAGAGTTTTCCAAGAACAAAATAAACTTGTTTACTAAAGGAAATAATGCAAGGCCACATGCAACTCTTGATATATACAGAGATATTTATCCACTTCCACTTCTAAATAATGAAGTCAACAGTGTTTTCATAAATTACCTACAAAAAAATCACTTTTCTGAGGGTGAGGTACTGGAGACACTGGGTTTTTTTGTTTCCTTTAGAACACCAAAGGATCCACCACCAAGATTTATATCAGTTTTTCATTAAATTTATTTTCACAAACCTCAAGGAACAGTCTTCATCTTTTCTCTATGCTCTCTTCTGACATTTTTTTTGAATGACAAACCTGCAGCACACACATAAATATTCCTATTATTTGAAACTAATATTACAGATGCTTTCTTCTAAAACAGATGATTTATATGACTGGTCTAATGCAGCACCCACACAGAAGAAATTAATTTAGTGAAAGAACAAAAATAGATTCTATAAAAGATAAGGAAGCCCTAGAAAAGTTATAGGAAAATTGCAAACATGATAGTAATCTTTTCTCATGCCAGCCTGTTGAAACTTCATCTTAATGTTTCCTTTACTCTGCTTTTGAATTCTTCTCCTTGTCAAATTTCTTACTTTTTACTCTTGCCCCCTTCTAATTTGTATCGGACGTGTTTTCCCTTCTGCTGAAATGATATTCCAGGATTATATGCAACAAAAGAAACAAACAAAAGTATTTATTTCAAAGATCCTTCTGCCACTCTTTTTTTTTTTTTTCCAATTCTCCCTCTAGAAGTTATATTTCTGTATTTCCTTTAATTATTGGAAATCTGCTGGAAAAATTAATCAAACAAAAACATTTTAAACCATATATTTTCCACTTTCCTTGGATTTTCAAAGGCATTCTTGTTGTCCCTTGCTGGATGACTACTATGAACTATAGCTGCAGTGTTTACAGGATGCCTACAGCATTTTTAGTAGTCATTGAGACACTGGAGATAGTTGTCTCTATAGATAAATATTATCTGCACATATATATATATATATATATATATACACACATACACACATGGTAGTATACAAAGTTATTTATTAAAATGACAACGTTTCCCCTACTTGATACAATGGATATTTCTTCCAGGCACAAATTGATGTATGTGAAAAAACTGCTATGCAGTCAATTCCAAGTGATAATAACAATCCTCAGTGGCTGCCAATATCCATATGTTTACTTTGATAAGCTTAATATGCCATGAATTCTAGTACTCCTTGTGAAAAATAACTGAATTATATTGTGTAGTATTTGAATCATTTTAGATGCATAGGGATTTATTCACAAAAATCCGGAGTCTACATAAGCCTCTCAAACACTCAGCTTTCAAGCTCTTTTGTTAAATAAATTTGAAAATAAACAAAAACACTTGAGAAAAAGCAAGTTACTTGTCTCATTTTTTTTCCTTCCTTCAGAACACATGAAGTGTGATCATGGTGGATCATTTGTAAAGCTTGTATTCATTGTGGGGTACTGTCCTGCAATATATAACACAAAAACCCAAAGTATTTTTAAATTAAAAGCACATCTATATATGAATTTTAGAATGTATTTTATATATAATGTATTTCATAATGCCCTTTTAAAAGTGATTTTTTTTCTTCCTTCTCAGTTTGCAACCATGTATAAGCTGTTCCTGATGAATATTTTCGATTACATTTTGGAAATTTCTGCCTCAAAGACCTTTCTGATCCTCAAGTCTATGCATGCATATCTCAAATTCCCAGTTGAAAAATGATTCTGACCCCGGAAGTACTTTTACTTTTGAAATTTACTGATTTCAAGAAAAATTTTATTTGAAATATAAGTTATAACTGTTGAATCACAAATCACATACTGTAAGAAAGAAAATCAACAAGTAGGCAGCAGTCCTACACAGTAAACATAATTTAAACTAAAATATAAAATGTGTTTGAGTGGTTTGCTAGGTTGAGGCCTAAATACATCCCCACTGAACCATGAACACTTAGATTAGGGCTGGTGGAGGAAAAAATAAAAACATTAAATTTGATTTTTCTTACTTTTATATTCCCAGTACTATTTGTATATAATTTCTTAGGTTGTTCAATTTATGTGAAAGAAGTTTTGTGCCATTTTAAAGTAGAGGACACAGAAAAATTAGTCTAGTCAATTCATTTGAGTGTTTTTTTTTTTTTTAATTATGTAAGCTCGGACAGAGTTTGCCCAAATTTCCCAAAATTTGAAGAACCATTTATTCTTTAGCTTCATGGTATATGTGTCAGTTTGGAAGCCAACATAAATTAGTTTTCCTCCAAAAGCTAGAAAGAAACTAAAAATACAATCTAGAATGGAATTTAATTTCCCTTACTTAACCTAATGTCTACAAAGATACTAAATAAAATAGAAATATAAGTCATATATCTAGTAGTTCATTATTACTTATGTTTTGTGCATGTGCAAATACATACACAAAGTAGTTGGAAAGTTTTTAAAAAATTACTTCAAATTAAGTGTTTTTTTTTCCCTACCTATTCCAAAGCACACAAGAAAAAATTGTTAACGATAAAGCCTATATATACAGTTATATAAGGGATATACTATAGTACATGTATTGAATTAATAAAATAGAATACAGGCAGTATTCTGAGTGTACCAAGCCAGAAAGCTTGGTATTTATCTCCCACACTCTACTACACACTCTCAGACACACTGTGTGTGCAGTGGGGAAATCACTTCCCTGCCAGGGAATAAAGCCTGCTATGTCTCTTATTTGAAAATGGTGTTACAGAAATTAAGAGACTCTTGAAGGGAAAGAGAACAGAAAATTTTCCATGAGGATAGCTACTTCTCTAAGATGCTTCCAGGATGCTGAGACAGTATTTTATGAAAGCAGGGATGGTAAAAGTGTGCTCTTCTTAGGCCAGGATATCAGCACCTCGAAGTGAGGAGAACTGGATATACTTCAAATCCCTTTCACATATTACTCTTTAATTCAAAACAGACTTTTCTCAGATATAGCTTCTTAAGACATTACTTTATGTTCTGTTGGTCAAGATACTTTTAAGCATCATTCATGCTCAAGTTTAACTAGCCAAACCAAAACTACAATTATCTTTCTGATTTTTAAGAGTATGAATACAACCTACCAAAAACTCCAACTGGGTACCAAGTCTGCTTATCTGAAAAGCGGTGACTCTGTAAATAAGTCAGAAAAATGGAAATAAAATGCTATTGATCTCAGGTTTTGTTCATTTCATTTCATTTCATTTCATTTCATTTCATTTCATTTCATTTGTTATCTTCCAAATAAGTATGTCTTCAGGGCCTTTCTAAAACTATCATGATGATTTAATGTTTCAAGTTACTCCAGAACTGCTCCTGAAATGATCTCTCAGTTTTATAGTTGGTTGTAAAATAGTTCAATAATTTTACTTTCTATATGTCAATTTTTTTTTATAGAAATTTTTTTTCCATTATCATAACAACAAAGGATTTTTAGGAACGATTATTCTTTGTGATTTGTGTGGGGGACAAAATTGAAAAGCAAACAAAATTACTATAAAGAAAATATTTTTGATTCAATTCTCCAAATCCTATAAACTACCTCAGGTAGTTGCACTTTAATTAACATTTTAATAGCCACTGAACTTAAGATTATGAATCATTAATTATCAGTAAAACTTTGCACAACTAGTTCATTTTTCTTTCTACTTACTCCAAACAAATTTTTTTCACATTTTATTCTGTTAACAATTTATTTTAGGCTTGATTTCTTCCATGAAAAATTTAAAATTTCTGGAAAGTTTAAATCTCTAACAATCCAGATACAGAAAGCTTCTGCTCCTCCATGGATGTTGAAAGAATTCCCATGGCAATAAGTAAGTCTTGTGAAACCAGAAGATTATCACCATTAGCTTTTTTTGCAACCAAATTTTTGTAATTTTAACTCCCTCACTTAATCATTAGCATAAGGCAACAGAAAGCTGGCCAAAAAGTATCTTCTAGAGTGAAGGATAGCATGAAGGGAGGGGAAAGGAAGAAGAAAAGGACTAGTTAAATGGGGGTAGGTGACATTTCTCTGTTTCAGAAAGAAGAATTTATTAAATAACTGTTTAATGGAAGATGGATAAATAAGTAATACTTAAAAAAATTCTCACTTCCTTACCTTATGATTCAAAGCTATGCAATAGCATAACTTGAGCAAAAGAGTGGGTTGGCACTATCCTAGAAGCTATTAAAAACAACCTAATGCTTCTACTTTTGTGTAATTCTCTAGCCATTGGAACATTTTCTATACAAAGTGCGTTTAAAAAAATGGAATGTTGTTCACACTTATCTGTAGAAGTGGATTCTTTAATTCAAATAAAAAGAAATGTCTGCCTGGAGTCCTAAGTCAGATGAAAGACTTCAGAGAGCACTTCAGAACTAAACGAGCATTGACTAGATATATGTGGCTCAGTCTTAGAGTGAAGAGTTTTTCTAATCTTATTTGAAGGCACCTAACTCTTCTTATTTCACGAGATGGGGGATCTTTAGTACCTGTGTCAGGGCTCTATTTAGAAAAGGAGATAGAGAAAGCTAAATCCAGCAGCACTTCTTATTCAGCAACAATTTCTAATCTCAGTAACACGGACATGCCACAGAATCACAGAATAGGTAAGGTTGTCCTTTAAAGGCATTTTTCTTCCATTTCCACTCCAGCATCTGGCAGTCTGGATTATTTATTTGATCTTTGAACAAAGGTCTGAGTTGTATGAAATGATTGCATAGTATCGACTATTCAGAAAAAGAGAAAAAGCAGACATAAATAAACAGGGAGGAAAAACACTTTAACAATTTGACAAGAAAAAAACAAGCATTATCCAAGGCAACAGAGTATGGGTTTTTTTGGAGACTTTGTTTTTCCACATGAGTGAAAGAAAAATACAAGTCCACCTTTTCATCCAGTCAAAGTGAATAATTTTTTCTTCCTGGACAAAGACAGCTAAGACTAACTAAAATACTGACTGGTCTGTTCCACCAGTGTTTAAAGTTCAAGCTCAGAGTTTGTTTGAATTCCTAAGAATAACTGAACCACTAACTAGGGTGTAGTTTTGATCATCCAGTTAATTATTCTAAAAAAAAAAAAAGCTGCTCATTCAGTCTTACCTCCCTTGTATATCACACTGTACCTGAGAATACAGACGATAATGAGAGTAGGATATAACCACTACTACATACTGATGAACATATTGACAGGCTGTTGTTGAAGTGCACAAAGCTGTGATTCATGCTGCTGCAAGAACAGAAATGTGGTTCTGAATAATTGCGGTGATATTGTTTCTCTCTGTCTTTGGAGACATTTCATTCTCACATATAAAGATGAGATACTATCAGTTTTTCACTTGCATGACTGAGCATTGCATTTCAATAAACCATGCTATACTCTGCCTAGCCATGATTTTAATGAACAGCCAAGCTTTGCCCCTTTCTGTTCTGAAGATCTTAAGTGTGTGAAGGATTGATTTTTATATCCAGAAAAGTCTTAACGCTTATGCTTACAACTCAACCTAAATTCCTTCTTTAATTAATACATTCTATCTGTAAATTATTCTTCCAATTTGTGATTACATTACTTTCCTCTGATCTTGAACACATGGGGTTTACATTTGCCTTGAGGAAAAGATCTATCAGACAAGTATTCTAAGAAGAAAAGTTGACAAATACTACATGAATGAGTCACAAATGATTTCTTGCATTTTGCAAACTGTGAGACTTACTGTTGCAAGCAAAGGATGGTAGTGAGCTGGAAATGGACTGATTATTGTGAACTTGATGCATTTTTCCAAATGGAGACAAATTTAATAGCAGACAATGAGAACGGCTGCCCGGGAAGTAGTCAAAAGGCAAAAAGAAAGACTGGAAGGATAGCACAGAATGATGGACACTAAGTGATTGCCAAAATCTGAAGAATGATGTTTTCAGGAGAAGCTTGAGGCAGTATGTGTCAGAAAAAATATGTTTCTGAAATAACTCACTGAAGTTATTGGGATGTTATGCAGCAGTGGCTGAACAGATGAAAGACAGAAAATGTTTATGAAAGACCTATAAGAGAGTCAATGTAAATGAATTTCAAATCTTTTTTGCTTACTCTTTTGCATTTTAACCTTGCCCCATATAGAATGGGAATATCAAGAAGATATTTAGTTATGAATTCTTATGTCTTTCTTCTCTGTGGAAAAAAAAAAAAAAAGAAAAAAAAAGAAGAAGAAAAGAAGAAGAATCTGGAAAGAAAACCAAATCACATCAGTAGTAATGAAGTAATTCATCCCATATTGTTCTTTTTATTCTTGTAAATTAATCAGTAGAAACCACTTGTCAATTTTCAAGAAGACCAATTACATACCTAGCACCATATTTTCAAAGGTTTGTTCCAACAGTGCATTTCTGAAAGAGTTAATCATTTAATAGACCTACAAGAAAGAACTTTTTCAAATAAGAAAGATTAGGAAAATACAAAGTCTGCACTGGAGAAGAGTTTTATGAATACAAGAATATTCACTTGAACAGTTTCTAGCAAAATGAATTTCAATTGATTTGTTTTCTACTGTCTGTCTCTATATTTTCCTGTTTTTTTTTTGGTTGACTGTGTTTTTAGTCACCACATTCTAAAAACTAAGAGTAAAAAACTTCCTCTCTTCCACACTACAAAACCTAATCATGTTGTTAATTCCTTTTACATATTCTACATTAAATTCTTTATTGTAATTCTAACTAATGCTATTGTGTGTTTGTGAGTGTGTGTGTATGTATGTATATATATATATCTGTATATACAGTCCAGTTTTCAGTCAGTCTAAATCAGTCCAGTTACATCCATCCTAACAAAGGATCAGAGTCTTAACAGCCTGCAGAACAAGCCCTACATATTCTGTTAAATCTGCACATCCGCTGCAGAAAGCAAACAGATCTTCGCCTGGAAGAGAGGCCTGTTCAGTCATTTCCTGGTCACAGCATTTCTCCATGTATTTTTAAGCTGTTCAGTGTTCCCTCTCATTGCATATAGTCTGCATTACAGAAAATCTTCAGAAGGTAAGTCCCTTGATGACATATTTGGGTGACTGTGTGCCTCTGATTTCTCTGGCTTTCTCTGCAGGAGTTTAAAAAGATTTGAAAAGGGCATAGTTGATAGCTTTATTTCCTCTTTAGTTCTTTTTTAGAAGAACTAATAAGTGATCAAGTAATAAAGAACCGCAAATACCCATCTAGTGACTTAATAATAAATCTATCTTACCTCTTTTTTGGACAGATGTTAGAATTTGGAATTTGCCACAGAATGCTTCAGGCAGATGCTCAGTCAGACTGCACGCTGTCATCCCAGAATTCCTTTTTCTGTGATATGTCTGGCTAATATTCTGCATATGTCAAAATAAAGTTTTAATCTCCATTTCAAATTAATACCCTTATACCATATCAGTCTTCATGAGTGTTCTTTTTATTAACTGAAGTAATCCTAATTACGTCAGACTGTGTCCAAATTAAATTTGACATATGCTATGTGGCTGGGTTTTGTAATTTTGTGATTTATTATTATTATTGGTGTTGTGTTTTTTGTTGTTGTTAATAATAATAATAATAATAATAATAACAACAACAACAACAACAACAACAACATTTCCACACAGCTCTTTAAATGTAAATCATGAGTAGCCTCTGAATATCAGGAATAGTTTGAAAATCTGACTGTCTTTCTATATTGAATATGTAGTTTTAGTAATGGCAACACAACATAGTGATTCATAATACAGTGATACAATTTGTATCTCCACTAGAAATAGTCCAATAATGAAGACATTTTAGGAGATGCCTATAGTTACAGATACAAATAATAAAAATTTTTAATAGAGAAGACTTGAAAAATAAATCTAATTTATTTCCTGATTTGAAATTACTTATTTAGAGTCAACTTTTAAATAAGTACCCATAAATATATCTACAATGTTTGTCAGATTTTTTTCCACGTAAATAAATGTATCATTTCAGATGTCACTTAGACAATTAGGAACCTCCAAATGTCATACAAAAATCATGCAAGAGACACACAGTAATTTTACCCCACTATAGTCAGAATATTGTTATTAATGGAACCAGATTTTGCCATTTTCTTAATGCTTCCATGGTTGCAAACATACATTCTGATATCAAATTTAAAAAACAAAATCATAAGCTAATAAAATTAGGATTAAAATATATTCTAGCACACAGATTTTGTACAAATATTTGTCAAGTAACAGTAAAATGCAACCCTTGGTAAGAAATCTAGGAGGTTGTTTTTATGAGAGAGGTAAAGGAGCGACTGAGGAGAAAAAAAATCATTATTTCTTGAGTTTAATTAATAGTATTTTTGTACAATATAAAAAAATTGAACCAGGATAACAGTTCCTGTTAGAACTCATCTGAAAGGAATAGTTCCTGCCAAAAGGAACTACAATTGCTTAACTGCATAACCTGCTTGTGTAAAAAGTTCCTCTCCAGCTTTCTTGTAAGGCCCCCTCTAGGTAATGAAAGGCCACAACAAGGTCCCCTGCTTTTTTAGCCTGACTTCATAGGAGAGGTGCTTCAGCCCTCTGATCATCTTTGTGGCCCTCCCCTGGAGCAGCTCTAACAGGTTCATGTGCTTCTTATGTTGGGGGACCCAGAGCTGAATGCAGTATTTCAGGTGGGGTCTCACGAGGACAGAGTAGAGGGGAAGAATCACCTCCCTCGACCTGCTGGCCGTGCCACTCTTGATGCAGCCCAGGATGCATGCATCTTTCTGGGCTGCAAGTACACATTCCTAAGAATTCCTAATGTTGCACCTTACACTTGTGGAACTTAGGTTCTTCCAGGCCTACTTCTCAAGTTTGTCCAGGTCCCCCAGGATGGCATTCCATCCTTCTGCTGTGTCAACTGCACCACTGAGGTATGTGTCATCTGCAAACTTGCTGAGGGTGTCTTGATCGCACTATGCCATTGACAGATATTAAAGATCATCATTCCCAAGACAGAGCACTGAGGGACATCATTTGTCACTGGATTTACCTGGACATAGAGCCATTAACCCACTGACCACAACTCTACAGCCAATTCCTTATCCACTCAATAGTCCACCCTTCAAAATCATTTCTTTCCAATTTGGTGAAAAGGATGCTGTGTGGGACCATGTTGAAGGCCTAACAGAAGTCTAGATGACATTGGTCACTTTTCCTTGTCTCCCCTTGCAGTTACTCAAATCCTCAAAATCTGAATACAAACTTATGCAATGATGTTGCCAAGGGGAATTACTGTAGTATTTTAACTCCGGAAGATAAAGACATGGTGGAGAAATTTAATGAGAAAAGTCTTCCCAAGGTATAAGGCTCATGTAACTCTAAGCTGTATTTGAACATCTGTCCAAAATTGTAATGTGAAATTTTAAGTCCCTTCTATGTTCACTTTTCATTAATATAGACCTAATTTACTATGTGCTCTTTTCCTTACAGATCATTATTTGCAAATGCTGTCACAAGACTGATGGTGGCTATGAAAGGTATTTTTTGTGTTTAAAACAGGACCTTAGACTAGATCTCTACATAAAACAAATACCATCTTCACAGGATCCATTTCCCACATCTCTGGGGTGCATTCTCACCTTACTTACTTCCCTCATTAAATACCAGACTAAACTGTGAAACAAGCAGCATTAAACAGTTCTGCCTTCATTAGAGTAGTATGGCATGTTAGAGATTTTATTCAAATATATTTCTCTTTGAAAGAGAAATCTACATCTACATTCAAAGACTGGTTACTTAAAGACCTTTGGATATTTAGTTGAATAACTGCCTCAACTTCTGTGTATCCAAGCAAATGGATTTAAACATGCTTATATAGTATCTTCACATCAAGCTTGCAAAGACAACAGGGGTGCTACAGTAAGGTTTGGGAGGTGGAGGGAGAAGAAAATAAGTATTCATTAAGGATAGAATATGATTTTTAATTCAGGTATTCAGCATCTGTGTCATGAACCTTCTAATCGCTACCTATATAATTTCATCCAGAAATTTTACAACTTGCTATTAGAGATGTATTGTAATCTGATAACTTTTAAAAACCTAAAATGAACCTTCTTGTCTTTCAAGTTACAATTCTGCATAACAATATGTTACACATAGATGAAAACTGAAAATGATTCTCTGAAACCTACTGTGCCCATATGGCCCCAGAAATTTCTATGTGAACAACACTAAACTAAAAGCTCTTGAGACTGACAAGAGCAGTTCATGGGCTTTTTGAGTTTCCAGATAAAAAAAGTTCTTGTGCTTTATTTTTCAAACTCAAAATGGAAAGATTTATTATTCAACTAATTTTAAATCACTGAAAACAAAAAATGAAAAACAATATAAGAGATTTGTTATTTATAAAGGACAAGAAAAAATTATTTTCCAGTGTTTTTCAGAAAAAAATCTTACTATGGAAAAAAATAACGAAATTATAGACCCTGTTCCCATCCAATTCTATCCCTTAATAGTTCTCATAATCATAATTCTGTTCTGTATATGTTTTATTCTATTATTTGCACCAGAAGGAATATTGAACAAGAAAAAAAAAAAAAAAGGCAAGCAAGAAAATTCGCTTGCACTGACTGCTCCAGGAGCCTTAGTGATGCAAAGTTTTGTCATCAATCAGTCAGAACTAAACAGTAAAACACTGGTCAGAGTTAGGTCAAGATATAAAATAAGGAAAAAATCTTAAAATCGTGGTAAATAAATGCATTTTTATACCTGCTCATTTCTTTAGAACACATCCATAACCCCCCTATTTTCATCTGCAAGTCTCCTTGAAAGTAATTTTCAGTACCTCAGAAGCAACTAAAACTATTATTCTACATCAGAAAATATATAGGGAAAATGGAAACTGGAAACAAACCTTCACAACATTTAAATACTGACTTTAGAAAAGCCTTTTAATCTGGTTTTAAAGTTGCATTTTGGGACCCCTGTCGACTTCTGTGAAAGCATTCACATAATAAAGCAGCAAACTCCCTGCTCTTTTTTTAGAAAAAAACCCCATCTCTTCCTTTATGCTTTTGTTCAGATGAACACCTGGCCTACAAAATTAAGTGACAGAACATTCCCTGGGGTGCCATTTTTGTAAAAAGCTAACAAAACTTTAAAAAGTATATATTTTTGCCTCACTGGAGCTTGCACAGCTTTATTTTACACTTTTTCCATCTGTTTCTCTGGCTCAACTGCGGGTACTAATGTGTTTAATGCAAGTTGTATCCCTTGCCCAAGAGAAGCCTTCAGTCAGCAGGTTCCTGTCTACTTCTGGCTGGCAAGCCAACCAAAATATTCCAGGGAGAGGAAGACAAGAGCGGAGAAAAAGACAAGAAGGGAAGAAAAGAAAGTTTATCATTTCTTCTACAAAAGACTGCTCTTGTAAATATTGGATCAAAGATTCTTTGGGGATTAATGGAAGGAAAAGAGTTATTAATTTCTTGGAGGGGCTGGAGGGTGCCTGAATTAATTATCATGAAAATAACACTCAGGAATACTTATAATGGCTTTTTAGTTGGGATGACAGCTGGCCTAAGATCTTGCTCTTTCTTCCACCTACAGCAAGTTCCACTTCTCTTTTCTCACAGCAACCTCATACCTTGGTTATAAAATACTTTAATAATGGAAAAGAGGAAGGAAACATGCAAACAAGCCACAGAATTCCTCAATCCTTTAAGGAATGATAAACAAATTCTTTAAACAGATTTGCATCAGTGCTGTTTAAATTTAGTTCTATTTTTTAGTATTTCACTATTGAAAATAAAATGGAATTCAAATATTACTGAAGCTTGGAGATATTTATATTTAAGCTCAATGACTTGCATGTTGTAAGTGCTTCAGGAGTAGATGCAAAGAGTGCAGATGCACATTTCCTTTGGATTTTCTCCCAGCCTTACATGCCACATAAGGAGGTTAAAAAAAAAAAGAAAAAAAGACATTTTTTGTCAGCTAAAGAAGAAAATGGCAGGTCTTAGATGCTAACTCTTATCTACAGGCATAATACAACCACAGCAATGTGAATTTCCACACAACTGCCTGATAGTGATAGGTTTCATTTTGTTTGGGATTTTGATGCCACCCTTTCCAGTGTCTGCCTGCACTGCATTAGACAAAAACAAACCCTAACAGCTGTCATGTGCAATTCATTCTCCCTCTCAGACTGTCCCTGAGGGAAGAATTGTGTGCACTGGAGTGTTTTTTTTTTTTTTTATAGGCTTCTGCTTCTTTTTAAAATGTACATGTTTTTTCTCCATTTATATTAGAGAAAAGAAAGCCAAGAGAATGTGCCTCACACGTGAAGGGAAGTACTGAATGTGGAAAGATTTAGGAAAGATAATCAGAGCTGGCCATGCAGAGACTTGCTAGCCTGCACTAACCAACCAGTTTTAGTAAATCTGCTCCATACACCAACACAGAAATTTCCATAGCAGCACTTATGGGATTCATCCAAATTCATGGAAGTCTTCCTAGAAAGTACTTGATGAAAACACTTATATACAATCTTTTCAGCTACGTTGAAAGGACTGAGATTAAAGCAGTGTTTTTCTCTTGGTAACTTAGCAGTACTTGGTTCATTTAACACTTGTTGCAGTTTCAGAGGCATTTCAAGAATAAGCTTTTACACTGGCCAAAAACAAAAGAAAAAAATACGATTTTAGGTTTTTTTATCATTAATGCATGTTCAGTGAAGAGAAAAATAATGAAGACAGTCCAGTATTTCACCTGTGGCCTGCTCCATGGAGTGCGAATGATTGTACTGTGAACTCAAGGTATCATCATTATACTAATTTGTCAGAAGGATGTGACAAGCATACAGGGAAATTCAAGTGCCAATGGATTTTTACAGTTCTGAAACATTTTAGACTGGGATATTCATATACCAGAGCACATATTTTGAAAACTTTACTTTAAGAAATAAGAATACACTGTTCCCACATAAAAGTTTAAGATCATTTTCACCTTAAAATTAAATTGTTTAATTACAAAAGAATTAGTTCAAATGCTCAAGAATTGACTTCAGTGATTCCCTCTGCTCCTCAATACCTTGTCTGCAAAATAGAAATGCTTTGTTTTCTTCTGTATCTGCACTTCGCAAGAGCAGCTATTGTATATATCTGCTAAGTGCTAAGCTTCTTAAACAAATTCCACAGCTGTGTGATCTTCCTTTCTGCATCAGTATCAATGAGGCATATCAGATTTATTGATATTGATATGCTTCTAGGTGTTCTAATCTTTTCTCCTTTTTGTCTTTTTAACTTACTGCTTTGTTTGTCCGATCGATGCTCAGAGTGCTGATGTTTGCCAGACCATCTGCCAGATGTCAGAACCTTCTTAACAGAAATTTATTCATCACTAAATATATTGAGAACAGTAGTTTAGGTAGCAAAGCAGTATTCAGGAAAACCTTAAGTAACAAAGCATATATTCAGACTGTACTAGGTGGTATAAACTATAAATAGGAGGAGATGCTCCACAGGGCTCCATTTTATAGCCATTGCTCTCCAATATCTCCATAAATTATTTGAATGCAGGGCATGAAGGTATATTAAGTAATTTTGCTGACAACACTAAATTGAGAAGAGCTGTTGACTCCCTTGAAGGCAGAGAAGTCCTGCAGAGAGGCCTTGACAAGTTAGAGGCTGTGCAGTCACCAACCATATAAAATTTAACAAGGGGAAGTGCCAGATTCTGCAATGGGAATGGGACAACTCTGGAAGAATATACAAATTGGAGAATGAGAGGATGGAAAGCAGCCCCACAAAAAGAGATCTCTGTGTCCTGGTCAGTAGCAAGTTGAATATGAGTCAGCAGTGCCCTGGCAGCCAACTGTGTCCTGGGGGCATCAGGCAAAGTATCACCATCTGGTCAAGGGAGGTGATTGTCCCACTCTGCTCTGTGCTGATGCAGCCTTACCTCGTGTATTGTGTGCAGCTTTGGGTGTCATTGTATAAAAAGAATGTAAAGCTAATAGAGAGTATTCAAAGGAGGCTTACAGAGATTGTGAAGGGCCTTGAGGGGAAGCCATACAAGGGACAGCCAAGGTCACTCAGTTTGTTCAGCCCTCACATTTTGGATTGACACACTTGACAAAACAGAAAGGAAGCACAGTAGGGAAAAAAATAAGCCCCAAATGCA
This sequence comes from Pyrocephalus nanus, assembly GCA_038380795.1. Classification (NCBI taxonomy): domain Eukaryota; kingdom Metazoa; phylum Chordata; class Aves; order Passeriformes; family Tyrannidae; genus Pyrocephalus; species Pyrocephalus nanus. The sequence continues at coordinate 52,302,472 of CM076264.1, read as the reverse complement.
TGATGAGTTTATCCATATGAAATATAAGGTATACTGTTTCAATTCCTTGCTTTGAAAGTTTTGTAACTCCATGCTACTTCTTAGTTTGTTTTACTGTTTTAAATACTTAAGCAAATATTTCTTCTAGTCAATCTGCAGATTTCTGAGTTTCAGTCTAGTTAAAAATTGAATGAAATTTCTCTTGAATCTATCAGAGTCAGGCTGCTGTTTCTCAGCTCGTCTGACTAACAGGTACAGGTCAGTACCTATCGCCGGTCGAGGCGGGAGGCGACATGGGTTTTCAGGATACCAGCTTTTTTATTGCAACAGTATGTCTACCTTTATACAGTTCTGGGTGACACATGTACACACAGAATTGGTTTACCACTTCATAACAACTCTTGATTGGACATACAGCCACATGTCCCAACACAATAGGTTAACATCTAACAGGAAACCCACTCTGTTACAGTCCCCACTGTTCGTGGTTAACCCTCTGCCAGGTGTTAGAAGTTCCATCTTCGATATCTCAGTTTACAGAGAGCCCAGAACCAGCTGGGCTCCTCCACAAGTACCTTAGAATCTGATTTGCTGAAAAAGAGCAACTGCTTAAACAGTGCCTGCTTCGATGATGCATCAGAGTATATATCTCGTTCTCTCAACATGGCATAAATAGCAAGTTATTACTGAGTTCTAAGATGAGGAATGAACTGTTTTCATCTTCATTTCTTTATATGCCATTCCACATACTACTTTTCATAAAACAGGAACAATAAGACTCCTGACAGTTCAGAACACATTTTTACCTTTACTTGTATCTCAGCCATATGCACTACAGATTTACAGCTTTTATGAAAGCACAGCACCTCCTACACATAGTACTTCTATCTCCTGCAAGGCTAATATTTACCACATCTGTCCAAGACCCTCAGCTTATGATTTATTTCAATCACTCGGAGAGCCTTAGGTCAAATGCGTATAGGAGCATTAATATTATTTCCTAAGCCCAAGTCACAGACCTCAACAAGATGATGTGTGGAAGAGGCAAATATAAGAGCATCCCTAAAATGTTAAGGACTGCCTTTTATGTTTTTGCATTTAGTGTCGCTTGCTAAGGATTGTCATTCCAGAAGAAAATGCAGCTCTTCCTAAGCATGGCGAAATAAAGATTTCCTGTGAACAACCTAAAGCACTTAAGCGCTATAAGCGCAAGGAGCATGATATCATCCTTGAAGAGCTGTTTTATTTCCCTACTGCCCCAGCAGTGCCTAAATAAGTTTCTATACTGCAGTTCTATCCTTTAAATTTTTATTCTGTAAAATAGGACAACGTTTTTAATTTTTACAGCATTCTCAAAAATTCACATTATTAAACTTTTTATTTAAAATTATTTATTTTTACATACTATATTTTTAGTCCTTTAAATTATATAATACTTTACAGAGAAGAACATACTTTGTCTTTTTCAATATAGGAAAAAAAAATTCTTCATTTTTATACTCCAAACCAGATACAAATCATTCCATAATATTCATAAGAATTGTCAGAACTTCTTGTCTGCATTTTGCACTTTGTTAACAATAGTGATGCCTGTTGTCAATGTTTATTGCAATAATATAATTATTTCTGGATTTAAGTATTGATACAGATTATTTACTTCCATTTTCCACAAAAATAGTCAGTATTATTGGGGGAAGGAGGTGGCTGTTGGGAGATAGAACTCACTCAAATGAGAATCAACAAACAGTTTGCTGAGATTGTAATATCATAGACAAATATATTGCCATAACATTGTGTCCATGCATGTTAGGGGTTTGTATAAAGATGATGTTAAAATTTTATTCCTCACCTAAGTTGTTAGAATTCCTCATAATATTGAAGGGAGAAAAAAAGAATAAAAAAACCCAACCTAGTAAAAAAAATATTTTCTTTTCTTTCATGAGTTTTAACTCATTATCTGTGTAACTTCACAGACAATCTACATTTGCATTGACTCAGAATTGTTTTTGTAAATATCAGCTGCTCTATTAAAGACATATAGGAATTACTGACATATTTAATCAAGTAAAATATCACATAGCAGCAAAGTAAAACATCTTTGTGATATTCATGGTGATGGTACACTTGAGGAAATTACAATACTTGCTATATGTCATTTTTAACATTCTGAAAGGTGCATTGTAAAGTCTTGCATGAATTAACTACACTTTACTAATTTTCTGTAAGCACAGGGGATTATAGAGGAATATTTTCCCCCTTAGATTGACTTCAGATTAACTAGTCATACATCACAGAAGAAATGTGAGTAAATAGCAGTTAAAAAATACATATAAACAAAACACACAAGCAGTGTAACCCTAAGCTGCTCATTGAACCAGAAAACTAGGCTGAGCCATACCATCAATGAACATAAATGCTGAACCACAGGCACCATCTTCAAATTCCTTTTACAGAGGGAGGTCTGTTTTAGATGACATGTAAATTTGGCAAAATCTGAATACATACTAAGAATTTAAGTAGCACATAACTTACTCTGTTCCTTTGCAAGCAATAAAATGGGATATTACCAAAAAATGAATGAATGGAATTTAGCCACGAGGAAAAAACAGATGAAACAGAAAACTGCATGTATTTATCCAAGCTAGGTTTCACTGGCAAACTTCTAATTGAGGAGGACCCCATAAAATACCAACTTCTGCAATATCTGTATGAAATTGTCTACAGTTGCAGAGGACTATCCAGATGGCTAATGTAACAGGCTGTATAGATGTCTCCCAGCAGATGCTTCAAAGAAAGATGCAAAAAATCTTTTAATGGCAGGACCATGTACAGATGACTTTTGAATATATTCAGGGCTGTGGACTCTAAAATTTCCCTGGGCAACCTGTGACAGTGCTCAGTCACCCTCACAGTGAAAAAGTCTCTCCTGATGTTGATAGAGAACCTCCTGTGTATGTTTGTGCCAGTTGCCTTAGGTACTGTCACTGGGCATGAGTGGAAGTAGCCTGGCCACATCTTCTCTGCACCCTGAATTCCAGTATTCATATACATTGAAGTGCCTGAGCTTTTTCTTTTCCGAGAGCAACAGTCCCAGCTCTCTAGGCTTTCCTCATTTGAGAGATGTTCAAGTCCCCTCATCATCTTAGAGGCCCTTCACCTGACTCTTAGCAGTAGCTCCAAGTTTCTCTTTTACCAGGGAGCCCAGAAGGGAACACGGCTGTAAGGACTTAAAGAACTCCGTTGCCTGTCTCAAAAACTGTTAGCACAGAAGGGAGCAACAGGATGGTGCTACCTCCAAGCCTGGGGAGACAAGATCTGGCTAGCATATCCTTAGTAATGCATCCAGACAAAAATTCCCACTGTGGCAAACTGTATAAAGAAGCAACTGCTCATATGCATATCACAGGTCAAACAAAGATTACCCCAAGCTACAGGACAGGTGGCATCTGTGACCACAGAACCATCCCAACCTCCCTGTGAATAAGTCTCCATGGATACCTGGAACTTGGACTGTAAGTTAACCCACCTGACAAGAACTTAACGTAAAGGTGGTATTATTTTCCCAGTGTTATCTCAAACCTAGGGGGAGGTTAAATGAAGCTGGAGGAGAAGAATGTCTCACTGATAATGGACAAGGAAAGTCAACTGAGCAACTGTGTTGAGTTCAGCTCAGACTGGAAAAAGGTAATTCTGGCTTGGGGAGGTCATAACCACCAACTCGCAAGCACCAACTTAACAGACATGCTGACTAAAAAGGGGAAAATTGAGCATGGGACTAATTAGAAGTGAGGGAATCATTTAACCAATAGAATAAGAGAACTGTGTAGCCAATGAGAATTAATTATTTTGTTTGCTAAAATGTATAAGTAGTGAAAAATTTTGAACTCACTTAGGACCCCCACCACCAAGAAGTCCACAGTGAAGAGGGATCATTGAGACATTATTAGATCCACAGGTGGTGAATATATTCTTTTTAATCTGTCTCACTCTCGGTCTTTCACTTGCTTTTTCTTCTCTTTTCTATTTCTTTCTATCTCTCTACTTCACACTTTATTAAATAAAATCCGTACTATTGACTTCGGCATATGATCTCATTTGCACTTTAATTCAGCCAGAGGCATCTCTCAATAGTTGGATCTTAACAACAGTATTCCAGATAGTTTTGATAGTTAACTGCAGACACGATTGGCTTGTATTTCTGTTTACAGATATGTATGATGTGCTGGATGATTAAAACTCAAGAAATTCAGAACTGGAAAGTTCCATAGCATGTGTATTTGCTCAATATGCCCCATTTTGAGGCAGGGCTTACTAATGAAAGAACGTGATTTTGCTGCTATGACCATGTCTTTTGCATTTTAATGGTCTTCTGGTCATCCCTCTGGAGAACAAACGGATCAAACCACATATGCCTACATGAGAACTATGATGCCCATCTGTTTCCAATTATGTCTATATATGGCTTCTTTTATGTGTTACATAACAGATTAATTTAATATCTAGATACTTTATGAAGCCTACAAATATCTCTAGCAGAAGTGTGTACTCAGTACTTGTTATATTTAAGATCATTTTCCTATATAATTTCTATAAAATTTTTTAGACTAGGCACTCTAATAATCTGAGACAAAAATAAGCAGTTCATGTGCAGTCAATATTTAGGTCCCAGTAGAACACACACAACTTTCATTAGAATTCATGAAGTTTTGGCACACAAAGTATGTGCCCAATATTATCTTCCCAGAGGAGAACTGTACCCAGAACTTCTGTTTACAGATGAGATACAACACTTCACATCATAACTTACAAATTAATTAAAAAAACACAAACAAACAAAAAACCACACCACAAACACAAAAATAAAAAGTAATTAAGAAAAAACAAAACAAAATGAACATGCCTAAGGAAAGAGTAGAGATACTAAAGTGATCTCAAAAAGAATTAGCCATATGCTCTTCCCTTGCTATATAACACTGGGGAAATCTTTCAAGGAATTTTTTGCCTTGGCACCATATTTTTGCCTTTGTTTTGTTCTCTGCATGGGTGTATGCCAGCCAAACTTTAAAAGCAAAAAAGAATGTTTGTTTTCCAAAGCTTTCTGTCTTTTCTCCACTATCACACCCTCCAAATATCAAGGTATAGTTAAGAAATACAGATTACAGGTTGAGGAATGAGATATTCTAACCTTGTCACAGATATCTATCAAAAATTGGACAATGTCTGATTTGATCTGGTCATCTATATAGCTGAATTTGCCAGAGATTAGATTGGATATAAAATTTGTTTATATTTACAGCTTTGGAATTTTTATGCATTTCAAATTGTACCAAAAAAAGCGTGGGTTTTTTTTTCAGGACCTATTAATCTAAAAATTTGTCATATTCTGAATCATATTCTACTTCACGTAATGTTTTATTTGGACCCAGGAATCTTAATGCCCTCATAGAGTTCCTCACATTTTTAATTGCCTATCATAATCCTTTTTCTGTGGAAGAATTTTTTCTATGTTCCATGGAGGATCCTATATACAAAAGAAAACTGATCTAAATGTTTATAATTTACTCATTACCACAAAAGTATCTGTGAAAAGAATTAAAAAGAAATATTTTAAAATATATTTGCTTTATGAAATTTTCCTAAGATTTTAGCCTTCACTGTAAAACTGTAGTTTTAAACACACATCTACAACTTAAATTATGTTTTACAGGCATTGAGAATTAAAATGTGAACATATCATAGCTTATATGAAAATCAACTGATTGAGATTGAAATTGTGTACAAGGTCTATATTATTTCATACCTGTTTTGGGTTTTTTTCCACTCAAATTACTATTTAATTGACTTGGTTAAGGATTAATAAATCCACATATAGATCTGTGGTGAGTTGACTTTCGTTGGATGCCAGCTGCCCACCTAGTCATTCTATCACTCCCCTCTTCAGGAGGACCAGGGTGGAAAAAATAAGATGATAAAACCCTCATAGGTCAAGATAAAGCCAGTTTTACTAAAGCAAAGATTGTGCTTACACAAGGAAAAAAATAATTCTCTTCTTTTCATCAGCAAATGATGTCCTGCCATTAGCTGGAAAGCAGAGATTCAGCACTATAGTGGTTGCTGTGGAAGGCAAATGTTGTAAACATCAAATGCCCCACCATTTTCTCCTCCTTTTCTTAGGTTTTATGTCTGAGCTGACACCTTGTGTTATGCCATATCCCTTTGGTCAGTTTGACTCAGCTGTTCCGGTTGTGCTCCCTCCCAACAGTATGTCCACCCCTGGTCTACTGGTGCAAGGACGGAATGCTGGGGAGACAGCACTGATGTTTTGCCAGCGCTGGTCAGCAGCAGCCAAAACACCGGTATGATACCAAACCTTTCTAGCTACCAATGTACACAGTGCTATGAGGGCTTCTATGGGAAAAATTAACACCATCTCAGCTAGACTCAATACAAGATCATCAAACAAGACTGAAAAGAATAATGCTTGAATCATCTGAAATTATCCAACTCAGTGCTTGATATTACAAAAAAAAAAAACAACCTAGAGAAGTACATGAAACCTAAGCTACATTATGCAAAATTATGTAAATAAAGCAAAGAAGTAAAGAGAAATCAATCTGCAAATACAGATCACAAGTTATTACAAAGCAATTAAATTGCTATATAACCCTCAGTAAAAATGGGACATTAGATAATTAGAAATGCTAATGTTAACAAAGCTTGGACTTCATCCATATTTTTAACTGTTAACTGCTGCCTTAAAAAATGAGGAATTTGCTTTAATTTTTGTAATAGAGCTCAGAATTGAAACATATTTTGAAGCTGTCACTGCTGAAAATGAATGCTGAATCATAAATTTGGATGTGCAAAATACTTTCTTAGATTCATTAATACTAGTTTGCTTTTCAAGGAGAAATCATCCCCCTGGACAAAAAAAAAAAAAAAAAACAACACCACAACGCACACCCCAAACTCCTGTACATCTTTTATTTAAAGAAATAAAATGTCAATTTACTAATTAATTAAAATTCATTATTACAATATTATGCAGTTCATACGATGTTATTGTACAACCAAGTCAAAGGCAAAATGAAAGTTAATCTCTATTGAAAGGCAAATGAGATGGAGAAAGGCATGTATTACAAAAAACATCCCAAAACTCCAGATCATGACCACTTCAATAGCTCAACACAGCTAGACTTTTCACAGATTTTATAAGTGACCTTAGGTGTCTGATTAGTAGAAATTAAGGGAAGGTAGAACACATGTAGGTCTAGAAGAGCCTCCAGGCTGCACACATTACATAGCATACATGCCTAAAAAAGCAATAATAGAAGTCACTGATTATCAAGAGTTATTGTTGCTTACCAATTCATGTAAAAAGGTGTGTTGAAGTTGTTACTTCCAAAACAGTTTCCATATTAAACTAGTGTAGAAACATCCCATCAATGAATTTTTGAAAAGACATTAAGAAACAAACCCAGCTTTGTATGTCCTGTATTATACAGCATAACATTTGTTAGAGTATATTATTTTAAAAAGCATCCACCACAGTTTTTATCTTCCTTTTAACAGTTTGACACAAGGCATTATGTCACAGTACAATTATTATCTGGCACTATTTCAAGGAAAAAAAAACACCTAATCATATGGAACTTTATGGAAATGTAAGTAAATCAAGTTATAATTTTGTGGTTCTGCTGATTTTAAAAATAATTTTGAGATGTTACTTTGGTTTGTGGTATAATGAAGGAGAAAGAAAGAGGAAAAACAATCAGGTTGAGTCAGCTTTAATTACTTTATTTCATTTAAAAAGGTAAGTTTATTTTAATTTTACAGTACTTAGCCATCTACAAAATAAAAGGTTCAAAAACAGTAATTGCAAATTAAAATGTTCAAAATTAACATACAAATTTTCAAAGCCAATAAATACTTTTAGGATAAGCATCAGTAAAAATAAAAAGCTGCTTTTAAAATAAATTGAAAGTGACTGAAAAATAATTTTGAATTCTTTTGTGTAAATTCCTACTTCTACATATGTATAAACTTTGTCAATAAATTATCCAAATTGTCAATGAAGTATCCAAATTTAATTTTGGAACTGAGTCTGGCTGGTATTAGATGCATACTTTAATAGCTCAAGTGCAATTAGGCTATCTGCAAGACATAATTTGTGACAGAAAGTGATGCTTTCAAAAAATATAATTGTAACAATAGGTACACTATTTACACTATTGTAGGGTATTATTTACAGTAATTGTAGAGCAGACTAATTAAAGGTGTCATTATAATAAATAAAAAAATCTAGGTTTCAAACTCTCTAGGAAGATAATTATACTACTAACAGAGGAATACCATAAATGTTTTAAATTACTGATTTTATTTGTCACACTTCATTAGAAAAGCTAGTAGTGTGCCACAGTCTACATTTATTTTTGAACCTGAATTTACCTTCTCTCTCCTTTCCCTTAGAAAAGTCAAGCTTATCCATTGAAAAGAAAAGATTGACATCAAAGGATTGTTTTTCCGCTCACCAGGTCTAAGCTGCTTTTTATTGTTTGAAGGAATTATTGAAGAGACTCAACACAGAATTTCAATCAGATATACAGTTTCTGCTTCACTGATTGGCTGATTTTACTCCTTCTGGCGAATAAAGGCAACAAAAGTCCTTCTTAAATCTGTTCTCCTTAGAGAGGTTGCATTTGTGCTTTAAGCCACTCTTCATAATGCTGTGGTGTCGATGAGTTCCTACTCAGCCAGAAACTCTTTTGTCCTGTATTGCAAAATAATTTCTCTCATCTGTTCTTGCAAACCCTGAAATGTTCATAATTCCTAGAAATAAAGTTCAGCAGAGATGGAGTCTTGCAAATTTATCAGTATCCCTAACTATGAGTGATTAGACTGTCTCAAAATCTGATTCGCTCTTCAAAATGATCACTTACACAATCTGACTTTGCAAGTGGAAAAGCTCTTTCAACCTCAGCAATTTTTGTTCCTGTAGTTCTTATACTTGTCTCACTTCTGATCTTACTTTTGGTTTCTGTTAAGATATTTATGTGATGGATAAAGATTCAATCAATTTATGGTCTTCTTTTAATTTGTAACCTCAGGAATCCTTAAAGAAACACTGATTTAAATGACTTCTAATAATATAGGGAGTTGGCTTATATATGAAGCTGCAGTGAGCTGAGTGGGAGGTCAGCTTGGATGTCTGCTAATAGCTTAAATTTACATGCCATGTGTATAAATACAGTTTCATTAAACCAGTGTTTCATCTTCTTAATTTTTTATTATCCTGAATGCTTTGCATCTAATGTAAACCTGAAATAACTGCGTAAAATGTAAAATGCCATCTAATTCTGTAGTGTTAATAATGTTGCACTGAATTTTATTTGTGCTTGCAGTTCAAGGAATATAACAATTTAGCAGTTTTTGGAACCTGTCATACGAAAACAAAGTATATTCAGAGTGTTTCCCAACCTCGTTAAAAGACTTAAAAAAATAGATCCATAGGATCTTACTGTCACATTGTATCCTTTAAAATATTTGAAAAGTTTCTTATCTAAGACTCAGCAAAGGTTTCTCTAAAAACCTCTATTTTTTAAAACTCATTTAAAGATCCTTATGAGAACAATTTCTGCCATAAATTCCCTGGCAAATGTATCACAACCAGAAGATACCCAACATTCTCTCAAAAATGTCCAGAAAACTCCTGAAGGCCCAAGGCACCATGAAAGCCCTTTAGGAAGAAGTCTCAGCAACCAGAAAATTTGTTGGCCGAACTGTAGGAAATCTTAACAGATTCCTGGCCCTTGATGAGGGTATCCTATCCTCTAGGCCTCCATGAATTGTCAGTTCCTGTACCAGTTACTTCAGTCCGCAACAATGAAAAGAAGAAAGAAAAGTAATCCACAGTCTTGTAATGAACACTTCTATTTTGCATCAGAGTTTTGACATTACTACTTCAGATACAGGACAGACACTTCATAGTAATTAAGATTTACAAAGATGTTTACTAAGAATCTTTCATAACTGTCTCTTTTAATCCATACTATATATCCACAGAAAAGGAGCTGGGACTTCTGGTGGTCAATAAACAAACATGCACTGCTGCAGTGATGGAAAATAATTGCATATTGGACTCCATTAATGAAAATCTTTGCCTGTACATTGCAAGAAGTGATTATTGTCTTTTGCTTAACACTTATGAGACCACACCTGGATTAGTTTCCAGCTTTAGGTAGTTGAGTGTAGAGAAAAAATGTGCTTGCATGGATATAAACATGAAAATTAGTTCATTGGCTTTCTTAAGTTCAAATTATGGCTTACAATGCTTTTCACACTCTTTCTGTTAATCTTATGGCTTAAAAATAAAACTCAAAAAATACTTTTCCCTCTACTTCTAGAAATCAGGATTAGCCCTAATCTATTGAAGTTTGCTGAAGTTAACAAGTTGATTATTTTTTGGGAGCTACGAAGACTAGATGGTACAAATAAGGTTGCTGCAACATGATAGGCAATCATTTGTTTGGGAACTACTTACATGAGTAAGTTTTTCTTCCTGCATGCATTATCAGAAATGAAAACAGGACCAAAGTTCTGGCACAAGTATAATGCTAAATCTCTCCCACATACTGTGGGGCAGTATTGTTAGACAACTGCCAGACATTTAAAATATGCAACCCTGTTCTTATTCTATTATTACATCTTTTCCCTTCTGGAGTTTCTAGAGCAAAATGACAAGAATACTCCATCAGACATTTTTGCAATACTGTCACAGTGTAGGTAAAGAGTCATTACATTTATGACTCCAGAAATAGAAAAGTCTATTGATACTGAGCGCCATGTTACACCTGTGAGTTAGAAAATAAAATAATTTTTAGCGAAGAGTAAAAAATTTGCTGGAGTTAAAGCATACTCAACTGAATAAAAATATAAACTGCATTTCACACAATAAATAGTGTGAAAAATAGCGTCTCAAACTCTTTGGTCTACATCCTGACAAAGCAGTAAGTAGCCAGCCAGATTAGAAAATATTGTATTAGGTGAGAATAGTTTTCAAGCTAGTTTAATGAATGCTGACATAATTAACTCAAATTTTGGTTGAAAGTTTAAGACAGGGATAAAAGTCAGTATTTCCAGGGTCTTTAGTCTAAAGCTCAAACCTTGCCATTTTAGTAGACAGTTTTGGGACTCTACTGTGTCCACTAATAATAGAGCAGCATCCAGAGAACATCTTCATGGATTCCAGAGCTCAGATTCTGATGGGACTGGAGAACTGGGAATCTGACTGTGCTGAATTAGACCTCATCAGAGATATTTTTAGGAGGTATGAAGAAGTTACACATCACTGTGTTGATGTGATCTAAATCCAGCAAAGTTCTGTTTTGGCACTCTTAACTGAGTTTAGCTCTGTTGTACTGTGTCCTGGTTTCAACTGGGATAGAGGTGATTTTCTTCCTAGCTGATGAAGTGATGGGCTTTGGATTTTGGATGAGAATAATATTGATAACACATGGATGTTTCCATTTTTGCTAGGTAGAGTTTACACTAAGTCAAGGACTTCTGTTTCTCACACCGCCATGCCAGTAAGTTGGCTGGAGGGCACAAGAAGCAGGGAGAGGACACAGTGGGGACAGTGGACCCAAACTGACCAAGGGGATATTCCATACTGTACGGTATCGTGCTCAGTATAAAACCTAGGGGGAGCACTGACTGGAAACCGCTGCTCCAGAACTGGCTGGTCATCTGCAGGTGGGTGATGAGGAATTGCATTGTGTATCATTTGTTTTGTGTATTCTAATTCTGTTAATATTTTCCCTTCCTTTTCTGTCCTATTAAATTGTCTATACTTCAACCCATGAATTTTTCTCTTTTTTTTCCCTCCAGTTCTCTGCCCCATCTCACTGAGGTAGGTAGTAACGAGCAGGTGTCTCTGTGGTGCATAACTACTTGTTGGGTTAAACCATATCCCTTTTGGAGCCCAACATAGGGCTCAAAGAATTGAGATAACAACAGATGTGACTAAAGTGTGTTCAAAAAAATTTATTATATGCATTTATTTTATTAGTTTCATAGTCATTGGCAACAACATTGATGTATTTGCTCTCGGAGCTGTTGCACATGTTCTCAGTTGTGTCATGTAACACCTTACTTGCAGTATATGTTCCCTGTTGTGTTGTTTATCATCTCTGGGTGCTGAGTTAAGGTTATCATGTTGTTAGACTTTGTAACACTGACTTATTATATGATAAAACTATTGTTCGTGACACTAATCTAGTATTTGTACTCAGCATTGCCATCAACTCCGTACCTCAGGAGCCATCTATTGGGAACTATTAATAATTACACCTTTTACCTTTTCTCCTCAGAGACCCAATCTACGAGGGAAATGCCTTCCTCCACCTTTTCATTCTCCTCCTGGCTAATTAAAATAGTTCTTGAGAATTTTGAATATCCATGGGATGTTGAAAACAGCATGTTCCTATTTCTATATCTCCTGAATGTGCTCTGGTCTTGTTTAATACTAAACAATTATATAAGAATTCCACCCAGAGATCTGCCCCAGGGTTGAGTAGTTATGAGGGGTAGTATGGGCAAGTGTCCAGGACAGTGGACACCTCTAAAGTTTTGGAAATGCATGGATAATATTTTGCACCAATAACACTATAATAATAATTGCACCAATAAGTGCAGAAGGGACACTGAATGGCTATTAATACAGAGGAAATGTCTAAGAGATGATGGGAATATTCTTCAGTCTGGTTTCACTAGGATAGTTTATTTGCTGGAAAGGGAAATCCATTGCAAATATGTCATAGAAAAAATTTTAAATAAAAATTAAAGCAGTTTTTCAGGTAGGGTCTGAAATGCTTTCCTACTTTTCTGTTCTGTTGCATTTTGCATCTTCTTCAAGGTTGTGCAGATAATTGTTCAAACTCTAATCTCCAATGCTATAGTCTCTAAAGTCCATTCAGGAGTGGTGCCCACTGTTCTAGGCACTTGCCCATAATACCCCACACACCCTGCCACTCGTGCATAATGGCTTGAAAGATTAGGCACTGAAACTCTAATTTTCAAATCAAGTATTTATGTTTATAAAAAATTTTTGGCTACATAAACTTCCGAAGAACAATATGACAATGTGCTTCAGTTACAAAGGATGCTGAACTGTTTATGGCCTCCAGTACCATGAGCTAGATTGAGTCTGTAACTAATGGAGCTGTTAATACATATATAATCATCTGAGCACAGCTAGATGGGTTGAGTCCTGATAGCACTCTAAAGTACCAAGGGGTAAAAGAGAAAGGATCTTAAACTTGATTTTCCTTTAGTTTCAGTTTTTCTAATGGCGCCTTTTAGATTGGACATTTCCTGTTTGACAAAATCCATGTAAAAGAAGATTATGAGTACATCTGAGCAAAAGGAATTGTCAAATATCTGCACTAACTAGAAAACAAACAGGGTCATTAATATTGGTTTGGGGGTTTTTTCCTAAAAATAAATGCAGAGAATCCATGCACAATTTTTTGAAGATTACAATCTTTTATACATGCAAAGTTGTCTTTTTCTTTTATGTTATCATATTGATTTAAATTAATTAATCTGATACAGTGATTTTCCTCTGACTGCCTATAAGAACTGGCAAGTTTGCAGACATGACTCTAAAAAAAAGTTCTTTGTAGAATTTACCAGTCTGTCCTTCCATCAGTGAATGCAATGATATGACTTTAACTATTTTCTTGCCCCTATGCCAAGTCTGAGGCAAAGTATTTAGTTCTTTTAAGAATTTTTTTTTTGTTTCAGTTATAAAGTAGAACTAGATATTTGCAATGTCAAGCTTCATTGTTCTGCTGCCATACTGATCTGAGTATTTAAAAAAATGCAACAAATGTGTAATTATGCAACAAATTACATCACAGTTCCCAAGGATACCAGATAAATGGAGACCCAAATGGCAGAAAGAACAAGAATCAGGTACTTTGCTAGCTTAAAATAGTGACTCTTTAATTTTCAGTTAACTTCAAGTTTGTCATAACTGCAGAATGTGATCCAGATACTGAGATGGAAAACTAGTAGGCAGATTTTGCAAGCAACTGTAGAAGTATAGATTATTTTTTAATGACTAGTTTGCTGCCACAGCATTCAGTCAGTATAAACTAAATCCAAATAATTACTTAAAGTCTAAATTGTAGAATTAATGGGAGTATTTTGGCTTTAAAATTTGCATTCACTAGTAATACCATCTGTAAATATAAAAGATCAAAGAAAACCTTGCTATAAATTATGTAGGACAACAGCTTCCATCGAGAATTCAAGATAACATAATCTTCTTATTTAACTTTTCATCTCATTGAGATATTTTACTCTAAGTCAAAGTAATTTTCTAAGAGTTTAAAATGAAATGTTAACCTCTGTCTCCTGCCAACATGTTTTTATTACAGAGATATTTTACTAGGGTAGGAACTATGACCGCACACTTTGATTTTTTTCTTTCATTGTATCATATGCAACTTTCATTTTCTTGGACAAGTTCTCATTCAATGGCAAATATACTTCAATTATCATATCATGCACATTTTCGGAACTTGAGTAACCCTTCCACTCTTTCATTTAATTATAATTGTATCCTTATTCCTTTCAAAAGGAAAATTCAAATACTCAGTAATCAAAACTAATTAAAAATGTTTTCATAAAGTGGTTATCCCAAGACGAAAAGAAAAATAAATCTTTTTCTGAGTCTTCCAAATATGAATAATAACTGTTTCATTAGGTATCTGACAAATACTTTCAAAGTAATGTATGCAAAATTGTTGGATATTTTAGGGAATCTCAGTTACCTCCACATAGGTCAGAACATCCAGCTGACAATGCTTCTCTCATTTATTCCCTATTCCCATTAATTACAAGAGCTAGCTTTATAGTTACATTGTCCTTTCAGAAGAAATCACAAAATTACAGGATATGCTGAGTTGGAAGGAACCCACAAGGATCAGTCATCGAGTCCAACTCTTAGACCTTCACAGGACTATCCCTAAGACTCACACAATGAAAGTTATTTAAGACTAAAGAATATGCTTTTTGTATATTTTCTTCTTTCCTTTTCTTCTTCCTTTTCTTTTTCCCTATCCCCCTTTCTTTTCTCCTTTCCTTTCCTTTCCTTTCTTTACTCCAAATCCTAATGTATTTAAATGTGTAAGTCCATATTTGTTATGGAAATTTCATTTTGACTCAGTCATTTATTTAATTTAGTATTCCCATGGGCACTTTAATTGGGTGTTTCTTCAGGAAACAGAGTTTTTCTGCTGTAAAGTATCCTTACATTTTGGTTCTGTTTATTGATCATGGAAAGCATTAGTCTGTTTTGTGTACCTGAAAATGAATTAGTGATGGTGGTTTTTTGAGTTCATTTTGGATTTTGTTTAGGTCTTGTTTGTCTTTAGAAAATCTAGACTTTTAGAAGATTAGAAAATGATGCAAATATTGCATTCAGCAAGGCAATAGTATGATTTCTGATAAATAGGCTTCAAAATTGTTTCAATAAGATATATGAATATTTTCCTTGTAAATGACTTCACAACTGACAAAATTGCTAGACTCAATATATTCAATAAGCCTTAATAATATGTATCTAGAGGTGTTCTATATTGTTATCTCACTTTACCATAGAAATACCAAATTACTCATTGTTTTGTTGTGTAGTGTGTTTGCAAAGTAAAACTCTAGTGAAAGTGACATTTGTGCATTCTCTTTCCTCTCATGTATCTCCTTTCATCTGCATCTCACTCCAGCCTTAGATTCATTATGACATATATTCCTGCTCTCAAGAAATGACCATCCCCTCTTCTAAGCATATAGGCTATTTCTTTTAGCCACAGACTATCCATTCTCCAGTAGTGATATGACTAAAACTGGGCAGGTTTTCCAAGGAGCAAGGCAAACAGCTGAAAAGACAAGGCTCCATGGCAAAAGTGAATCCATTTACAGACAATGCTGAGACACAATGACAGCCGTTGCGCAACAAGCCAGCCATGGTTGGAGAGGCATTTGTGTCAGAGATTGAGTGGTCTTTCAGTTTTCACTGGCACAGCTTACTTACTTCTTCCCAGATGTGAGCCCACTCAGTATAGAGGATTTACCTAAAATCCTAAACCAGCTGTTCTAGGTACTGCTGAACCACCAGAAGCTTGCTTTAATCTTGGCATCCATTGGAAGAAAGAACATTCACCCACAACTGGATCTACTGGGAGTGGCACTGCCCACACCAACTGCCAAGCAAATTGTTATCCAATAATCCTAAATGCCCAAAGCATTTTCTGGGACAATATGATGGAAACATAAAGAAGTTTCAAGGAGGTAATATTAAGCTTATGCTTCTCCTACCACAGTGAGAGATCATCTCCTTCCTGTTGCGCTGCCTGATCCTTTTTATCTTTTCTGAGCTACAAAATGGAGCAGAATCACACATTGCTATGCTGATCTACCATTTCTTTCATGCTTGTGATTACTTAGGAGTTTCTAATGCAGAACTGTTTCCCAAGCATTCTTTCTGCTTCAGTCTTCAAAACATGCTAAAATGCTTATTTGAGTCCTGACAGATTACTTAGAAGTCTGGGACAATACTCATGAAGCGGACACTAGTGAAGCTAGAATATTCTTGCTACTCCATGTACTTTAAACTGGGACTGTTTTGGGAAACCTCTTTCAAGACAGTCAGTGAATACTCAAGTCTCAGAGCCTAGATAACACCATTGGGAATTAGGACTGAGAAGAATTTCTGCACCTGTTAGATAGGATAGAGGCTCCTTTGATCCAATGGCAAAGGGCTTTATTTGTAGGGGACAGAGACAGAAGTAGTGATGGCAAGTTGTGGGAAGTCAGGAAAGGGAAGAGAGAAAAAAGGGCAGTGGCAGAAGGGAGTAAATCTGCATTATTTGTCAGTTGTTCACCAGCACCATTGCCAAGACACCACAGAAGCAGCCTGAGAGATCTATGACAGGTTGAGGAGATCTGTGAGCCACCAGTTTCTTAGCAAATCTTAAAGTACTGGTGAATAGTCTAGGAGATAGAAAGTGTAATCATATTTTGCCAGTATTTTTAGGAAAGAAGATAAAATCTTCAGGTTAGTACAATCTGTATTTTAGTTACGGTATTTATTTTATTCTATTGCAGATTGATTTGATTGAGAACCACAAGATAAACAAATTATTTAATGCCATTAAAAAGGAGAACAAGAAAGGTTCTCCAAAGAAACATAATTTCAGACTTTTGGATATAGAGACATAAGAAACATGAAAGAAATTTCATGAATTTTTCAATCATCAAATGTATGTATAAAATGGTTTTGAAATTGTTGCTGATTTGCAACAAATTTCCAGAGACACAGAATCCAAAAAGCCATTTTGCTGTCAGAAAGTTTAGTAAGGGCATTTGAAAAAAAAAAAAAGTGTTTTATTACCTAATCTAAAACACAGGTGCAGAAATAATGAATAGAAAGTTTGGGGAATCATACCTAAAGAATATGAAGCAGTAGAGAGGTTTGTTTGCTGTTTTCTTTGGAGTTTTTGTGGAGAAGAAATAGCCTTTCAAACACCTGTTTAAAGTTTTAAAAAAAAACTAATTAAGGCAAGGTGATATATCAAACTCTGCATCATTCTTCAGAATGTGCAAAGGAAAATACCTATATTTTGCTATCTGGTGGTGGCTTGCATTTTGTAAGATCTACGGACAAGCAATAGATCTACTGACAAACAATAGCTATACACAAAATAAATGAGAGGTCACTTTTAAATCATTCACTTTGCCAATGGCATTTTATTATTTTTCTACATCATTTATGGTTTATAAAGTCTATTCACAATAGTATCCCTTTAGTTTAAACAAACTCATCACCTAAACACTCACAAAAGTTCAAGTACAGTCGATTAACATCACTGACACTAAAGGTAGCATTACTTTTCTGTCAAGTAAATTGTCCTACTTTTCCTTTTAGGTCTCATATGCTTTCATACTTTCAAATAATTTGAGTTTGGATCATATGTCAGTTTTTTGCTGCTAAAGGAATACACAAAAACAGACTTCAAAGCCATCTTTGTTCTGCACATGCATATCAAAGAAAACATCTATTTTATTTTGCTGCATCAAAGGCTATTAAGTACTATTTTAACATTTGATAAATAACACAATTTGACATTCAATGAACTTGATGTTCATAAATGTGCCTTCATTAATTCCTTTTCTAGATTTTAACTTTTTGAAGTCCCATCAAAAGTTCAGAAATTATATAAAGATCATATATACACATATGGATGTATGTATATAGTTATCTGTAAATGTATTTTCATAATGAACCATTTTATTCAGAAAGGTTTAAAAGTATATAATTATGAAACATTGTTTAAGAATTTTGTAATCCATGATAATTTCATTAATTATTGGTTTGTAGTTCTTTTAATTTACACAATCACCCTGTAGCTATTATGGTTTTCTGATTCTTTTCTCCCTTGATTCATTTATTGAAATCTTACACCTTCTTGAAAAGTTCTAACACTGAAGTATTTTAAACTCTTTTCGAGGTTAATCAAAGTCACTTAAAAGTAATCTCTAAAAGTGCCATCACTACATAGCAAATGAATCTTTCTTCAGAAATACATTTTAGAATAATGACATGGATCTAGAATCTCAAGTAAAGCGTGACCCTGATGCTCATTAGCGGAGAGATAATTTATACTTGTGAAGCTGCCTGTGGTGTTCAGGACAGAAAGTTTTATGTTTAAAAAATAAACTTTTCTGCTCGCCTGGTCTCTTCCACAGCAGTACCCTGTAGCATTAAGAATTCTCATTTTTTAGTGTTACTTTCTCTGTGCCATAAAATGACTAAAATTTGTTTGATTTTTTTTGTTTGTTTGTTTGTTTCACAAATCTGTTTATACATAGTCTGTGATGATGTAAGATATAAGGTTCAGTGTTTCCACTTGGATACTCAAAGTGCAGCCAGAACTGATGGCTGTTTAAAGCAATCTCATTGGAAGGAAGAAGATCAATTAGCTTGAAACTTATGACCTATTATCGAGTCATTCTATTCTTTGCTAAATAAAGCACCATTTTGTGCATAGATAATCAATGGCACTTTAAGCACTTGATTTTTTCTTCAGATGTTCTAAAACTTTTTTATATTAGAATAAAAAGGATTTTTTGTGTATTTTAAGGAAAGACCAAAGGCAAGAAAACAGAAGCTGGGAAATACAACAGCTAAGATTATTCAGGCAATTAAAGCCAACAAAACCCAAAGAAATTTGCAAAAGCAATGGTAAATTTAAATTTTTCAATTTAAATTGTCCAATTTATCTCAGATAAGGCAAAAATATTTAAAATTTTCTGCAATAAACATTTTGAAAAATTTGCTATTGAAATATATATTAAAAAACCCCACTTGCATCATGCTCTGCCTTTAGCTATTTTTTCCTTAGTTACATTACTTGTATTGCCATTCCTAAGTCTTCCCTCTCCTACCCTGCAGGCAAGTTTCATGGAACCATAGAATGATTTAGAATTAAATGAGACCCAGAAGTCAACTGTGCCCATTCTTTGGTCAAAGCAAGTCTATAGCAGATCAGGTTGTTCACAGTCATAGCCTGTCAAATCTGGAACATCATATATACATACAACATACACAGCATTTGATCATCACCACAGTAAAAAAGAAAAATATCCTAGCATTTAAAAAAAACTGCGTACCTCTAGGAAGAGTCTGACTCCTGCTCCTTTATATCCTCCAGTGAGATGGTAGTAGGCAGCAAATGACCCTCCTCTCCTCGAGCCTGAACAAACTCAGTGCCTCAACTCACCCCTTATACCCTGTGCTCCAGTTCTCAGTTATCTTGGTGGTTGTTCCTGGACTTAGTCCAAAATGTAAATATTCTTCTTGCACCAAGGAGCAGAAAAACTGGATGCAGTCCTCCAGATAAGGTCTTGCAAGTGCCAATTGGAGGGCAGGATCATTTCCCTGGCACTGCTGACTATACTCTTGCTAACACAGCCCAGGATGCAGTTGGTGTTCTTTGCTGCAAGGGCACAGTGCCAACTCATACTCAATCTGTCCGAGCAGCCAGGGATCAGGTTAGGAAAGCTGAAACTGATAGAATTAAATCTGTCTGAGGATGTGAAGGGCAACAAGAAAAGCTTCTATAGGGACATCACTGATAAAAAGGAAGACAAGAACATATGGACCCTCTCTGGAAGAAAATGGGAGTCATGGTTACCTTCCTCAGACATGGAGAAGGCTGAGTACTCAAGACATTTTCACCTTGGTCTTCACTGGCAATTGTTCCAGACACACTGGGTGAATCTCAGAAGACAAAGGCAGGGACAGGGAGAATGAAGAATCTTGTACTGTAGGAAGAACATAGGTTCAAGACCATTTAAGGAACCTGAAGGTTAACAAGTCCATGGGACCTGATGAGATGCAACCACAGGTTCTGAGGGAACTGGCATATGAAGTGGCTAAGCCACTGTCCGTCATACTTCAGAAGTCTCGGCAGTCCAGTGAGGTTCCCACTGACTGGAAAAGGGGAACTTTAACTCCAAATTTTAAAAAGGGAAAAAACAAAGAAGACCTAGGGAACTACAGGCCCGTCAATCTCACCTCAAAGCCTGGAAAGATCACAGAATCACAGAATCATTTGGCTGGGAAAGACCTCCAAGATCATCAAGTCCAATCTTTCATGAATCATCACCTTGTCAAGAAGACCACAGCAACAAGAGTCATGTCTAATTGTTTCTTGAACAACTCCAAGGATAGTCACTCCACTACCTCCCTTGGCAGACCATTAAAATACTTGGCAACCCTTTCAGTGAAGAAGTTCTTCCTGATGTTCAACCTGAACCTCCCCTGGCACAGCTTGAGGCTTTCAGGTTATAGTAGAGAGCACAAGGTCTCTCCTCAGTTTCCTTTTCTCTAGGCTAAACAACCTCAGCTTTCTCAGCCTCTCCTCATACGACTTGTGCTCCACACCCTTCTCCAGCTTCATTGCCCTTCTCTGGACCTGCTCCAGCACCTCAATGTCTTTCTTGAACTGAGGGACCCAGTTCAACTGGACACAGCTCTCAAGGTGCAACCAGTGCTGAATATGGTGGGATCATCACTTCCCTCGTCCTGCTGGCCACACTAGTTTTGATAAAAGCCAAGATGCCACTGGCCACCTTGGCACACTATCAGCTCATGTTCAGTTGTTATTGATCAGCACTCCAAGGTCCTTTGCCACAAGTCAGCTTTCCAGCTACTCTTCCTTCAACCTAGAGTATTGCCTCGGGTTGTTGTGATTCAAGTTTAGGACCCAGCACTTTGCCTTATTGAACCTCATACTGTTGGTCTCAGCCCAGAGATCCAAAGCACATCTGGGATGTAACTGTGTGGTTTCTGGTTTTATATAAGTATCTCAGAAAACATTTTTACTTATTTAAAATTATTAATACAGTCAATTGGATGCAATATTTGTGTTGTATATGAAAAGACAATGTTAGGGAATTTCTCACCTTAAATTCATGTTTTTTCTCTAGAGACTATAACTCCTTCAGAAAGAAATCAAACTACCTGGCAAACAATAAGCAATTCTTATCTAATAAAAACTGAATTGCTTTAGATAACTGTCTCAGTCACCTGAAGAATATGTGGATGATGTAAATCTTAAACCAGTTTTAACTCTTGTGCAAAAAGTTACTACCGTTCATGAAAATAGTAATATTCTATGCAATTTTTAAATGACAAAATGCCTTCATAAGTTTAGTCTTAATACATTAGGAGTTTATTATTGTCTGTAAATTATGTTCATTCAAAGAAGAGACTGCAAATAGGAAAGGTGAAATAAAGTACCTGAAAGCTGAGAAAAACAACTGTGATGAGGCTGTCTTAGCATGTTACAGCTATATTTCTAAGTATTTGATCTGTAAATTAAAAAAAAAAAAATTGTAATACCAAGCAGTTAGAGAGGATAAGAAGAAGAAAGCAGTGATTTAGAGAGTAGTTAAATAGGTTACGTACTCCTTAATCTTAGATCCTAGAACAGCTGGTATGAAGTAGGAGCCTTCAGCTGTTGCCTTGGAGAAATTTTAAAGGACGTGCAAAATTTTAGAAAATAAAAGTGGAAACATACTTCTCTTCTTTAAAAGGTTAGAACATGTTTCTCTTTATAGACCTCTTGCCTGCAAGAATAAAACTAGAACAAACTCTCTTAAGAATATGAAGAAACAGAAGGAGATGAGAAGAAGTCAACACGGATTTATCATGAACACATACCGTCAACCAATCTCTGACATATTAGGAGACCCTAAGAAGAGAGGAATAGCTGCAGATGTCATAACTTCACTTTCCTAGTTCTTTTGATGTGACATTCTGATAAACAAGGTAGAAAAGCATGATGCAGATGAAAGGGGTGTAAACCAGTAGAAAATTGTACTTGGAAAACAGTTATTAGTAGTTCCCTGTCAAAAAGGAGGGCTCTATCAAGTGTGGTTCTGCAAAAGAATGATCTATTTCTACTATTACTCTTGTGAACAGTAGAATAAAGGGAATATTTATGAAGGTGGCACATGAAATTAAGCTCTGGGAAGCACTAGGAGAGAGGACTAAAATTGACAGTCCAAGACAGACCTGACAGAGGAGTGGCAAGTGAGAAGGAAGCAGTGCAGAACTCATGTACCTTACACCACACCCGAGAAAAAGAAATAAATTGCTTTCATACAGTGGGGACTAACCAGACAAGCAGCAGTAGTTCCAAGTCAATCTGGGAATTTAGTACATACAAACTGAACAGAAGTTGAAATGTCATATTGCACAGGAGGGAGATCTCATGCTATGTTCGCAACATAAAAAGTAATTTTTTTCTCTCACATTAGTAAGCCTCATTTAGAGTGCTGCATTTAGTTTTAGGCATCAGCATCAGCTGGAGGTAGTCAGGAGACAGAAACGTGAAAGATCAGAGGCTTAAAAGGACATCAGCATCGAAGAAAGATTGAATGGCTGATGCCTGCTAAGCTTAGGGTGAAGAATGAGGAAAGAACATGATGAACTTTCAAGAATAAGTAGATAAACCTCTTCAAAGCCTATAGAGAGTCAAAGAGGTTTAACAGCAGGAACACAGAAATACATAGCCTCAGAGAAGCTATGATTTTCCAGAACTATGTAAATCAACACAAAAAAGAAAACCTATAAATATATTCTAACCTAGTCTGCGGAAGATATAGTTGATCCTGCCTTAGGGTAAGCAAAGGGCTTGAATAAGCTCTATTTCCCCTTCATTTTCTATGACCAGACATCTGAAATCTTCATACTTGTATGATGAAGAAAGTAAAAAAATTATGCAAGTACTTCTTGAAAGGAGTCTGTGAATTCATTCCTTGCCAGTGACTTGAAACATTCATTTTATACTAATTGTTTTATTTATGTGGAAAAAACTTGTGGAACTAATTATAATATTAATTTTTGCATTTCAATGCTTTGAAATTACAATAGCATGGCAATGATGAGCCTCATTACTTTGTGTATTTTATACAAGCCACAGAACATGTACAAAACAGTTTTCTGATAGAAGGCAGCCAGAAGATGAAGTTACTCCTGTGCAAAACATATGTTTTGGTCCATTTATGTTTGTTTTAGCCTATTTTCAAAGTACTTGTGTCAAATGTAGAGCGAAATAACTTGATATAGTTAAAAATGTAGATCCATGTTTGTAAGACCCCGGGTCCAAGCCACATGCTTGCCCAAGCGTTTTACTTAAGACTATAGGTGTTCCCACTGAACTTTTACAGAGCCTTTGGTTCCTAATACCTTGAGATTGCATAAGGAGAGAACATTGCATATGCTTCCCAAGAGATTTATTTTAATTTAGTGAGAGAACAAACATTGTGGCAAAAGCTTCGCTGGGTTAACATACAACCAATGCAAAGAAACATTCCACAAAGCACCCAGCACACACCAATTCTCACAGCTTAGTAAAATACAACATATCTGTTTTAAGTTACCCAAAATATTAAGAAAGAAAGAGGAAAAAAAGAAAGAGAGATTAAAAGAGTAAAGAAGGAACAAGATTAAGAGAAGAAACAGGAGTAAAGAGAGAAAGAAAGCGTAAAGAAAGAGATTAGAATAAGAGAAAAATAGTTACTGCTGAGAGTCCTTACATGGTGACAGATAAAGAAGAGAAGAGAAAGAGGAAACTGTGCCCTGTATTTCCGTGGTCTGGCCAGCATGACCAGCCCTCCTGGACAGGATGTTTGCCTCACTGACCACTCTGCAGCTCGAGGCTAGAGTGAGAGGCATCATAGCCAATCACAGGCTGGGTCAGGGTTCCAGGGGGTACGGTTAAGGTGAGCAGGTAAATCATAAAGGCAGTAAGAAGGAAAGACAGAGAAGATGGTTAGAAAGTAAAAAACCTGAAGTCTAAAAGTGACAGAGTTCTTCCCCAGGACAGTAGAAGGCAAGAAAATATAGGCAAGGCCTTGATTCACTGGTTTTAGGGAGATTCTGAGTCATAAAATGATTAAAGACCACAGCAACTGTAAATGGTAGCTCATAAGCCTGATAACCAAAACATCCTCTTGGAAACTGAAGACATCAGTGTCTACAAGTCTTTCAGATTTGACAGAGAGTGTGGAACAGTTTGGAAAAGACACAATATGAAGGAAAGTAAAGGGGAAAAAAACCAAACCAAACCAAACCAAAAGACAAAAACCAGTAGGCAAGCTGAAGAAATCCTCAGCAAAGGCCCTGTTAGGAAGCTCAAGAAGACTGAGGATAACAAAGATGAACCAAAAAAGAGTTTAAAATCAAGAACTGCCACAGGCACACAAATTAGTAAAACTCAAGGTGAAAAAAATGATGAAGTACCAGATAGGGAAGCCTTTATCAAGAAATAAAACTACTTAAATAGGAGATTAAGTCTATTTATTCAAATACACGTAGAGTAAATACAAGAACAGATGTAGCAATCTGACCAGATCTATTTATTGCCCATTTACTCCTCACAGGAGGTACATGCTGATCTTTGTTTTGATTATCTAATTAAAATTCATTTTGCCTTTAGTCTTCTCAAAGCTTTTTTTCATCTCATGACTATGCTTTCTCACAACTTTTTAAGAAGAGTAGGGCAAATAAACAGCTCCCTTGTCAATAGTGTATTCACCCCATCATTTCTGACACTTCTTTATTATCTAGAATCACTCATTGATTCATGCAAGAGTTACCAATATTTAACAAACTTTAAAATAAAATCTTGAAAATTATGAAATTTTCACATATACATATACATGAAAACTCTTTTACTTTACTAAGCAACTAATTTTTATGCTGGTTTTGGCTGGAGTAGAGTTAATTCTCTTCACAGTCGCTAGCATGAGGCTGTATTTTGGATTTGTACTGAAAACAGGGTTGATAATATGCAGATATTTTTGTTATTGCTGAGCAGTGCTTACACAGAGCCAAGGCCTTTTCTGCTACTCACCTCAAGCTCACGAGGGAGAGGATTGAGGGTGCCTAAGGAGCTGGGAGAGGACAGAGCCAGGACAGCTGACCTCAGCTTTCCCAAGTGGTATCCATATGACATCATGCTTGGCATACAATGCTGGTGGAAGAAGAAGGGAGTAGGGGACTTTTGGAGTGACGTATTTATCTTCCCAAATCTCTCGTGTGAGAGGGAGCCCTCCTTTCATGGAGATGGCTGAACACCTGTCTGCCTGTGTGAAGGGCTGAACAAATTCCTTGTTTTGCTTTGCTTGTGTGCACAGCTTTTTTTTACCTGTCAATCTGTCTTTAACTCCACCCATGTGTTTTCTGTCTTCACCTGAACAACAGGTGTTCCTTATTTATGAGAGCAAATCCATGTTGTCAGAGTACCACAGAATTGCAGAATAGTTGAGGCTTGAAGGGAGGATGGAACAATCTACCTTTGGGAGATCGTGTAGTCCAGTTCCCTGTACAAAGCCAGGTCACGTAGAGCAGGTTTCTCAGGGCCACATCCAGTCAAGTTCCAAATGTTTCCAAGGATGGAGACAACACCTCTGAGCAATTTGTGCCAGTATTTGACCACTCTCAATGTGAAAAAATTTTTTTCTATGTTTTGTTGGAATTCCCTGTGGTTTAGTTTGCATCCACTGCTTGAAACATTTAACCTCTTCTCATCACGTAATGAAGTTGTGATAAGTTGTAATCTTAGACATTATAATAAAAGATTTTATTTTGTTAAAATGCCTAAATTACTTTATGATTAAAAAAACATGGTCTCTTGTACAAGAAACTATCTTATAATTTTAGAACAATCACTGTATATGGCTTTTTAAATGCCTGGAAATACCATTTATACTTCTATTATTTCATTAACAGTAAAGAAACATTTTAAAATATAAAATTTATCATGATGGCAGAAGGGACTAAATTTCTATATATATCTATTGATTAAAGAAAATACTTGATTCTTGTTGAAACTGCAGGCTTGTACTGTCAAGAGCATTTATGAATGGGTTGTACATAGCAGCTGGCATGTATATGTCTACAAATGCTGTATGTGTTGCTCTTTTATTGACAGTGTAAGAATTACGCTTTTGCAGGCTGTTAATAACAAATGTTAAGGATCTATATCCTTTTAGCAGACTGCTAATGACCTCATCCTTTAAACAGTGTGTCTGACAAATGACATAATGCTGACTCTATCAATCAATAGCATTTTACTAGGAGATCTGCAAGCTACCTTCTTAAAAGCCATTGGAGAACAGCCTTTGCCCTTGCCGCAGTGTACACAGCATTTTTTTAAAAGGGTTTCACAAGATGGTAAAACATGATGGCTAATGCTGAACAAACACAACTTTTTGTCTGATATACGGCAGCAATCATATCAGAATAGTTCAAAATTTTAAGGTCATTAAAAAAGTTGTGCATGCTTACAACCTAATCACAGACTTGGACAGTATGTCACATGTTGGCTTTTCCTTTTCCACATAATTTGTTTTCTTTTAAAGACTAACATGTTCTTCAATATATTTGTCAAGTTCATACTTGATCAGAAAAGACTGATATTTTTTGTACTGCAATGAGTACGGAAACAGCAGAAAATAAGGGAAAGTTGAGCCATGAAAGCAGCTGGAATGAATCTTGGGTTCTGGTTCTCTGTGGTCACACTCTGTAATAACTGAAAATCAAGATGTAAAGTATGTTAACATTTTGAGGTTTTTTCTGTTTCTTCGTTGCCTTCCCCTAGTAAGACAGAATGACTTGAAGGATGTGAATTAGGGAAAATCTTGATTTATGACTTTTTTTACCCTCGCTCTCTGTAAGATTCCCACTTACACCCACTTGCATAAATGGAAAGTGATTGAGCAGGAGTGTGGAGAGGAATTATTCAGATTATTGTTGCTGAGAATTTGTGTGTGCTCTGTCATCCTCCATAACAGTCAGTGGGATCTTTCAGTCTTGATAGACTAATTCCATCATGACAAGCACTGTGAAAGTAGACCTTGTTCTTCTCTAAAGGCTGTCACCCTATTTATCAGCTATTTATTTTGCAAGTTCTCTGAGTCTGATCTGTGTGCAGAAAAGTTTATTAAGATTATTATCGCTGTCATCACTGTGTTGACAGCCATCACCCTTTCAGTACTTAAAGGGGGCTTGTAAAAAAGAGGGATAGTGACTTTTCACACTGACAGATAGTCTTAGGACAAAGACAGATAGTCTTAGGACAGTTTTAAACTAAGTAAGGAGAGATTTAGATTATATGCTAGGAAGAAATTACTCAGAGGTTACTGAGGCACTCAAACAGGTCACCCAGAGAATTTCAGTCATTGCAGTGGTAAGTATGGGAACCTCTGTAATTAATATCACTGTTATATTAAGACATCTATGCATATAGATATATAAGTATGATGCTTATGTACTGTACACATATAATGATAAATGCTGATAATGATGTGAATTATTTTGAGTGAAATGCATAGTAGGATTTTCTTTTATGATGCTTAAAGGAAAACTTAAAGCTAGGAATTAACCTTTCTGCCCAAATATTCTTTATTTAGGAGGATATGCAACTGTGAATAATGAACTAACATGAATATTAAGTTATAAATCATACAAATTAGGTTAAAAATGCACAGAATTTCATGGCATAAATGACAGATTAGAATAATTTCTTTTTGATTCAGCACAGGAAGGCACATTGGGAAATTCAGTGCAAGTAGAAAAAAAAACTATAGTTTTTTCAATCTTTAAAGGTACAATATAACATATTTTCTTTTGCACTGCTCAAATCCCAAAATTCTTCAACTCTTATACTACACCAATAAAATTGTTATTGAATATCTGACATTCCAATAAAAAGCCTTCTTAGTAGGAATAAAAATCAGACTATGCTATAAATAAATACATTTTATAAGATGCTATTATTATTACTTCTGTAGTTAATAATGCTACTAATATTCTGCATATCATAATTTATGTCACTTCTCAAAATACCATACATTTCAAAATAATGAAGTTCTATCTTCTTATGGATTAATGTAATGAATAATAGCTTACTTTGGTGAGGTAGCTAGTTAAAATGAGATGAATGAAGAGCAGTTTTAAATTTCATTTCAGGTGTCTCTTAAATGTTCTCAATTATCTTTATCTGGGAACTGGCAAGCCAGGGTTACCAGTCATTGCAAAAACTGTGGAGCAATTCTCAGGGAGGTGATTAACCTTAGAACAGTAGTAAAACATGTACAATTAATAGGTATTTCCTTCTTGAAACCAAGCCTTGTTTCTTATCACTATTCTTAAATCTTGTATTGTCTGTAATTAATTTCTAAGGCAGGCAGGTGTGATTTAAGGGCACCTCTATCTTGCTCCATTACCATGGTAATTGTGAGACTTGATCAATCAATGCTTGCAAAAACCACTGAGATACTTGTCTGAAAGGCAGTGTTGCTGTAAAAATTTGTGGTTTTCATTCCTATTCTCACATAATGCAGAGAGAAAAATAAAGAAATCCAGCAATGAAATAAAAAAGTGCTTATAATGTCACTACTGTAAAATTTTATAGTGTTTCGGTGGCTCAATTCCTTCTTATTTAATATTTTTTTTTCAAAATAATTGGAATTCAAGTGTACATTGACAAACTCTCATGAGTTTACTTAGCAGGATTTGTGTAGTTTTCATTAAAAGGATAATGACAAAAGTCATATGTTATCTTGAGTTTTGAATTTTACACATAAGAGAGTGCCACAAATCCCATTACTTAAGCAACATCTGCCCTTGGTCCCTTAATCAAAATCTCCCATATCATTCTCTTCCTGTAAATCTTCAAAGCAGAACAGCTTGTGACTGTTCTGGGGGAATACAGTATTTCCCTCAGGCAACCAGATAATTTGAGGCCCCTTCATAATCAATTAATTGCTAAACATCTTCTCTTCTGCTGTATGTATCTCTCCTGATTCAAGAAGCTACATCAGGGCTCTCAAGCAGTAAGAGTTCACCAAGAAGAAAAGACAGTAGAGAAGGAACACACAAAACAAAAAATCACAGGTGATGTAAATGCCATTTACTTGCCAAGTGATAAACCAAATAATTGTCCAGGGGAATTAGCTGAAGAACATCTAATCAAAATATTAGCTTGCAGCAGACAAGTACCAAAGGAAAGAGAGAGCTTATAGCACTCCATTAGCTGGCAGATGCATACTAATGGCAGCCAACAACAGAAGAGATAATCAAAAGTAAAGATAAATGGAAAATAAAAGAAAAATCCATCTTGTATCTATAATGCCTGCAAGAGAGTCAGGCAGTCTTTTACAGGGGATAGATGATGCTACATTTATGAATAAGAAATACTCTCACCATTTTTGATATTTTAGTTTCAGTAAATGACAACATTGAGCTCTGTGTAAGAATTTAAAAAAATCAATGTGAAAACATTTTCTCAAGTAGTTGTGCAGCCTAACAAGTATGGGTAGTAATAAAAATGAATGTGTGACTTTCAAATTTGATAACCATCAGATCAAAAACGTTACAGAGATCATTGTACATATACATATACATATAGATCATGACAATTAACACTGTATCCACACTGAACTTAAAATAGTTACACAGTATGTTGAAAAGACTCCTCCAAATCCTACTAGCACTGAGGAACTGACCAGTGTTATAGTTTTGGCACAGTTTCTAGTGCTGCAACGTAAATAAGCTTTGCTCTGACTATGCTTAAATGTGATAGTGCAATCCAACCATAATAAATTGCATAAAAACATTTACGTATGCATATGTAAGTACGAACTGTGTTATGGGTGATTTTTTTTTCCACTCTGGAGAATACAAGCTTTTCATGATGAGGGTGGTGAAACAGGTTGCACAAAGCTGTGGAATCTCCATTCTGAGAAGTATTTGAAACTTGACTGAATATGATCCCTGAGAAATTCATCTCACTTGGCTCAGTTTTTATCAGAAGATTGGACCAGATGACACACAAAGTTCCCTTCCAAATTAAGTCTAGGAAGCTTGAAGTATATGCAAGTTACTGAATATTTTCTTTATTTGACATCCACTTTGTTAATGCCAGTCTCTGACATGAATAAGGAAGGTACCTGCTACAAAACACTCAAGTAAATTCTTGCTTTCTAGCTCAGTTAGTTAAAGCATGGTGCTCATAACACCAAGGTCGTGGGTTGAATTCCCTTATGGGCCATTCACTTAAAACTTGGACTACATGATCCTTCTGGGTCCCTTCCAACTGAGAATATTCTGTGATTCTGTGACTATTTGCCATCATACCTTGTAACTATCCCGAGTCACTTAAACAGATGAACTGCTAAAATTGTGGACCATTCCACTGCAGAGAAGAACTTCATAAGAACATAAAAACTAAATGGTACGAAGATCTATCAGCTTTGTAATTTACAAATTTACCAGAGGTGAACAGAACTTTGAAAACAGGTTCATATTTGAGATTGGAGGGGAAAACCAGGATCACTGCATCTGGAAGAAATCATTAGATGTATGCCGACAGCAACTTAAATTCCTCTCCCACTGAAGTGATCACTGCTCTCATTAGCTTTTCTTGTTTTAGCGCTTACACTGTAGTTTCATTAATTTGTGTACTTGCTTATAATCTAAAATACTAATGCCAAAACTGTGAAATCTAAATTATGTCTTTTTTATTTCTACATGAAATTTTGGAGTAAGAATATTGTAGCCCTCTCCAAAATCAGAGTCAGAAATCTGTCTCACATGAGGTCTTCTAAATGAATACTGTTCTCAACTCATTGGCGGCACCTCTAGCCTACTTGTATCCTACCAGGGGTTTAGCCCTGTTATCCACTTCCATATAATCTAGTTTCAGTTTGGGAATTATGCCAGAGACCATTGATTCTGAGTACTACTTTTTGAAGTCACATTACCCTTTATGATGGAGTGCCAGGTTAAATCCCATTGGACCCTTTAGCTCTTGCCACCGAATTTCTGTTTTGACTCTGCTGCCTGCTAATTCCTCTAAAAGAATTCATTACTTATTTCTGAAAGAGTATGTGGATAAACATGCAAATGTGTGTATAGCTATTCCATTTTAAATGGTTTTATCTTGATCATTTATCTGTAATTGTTTGGGTTTCTACTCTCAATCTGAAGTGCTCTACATGCACTGTTTCTTATAAAAGTACCCCTCAATTAAGCTCTGCGTTCTCATATTCATCACTGTCTTAATTGTTTCTAGGCTTACTCTATCATCATAGAGCAGTGTGATCCAGAAGCTCAAATACTAATCTGTTCCTCTACTCTCAATTACAAACCACAGTTTAACAGTTTGAGCTGGCTCTAATTTCCAAAGACATTTTATAATCCCTGGTGTTCAAACTGAATGATGTGTAATACCATAGTGTTTTAGCTTCACTGCACATGTAAATTTTATTTATTTCTAATATAAAATGTGTAAAAAGTGTTGAAATAAGAAAGAATTATAAAAATGGATAGTTAAATATATGCTGGCCTATATTTATTACAGTGTAATAAACCAGATTGATATAATGTTAAAACATACACTGTACTATAGCTGCGAAATTCTGGAAATCCCTTAGTTATACCAAAATAAATTCTAAAAATATTTTTTCCAAGTAATCTTTGAGTGATAGAAAATTAAAAAATCAACCATTCAAAATTTTTATTGTACTTAAAATATTTGGTTTAACAAAATTCTTGCTATTTATTTCTGCATAATTCTGTGGATAATTAGAATTTTTTTCTGAAGGTAACTTGATTGAGTTATTCCATACCACTGGATGAGTTTCTTCATCCCAAAAGAAACAGAACTACTAAGCAGAAATCAAAGAATTAGAAGCCATTTTTATTCTAAAAATAGTACAGATATACACAGATATGCATGTAGGGCCTAAAAGTAAAATTCTCTGGTTGCTTTTTATTGTACCAAAAAGTTCTATTTCAGAGCAAATCTGAAATATCCTCACTATCACTTAGTTTAACTCATCTAGAACTAAATCATCAATGAAGTGATTTGTTATAATACAAAGTATGATGCTCCACAATGGAAAACACTATTTTCCTGAGAAAAAAAGAACAATTTCACAGCATCAAGCTCTCTAGAAAACAGCTGCACCTCAAGGTCTCTTTCTTCATGCCTTTTCCCTT
The DNA here is from genome assembly GCA_038380795.1 of Pyrocephalus nanus. Taxonomy (NCBI): domain Eukaryota; kingdom Metazoa; phylum Chordata; class Aves; order Passeriformes; family Tyrannidae; genus Pyrocephalus; species Pyrocephalus nanus. Next base: position 52,269,849 of record CM076264.1, on the reverse strand, counting down.
TTTTAGGGTACAGGGCTTTATCCAAAGCCCTGATGGGATTTCCTTGACAGATCTACAGCTCTGACTGGCACTCAAACTCAACGCTTTAGCTTCATTTCTCCTGAAAACCACGTAGGGTTTTAGTATATATATGAGAATGTGTATTTATTCTCCATAAATAATATTGAGAGGCCCTTGGAAATAAACTTTTTTTATTTCAGTTAATGTTCACTGGTTATGAATAATGGGAATCATAAGTGTGACTCAAATGAATATATAAGTTTAAAGAAGAAGAATATTCATAAACATTGGTTTTGGTTTTCAGCTCTATTGCAACTACTTATGTTTACAGGCAACTTTAGTGTACTGCTACTACAGATGGAGTACCTAGGCTTCAAAGGTATTGTGCAATAAAACTTTAGTATGATATATAGATTAAAAAGAGCAATTCAGTCTTTAATGTGTGAACTAAGTAATGTAACAATGAATCCATGGTGACCATTCAAAATGAATTTCAAGAAAAAGAACAGTTTATTTCCTTCATAAAAACCTGTGAAGCATTCAGATTGAATAACGTAAGCAGAATGTTGCAATATAAATCTTCTTAATTTACATCCAGGGCTTCATTATGCATATTTTATAGCACTCCACAGAACTTTAATTTACAGATTTTTGGAACTTTACCAACCCCAAAGAAGCGCTAAACATGCCTGTTGGAGCATTTAACCAAAGTAAGTCACAGGAGATTTCCTTAATGAGTGCAAAATTATCATTTATTTGCATTCTTAGTAGATTTAAAGCAGTAAGGCCTATTAACAAGATAATGGTAAATGCTATTTGAATGTTAGTCTTCAGCAAACTATTCACTAAAATGAATAACTCAATGTACAAATTTCATAGTATGTAACTAAATTGAGCCAGCATTTGCTCAGCTCATTTAGGTAGGTAATTTGACTCAAAATGGCCAGTTACTGAATAATGTGCAGCTGAACAGACTTAAGCAAATAAGTCTAATAAAAACTCTAGAATGGATCTCTAGTCTTTGTTGACCTTTACTGTTAATTTTCCTAAATATTTGGCAGTATGTACAGAATGAAATAACTTGCCATTACAACCTCTGTATGTAAGAACATTTTTCCTCCTGGAAATACTTGGTCTTCATTTCAACTCTAGAAGCTACAGTGATTTTCAAGGGCTTGGAATAAGGAAAATATTGATTTAAGAACACGAAAACTGGCATCTGTTGAAGGGACAACAGTTATTTCTATGACAACATTTAATACTAGCATATGTCTTAGAGAAATAAGCAACCTTTCTGAGCACATGGGCACTGGACTGACTCGTGTTTCTTATGCCACACATACCCCTGTAGGTCATCCTAATTAGGAACTGAAGAATAGACTCATTATAACAAAACAGAAGTTGTTTAGAAAACTGTTAAAATTAGAATCATAAAATCATAGAAGTTTGTGTTGGAAGGGACCTTAAATACCATCTTGTTCCAACCCCTGTTCTGTGGGCAGGAGCACCTTCCACTAGAACAAATTGCTCAAAGCCCCATTCAACTTGGCCTTAAACATTCCCAAAGATGGGGCATTCACAGCTTCTCTGGGCAAAGTGATCCAGTGCCTCAGCAGTAAAGAATTTCTTCCTAATATCCAATCTAAAATTACTGTTTTCAGTTTGAAGCCATTTCCCTTGTTGTTCCACTGAATACCCTCCTAAAAAGTCCCTCCCCAGCTTCCTTGGAGGACCCCCTTCAGGCAGCAAAAGGCCTTAATGAGGTCTCAACAGAGCCTTCTCTTTGCCCGGCTGAACAATTACACTCTATGTGGAATTATCCATATCTCTGAGCTCCACCAAAAAAACAGTTTATCAGAGCAAGTTTTGTTTCTCTTCCCAAAACACAAATTCTGTATTTACTCAATGCATTAATGTTTTTTTCCTTCTTAGAAGAGTAAGTTTTAAATTACACTGAAACTAGAAGGGAGACACAGAACATGTAGTGCTCAGGTCCCAGTGTGCTCCACAATATCAATGAAATTAAAATGCAGATAGTTTGGTTTGCATCTTAGTTGTTACTATATTTTTGTTACATTTTTGGGCTTTTTCATCAGACATTACTTTTTGCTGTACTGAAACAGTTGGCTCTCAGTCTCTGTAGACAGTGCGAATCCAGATGACAAGTTCAGGGAACCAGGGAAAATCAGGATTTGGTCCTCGTTTTTCTACATGGCTTCAAAGAAGGCAACAAAGACCCTCATTAACAGAGTCATCAGCTAATTTCGGAAACATTTCTTTGCCTTGATTTATCCCATTTCACTATAGCTTGGATCTGAGGTGGCACAAGTTAAATTTGGACTCCAATATTTTTGTATTTTTGTACAGCTTGATTATAAGACAACACAACTCCTTTTCTATTTACACAAGAAAGATATCTTTAAATGAAGACAGGGAATTGTAGACATCTGTGTCCCACTCTTAAATGCAGCTGCTGGGACAAGGCCTATACCGGGATATCAGATTGCAAAAGGTCCCACAAATTTTTCTGGCTGTTCAGTGTATACCAAGGCACTGCACCAAACACTCAGGCCTCATGTCAATAATGAAACTTCTAAATAATGAAACTTCAATAATGAAAATTCCAAAGCATTATTTTTGAAAATTATATAAGTCTACATCCATTATATATCCAAATGTAAATACCTAAAACTCACCAAAGGTGACTCAAGATTTTCATGCTGATTTAAGGATATTTGTCATGTGGCATGTTTTAACTTAGTTTAAAAATAACCAATTTTAACAGTGTAAGTGAACTTGCATGCAATGATCTTTGGAGCTTTTCATTCTGCTGGACCATGCTATGAAGCTCTGTCATGTAGAGGTTAGAATTTGCATAAACATATAGTTAGCTTTTTTAAAAAAGAAAAAAAAACCCCGAGGATTAACAGCTAGATCAGCTGCATTAGATACTGAACATTGGCAATTTATTTTTAAACTATTGCTATCTGTAAACAGCAGGGAATTTATGAAATATTTATACAGTGTATAATGAACGACCTCTAAAACTCCTGATTATCATTTTGTTGCTCAATAACCCTATTAACGTCTTCAAAGACAAATGCTGAAACATGATCACATGCTTAGAGCTTTAGGATACATTTAGTTACACGGATTGCATACTAATATGAATGTTAAGTTGATGCAGAGAGTATAAATGTTGGTAAAATGCACCTAACTTCCACTAGTATGAACTGGACCCGATATATACAATTTAAAAGCAAGCAAGGACATGGAATTAAGAAAACATGTAAATCCAAAAATGTACCCCTAAAAAAAGACCAGAAAAATATGTGCAATTGCTTTTTCATGTCTGTAATTATAATGGCTATGAAAAATATCTTAAAAATGTGACCAAGATAAATGAGAAAAAAGATGAAGACACTCCGCAAAGCATAAATTAATTTCAGCAGTGTGTTAACTCCAAGCTGATATACACATGTATAAGTTTTTCATCTTAAAAAATTTGTAAACATGACAAATTCTTAACTAACAAGATTTATTCTGAGATACAAATTCTGTTTTTCTTTTATTTTTCAATATTTAGCCCAAAAAATCTTTGTATGTAGTCTATATAATCTTATACCTAACTCAGAAGGTCAGAAAACAAAAATATGTCTAGGAAGATAGGTAGAAACAGGAGGAATTATTTTAAAGAATAGAATACTTAGAGAATAACCAGCAACATTAATGGGGAAAGTCATTCTCATGACATCTTTTATGTATACATGTGTGTGACTGCATATGCATGCATATGTATTGCCTGTCTACTTCATAACATTTCTAGTGCTTTTTCATCTATGACTGTAATAAGCCAACAAACATTTCCACCCTGTATCAGTGCATAGGACATTTTTCAGCTTCATATGAAATTCACAATGTTAGCTCAGTGTTTTATGCTCCTCTCCAAAACAATTACTGATTTTCCTTTTTCCTAGATATACTTTTGGAAAATAAGGCATTCCAATACAATCAAGGGTTTAGATAACAAGCACCTTTGTATAAGGTGCTCATTTCTTTTGTAACTTGTACCTTTGGGCTTATCTTATGTTGTCAGAGGCAGCAGCAGGCAGTAAGTTCTATTCACCATTAAAAATAAGAATGCTGCTGTTTTCTTTTAATCTGACATTTTATTACCGTGAAAAAATGTGTCAATATATGACTCCCAGGCCCAGAATAGTTATAAAATAAATCCATGCTATCAATAACTCTTGCACTATTGCTGCTACAGACAGATTCAAACACGTACATTGGTAGGTCCCTGAATCAGCATTAATAAATACTGCTGCTTACCAAACTTGGTTTCCAGACAGATAAGGTTTTAATTACCCAACACCAATCACATACTGTAACAATGTTACCGTACTTAAGAGATTTACTAATATTACTGAATAGAATGTAGTGTGAGAACCCCAGGAATACTGACAGTTGCTTAGACTGTTGAAGACTATTTTTAGTCAAATGAAAGAGTTTGTCATTACCTTCAGAAGGCTCCATCTAACTAGTGTGTTTATTGACACAGTGGCTGATATATCCTTCAGGTGAAATCAGCCCTATTCAGAATGAAAACAGAAAAACATAAATTATTGTCTTCTTTTTAAAAAAACAATTAAGTGGAAAGGAGTAGGGTATCATCCTTTAAATAGGGATGCATTGCTTAACAAAGAATTTCTTGGACTCATTGTTTTGCTGAAGAACTGCAAGTCTAAACCACTTTAGATTTTCTTTTCATTTTGAAAATCATAGTTTAATGTAAAATTATCTTCTAAGGAATGTTACATTTTTTGAATTCTCAGTTTTAAGATAATAGTGATGGCATGCTGAAGTGTGTCTTTCTGATTCTACCTATAGCTGCAACTTAGCATACCTAAGAGCATGTGTCTCTCCTACACAAACTTTTATATAAATACGGAGAGATTCAAGAAATTTCTGGGAAGACAATGGATCTAATGCTTCCAGAAGGCAATATGGACCTAATCAGTGAAATAATCTTTTTACTCCAGAGTATTTTATTTACATTAATATACAAAAGTAAATATAAGAATAGCTACGTACAAAATGTTCCTATGCATAAATGTAATAAATGATATAGACAGATACCTCCTTTTTCATTAGGATAAAGTAACTTTACCTGTTTGAATTGTCATAAAATAAAAACTGGCCATAGAAATAATATTTTGAGCATCTTCTGTTGTTCATAAATAACACACTCTTCTCTGTGATAACTGTGAAAAACAGTATCTGCCATTATCTATTCAGCAGAGTTTTACTGGTCTGTTCAACACATCTATGCCTTCAGGGTTATAATCAGACTTTTTTTCTGACTGTTCTTCTTTTTACTACCCAAGGGACTTGATGGCAAATTAGAATTCTAATTTCTTTTTTTTTTCCTTGGAATTCTTTTTGTACTGTCTGTTTGGGACAATATTTAGGCAAAGAATATGAGTTAAATAAACATACGTACTTTGCCAGGTTGTTAACACATAGCACCACAGTCTTCTGCATCTTACTGTAGATCTTATTAGTTGGTATTGAGTGCAGCATTCATCTCTCTGCAGAGTTTTCACACTGGTTGCTTTACAGTACACAATATATATGAAGCAGTCTATACCTATAAACAAAAATATCAACAGAAGGGAAAGACATAGGTAAAAAAGGTGTGATACAAAACTGAAACAGACAGAAGGTCCATCACCAGTGGAAGACAATGCTTAACTGCATCAATTATTTTTGTGCCTCAACATTCATTCCCCCAAAGGTTATTTAGTTATACGTAGGATGGGAAAAAAAAAAAAAAAAAAAAAAAAAGAGGAGAGAAAAATGGATCAGGATATTATATTAAAAGTGTACTAAAAGATTCTTGGTTTAGTAGCTTTACCCTGAAGTTGTCGGGGAACAGGATGCATAATATTCTTGTAAAGGTGTCAATAGTCTGCGAGAATCAGACACTGACAGATCAGTTGGGTGAGTTACTCTATGAATTCAAGACTCAAGACCAGACCTGAGAATCCTTTACTTTGCCACATGTTCAGATATGACATTTTCATTATCAGTTGAAAAATTAGTGTATGCACCTCCTCAGATTTTATAGATATTTTGATAAGAGACAAATACTTGCTGCCTTTTAGCCATTTTCTGTGATAATTATAGAAGTCTACAGTATCATGGACTATGTGAGCAGGGTTTTCTCCTCTCTATGGCACACAAAGTTTTCTTACAGAGTCACAGCAATAAGGAAGTAAAATGAAAAATTCCAAGAGCAGTAAATATATTAAACCTATCATTTCTGCATTTTAAAATAGTATTTAAAAATTCTATACTGAGGGCTAAATAAAATTTCTTGAAGATATAATTTCTCAACATTTAACTCTTAAGGTGAACTTGGAAGAACAGTAGCGGCAAATATGAGAATTAGTATGTGTAACAATAATGAATTTAAACTTTCTTGCCATTGACAAAAAATTCTTACAGTACTCGAGGTTTTACATTTCAGATGTCTACTTGAAGAGATGCACCCAGACCTCCGACTACAGTGATCATGAAACTAAAATTACAAGCAGCAAGTTTTAAGGACTCTCATACTACATAATTGTAGGCTAATTTACCATCTAATTAGCCATCTTGGGTGGGGATGCAAAACTTTGTATGGTCACAGGCTTCTGTGGCAAACCATATTAGCTTACTCTTGTCCCATGTAAACACAGCAGGTTTTTTTCTGGACCAGAAATTGGTTTAGTGCTCTAGTTCTACCCCTGCTTTACTGGAAATACTAGTATTGTGTTTGACAATTTAGAAGCGTAGGATCTCTTAGATTATCTTTTCTACCATGTAATTGCATTCATTTTTACAATGGTGAGAGGGAAGAATTAGTCCTGTTATCTGTGGGAAATTTTATAAACATTGCTGAAATAATTAAAAACTCAAACAAAACAAAACAAAAAACCAAAACCAAAACCAAACAAAAACAAACAAACCCCCAAAAACATCAGGATTGGTTTTAATCAATATGTTGTGGACAAAAAATATTGTTTAAAGTTACATTCAGTTTTATTTCTTGTTAATATGGTACTAGTAAAATGCAACACAACTACATAATTTTCTTTCACTGTCACTCTTTTTAGTGTTTTCGTAGGTAAATGTGTTTTATTCCAGTTGAGTTTTGTGGTCTGATAAAAGCTCCAAAACCTTAGTTCTAATAAAGGTGAAATACTTTGCCCATTTTCTATATTATCTACATATTTCCATTTTCTATACTTTGAAAAGGTTCTAATTTTGAAGCAATACTCCTGCTGCTTTTTCTTGACAGACATAAAAAATTAACTTCCATGTAGTAGGACCTTATTTGTTAGAATAATACAAAGTTCCTATTCAGGTTCTTTCAGATAAAATTTTTGGAAAAAAGAAAAGGAATAAAATATTTCTTATTTCTGAAGTTGCTGACATTAAGATAGAAAATTGCCACTCATGCACTCTACTGCTATGACAATAATATATTTTCTAATTTTTCCTAGTGTGTTTTAGTATATAATCTTGCGGGTGATCATAGGGAAGTATTAGGATAAGAACTTAAGAATCTTTGACTATTCAGAGGATGCAGACTGCTTTTTTCAGTGTTTCTATTTATTAAAAGAATGCTCATTCAGCTTTCCACATCTGACTACATTCCTATCTTACCATTAAAAATATCATTAACTTAAATATTTTCAAAGATACTAATATTGCAAGATGCATATATTATAACTGATAACCTGAATTGCTCTTCTTCAAATCCCTCATTGCAATACCCTGAGGCACTCAAGGCTACTAGATCTCTTAAAAAATAACAGGGGTACTTTCACGCAGCACTGTCAACAGCTACATTTTGGATAATGCTGCTATATGAGATTGTGGAGACAGAGAATATCAGCAAGTTCAGAAAGAAAAAAAATTCTGCACAAAAGTCCATAAATGTATACTAAAAGGACAATCTATTAATAGGCAAATGGACCACAGAAAGTGTCTAGGCTCCTATGCTCATCTGAGAGAGTATGCCTTCTAGGCACTGTTTGAGTCAGAATAATGAGCTAGATGGATCACCAGTATGACCTTGTAGGGTATTTTATACTGTTTTATATTCTTATGAACAACAACTTCTCATCTCTCACTAGTGTAAAGAATTTTCCCTCTGCATCTGTATATATTACAATTTCCATGTTTCCTGTGTAGGCAGGATTTTTTTTGTTTCATTCCAAATACTGTTGAATTCACTCTCAGAAGCAGCCCTGATCTATGATGACTCAGGGAACCTGCTTTTGTTGTAGGTGACATTAAACAAGGCATTCCCACAGCTTTACATTACTTGATCCAGTGAAGTTTGCAGTGCTAAAGGCAATTTTCCAAGATTGTATAGCCTGCAAAAGAGGTCACCACAGAGTTCAGAAGCTGAGTTTGTCTGCACTGTGCCATGAATAACTAACTTCCTACTTTTTTGCATATATGAGGGCAAAAGTAAAAACAAGGGAGGAGAGACCTAAAGATTTTTGCCAGAACATGGGGAATGATGTTTAAACTGGATCAAAGCATTACAAAATAATTCAGATTAAAAGGGACCTCAGAAGGTCTCTAGCCCAGCCTCCTGCTCAAAGTAGGGACAGCCATGATATCAGACCAGATTTCTCAGGGCTTGATGGAGTCCAGTCTTTAAAATCTCCAAGAATACAGACTGTATACAATGTCTAGATCCCTCTGAATAACACCCTTGCCCTCAAGTATGTCAACAGCTCATCCTTACAACACACACTCACAACATACACACACACACACACACACACACACACACTTCGATGTAATCTGCAAACTTGATGATAGCACACACCATTCACCTTCTCCAGGTCACTGATGAAGATGGTAAACAGGACAAGACCCAGGATAGCCCCTATAGTAATAAATTTTTTTCATGCCTCCCGGTAGATTATGACCTATTAGCCACTACCCTCTGAGGAGGATCATCCAAACAAATTTTAATGTAGTTGTGTACCCACTGATAACATAATGTTGTAGCTTTGATAAAAAATACCATGAGATTTGCTGTTGAAAGCCTTGTTAGAGTTGATATAAATGATATCCACTACTCTCCTGTCATCCACAAATCCATACTTCATTACAGAAAGCAATCGTGCTGATCAGGCGTGATTTGCCCTTGGTAAATCCATGCTGACTGTTTCAAATCATTTTATTCTCCTTCATGTGCCAAGAAATGTGTTCCAGGAGGACTCACTCCATGATTTTCCCAGCTGTGTCAGCTAAAACAGGACATCTGGTCATTTCAACCTGATTCCAGTTTCAAATTAAACTCATAGTACAGGCCATAATCGAGTGAAGCCAAACACTCACCTTCAGACAAGAGTATCTGTCCCACTGATGAAAACAGGATGATTTCACAAAGCTGGAGTGTGGATACACTAACATACAGATGATAATAAAATTATCTTTTATAACGAATAGTTACTCTTTGTAAGCAATTTCTGGGAAGTGACTTTGTAAGCAAGTAACTGGGAAAGGAGCATGAACTCTGGGGAGAAGGTATAATTTATCAAGAGGAGAGTATTGCATTTCAAAGTTTATTGTGGAAAATGCCATAGGTGTCTCTTTTAGATCTATGCATTTTTTAAGCTTCATTACTCTCTATCTATAATCACTTGCTGAAAGTGTGCAGTCGTCATAGATGTTATATAATTTTCACTTCTTTGTCAAATTAGACAGACAAATATACACATTTTCAGGGTGAAACTGGGGGTAGTGCCAGTCCTGAGCACTGGGCACTTCCCCGGGGACAGGCCAAAGCTGTACCAGAACACCAGCCCACAGCTGGGGGTAAGTTGAGGGGAACCAGGCTCAACACAGCCCTGGAGACAGCTGAGCAAGGCTGCTATGCATGGAGCCAGGCTGAGGCCAGGACAGGACATCAACCCCTTCAGGTCTGGGCTTACATCAGGAACCGTGTCTGTGCAGCAGGACTGTAGCTTCACCAAGGACCAAGTGCCAGTGCCTTGGCTGAAAGCAGCCCCCATGGCCTCCCCACAGGGCTCCTGGGAACCTCTCCCCATAGCCACCAGTGGTATGGGGCTGCTGAAGGCCACACTGGTCCCCAGCCCCACAGGACAACTTCCACGGGGATGTGCTCAGTGTTCTTACGTGTTGAAACCACAGTGACAAAGTTTGCTTCACTCTCACAAAATCTAGTGATTTTTGTATGGAAGGGGAACTGTTTTTGTCCTCTTGGCTGCTACTTATCACAGAACCACAGAAACATTAGGGTTGGAAAGGACTTCAGGAGATCATCTAGTCCAACTCTCCTAGCAAGGCAAGGTCACCTAGAGCAGGTCACACGCAAACATATCCAGGTCACTTGTGAAAGTCTCCACAGGGGGAGGTTCCACAACCTCCCTGGGCAGTCTGTTACAGTGTTCTGCTGCCCTCTGTGTAATGAAGAGTCTTCAGCAAAAAAGAAGTGTCTTCACTATTCTTCATCATCGGTCTCAAGCACCCCTGCTTGAATTCCACAAACACATTAAAAACTTATATATACTTATATGTGTATATGTTACACATTACACAACCTGAAGACAGAATTTCAAGTGGGGTTTTATGCCTTCAAAATCAAGTATCACAACAGTATCATACAATCAGTCATGTTCTGTTTGTAATGTTTGGAAAATTGCCTAAAGAAACTCTAGCAGTTTCTAGTATTTTATCATTCCCCATTCTCATTCTTCTGCTATGATGGTCATAGGAAGGGAAGATGAGGTTGGAGTAATTTATCCAGAAAGATTTTTGAAAGTTCGTCTGTGTTACAGTTCACTATTTCCTGCCTTCAAGACCGAAGCAAATTGTTTAGCCTATTATGAAAGACCTTTCTGTTCTCACTCCTGCATTAGTGCAGTTACTAAATCATTGGCAAGACATGAGTACAGTGACAACCAGTCTCCTCTGTGGTTCCTTTGGAACAGAAGGATAATGAGCTGACAGTTCAGGTTTATAGCTTTTATCCATGATTATCACACTCATTTCTATCTTTGAAGAGCTTTAATTTATTTCAAGCAAATTTCCACTTTATTTTTCTATTTTCAACTAATTAAAATGCACATAAAGAAGCCTTTAATAAAAGCCTACTGAAGCATTCAGATGCACTGATGTTAAGAGAAATTAATAGTTGATATGCATTTGCGTTTCTTTGCACCACTCTGGGATTTTTGGTAGCAAGGTACTGGTTTATCAGTCTACATAGTAACATGCACAATATGCAGACTGGTAAGTTTTTCATGGATGAGTCAGGCACAGAGGAAAGGCTTGAGGAAGGAAAAGGGAAGGGAAGTTTTAACAACAAAGATATATGAAATGGTAAATTTATAATGGGCTTTTCTATCACTCTGCAGTTTGTAACATAAATGGTATCAAATCAGAATCTCCTAAGAGTGGACCCTCTAAGATATAGACTGCATATCTCAGAGTGCAAAGGTTTCCCCTAGTTCTTGCCTAGGATTTTGAAAGAGAGGCTTTTTGAAGCAACTTTATTAACGCTGCTTTTCTCCTGCATTATTTGTGAAGATTAAAAATACAGCTAGATTCAACTTTTGAGCCAAATTTCATATTAACATAGAATGCTTTTATGAATGATCACTGCTCTGAAAGGCAGATCTGATTTGACTTATGTTTGAAATTGATATAACTACTAATCTTTACTAATTCCTTAACAAGTCATCCTGATTACTTCTTCTAGTATCTAAAATCAGTAATGTAGTTTGTAGCCAGTATGAAACTTGTGTGAGGTAAGTGATGCATCGAAAGAGAAGTTAGATTGCAATATTGCAAAGAGCTAGGATTACTTAGGATAGCAGTAAACCTAACCCAACCTAGAAAAATTGCTACACTGAAGACACCATCCCACATATTAGTCTTTCTTGTTTATCATATGTCACACAGGCACACCAAAATACTTACCTGCTCTATATTTTAAAATTTCATCTGAAGAATTTGAAGGGTATTTAAATGAGGAAGATAATGAATATCTGTTGATTTCTTTTTATTACAACCCACAAATGAAGTCAATAACTATGATTGTCTATCCATCTATGTTAATAACTGACATACATAAAAGGAGACAGTGGAGTACAATGTTCTCATTGGCTCATCATGGATAAGAAGGGCCATACTTTACTAAAATGGAAAGTATATAATTTTTGTGCTCAGAAGGACTTCTAGGGGACCAATAAAGGACTTGCTCTGATTTGAACCAAAATGATTATGTCACCATAATTTGTTCTCAGAATTACAATCAAATAGCCTTGTTGCTGTTGATTACACATGCACTATCCTGTGGTGCTTTTTTTCATATAGTTATAACTGAAAAAAATTTGTCCCATTAGAGAAAATCTACGTATTTCAAACTTCAATAAGCTTTTAATCTTTAAACCTTACTTGTTTAACAATTAAGAAGGGCTTTAATGATCTGGTCTAAACATCATGCTCATTGAGAACAGTAATATTCTGGGTGCTAAAGCAGTTATGTTTCTCTGAAAGGCAAAAACAAATTGTCATATTTTTCTCCTTTAAAATATGAATGTAAACCTGAAGAGGACAAGCTCTAACTCTGGAGTTTTTTACTTCTACTGATCATTCAGGAAATGATGACCAAAGTGAGACTTTAATTTCATCTTCTTAGCAATTGTCTTTTCCCTGTATCAAATATGTTCTTATCAAATACGAATACATTTCAGGCAAGTTTTTACATAGTGTTATGTGAAATAATATGGTATGATTTTCACTGGAAACGGAAAGTGATACTCAACATTTCCTCAGTGAAGAGTTCTCATAATCACAGCTTAATTTAGAAGAATTTATTTGTAGAGCTGAGGACAAAAATGAATAAAGGTTTCCTACCTGGTGATAAAAAATTAATCTTTTTTAAAAGTGTTCACATGTCATTAGGTTCCTTCCACAGTGCTGTGACAGAGTTTGGTGAATCTCAGTATGGATTAAAGAACTACAGAGGTTTTGGTGAGATACCTTTAATCAGTTCTCCTAAAATTACAGTAACTATATCTACCATAAAAGGATAGAGTTGATTTCAGAACAGTTCTTAGAGACCATGGTCTAAGTAATAGTCTGAAATCTCAAATTTGGCAGTGAATTGGAAAAAGCTGAGATAACCACATGTAGCAAGTTATGTTTCTTCTCTGTATGCATAGCCAGACAAGGAGATGAGGATAACTGAAATGGTATGTTTGATGTCTCAGTAACTTTAGAGATATTTTAATAATACAATCCCTTTCATCCAAAGGAATAACTTTAATTCACTTCAAAGCACTTCATAAACACTGCAAAATAAGGAGAGATCTAGGACTTGAAAATGTAATGGATTAGATAAAAAGAATAATTAAAGTGAAGTTGTTGTTAGTGACTTAAAAAATCTTCATGAGTATTAGCCACGGATTTCAAATATGACTAATGAATTTGGATATCTCTATGCTGTATGGCTAACATTAAACATGTTAATGAATTTGATTTTTAGAGGAAATACAATCAATGTTTTGGAAAATTGTCCTTTTTTCTGACACCTAAACTGAAATATTTAGTCACTTTTTGGAAAAAAAAGAAGTCAGTTAATTGGACTTCCTATATGTCACTTTCAGCTGTATTTCATTAATGAAAGGACATAAATCTATCTTCACTTACAGTAATTTGACAGAGGTTTACCTTAGTTCTTCATATTTTAGTTCTTCATGGAAACTTTTTATATGTGTAAAAATTTGAAAACCTTTAAAAACTTCATACATGGGTATGTTCACATAAATGAATAACACTTCTACTTATGTTTATAATTTAAATATATGTTATTTTATCAGTACATATTGAAGTTTTTATTAATTATTTCCATTAAAAACAATGATTCTCTGTATATCTGCTTATTTGCAAGGCTTATGAGAAATGGCTGAGGGAGCTGGAGTTCCTTAGCCCTGAGAAAAGGAGGCTCAGAGGGACCTTATCACTCTCTGTATATACTGCACTGTCACTTAATCAGTGAAAGCATGAGTATATTTTTTGTCTACAGCTACCTGTAAAGGTAGCTTGGAGGAGATGGCAAGGAGATGGCAACAAGGGTGGGGATCCATCTCTTTTCCCAAGTAGCCAGCAATAGAACAAGAGGAAATGCCTTCAAATTACACCAGGGGAAGTTTAGACTGGACAACAGGAAAAAATTCTTCAGCAAAAGGGTTCTGAGGCATTGGAACAGGCTGTACATGAGTGGAAGTGCAGGAAGTGCATGAGTCACCATCCCTGGAGGTATTTAAAGACATGCAGTTCTGGTACTTAGGAACATGTTTTGGTGGTAAGCTTAGTAATGCTGAGTGGTTGGACTTAAAAGATCTTTTCCAACCTAGGCCATTCTATGATAACTCATGTTTTCAATTGTAACAATATTTTTATTGTAGCACCCAACTATCAGAAAGCAATGAGGATACTTTGAAAATAAATATCATAATAAGTGCTTTAAAAAGGATACAGATCAGGACAACAAAATGCTGCAGCTATTTTTATCATTTAGATGAAAGAAAGAGATTATTGTAAAACCAAAATGGTTGCTGTATTTACTATGTGGAGATATCTGAAGTTGCATAGCATGACTTGTATTAAGAAAGAAATTGAAGATAATTATCTAAATTCAATCTTTTTTAGAATGTACATTCCAAAAGTGCTAGAGGTTAAGCAGTTTAATCAATTTTATCTATTTATATTCTATTGAATACAGTACTAAGGCTTCCAAAATTAGTTATACAAAATAAAACCTAAATAAAAGTGATGTTTACACCAGCCATTTGCAACTGCAGCAACTGATGAATGCTGCCACTCATTTTGTTAAGTCTGCCCAACTCTGCCTATTGTGAGGTCTCATTTCACCTAAATCAGACTTTAATGATTTGGATTCAAGTATTTTATGATGATGTATTTGTCATTCTGCTATCATTTATTAGTTTATTTATCTTAGCAAAAGCATATTTCTGAGAGCAGAATGAATAGAAATGTGTCTCTGTCTAGAATGACAAATTTTGCTTCTCTTTGAACTGAAAGTCTTTAATAAGTGAACTCCTGCATTTCGGTGCTCAACCACCTTAAGCTGATAAATGCACAAAAGACAACAGCGCTGCATTTTAAGGCAATTTTTAAACCATATACTTATATATACATATACTAGATATGAATTATTTGTAGGATCCTCTCCACTGTTTGTTTCTCTAGTTGGAAGTACACAGCACCTGAAGCGGGAAATTACAAGAAAAGACATGCTATTCACAAAGAAAAAGGAATTGAATGTTGTCCTGAAAAATGTGCGTGACAAAAATGGCACTGTTTTTTCATAGTGCTTTTAGGAAATATATAGTAAATCACACATACACATTTTTTCACAATTCATCACTAGCTTGATACTCCTCTATCCTTGAACTGGTCAACTAAGGGGCCAGCACTTCTGCAAATCATAGCAGAGTAAAACAAATACCTGTGAGCTAAATCATTAACTTATCCTAAAAAGTACAGAGATACCAATGTCGGAGGTGGGAGGTGGGCCAGCTGAAGCCTATAGAGAATGGAGAAGGATGCATAAGGGCTGCCAAGGAGCCTCAGAGGAAGAAATATATCTAGGAGTGCTTTGACAGCTGCAAATGCAGGATGAGCCTGAGATCCATCGATAAGAAGCAGCCTTACAGACCCCTGCAGATTCCCCTGACTGTGCCCCTCACCACTCCTCCCTTGCTCTCCCCTTCCCCATATATGGCCAGACATATTCCCTGCGGCCAATCCGTCCAAATTCCCTTATCACTGACCCTTGGGATTCAATGTTCCAAGCAGAAACTCACCTTTATTCCTGAACCTTCTGTATCCCCACGTATATAAACTGACATCTTGTTTTAATAAACGCCATTTTGGGGTCATTCTGTATGTGACCATCTCCTATCCAAGATGTGCCTCAAGGGTCTATCTCGGGGGATCAAACCCCTCCCGCGTTATACCAAAGAGGACTTTGAAAACTAGTGGATACTACTTCCCTATACCTCTGTGTGTCCCCGACCCTTATCTGTAAAAATAGCTTTAAGATAAAAGCATATTGTGAAAATAAATGAATGTTCTTGAAGCACTCCCATACTACAGATGCAAGCACACAAAAAAATATCTCATAAACCAATTATTTCTCAGTGGAATTTGAATTGCCTGTAATTTTGGCATACATTCAATAGTGAGAAAAAATAAAATACTGTTTAGTTGCTTTCAAAAAAACGTGTATTATAAGGCAAGGTGTTGTGCAATAAAGAGTAAGTTATTGTGTGGTTAAGGACTGTTCACACAAGAGGACTAAATGAAGATTAAAATCCTAATTTCATCATAACACTGTGGACTATCTGACCAATTCAGAAAATTGAAAGTACAAAGGAGGCTGTGTTAGTGATAACCTTGTAACACAACCTTTTGTACACAGTTGCACATTAGACCACAGTGACTAAGCACTGTACTATTCTTGACAAACATAATGAACTTCCTACTTTGCATACTTCTCGTCAAATGACCTGCAAACCTAAATAGCTATATGCACATCGATGGTTCTGGAGGTAACAGTACACTGTGCATAGTCTCTTTCCTGATGTACATGTTAAGTAAAAAAATATAAAAAAAAAAATTAAAATATCTCTTAAATGTACAGAAAAGGCTTGTGGTGGATTTAAGAGCACTGAGAAGGTACGTAACCCTAATGTTATATTCTTAGAAGACTGCACTGGACCATGTGTTAGCTGTTAAGCAGATAGATGTCCATAAAACTGAACCTGAAATCTGGTAACTGCTATAAGGTTTCCCTTATTAAAATTAGAGTATGTTTACAAAAAGGATAAGATAAATATCTTTTCACACTGTCCTGGACTATTGCAGAAATTCGTGGCAGTTTCAATTTTCTGGTTAGTCACTTTCCCTGGGCTTTTAATGGATTCCCTTATCAAAGCTGAAAGTATTTGCACGTCTTGCAGAATTCTTCAACACCAAATTTATCCCAGAGGTATTTCTGAATTAATTTTAATAGATTTTTTTTGTGCTGGAGAAATCATTCTACATTTCAGCACTCACCATCATATGACAATGCTGCATACAGACATTTTTAATATTCTCTCCAGGTATACCCCTGTGGCTACTGTTAAGACTCCTTGCTCTACAACTGTTCCTGCTGGGGGAAAGGTGTTGCTATAGCTGCCGGCTAATAGCAGCTGCCACGGCTGATTTGATGCCGTTTAGTCCATATCTGGGCAGAGTCAAGAAAAAAACTGTGTCTTTGTATCTTTAGAGGTAATTACTTTTGCTTATCAATACCAAAATATTTAAACCTTTTTGCCTGATGGAGTAGAAACATGAAAATTCACCGCTCAAAATCAGATTCTCACAAATAAATATTATGTTATTGGTTACATACCAATAACAAGTCAGACACACTAAAGGAAAAGCACAAAAGTATACAAAATTTCAAAATACCAAATTAACTTCTAAAATATGAGTGAAATGAAATTATGAGTACTTTGAAATGCAGTCCTTAAAGCTAGAAGAGGGGAAAGGTCAAGCTAGTGCACTTCACCTTCAGTATAGTGAACTTTTTCTTATTCAGCTTATTAATTCTGAAATTTGTAATAATTTGACTGATTAAACAGGATAAGATTCTCCAGCAGTAAGCCATGTCACAATCAAGGCCTAAACCTTGCATGTCATATTGTGATATGTATTTTCTTTTGCTCTTAATCATTGCCTAAGCTCCACCTCTTGTGCTGAAACTCAGAAATAGTACTATACACTATCTTTTTGTGTCAGGACTATATAGTAGTGTCCAGAGAAACTATGAATGCCTTACCCCTGGAAGTATTCAAGGCCAACTTGGATGGGGCCCTGAGCAACCTGGTCTAGTGAAAAGTGTCCTTGATATGTTGGGGTAAGGATCCCTTTAAATCCAAACCATTTGATGATTCTATGAATAAATCAATACAAATTACAAATATTTTCAGTGTCTGACTGTTGTACAGACTGCTCTTAAGTCCTTCCTTTACAATTTTTGTTTTTTCAGGCATAGCTATGTTTTCTGCACTTTCACCCTTCTCTTTCCTTCTGTTAAGAAAGCTCTTCTTCTTCAGGATAAGTAGTATCAGCTATCATGAACTTTAGTCAAGAAGTATTTCAGTTTACTGGGAGGCAAGATCACTAAGGTCAACTCTGTGCTACCACCTGGGGTTCAGCTCAGAAAGTTCACTTCACCCTCAGAGTGATGTCCCTTTTCTTCAGTGTGGGGATATTTCAGGCAGTTTGTGTTTTTTTATTTTCTATGTATCTTGCTTCTTTGTGGTTTTACACTACTATGATTTATCAATGTACCTGATTTATGTTTAGATTGAAACTATATCTTTTTTAGGCATAAAATCCTGAAAAGTTATAAAACTGTGACTCAGACCACCTGCAGTTTGCTAGGAAGGCTCACTGCCCCTAGCATCATGGTTGATAGCATTAGTGATCTATGACAACAGAGAAAAGTAATTTTTGTACATAATCCTATATCATTTTGTGTTCATATTTAATTTGCATTAAGCAACTTCAAAAGTGAAAACATGCCAGCTTATCCACTGAATGAATCATTCTAGGCCAAGTAAAGATTAAAATTAATTTGATATTGAAGATTTAATAAAAATTAATTCCTTCCCTGCCTTTCATATAATACAGGATATGGATAGCCAGAATTCCATCAGCACTTCTATTTAATAACACTGACCATTTAGTATATTAAAGTAATTGTGCTTCTCTGCCAAAGTTAGTTTAAATACAATTTTTACATGGAAGAAATTTCAGTTACAATTAAGATATCTTAATTAGGATATGGACTATGGTGCAATGATCTCTATTATTTCTGTACAGACACAGCAATATTTTTTAACTCTGTAAGCTGTCTATTAGTCATGATGCAGCAATCCATTTCCTAGTGTTAATCCTAGCTCAGCAGTCAGTCAGTTCCAAAATCTTTGAAACATGCTTCAGTTACCACTCCAGTTCCAGAACTAGCTTACACAGAAGTGGTTTACTATTTAAATAATATTATTTGAACTTTAGGATTACAGACTGTAAATTTAATTCCCAGATTCAAAAGAATCACATTCTTTAAATACTCAAAATGAACTAGAGGTTTTATGCAGAGATTTCTTTCTGGTTTTTATCTTGTATATTTGTTACAAAATATTAAAATGTGACCTTTAAACTACTCAGTTGATCCATCGCATGGTATTTATGTTAAAAAGAGAAGGAAATAAAATGTTTGTTCTCAAACAATTTCTGTACCAAGGCTGTATAAAAAGACATTGAATTGAAATAAATTTAAAAACATATACAGAAGTTGAACAGCTGGTCACAATTCTGAAAGTGTGAAGGAGACTGCATGCTTTCTGTAAGTACCTGGAATTGTAACACAGCAATTCCAACTACAAAAACATTTCTTAACTGGCATTAAATCCTGTCTTGTTATTCATTGTTATGTGACAGGTTTTAGTACTTTAAGAATTAAATCTTTATTTAAATGTGCCAGAGAAATTATGAACTAAATCAAATTATCCCCTAAAAGAGATCCCATTCCAGAGATGTTAAAATTTCAACCAAAGGACTGAAGAAGCAGGAATTGAAGGACAAAACAACATACAAAGAGTTTCAGGTAACATTAAAATGTTACAAAGAGTCTTCCTGTGAAAGTGACTTGGGTAAAACTACAATCAATACTATTCCTAGGTACAAGTGTGAGAGGTAATTCATACTCAAAGACAAAAGCTTTCTGAACTCAGATAATAGAATCAAAGAATCATAGAATTAACTGGGTTGGGAAAGACCTCCGAGATCATCAAGTCCAACCCTTAATCCACCCCCACTGTGATTACTAGATCATGGCACTCAGTGCCACATCCAGCCTCATCTTAAAATCCTCCAGGGACGGTGAATCCACCACCTCTCTCTGGGCAGGCCATTCCAATGCCTGATCACTCTCTCTGTAAACAACTTCTTTCTAATATCCAACCTAAACCTCCCCTGGCGGAGCTTAAGCCTATGCCCTCTTGTCCTATTGCTGATTGCCTGAAAGAAGAGACCGACCCCCACCTGGCTACAACCTCCTCCTTTCAGGGAGTTGTAGAGAATGATGAGGTCACCCCTGAGCCTCCTCTTCTCCAGACTAAACAACCCCAGCTCCCTCAGCCTCTCCTCATAGGACTTGTGCTCAAGTCCCTCCACCAGCCTGGTTGCTCTTCTCTGGACCTGCTGCAGCACCTCAAGGTCTTTCTTGAGCTGAGGGGCCCAGAACTGGACACAGCACTCCAGGTGTGGTCTCATCAGTGCTGAGTACAGGGGAAGGATCACTTCCCTGTTCCTGCTGGCCACACTGTTCTTGACACAGACCAGGATGCCATTGGCCTTCTTGGTCACCTGGGCACACTGCTGGCTCATGTTCAGCTTCCTGTCAATCAGCACCCCCAGATCCCTTTCCACCTGGCTGCTCTCCAGCCACTCTGTGTCCAGTCTGTAGCGCTGCAGGGGGTTGTTGTGGCCAAAGTGCAGGACCCGGCACTTGGCCTTGTTGAACTTCATCCTGTTGGAATCAGCCCAACTCTCCAGCCTGTCCAGGTCCCTCTGAAGAGCCCTCCTGCCCTCCAGCAGGTCGACACTCCCTCCCAACTTGGTGTTGTCTGCAAATTTGCTAATGATGGTCTTAATCCCCTCATCTAAATCATCGATAAAGATGTTAAGCAGGACTGGGCCCAGCACTGATCCCTGGGGACACCACTGGTGACCAGCTGCCAGCTGGATGCAGCCCCGTTCACCAGCACTCTCTGGGGCTGGCCCTCCAGCCAGTTCCTAACCCAGCACAGAGTGCCCCTGTCCAAGCTGTGGGTTGCCAGCTTTTTCAGGAGTATATTATGGGAGACGGTGTCAAAGGCTTTGCTGAATTCCAGATAGACCACATCTACAGCCCTCCCCTCATCCACCAGGCAGATCACCTGATCATAAAAGGAGATGAGGTCGGTCAAACAGGACCTGCCCCTCCTAAACCCATGCTGGCTGGGTCTGATCCCTTGTCCATCCTGTAGGTGCTGTGTGATTGCACTCAGGATGATCTGCTCCATAACCTCGCCAGGCACGGAGGTCAGGCTGACAGGCCTGTAGTTTCCCGGGTCCTCCTTGCAGCCCTTTTTGTAGATCGGCGTGACATTTGCCAACTTCCAATCATCTGGGACCTCCCCAGAGATCCAGGACTGTTGGTAAATGATGGAGAGCATCTTGGCGAGTTCTTCTGCCAGCTCCCTCATCACCCTAGGATGGATCCCATCTGGTCCCATGGACTTGTGTGGAGCCAGGTGGCTCAGTACGTTACTGACTATTTCCTCCTGGAATAAAGAGGGGCTGTTTCACTTCCTGTCCCTGTCTACCAGCTCCAGAGGACAGTTGTCCCGAGGGCCACCTGTCCTGCTGGTGAATAGTGAGGCAAAGTAGGTGTTAAATACCTCAGCCTTCTCCTCATCCCTGTTAACTGTGTTCCCTCCCAAGTCCAACAAGGAATAGAGGTTTTCCTTGCCCCTACTTCTGTTAATAACCTATTTATAGAAGTGTTTTTTAACAGAAGTAGCCAAATTGACTTCAAATTGCGCTTTTGTCTCTCTAATTTTCTTTCTGCGTGACCTAGTTATACTCCTAAACTCATCCTGAGTAGCCAGCCCTATTTTCCATAGTCTGTAAGCTCTCTTTTTATCCCTGATTTCCTTCAGAATCTCCCTGTTCAACCAAGCTAGTCATCTACCCCGCCAGCTTGCCTTTTGGCACACTGGTACAGCCTGTTCCTGTGCACTCAAGACTTCCTTCTTGAAGCACATCCATCCCTCCTGTACCCCCTTGTTTCCAAGGGTTTTTTCCCAGGGTATGCTCTGGACCAGTCTTCTGAACAGGCCCTCCGGAAGTCCAGTGTGGAGGTTTTATTGGTGGCCTTCCTTGTACCCCTGAGTATTGCAAACTCTATTATTTCATGGTCACTGTGGCCTAGATGGCCTCCGACCACTACATCTCCCACCAACCCCTCTATGCTTGTAAACAACTGGTATAGTGGGGCCCCACCCCTGCTAGGTTCATTTACCAGCTGAAGCAGGAAATTATCCTCTATACAATCCATGAATCTCTTAGACTGCCTCTTCTCTGCTGTGTTGAGCTCCCAGCAGATATCTGGCAGGTTGAAGTCACCCACAAGAACAAGGGCTGGCAATTTTGAGACATCTGCCAGCTGCTTGTAGAATAATTAATCCCTTTCATCATCCTGATTGGGTGGTCTATAACAGACTCCCATTAGGATGTCAGCCTTCCCCCTGATTCTGATCCACAGGCACTCGACCTTATCATTGGTGACCTCAAGTTCTACAGAGTCAAGGGACTCTCTAACATATAGAGCCATGCCTCCACCTCTCCTACCCTGCCTGTCCTTTCTGAAGAGCTTGTAACCATCCATGGCAGCACTCCAGTCATGCGAGTCATCCCACCACGTTTCTGTGATGGCAACTACGTCGTAGCTTTCCTGCTGCACGATGGCTTCCAGCTCCTCCTGTTTGTTGCCCATGCTGTGTGCATTAGTGTACATGCACGTCAGCTGGGCTGCTGATTTTACTCTTAACTCAGGCTTTTCATCCCTGGGCTTCTCTTTGGAGAGCCTGAATTCAACCCCTTCCCCCTTCAAACCTAGTTTAAAGCCCTCCTGATGAGCCCTGCTAACTTATGGGCTACAGTCCTTTTGGCCCTCCTAGATACATAAAGTCCATCTGATTTAGGAAGACTGGGTGCTGTGGAGTTTGCCCCATGGTCAAAAAACCCAAAATTTTGACTGTGGCATCAATCCTTTAGCCACCTATTAAAAAGGTAGGCTTTCCTACACTTCTCATCATTCATCTCCTCATTCATTCCAGCAAGCACAGGAACTGAGGCAAATACTACCTGTGCACCTGTCCCATGAACTGATCTACCTAGTGCCTTGAAATCCTTTTTTAATTGCCCTGGCACTTCTTCTATTAATATCATCACTGCCAGCCTGGATTACCAACAGTGGATAGTAATCTGAGGTTCGAATTAGCTCAGGAAGTCTCTTACCAATGTCCCTCACCCTGGCTCCTTCCACAGATGTTCTAAGGCAAAGGTACTAACAATATCACAACAAGATGGAGTCCAGAGTATTATTGTTACACCTAGATTGACCCTCTCTTGTGTCTATTTGTGGCTTTTGACTCTTATCCTCCCACCACAGGCCTCTATGAGGGGCATGTCTCTGCCTTCTTGGTGGCCTGCTGTTGAGTACAGCAGTCTGTTGTTGAAGCCCCCAAAATCCCTGTCTTCTCCAAGCTAAGGAAGCCCAGATTTCTCAGCCTCCCTCACACCACCTAGCACCTGATCATCTTGGGGAACCTGTTAGATTCACTGTAGATAATTCATGTCTTTCCTCCACTGAAGGGCCCCAAACTGGATGCAGGATACTAAACCAGCTGGATGCAAGATACTAAATGTGGTCTCACAGATCTAAGTGTGTAGGTTAGTATACATGAGGTTGATCTCATCAATCTGCTCTGATGCCAGAGTACACTCCTACCTTGAGCCTGGCTTCCCAGCTGCCAGTACTCCCCAGGGCCTTCCTAGCAGAGCAACTCTCCCCTGCCAGTCAGGCTCTAACTTGTGTTGTTGCAGGGGAACATAAGAAAAACTTTGCATTTGTCTTGATTGAATTTTAAAACATTAATGGTAGCCTGCTCCTATATACCATCTAGGTCACACTGAATGATAGCCCTCAAGAGTATCTAGTGGTACCCATTGCCTTACTTTGGTGTCACATGCAAACTATTAAATGCTATAAAATCCTATGAAGCTGGTAATAAAACTTTTTTTTTTTTTTCTGTAAAGTATTAAAACCACCCCGGAATTAGTAGTGTTTGCAAGGCCATGAAGTCCTGTGGTTAGAAAAAAAAGAACACTGACTAAAGGATAAGAAACATTTTGTAAAATGTCACCATAACTTAATATCAGCATTTTCTTCAATCACAGTTCAGCTAAAACCCTGACTCTTCTGCACCCAAGTCTTCTAACAAAAAGACAGAGCAGAACACAAACTGTACCATTTAAATGACACTTAACCATTACATAAATTGCCCTGACACCCTCATACATGCTACACTAATTCACCTGAAGACTTCAAGGAATAAGGCTGAAAGCTCAGCATTGCTCAACATTACACTAATATTGAGACTTCAAAATATGTTGTCAGAATAAAAAATTCCAGACCAGAATTAAGAAGTCCTCTGACAATGTTACAAAGCTGCAACTAGAACAATTTTTTAAATTAAATGATTGCAGAAAAAACAGCTGAGAGAATAAAATAACATCTCATAAGAAAATGAAGGATGTTATTCAGCCTGTCTAAGTTCATCCATTCTTAGTACTTCCATCCCCTGTGGAAGGCATCTCATTTTTCTCATGCGACCCCTGTGTTTTTTGCCTGAGCAACTATTCCTGACAGTCTGTTTCACACATTTATTATTTTCTGCATGAAAAAAGTGTCCTGACACCTATGTTGAATGTGATTATTTTTCTTAAATCATCACTGTTTTTTTCTTTTTTATTTTATTCTGAAAATAAGCTGAATTGTATCAGTACTTTGCCTTTTACATGCTTTATGTTTAAACCTCTCTTAACCATTCTCTTTTTCTCATATGGAGATTCCTAATTTCAGCTTGTCCATTTTTAGCTGCATTTTATTGCTGGCTTTAATCTTTAAGTTGATACTTTGATATTATATTTTCTTAGTCCTCTAGTATGAGTGTCCTGCAAGACAATTCATATTATTTTTTATCTTAATATTGTAATTTCATACAAGGAAACCAGATAGAGCTAATGAAACTTTCACCAGGTGTGAACTCACAGAAGCCTGACAGATTTCAAGAAGTATTTTGACGAAAAGGCAAATGCTGTGACTTTTGTGGATGGTCCTGTGCAGGACTAGGAGTTGGACTGGATGATCCTTGCAGGTCCCTTCCCTATTCTGTGATTCTGTGATTTAGCTTAGATCTGCTTTAAAGTATGTGGAAAAGCAAGAAGTATTTTTCAGATTTATATGCATGCACACTTTTAGTACATTTAACACATTTAAAAATATTTCTGAAATAATTTGTACCAATGCTGTAAATCTCTTTCATTTTAGTTTCACTTCTGTAGCTGTTGTCCTAACACATTTCCCTTGTCCAGGACATCTTTCAGCTTTTAAAATTCTGTCTTGGATATCATAGGAGATGTCTATCAATTTCAGGTGAGAGTTTTCTAATACATAACTACGCCTTTCCAAAGGGTTAATCAGCAGAGAAAGTAATTCACTGTGAACTGGAAAGTACTGTAAACCTTTTCCTTGTTACAACAAAGACAGACCAAAAAAGAGAACAAATCTCCTCTGAGACCTGATTTCCTACCAATACTCCTTTCAGGATGGAACTCTGTGTATAAGAATGAGAGTGCAAGCATAATTTTACCACTGATAAAATATATTTGTGGAATTTTTAGATTCAGTTAATAAACATTCCCAGACAGCTAAACACATTGATCACTGCCTACTAAAACCGTGTTTCTTAATAATTGTAAAACACAGTATTCATGCTTTGATTTCTTTTATATTTTGTTCTGATGCACACAGTATTATATATTCTGTTATGTCTGTTTTACAAATTTTCTGACAGCTGACACTTGAAAAATTTAACAGTTTAATTTTTGTTTGCTCCCTGCTGTATTATATGTATGAACAATATATTCAAAGGAGATCTAGTAATTTTAAAGTGCAAGTAGAACACTTTAAACACACTTTATCATCTCATGTTTGATTAAAAGCTAGTGGAACCTCTGGAGTAACTACACTAATCAAAAAGTTGATTAGTCAACTCTTGAGCTGTTGACATCTATTTATGCCAGAGAAATGAGCTACAGCATCTTTAGTCCACCGGGTTAAATTCCAGATTCTAGAACAAGGGGCAGATGTTCAGTCTTTTCAGCTTTAAAATTTTCCTCAAGCCTCAGAAGAAGCACTTTCAAGTGTTAACTTGGGAAAACATTAGAAAACCTTCTGAAGCAGAGAAAATGCTCTTCTCTCTGTTTTTGTAACAACTGCCTCTTGTTGAAAAAGAACTTCAAATTTACCCCATGGACTTACAGGGAATAGAATAAAACTTAAAAAAGTTCCTCTGTTGTTTATTATTTTTTATCCTCTGCTTCAATAATTCCCATGGTTACTGATATACGCACTTAATATTTCAAAAACATTTTCAAGGGCAACTATCCAATGTTAAAAGATTCTGCACTGCAGCCACTTTTCTGACAGGTTGACTAGTTAGGTTAAGGGTCCTTCTATTTACATTTGCTCTTGAGCTTTAGTACCTCAGATATTCTGCTTCCACAGATGGAGTCATTTAATCTAATGTACATGACATTCCAGCAGTCTTTTAATTCAAATACTCATTTAATACACAAAAATTCCATTTGAAAATGAGGTTTTGTAAAATGTAAACAGAATAATAAAAACATAATAACTACAAAATACCATTCAAATCTTAATTATTAAATCTAAGTCAGAAGAAAGTTTCAATCTACTGAAATGAACCAAATTTAACTTCCTCATATTTTCCTTATCAACTTATTTTCTCATTTATTTAAATTAAAGGAACTATAATATGC
Source organism: Pyrocephalus nanus (assembly GCA_038380795.1). Taxonomy (NCBI): domain Eukaryota; kingdom Metazoa; phylum Chordata; class Aves; order Passeriformes; family Tyrannidae; genus Pyrocephalus; species Pyrocephalus nanus. Next base: position 52,242,993 of record CM076264.1, on the reverse strand, counting down.
TTTTCGGGGGAAAGAAAGAGATATGTAAATTGAAGGGGAAAATGCCAAAATTCAGAAAAGCAGAAGTAGTTTCTGTCCAGTATCACTAGCTGAATGTAATCCTCAGAGTTCAGTCATCCCTAAGTTCAAAATGTTCATGTTCTTCCAAGATCACCACCTCTTAGTTATCTATTAAAGTTTAAATCTATCACACTATGAAACTTGCTGATAGACAAGGTAGGTTGATTAATCCATTAAAAAATGGACCCAGAATAAAGGAGACCATTCCTCTCTCTTCTTTCTCTCAACCATCAGTCTGAACAAAGTCTTTCTTTGCATCTGAGGTGAAATTAAAAAAAAAAAAGAAAGGTATTGTTGATCACTTTGAGAAGCAGAAAGAAAAAAAAATGAATCTAGCTCATTCACTCAAGGGGAAGGTAGTATGCATGTGTAAGTAAAGAAGACAGAATGATCATATTTATTCTGACTGTTTCTACTGATGTAAAAAGCCCCTTTCCTCCTCAGCGCCTCTATAAGTTTTTTCATTATATAAAATTTGGTGAATAACAGTGAGTTCAACAGTTTGACATGGTCTCTGATATTTCAAAAGGTATTTCCTTAGAGAATCATTTGAAAATGTTCATGTCTAATCTTTGTCCTCAAAAATTTTCTAAACTGCCTCTGTGTCAGTAATTTCTTACTATCAGACATGATTCAAAACAAATTTCTTGTTGTAATAACTTGAAGAGGAGGTTCTAGACAACACATCATTAACATGGGGAGTCACCCAGTCAGCATCACTGTAAAGTTACCGTTTTACCTGCAAATGTGGAATGAGCTTCTCGTACAGCAGATGCCCATTTTTCAGCTTCTGTTGTCTCTCAAAGAACCACATCAATTCACCATATTTGCTGTTAGAGGGACATAGTCTTTCAATCAACTCTGATTTCCTGAAAACTAAAGATCAACCTTACAATTTTCTAGACTTGCAGAACTTTGTTTTGATTCAGCAGACTTTTTCTTGTTTTGACCTGTAGCCTTTGTTCCATTATTTCCTTGTGTCCATTTCCTAGATTCTTGAGTACATGAAGAAATTCAAAGACCTTTCTCTGAAAAAAAAAAATGGATTTAGAACCACAGAACGATTGGGTTTTCTCTGATTCTTTCCGTTCCCTTCATGAGTTCTTAGGAACAAGCTGTTCTCAAACACAAAATTTTATGTATTGTTTCAATCCTGGAAAGAAGAAAATAATACAGTACATAATTCACTTGTCTCTGCACTCACAAGTAGCACTTTTGACCTCTTAGCAGGTTCTCCTAAATCAAAATGTATCTTACAGAAGTGCTTACATTCTCTTCGGTGTTATGATTACAGTATGATTGGCATGCGATGGCTTTTTCTCTGAGTTAGGACACAGATCAAAATTTTGCAGCTTCTTGGGTGAGAAAGACTGAGCCCATTGCTGACTTGTATCTTGTCTTAAAGTTATCTTTGTTTTCTCGTTTCCTGATACATGGAACTGTAACACAGACCATTCTTTTTTTCCATGCATGATTATTGTATTTTATGTTTCTATAAAATAGTATAGATAAATGTGTAGACAAGTAGGCTTGTGCTGTAGAAGACAACGTGCCATAAAGGAAAAAAAAAAACAAAACCAAACAAGATTGGTGAGTTCTAGAAGAAAAAAATAAACAATGCAGAAGTGAACAGCAGAAAAGTCTTGAAACCACATAACAACAAAGGCCCAAAATAATAAAGCACATTTACACAGGTAATTTCATCTTCAGCTTAAGCAATGGCATTATTGATCCTGTGTTTCTGATGCACAGTGAAGCCAACCTTAACTGTGTTCCCTGCTGCCAGGCTAACTTCTTCATCCCTACTTTTAATTTTCTTTTCCTGCTTCTCTTCTATTTTCTATTGATCAGATTCTTTATATTGTTTGCACATGCTTCTTCACAGATTCATTTAAAAAGCTTTTGCCAAACTTCAAATATGTAACATTTTCATCTCTGTGCCTTTACATAGATGAAAATATAATTTCTTAAAAACCTAACAAAGTAAAGAACAGTATATCTGATACTGTATTGTGCATTTTGTGAACATTCAGGAAACTTGAAGATGTTATTGTTGTTGTAACAGTTTGGGGGCAGATATAAATTCATATTTTAAATAAATTCATTTATTTAAAAAATGCATCCCTTTCAGCGCTGTCTTGTGGATGAGTTAATTGAACGCTTGGTGGAAACTGGGTCATTTAAACGAAGAATGGCTGTTAAACTACATACTACATACTAAATTAAAAAGTTAGGGAAACTATCCATGGAGATTTTCCTCACTGGCAATGTAAGTTCTTTTAAACAATACTTTATGGGTCTGGAAGGCTAATCTTTTGTCATGCTGCATTTATTAAGGTCATGTTGCAAACAAACTGTCATTTATAGTCTGTCGTGGTGGGATGACCCCAGCTGAATGCCAGGTGCCCACCAAAGCTGCTCTATCACTGCCCTCCTCAGCTGGACAGGGGAGAGAAAATACAGCAAAAGGCTCTCCCTTGAGACAGGGAGAGATCACTCATCAATTACTGTCATGGGCAAAATTCTCAGCTTGGGGAAAATTAATTTAATTTATAACCAATCATATCAGATCAAGATAATGAGAAATAAAAACTAATACCTAAAATTCCCCTTACCTCTCCCTTTCTCCTGAGTTTAACTTCATTCGTGATTTTCTCTACACAAGTGATGTTCTCCCACAAGTGGTGCCGGGGGGTGAGATATGGTGGTTGCATTCAGTTCATTCACATGCTGTCTCTGCTGCTCATTCATCCTCGGGGGAAGGACTCCTCACACTCTTCCCCTGCAGTGGAGTGCCTTCTATGGCAGACTGCCCACAAACTTTTCCAACACGAGTCCTTCCCACAGGCTGCAGTTATTCATGAACTGCTTCAGTGTGGGTCCCATCCAGGGGGAGCATAGTCCTTCTGGAACAGGCTGCTCTGACATGGGTTCACCCTGAGGTTACAAGTCCTGCCAGCAATCTGCTCCACCCTGGGCTCGTCTGTCTGTCCATGAGGTCACAAGTCCTAACAGGAGCCTGCTCCAACAAACGTTTCCCATGGTGTCACGGCATCCTTTAGGCATCCACCTGCTCCAGTGTCCTCAGAGCCCTCAGAGGCTGTAGGTGGATCTCTTTTCCACCATGGACCTCCATGGGCTGCAGGGACACAGCCTGTCTCACTGTGGTCACCCCCACCACGGGCTGCAGGGGAAACTCAGCTCTGGCACCTGGAGCACCTCCTCCCGCTCCTTCTGCACTGACTTTGGTGTCTTCATAGTTGTTTCTCTCACATATTCTCACTCCCCATTTCCAATTGCAATTGAGCAGCACCTTTATCCCGTTCTTAAATCTGTAATACCAGAGGTGGTACCACCATTGCTGATGCACTTGGTCTTGGCCAGTAGCAAGTCTATGTTGGAGCTGGATGGCACTGGCTCTATTAGACACAGGGAAAGTTTCTGGCAGCTTCTGTAGCCCACCCCACTACCAAACCCTTGATATGAAAACCAAATACATCTGTATATTTGTTGTCAGAACTGGTCATTTTGAAAGAAAAGCCTACAAAAACCAAAAACCTCTTTCTCCTCTTTCTGGTACAGTGGGGCTTGGGGACTTTGTTTACCTGTTGGCTGACTGGGTGGTTGCTTGCTTTGCTTTGGTTTTGATTTAATTATTCTCAGTTTAGTACTCTCTTGCAGAGAACCGCTCAAGTGAATAGTTGGGTATTCATTTATAATGGGAATATTTTACAGAAACTCAAAGGACCAGCTGCTTGGCAGAGCTGCTGCTTGCCCTCCTATATACTGCTTGCTGTAGGGTAGCAAGATAGATGGACCTTTAACCTAATCCTGTATGTTATTTCATGTGCTGTCAGTTGTTAAATTCCCTCTCTAGTATAATATTTACCTACAGTATTTTTTGCAAAATTCTATGATTACATACATATAACTCTTCCAATTCATCTCATTAAATGTGTAGCTACAGATTAAAGAAAATAAAAATCAGAAGGACCAATATGATCCCCTAATTTCATATAATTGACAAAAGAGCCCTAATTTATCTTCTGGTTGAGGCTGAATATATGTGGATTAGTTAAAGTATATCACCGTCAGTAACACAATTCCTTTCACTGTCTAGAACTGTAGGCTTCTTGGAGCCAGTGGAAGTACAGTGAGTTGAGCATTTCTCTTAAATTATTTGAGACAAGGTTAAGCAAAAAGTTTGAAATTCCAGGAGTTGTTGTGAATATTATATTCTTGTAATGGGAAAAGAGGAAGCATTTGTGAAGACTATATGACTGCTTTAAAAATAAACAAATATACTGTTTTTAAGAAAGAAAGAAAAAGCTACTCATAGCAAAAAGCTTGTATGCAAAATGCCTTTTTTTCCTGCTTTATGAAACAATTTATTTTAATCACTTGTACTAGTGGTTTGATGCATATACATGCAAATACAAATGTAGGCTATAGTGTTTTCTGTTAGCAAGAACCAATATGTAGAAAAAAGACTGCTCAGTTCAACAGTGCAGTTCCTGTCACAGGAGGCCCTTTTCTAACAGCCAGCTGTCTTCTGTTCATGACATTTCACTGCAAATTTGGAAAAGAGATTCCTAGCCTATCACATAAACATCAAAGTGTTTATATAACAGAAATGTCTCTCCAAGAGAGACATTTATCCAAGTAGGGCCTTCTGCTGTTGCTTAGAGCATTTTCTCATATTTGTGACAGTTCAAGGTACAGGAACATCAGGTAAGGCATGTTTCCATCAGACTGTTCAGGATTTTTTTATCTTACTCCTTTTCAAAACCTTACTACTTTCAAAACCTTACTACTTCAAATATGTTTGGGCTTGCTTCAGTGGAAAAAAAAAAAAAAATTTGAAATCTCTAAAGTCAAAATAGCATGATAAAGTATTTCTACCCAGGACTCTGCTGGATACTGACATCCAGGAGAGACATGAATTGCTGAAGTTCTTGTCAGAAGAAACATGTTTTTTAATGAAAACACTATCAGCTTCTTCTCTGTAAAGCTGGTCCAGTGTCCAGCTTGTCAGCTAATACATTTTTTTTTTATGGAATATAATAGAATCAGAGAATTACATAATGGATTGGGTTGGAAAATACTTTTGAGATCATCAAGTCCAACCTGTGACCGAACATCACCATGTCAGCTAGACCATGGCACTGAGTGCCAGGTCTGGTTTTTCCTTAAACACCTTCAGGGATGGTGACTCTACCACCTCCCTGGGCAGCCTGTTCCAATGTCCAATGTTTTCTGTGAAGAAATTCTTCCAGTGTCCAAACTCAACCTCCCCGAACGCAGCTTAAGACTGTGTTCTCTCTTCCTGTGTCTTGTTGTCTGGGAGAAGAGACCGACCCCCCCCGGCTACAACCTCCTCCCAGGTAGAGAGCAATAAGGTCACCCCTGCACCTCCTCTTCTCCAGGCTAAAAAGCTACAGCTCCCTCAGCTGCTCCTCACAGAACTTCTGCTCCAGACCCTTCACCAGCTTTGTTGCCCTTCTCTGGACCTGCTCCAGCACATCAATGTCTTTCCAGAATCAAGGGGCATGGAATAGCACTCAAGGTGTGGCCTCATTAGTGCTGCCTGCTGGCCACACTGTTCCTGACACAGACATTAATTTGTAACTTGTAACTGTAGAAAGAATTTTAAAAAGTCAATGATTTTAAACTTTTTGTTTAGAAATATTCTTACTCTAAATAAATAGCTGTAAAATGAATAGCATAATTGAAATGAATAGTGCAGTTCTCACTGTTTGTATTAGATCAAGACTAAAACAATAATTCTCACACCCTGTGCGCATCATTTATTTTTAAAAAATTACCTCCACTGAGACATAATGATTTGACTACATTCACTTAAAATGTCAATAAAAATAAAAGAGATTTGGCAATTATAGATGAACATAAAGGACATTCTAAATTGACAGTCTGTGAAGATAAATCTGAAGGATCTCAGAAAGACAAAGTCTTCATCTTAGTTTTTCCTAACAAGAATACTTTCCTTCTGCTGTCAGGTTCCAATACTTTCTTGAAATCCCACTTATTGTATGAGAATGTAAACAATAATAGGAGCTCATTAGAATGACACTTTCTTCCCTCACAATGTTTGCTCGCAATGTGAATTTAATTGGCTGACTGACAGATGCGACAAACACCATAATCACAAGATATGTGAAAAGTGAAGGCAGAAAATTTCAACTGGTATGACAGTCAAACAACCAAGCTAAAATTTGATTTAATCATCTCATTTTAAAATATCCTCATTCCCCTAATTTTCTTTAGATAAAATGGTAATTTTTTCCATTACTAACAAAGACTTCTTATCAAATAATGCCAGTTTACTTAACCAGAGTTAAATACACATACAGAAAAAAACAAAAAACCAAACAAACAAAGAAAACAAACAAACAAAAAACACACACACAAAAACCCACCAACCAACCAACCAAACAAACAAAAAACACAAACAAAACAAAACAAAAAAACAAACCAACCAACCCAAAAAAACCACTCCAAGATTATGGAAGATATGCCAGAACATGTCAATTCCTCAGCAAACAAGAAAATTTTGGTTTCCAAAAAAGGTATAATTTATTCACTTGAAAATCTTTTTCTTCTATTTTTATGGACTCTGCACTCTGCAGAATATGAATAGACATGCCTATGAGCAGAGCAATGATGAGGTCCACAGAAATGCATGATAGATAAGAGTATAGTGGTATCAGTGCTACATATGCATCATTTTAGCTTCCCATATGTATATCCATGTCACTGCCCTTTGACAATGAGATTCAACGTTTTCATCACAGACTTCAAATAGCAGATGATATTCAAAACTGGTAAGACTACTTCCATTCTTGTCACTGAATCTCTGCCCCAGAGATTGTTTTCCCACAGCTGCTGACATATAAACAGCTCAGATGTGTGAGCTAAAATCCTTATAGAATAGTACAACAGGAGAACCCTTTAGATTTTTGTTTTTCATTATCATCAGGCAGCACAGATGCAGATCAGCAGGTGAAGTCCCAGGTATGTGTAACCTCTACTATATTTGCCCAGTTCTGACTCGCTAAACTAATCCAGTACAAGCTGCAAAAGCAATTAAGCAGTAGATTAATTTTGCCATGTAAATTTTGTGAACTACTCACTTCTGTGACACATTTGGGGTGGAAGACCAGAATATGTTAGAAACCACTAGGAAAACCATTCACTGACCACCGCTATAAAGAATTTCAGTAAGACTAGCCTGATGTCACAAGCAGCCAAGACATTGTTAACCTCTGCCAATTGTCTACTTCAGAAAGCAAATAAATTGATGGCAAAAAGGCACAAAAAAGAGTTAACAGTGGTTCAGCCGGTATACCTTCTCCTGTTTGTTCTACCTGTTTTGCTAGAAAACAGGTTTTTTAGGAGCACTGGTTAAGATCATGCTCTGTTCTGCTCAGCAGACCAAAGTCCTTATTATAGAAAGGAGTAGTATACATAAGGTAATAAATTAGGTAAACTAGACAATTGAATAAGATATAGAAGGCCCAGAGCCAGGGTTTTGCAAGTTTGAAGAATTCAGGTCACCTAACAAAGAAAATTGGAGAGGTCAAATAGAGGAAGACATCCGTGGAGACCACCAGAGGAATGAAGGCTCGAGGAGAAGACCCCCACAGCAGAAGACTGCGCATGTCCAAATTGATTCTGAAAAGACTCTGCCCAGAGACTAGCCTACTTATTAATATATACGTTAGATGATGTAACCATGTATCTGAAGTGTATAAAATGCCTTGGTTTTGCACTTTCAAGCTGAGCAAGTTTTTGCAATGAAAGCTGGCTTGCTCCCAACGTTGAATAAACAAATACCTTGCTGCTTATAGATGAAAAAGCCTCTGAGCAGTTAATCATTCTGAAGTTTTTCAGCATCAATATAATTAAAATAACTGCCCTCTCACTATCTCAAAGATTCTGCAGAAAGGTGAGCCAGAGGTGCAAGCCCTATGCTTGGGGGCCAGGCCACCAGCCAGGATTTAGGCACACTGAGAAGCTGGAGCAAATATCCTGTATCCTGAGCCCATGGTGCTGGTAAACACTGGACCAGAGAGGCTAGGGTGTAGCAGTAGTATTAATATAATAAATAAAGGGTCCATGGGACCAAAGACCAACACCAACAGGGTGTATAAAAAATGCATGCCTTTAACTGAAGGAGAGAAGAGCTTATATAGTAGTTTCATATGGTAACACGTCATGACATGTGACCTTTTCAGCCAATCCTATACAATCATTCAACTGCACATGTGTGATAGAGTACATAAGAACTACAACTCCCAACATGTTTTGCTAGCAACCATCCTGTAACCAAAAACCCCACAATTCCCCTGTTTTTATTGATAACAAGATACAAAACAGTGGAATTTTAAACTACTTTTCAACAAAATGTTTTTCATTTAACATAGTAACATGAAAGTACTGTGCAAGTTCCATAGAGAGTCCTAGAAAAACAAATCATAATTCACTACTATGTGTATCTTTTCTGGTGAACAAATTTCAAATTACATACCACTGAGTGCTTCTGTTCTTGCCTCTGCGCTACGTAGACATTCTCCTGTGACACACAATTATTTTTATTTCTTTGAGCTTTTAGATCTGCAAAATAACAAACCAATAAAAGATGGAGGAAAAAATAATGGTGAGAGATTAAAAGAGACTGAGCTTTCACTAATGAGATGGAAGGTAGGAATAGCAGAGAAGTGGTAAAACTTTGAGCCAAGAAGCTTCAGGAATTACTACTCAGCCAAGCACAGGAGGAAGTTAAATACTCACCTCAGATTCTTACATCTTCCCTGTCACTAACTCACAGCTCATTATTGTTTAAACATACAATGAGTTTATTTTATCATCTTAGCAAATCAGCTTTAATAAGTTGGTGAAACTACAAGTTAAATTATGAACTACACATTTAAACAAAAAGTCAATACAAATTTAAATAATCTAATTGTCAAATTCAGATAAGAAGTCAACCCTTTAAAATCAAAGAATATCCTTAGGCTGAGTTTAGCAAGATTACCTTCTCTCTCTAATTAACTGCACTTTAATATTATGAACTGCTTTTCAGGAAATCATAGCCAGCTGAACACGACCATGTGATTAATGAACACACAGAGAAGATACCACATAAGAAAGCTGTGTGGCAATTATTCCAGACAATTAATTGGCAAAAAAAAAAATCAAATGCTTTAATGATCTATATAAATTCTCTTAATTCTGTCAGCCATTAGATGCTTTCAACCAGAAGACAATTGGCAGAAGGCACCATGTTCTGTCTTCCTTTTCATGGAAGACAAGCACATAATGACTCTAAGGTCACTTTTCTTTTGAGTCCCTAAAAGCACATAATTCTGGTTTACAAATTATGCAGCAGTACTAGAGTAAAGTTCTTTGGTCAAAGTTTTAGGGTAAAAGCATATCCTAAAATGAGGAAAATATATACTATTGTTCTTTATTTCAGAGTTGATTTATCAACTACAAAGTTGATTCACACACAGCTAAGTAATCAGTTTTTGAAGATTATAACTGTTTCTGAGGTATTCTTTCTATTTTCTATCTATTATTTACTTCCCATTCTCTGCCCACCCCAGTAATTCTAACAATTACTAGTTTGAATGTGAAAAATCACAAATTTTAAAAATTGTCCTAGTTTTGACAAAAATTAATCCAGTGTAGGAATCATTTATTTTTACAGTGGAATAGAGCAGAAGGATAAGCTGAGAACTGAATCCTATTTATTGATCACTACAGAAAAATTACACCCCTTAAGGATATATATTTTTAATATCATATACTGGGTTTATATTTTAAATGGCCTTTTCATTCTTTTATTAGCATCTGGCTTCTCAAAATCTCGGGGATACTTTCTAGTTTTGGTGTATTTTCAAAATCTTAATTAACTTTTATGCTTTCTTCTTTATTATAGTTTTATGCATAACAACACAGAATTTAAACATTACTTTTTTTTAAGTTACATACTTACAGCTAACAGTATTTCCCTATTAGTATTTCTGTAATACTGAGATTTGTTCACCCTTTTTCTTTTTTGAATTTTAATGTATTTCTGTATTTCAGAGTATATGCATATCTATGCGATAAAATATTTCCTAAATCTAAATTACGTTTATGTATATTATATACATTATATTGTAAACATACACAAATATGGGAAAAACTATTTTAAACATTGATTATAATTTATTCCAAATAATTTCATAACATGTCAGTAAACATCTTCTGCAACATTTACAAATATTTTATCCTTGTTCCTTAAATGTCTTTGGTCCTTAATTCTAACTAGTGCATATTTTTTTTCCTCTGTATGCAGCTTGAGTTTTTTTAATTATTCATTTTAACTCTAAAAAATGTTCATTTCGAACACATTTATTTTACTGAAAGAGTATTCTATGTAGTTACAGTTTGACGTTACTGCTTGTATATTAATGAAAACTTTGATTTTAATGAAGATTAATCTATATCACTGATGACAATAAGGGTTACATTTTGCACCAGGTTTTGGTTTTTTTGCTCTCCTTCTATTTATTTCTTCATCCTTTTGAACAGTTTAGCAATAATTGTCAGTACTGAAATTCCAGCGAAGAATCTGAGAGTTGTGCATTTGAGGGATCAGGTCAAAACTTGTTCTCTCTACACTGGTGAATGTGAAGAGAGCATTAAATCAAATGTGCTCAACCACTGAAAAGCCAAAGCTATTAAAATGCTTACAGAAATAAAGCAGTTGCAATGTGGCAAATTGTAGTTGTTATGGTTACTAGTTCTTCTTCTGAAGTTCTTTAATATCACAGATAAAACAAAAATAAAGATTAAATCAGAATAAGGTCCTTATAATTTAAAGTGTCACTGAATGACCTCGGTATCTATTAACTTCAGTGAACGATAAATGTATATGACACACAGGATGAGGTCCTAAACAATTTACATTATAGTTGTGCTTCATTTCTGCATGCTCATTAGCCTTCATTTACTTATATAGAGACAGAGTTGATTATTCTAAATTGAAGCACCAGCAAAAATTGACCTTGTATGGTCGATACGGTTTCCATAATTATTGTTGTTGCCTTTTTGCTGAGGTATTTAGATGTAAGTAAATTTCTGTTTCATTGCTGCAGCTGAAAGAAAATTGTTCCTCAATTTATGGAAAAATATCAGATATAATATGAAGTAAGATAGCAGTGATGATTAAGAAGATGAAAAAACTCTCATATGGAGACTAGGACCTTTTCCTTTCTAATTGTAGAAGGGAGAAGAATAAGAGGATGCACAACAAAATAAGAAAGAACAGTACAGGAATAACATGCAGAACTTTCTAGTCATATCTCCTAAAAGAAAGGAAGAAAAACAGCAAACAGAATTTAAGGCATCTAAAGCACTGTACTTGAGAGAGGAACATAAAAGAATTCAGAAAGGGACGGGACATGCACTTTCAAAATATATATAAATTTAATAGAAAGAGGGTTGGTGGGGAACATAGTAAAATTATTCAAGTCTTATGCCATATTTTATTTCCTGTAGCTCAGGACAGGGTCCTAATAGAGCTAGTTTACCCCAGATATTTACATTGCAAAATACTTCAGATGTTTTTGCATACAATCATTAAGCTTTTGACATCACTCAGTATCACTGTTGAAATACTGCACTATAGGGACTCCTTGACCCCTTCACAACAGGATATTTAAGTCAGTTTAGAACGGTTTTAGAAAAAAGAACTTCCAATATTAATTTTTGCCAAAGCTTCTCCCAACACACTGATAATTACATTCACTAAGCAGTTCTTGATCAGAGCCATATCTGCTAACAGATATATATAACTTATTGGCCATTATGAAAGGAATGGCTAGCAAGCAATTAATTACCAAATTTAAGCTTGACATGTCACAGAATCACAAAATAATTAGGACTGGACCTCTGGAGACCATCTAGTCCAATCCTCCTGCCAAGGAAGGGTCACCTAGAGCAGGTTACCCAGGATGGGCATGATTCTGTACAACTAGCTCTGGGTGGCCTTGACTGAGCAGAGGGGATTGGACTATTACCCTTATCCTTTCCAACATCAACCATTCTGAGATTCACTTATTCAAGGTTCAGTGGAACTGTGATACCCACAGAAAATGCCTAAATACAGAATCACAAAAGGTAATAAGTGCACCAAAGAAAGCAATTCAGTAATTTTATAAGAAAGAAGAAAAAGTTACTGGCAATTATGAAAACTAAAGCACGGTACATCAAACCGGAAAGCCGGTGCAAACAAAATATTATCAATTTCTGCAGCATAAACTTCCTTGTATCTTTTACAACAGCTGCCTAATATCATGTCTAATATCTAATATAATATGAATTAGCTTCTCTTACCAAAAATTTTTGCCTTTTATTTTGCATAGCAAATTAGAGTGAATACCAAAATATGCATTTAATCTAAGCATCATAAGTAAAAGAATGTTTGAAAATTGTCACTGATTATTTACTAAGGTAGATTCCTATGCTATAATTCCATTATTCAGTATGAAAAAAAAATAGAAAACCTGCATGTTGATCAACTCTTTCAGTCTTCAGTGGAACATAATATGAGCCCTGAAGATTGTGCAGCTAGTACACCAATTGTGCAATTTTAACTTTGGATAAAGCACCCCAATGTTTTTATTATATACATAGAATAGGATTAGGCAGTTATTTAGTAGATGATGGTACTTTTATTATAGGCATTACAAGATTATTTTACCTTTTGGAAATCAAACAAGCAGCTCCTGTACAAACTGCACAAAAAGGAGGCCTACAGAGGATACAACCAAGGACGGGTAGCCTGAGAAGAATTATAGAATAATAGAATGGTTTGGGTTAGAAGGGACCTCAAAGATCACCTAGTTCCAACCTCCACCTCCATGGAATAGAGAGAAATTGTCTGAGCAGCCAGGGATTAGGATAGGAAAGCTAATGCCCTGATAGATGGAACTAAATTTTATCTTTAATATTAATCTGTTTGTTGCAAGATAAACTTGACCTTGATTTTTATTCACAACTATATTAAGTTTTCTGGGATTTTCTGCTGTTTTTTGTAGTTACTTTTTTGTGTTTTCATCAAAAACACTCTCTTTATAACAGCTCTGTAGAGATTTTCTTTATATTTATGGCTAGATGATAGCATAAAATTGTAACGATTAACAATCTTTGGGGATTAATGTGCTTTTTCAGCAATGTAATTGCTTTTCGTGAAGGAAAAAAAAGCACAAGGAAATATTGGGAGCTGCTTATAAGTATTCTGATCACATTTTGGGAAGGGGTTTCAGAAACGGCCACTGCCTGCATCAGCTTTGGGGTGTTACTTATATAAGACACTCTTCCTGCCAGCCCCTGGAGTCCAGCCCAGAGATCCAGAGATCTCCATCCTTGGTCAACAGATGCAGCCACTCCTTTCTCATTTGCAAGTTTAACAGTAGTGATGCTGAGCACGAATCCCAAACACACACACTCAAATACAGGACACTAACAAAGACTGCCACAGAAAAGGAGCTGCCTTCAGTGTCACCTACATGCAGGACCAACATGAACACAAACACAGACAGCCAAGTCTCTTTTCTCTCTTTGGCCAGTAGAGACAGAAGCTCAGTATTGACAGCACGCACTCAACACTCTTGGTTCACACTCACACTCATGTTAGGGGATCCCTCAAATACCAGCATGACTATCCAACACCCATGAACAGTTCCCAGGCCCTCTTACCTTTGCCCTGATACCCTCCTCACTGGCTGGTCCAGCCTGGGGCATGCAAGCAAACAGATGCATGCTCTGGAACACTTGCCTCACAGGTACCTCACCTCACACCCTCTGGCATCCCCACCCAAATACTAGCCTGGGTCCTTTCTCCGCCTAATAAGCCTGACCAGACTCACAACATCTTACACTCTGTCTCATGATATGATAAGTCCTTGTTTATCATTGAATATTTATTTTCTTTTTAGTGACAAATACGTTGCATGATTTCTTACTATCCTATTTTAAATTTTAAAGTACTAAATCCTACTTTACTATCCAAGCTCATTGACACCATAAATGAGTCAATGTAAGAACATAGCATCTCAGTTATGTGCATACTACTATCTTTCACTAAATGTTGAGCTTTTACTTTTAAACTCATATCTTTCATTACCTTGGAGCATGTAGATCTAAGAATATTCTCGACTTTGGTTGAAACATGCTATCTTAACCATAACATTTTAAACCACCATTAATAACTACTTTTTTTCCAGATAATATAGGGTTCAGATGTAATGGAATGACATCTGGCTATTTAGTACATGTTTGAGAATGAAAAGGAAAAATGAAACATTATTGACATATATGTCCTCAGCTGATGAGGGAAAAAAATCAAGTAAATTATCTGTTATATAGTTCCATTTGAATTTTTCATTTATCTAAATACTGAAGTGGAGGAAAAGTTACTCAGCTAAAAGTTTGAGGGGAAAAAGCAAAATACATCATAAAGCAGTTATGTTTCTGCACCCTTAAGACACTGTTCTAACTAGGCAGCTGTTTCTAGGATGGCACACTGTATTATGGCAGTGTTTGAATGGTTCTGAACACCTAGGCAAAGAAACAATGACAGTGGGGCAAAGATTGATGGCCATTTAACAATACCTACATGTCACCTGTGTCCAAATTGTTGTTTTGGGCTTTTTTTAAGTAGTTAGATTCATAACAGTAACGTCACTATTTATGAAGATCTATTCCTGAGCTGAAAAAATGGGAGTTGAGGCACTTTAGCAAAATAGGAGTAAAAATATTTTCAAGCAGCAGTAGTTACATTATTTACAACCCCTATCTATAAAGCAATGTAATAACATTGACTGGTAATTCTAGTATGCCTTAATTATTTTCTAGATATATTTGACAAGTGTTTGTATTTTAGTTTTTATATTTTCAAGATGTTACACAAACTACAAGTGTTAAAGAAGAGAGTAAGCCCTCTTGACTAGTGAATTAAAGATTTAATCAGAATAAAAATTGTGGGGTTTTAATAGCTTCTAGTGTCATGCATTAAACACCCCTTAAGTCCTATGCCAACGAATGCTAAGATCATCAGGACAATTTTTTGGTTTGCTTAGTGCTGACTTCCTACAATCTTTGCACCAAATGCTACAGCATTGTATTTGCATACTACAGACTTCACTTTTGAAGACTGTCTCTTATGTGAATCCCTTTACAAGCTTACATCTATTTTGCTCACAGATGTTATAATATTAAGACAGGCATAAGACCTATATTATAGAGATTTATTACAGAAAGCATTCTTTAAGATATATTTATGGGTATGTGAAAGATTACCAAGGGATTTTGAAATCTCTTCCCATCCAGTTTCATAATAGTTTGAAACTCAGAAGACCTCTCTTCTCTTTTCCCATGTCAGGTTATTACTGTTTTAAGAAACAAATAGAAAACCTTAACATGAGAAAATGATATCCTGAAATTTTATACAGAGAGCACACAAAGCCAATTTCCCTAAGCTTTCCACAGGTAATATATTTTTTGTTGATATTCTACTGATACACAGCTTACAGTGCCCAAAGTATTTGTTTTTCTTTTCATTTCTATCACAGAAACAAAAGCAAATGAACCAAAAAAACCCCTTCATCTTTGCCAAGTTTTAAGCTGAGCAAAGCATGGCCTGTAAAAAGATTAGCATTGCTCATGTTCCCTGCCATCTTAAAAAATACATGTAAACACTTTGTAGCCTAGTTCTGCAATCACAGTCTTAAACAGGAAAATAAAGTTAATGCAACAAATCTGAGTGCTAAAATATGTACAGAACTATCGTAATGTATGGCCAGAACCCTAAACTGTGTAACATCCTAAACTGTCCTGCTCACCAACACACAGCTTGTCTCAGTCTTTAGAGCTTCTAACAAACCATGATAATTTATTTTCCACAAACCTAAGCAAAGGACCAGAGATGTGATGGCACCTCATGAGTTAATTAGATCATTATATTGTGTATGCTTTGCATATCTAGGAAGTTAGAATACAAAGAAAACATTCTGCTGTGTACCATGAAGAGCATATTGCAGCCTATTTTAAGAAACCATTACAGCATACAATTACTTTGTTTCCATTGTAATGACTTACTTATGAAAAAAAACCCTGAAATATTATCCCAGAAGGAATGTTTCATATAAAGTTGATAAATGTGACCAAATTAAAATATCATACAAGCAAATTATAGAGAAAATGAAACTGTTTGCCAACATGCCTGAAGGGAACAACAGATTTTTTGATTCCTATAAATCAAGGCTGGATTGCTTCCTAGAAGGCATTTTTCTGTATACTGTTGGGGCCTGTGGCCTATTCTACCTCAGCAGTAAGATCTACCAGTTTCTAGTTATCTGTGGACCTGTAAGCTATATTTAAATGAGTACTTTCTTCATATGATACATCTATAATTGGACATGGTTGAGGATTACCTTAAACAAGACCTGGTTATATTTAGATGAATACTTCCTTTATACGATCCATCTATAATTGGATGTGGTTGAAAGTTGCTTTTGACTGCTACTCCAGGAGAAAAACTAGGCTATAATAGAAATTTTAAAAGTTTTATGCTGACAAGAAAGATGTCTAAAATGTGAAATGTCTCTCCGGTATTCTGTCAACAGAGCTAAGCAAGGGAGTTCCTGCTTCATGGCAGAAGCTATTGCTCTTCATGGTAAACGCCAGAGTTGGCAGGAGTTACTGACAATTTATTATGTTTGTAATAAAATATCAATTGTTGACCTTTGAATTACTTAGAAGAAAAAGTGGCGTATTTATTTTTTCATTAAAAAAAGGAATAGGTGCCTATTCAAATAGAAGACATTGAGTAAAAATGGCAAGAGAATTGGATCCTACAAAATATCACAATTTACACTCTTCAGTCAAGTAGACCTACAAAATATTTTGGAATCTCACAAGAATTACTCTCTTCTTAATCAAAAAATATGCAAAAATGTTAATTCTTGGCAGACATGAATCTTACACATATTAAATAATATCTTTTTCAGTGAGCAGTCTCACTAAGGTCATCAGCTACCCCTTGAAATATGTGGAATTCAGTTTACTAGTCTGATATAAAAGTATATTTTACCTGCAGCTTCAACTTTACAAATTCTTTCTTCATAGCCTAGGCTCTGGAAATAGTCTGCTTTGACAACAGTGCATTATATGCTTTTAGTTTCACAAAATGCACTGCAACATAACTCCTCCCAAAATAATATCACTTATGGACAGTGATTTTGTGTAAGATTAGCAAAATGTCCAAGATAGGTGAAAAATGGAAAGTTCATCAGCAATCTGAAAGTAAAATTTTCATTAACAACTTTTGATATCCGGACTCAGTATGACACATCACGCAATGATATTTTGTGGTTATAAATCCAAATATCAAAATTAATTTAGGTTGCTTTAGTTGAAAATGGGCAGCTTGACAAAATATTTTATTTACCTCCTACTGTGTATGTAAAACGCTGCTGTAGAAATGCCAGAATATTGCTGTTTTTGTTTTGCAGATATCTAGTCAGTGAAGTATGTCTGATAACAACAACACTGAACATATGCATTCTTGATTGTGGCATGCCTTTGCTGGGGGGTGCTTCAGAAAATTATATAGCTCACAGTATCGATTTTCTAAGTCTCTTTCAATGTCTCCAGTTTCCTACATAAAAATTTAATCTAGCCACAGGAACTATAAATTTTCATATCCGAATGTTCTACCTTTTGATCTCTATGAATGTGGAAGGAGCATGACCTTCAAGTTAAGGAACTAACTCTGTTAATTAGTAAACTTTCTTTTGTAGATCTAGCTTTACGCTGCGGTTAATGAAGACAGCTCAATATCTATAGCAGCCTGTAAACACACACATAAAACATGTGTTTCTGATAAAGGGGGAAAATCTTTCATTCTAAGTTGTTTCTTAGTTATAGGAGGAGCCTAGATAAATAGCTTAACATTCAGGCCTGGTATTTACGTAGCTGAAGGCAGGTGGAGTGAATTCATGTGGAATTTATTCCTCATGTGGAAGATCCAAATACTGTCACTCAAGACATTAACTAGTCAAAAGATAGCAAAAATGTGTGTCAGTGCTAAACTATAGAAGTAACAAATTTATAAACAAAAGGGATATGTAGACAAATTCCTACACACTTAAGTTCACACCTCTTCATAATTCACACTATTTACACAACTCACACCTACACAGCATTCCCATTTGCTTATTGTGTGTCACAAAAGAAGCTTCCTCACCTCTTGCAACAGAAATTTCTGACTTACAAACAAATCCAAAACTGTTTGACATGAGAAAAAAAAATCACATTATTTCAGAGAGCAAAGTCAAATGCAGATCTATCACCCAGATTTCCAGGGGGATCCCCAAGCCAAA
This sequence comes from Pyrocephalus nanus, assembly GCA_038380795.1. Classification (NCBI taxonomy): domain Eukaryota; kingdom Metazoa; phylum Chordata; class Aves; order Passeriformes; family Tyrannidae; genus Pyrocephalus; species Pyrocephalus nanus. Next base: position 52,224,478 of record CM076264.1, on the reverse strand, counting down.
GTTCCTCAGACTCACATCGTGTAGAAAGACTAGGAGAGAAAACTAGTCTTCCCTCCACTTCAACGCATATCCAGCCATACAATAACCCAAGTATGGATGATCTGGGCACACTGAAGGTAATTTCTGAGGCCAAAGACTCAGTCAAAACTTCTAGGTATCCTCTCTGTACAAGAATATTTACTTGCATAACAAGTCATTAGTTTTGGTATGACTAATTTCTAAAATCACTTGTGGCTTACAGAAGAGGTAACTTTAGCTACCTTTATAATTTTTTCACATTTTTGAAAGCCTTTCTCTTTTACTTCTTTTCTGTTTTATTTAATTTATGCATGTTTGTATAGACATGGGGCAATTCTTAAAGAGAATTAATATAAATTTGGGAGAAAGCAGTAGTGCTAGACAGTGCACATTTGGAGATACACTCAATATTTATGGATCGTGTGGGTTACTCTCATAGCTCCAAAGTTCCTCTTAAAGTTCATTTAATCTAATCCACTCAGATGTCTCAAGAGATAAAGTTCCTCATTTAGTGTCATGTCAAGCCTTAGTCCAGCCTTTGCAGTGTCACTCGTTTTGACATATTGCTGAGATAGAACCTTTGATTCTAGGGGATGTCAAGTGAAAACATGTAACTGAAATAATTAACCAAATTATTGTGAGGGGGAGAGTAAAGAAGGAAAAAAAGATAAAAGAAAATCATTAACAGTATTCCCTGAATGAGACTTAGAGCAAAAACACCAAGGACTTGATCATTTCTTCAGCTGAATGGATAAATGTCATGACATCCTTTCTTGTCAAATGTATGCAAAAGTGTCTTGGCAATGTACTTTTAATATTTTATTAGACATGATAACTGGTTCATTTATATATGAATTAATTTATAAACTTACATATTATCAGAAAAAAAATGTGATTTTCTGCAGCCATTTGAAATCTGTAGTTCAGAGATAGGGGGTTCTGGTTATTTATTTATGCAGAGCCTAACACAACAAATTTATGAGGACTTTAAAAACTGATGCACATTTTTGTTGTATTCAGATAAACATATCATGGTGAAAATATTTCTAAGAAGAAAAATAAGGCCTCTTTTTATGTTCCATGAAAGGAGAGGGAAGGCCTTATTCTCTGAAAAAAAATCATACTACAGAAATTTGCACATATGTTTGACACAGAATATCAAAACAACAGATAGATTTTGTCACTGATTTCAACAATAAGCCTATTAACATTTTTACACTCTACTTTTCTTTTGGAACTAGTAGTAAAGGATAATGGGTCTTCAACTACTTTATTTAAATGGCTGCTGTACAATGTGTAGTTCTGAGCATAAATTTGCAAAGTACCATGCCACTACTCACTATTTCACAATGTACATTTCTTCTGCTAAAAAGTAATGCTTGTTCCTACCATGCAGCTGCATGGTTTCAGATCAAGCTTGCCACCTTCAAACTGAGTCACTCATAAAAGAAAAGAGTCAGTGTACGATGTCTTAACCATTATTAAAATCCTCTCACTCATGAAGAACTTTTAAAACTTAAATCTCCATCAGCTCATTGACAGCTTTTTATCCAACTAACAAAACTAATCTCTTTGGAACAGTTGTGATAAAAAGCACTGATGGTTTAATTTCTCACAAACTAAAAATCATTAATTGTATTAATATAATCATGACATGCTGAACATTAAAAAACTTTTAGAAATCCTTTGCCATGAGACATTAAAACTTAAGAAGTGCTTGGACTTATCTAGTCTTTAAGCTACTTCAACCATTAGCTTTTATATATATGATTAATTTTAACTGACAGAGACAGCTCTCTGTAAGCCGGCAGCAGCAAATCTACCCTTTTGGTTCTATATATCTTCTGCTGAAAGCTGAACCATCTTACCTAATGACCCAACTAATGCTGTAAAAATATCTGTGAAAGAACTGCCTTCTTTGTGGAACTACAAATATCAGTAATCCTCTGAACTTCTAAATGTGAAGACATTCAAAAGCAAGTCAGTGCTCATGATCTTAGGCTCAATCTTTCAGAGTTCTCTCCACTAGTACTTTCCAAGTAAACTCATAGTTCTTGACAAAACTGGGTAGCCTGTAACAGTGAATACTGCCAGGCCTCTTCTAACAAGGTGCAGAAGGTCCTCCACATACTGAAGGGTCAACCATCTTTCTGAAATTCATATATATTATTTTTTTTTCCTGAATTTTTTTCAAGCAAAATGAGCACTACCCTTTGATCACTGGTGCTCTGGGAGTTTTTGTCTCTCTCTCTCAAACTGAAAGTGCAGCAAAGCAGCTGCTGTGCCATTATCCAGTCCCAGTATGCATTCTACCCAGAACACAATACTGTATCATAAAAAAATAAAGCAGAAAAGCCTATATCAGCCCCACAACTCATCAGACATTTACCATCTGTTTTTTATTCATGTAGGCCACAAACTGACAGTCAGGAACATAGAAATTAATTCAGTTGTTAGCTGACTTCTGATATATTGTCACTGACATTAAAAAAGGAAGAGTTATGGTCCTTATAATTATTCTTGCATACACCTCTGAGCCCAAATGATCCCCATGGGGAGCTGATGAGTCCAAGTGTACCTTCAATTCCTGCTTCTTATTGATCTACAATTGTCATAAAGAAATCATATCCTATTATGTAAGGAGGGAACTTCCAGCTCTTAAAATACTCTTCAGATCACATAGATGGTTTACTTTTACATTCACATAGTGCTGCTGCAGCATCTTACACAGCTCTACCAATATCTGCTCAAAATATAATTGCCCCAGAACCTCCATTGTTATTTGCTTGTCTGCAGATCTGTGACCATCTCTTGGACTGCTGGGAAGCACCACACTTCAGTTTTCACACAAATTTTTTCTTTCTCTCTTTTTGCAATATTCCCATTGCCACTTTGAATGTGTATTTACAAGACTAATGCTTTTCTCCATTCAAATTCATTATGAAAAAACAGGAATCCCAAAGAATCCTGATTTCTCACCTAACATTCAGATTTCAGCAGTAAGCTGAATTTTTCTGCTACTGTTTTGTCTATAAAACTGTAGAAGTATTAAGTAAACATAAATAAAGCATAAAAAATGCACCACCTAGCACAAAGAAATACAGCTTCCATAACTTAAAACCATACAGACTCACATCATGAGCCCTCATGACAAAATATAGTTAAGAAAAACACACATTAAAGCCAGTTCTGATTGCTCTCATGGCTAAGTATTGCATGAAATGTGGCAGTAAATTTACCAGATGTTCCTGGAGATAGAACAGGCAGTATACTAACTCAAAGCCACCTGCCACCTTTTGGACATGTGATTCAGAATGAAAAATACTATGACTCCTATTTATTAAAAAAAACCAGCAACTCTCTGGTAGGTGACTTTGTACATTATTTTTTGTTTATCATCAATCAATTTCTAACTAAATTTCAAATTTCTAACAATAAAATAGCTGCATCACATCAATCACAATTCAAAGTGAAGTAAGAAGTATGCTGTACTTCAGTGACTAATTCATTAGTGTACTTCACTGAATGAAACAGGTTGGGTTCTATATAACAGTCTGCTTCATGTTAGCAAGTGAAGGAATATCATCCAGGGGCTGCTTCCACTCTTCACAGCAACTGAAAGGCTGTGATTGCTAAATGTATTGTAGATTACTCTCTCTGTGCTCTGCATGCACTTCTGCTACAGCATAAGATTCAGCCTCTCAGATATAACACGAGCCATTCTGCTTATCACTGCATAGAAATGTCCAGTCTCCAAAGAGTAAGAATATCAACTGTGGATATGCATTCTGGATGACATTTGGTGTATGCTGTGTTTTTGCTAATGGATTACCTCTACAGAGGCAATGAGATTGTAGCACTTTTGCCAGTGATTTGAGAAATGCAACAATAATTTTTACTTGCTTTACTTTGCATAGTTGCATTTTTGGCAAACTGTGGCCAAATAAAAAGCCTTTCCCTGTGCTCCAATGACATCATCCTATCTCAACCATATTTGGCTGACAAATTTGGTCATCTTTGTTTGCATTAAAAGCAGCAGAGAAGTGGCAAGAAATACTCGAGGGACAACGTTATAAATTGTCTTATTGTTTTGTAAAAAAGTCTCTGAGCTCATGGAAAAATATTCATAGGGGCAAGTAAGAACAGAAAAGGGAGACTTTTAAAATACAAACACACAATTCACTAAAGATTTCCTATCTACAAAGACAGCTTAAACCATAGACTTAGTAAATTCCGTATCTACCTTTAAAAACCTTGTGATTTGGCTGCAGTGATTGTTACAAGTCATATACTTTGTTTGGAAATATAACCACCTCACTCTGTCCATATATTCCTACATTAAATTGATGAAGGAAAGATATAAACATAAGAAATGATTATGCTCAACATCAGCAAATGCAACACATGATTTTTTCCCCCTTTTTTTTTCTTTAAAGTAAAAGCAGCAATAACTTTGCTAAAGTTCCATTGACAAAATATCACAAAAGTCACATTCAGTTTTGTAATTACTAACCCTCCTCCACACAGCAAATAAATTGTAAAAGGCAATGCAAACTCATGAAACACCAGGTCAAAGGATGGATCTTCTTTTAAATTAAAATGAACATTCAGAGAGACCTCATAGTCCATGTGCTGGATCCTATCTGCTCAAAGCAGAAACTCCCAGTTGGAATTGTGCAGCACTCTCCTGGACAGCAAACCAGCTGGCCATCTGCCTGCATCTGCCTCTTCTATGCTAATTCCCAGTTCCCAGAAGTATGCACTGCAGCTTCAATTCACTTCACTTTGCAGTTGGCTGTACCATGTTTATAAGTTATTTGGCTTGTATAGACACATCATTTTTAAAGACAGTGGAGCATACACATGACTATTTATTAAGAAGTATAAACTATTGAAAGTAGGTAAATTACTTGATTGCAAGAAAATAATAATTTAAAAAATAGTGTTGGAGTTCCAAGAATGAGAACACACATGGTTTGGCTGACCTAGAAGACTCAGCCACTGGCCCAGCAAGCTGCCTATTCTGCTGGCTGTTGAGGATTCAAAGGAGAAACAGAAAGCAGACACACACAACCATCTGTTTTACTCAATGGTGTATTACAAAGGAGAGCTATTTTCCTATGTTGTTAAAATTCAGGCCAGGGCAGGGGAAAAGGTTATTTCGCCTCTGCAAAAAGATTGTTCTACCTTTATTTGAGTGGCTAAATGAACTGCCAGAAGACTATTTCCCACCTTTTGCCCACCTGCCTCCACTTCACAGACTAATGCAGCAAATGTGTACAATTGCTGTGCTGTTAACTATTAAGTAAAGTCTAGAATGCCTATTTTCACTAGAAGAAAAAATTATAGGTGAGCAAGATAAAATCCACAGTTCTGTGCTCTTAGAAAATATGAAGAACCTGACCTTAAGACAAGAAGAAAATTAGAGCTAATAGGTTTGCAGATATTTAATTAACCAGAATTTCTTTGGGTTGCTCAAGGTAACTCTGACTTTCTTATTAGTGCCTAGGTTTGTTATTATTCAAATTCAAAGAGTTGTGAAGCACCTTGCATCTTAATCCTGACACTCAAAAACACAGGCTGAACAGCATTAGTCACATGAAGAGTTAACAGAAAACCAAACAAATCCCATCAGAAGAGGTATTTTGCAGCATACATGTATACAAGAAATATGAAGATTGTATTTTTTCTGAACACAACACTGGAGAGACTATTCAGACTAAATATCCAAAATGTTTTCAAAAAATTGGAAAAGGTTCAGACAAACCTCATAAGACTGATTCAAAGTCTGCAGTTTGAGATTTAAAAAGTTCTATTAACTTAACTTTTTAAAGGCAAGGGCTTTTAATCTACTAAACAAAGGCATAACAATATCCAGTGACTGCAAGCTGAAATTGGATAAATTTCCAGCTATAAATAAGGCATGATTTTTTAATGGTAAAATAATCATCCATAAGTAACCTTGTAGTGCTCAATTTTCCATCACTCAAAAGCCTTCAAATTAAGACTAAGCATATTTCTGAAAGATATATAAATCTCAAGCAGAAGCTATAAGCCTGATACCTGAAAATACAGAAAAAATCCTGTTTTGTTTTGGGTTTTTTTGAGAATCAGACAAGTTAAATATAATGACATCTTCTTGCATTAAAATCTATAAATTTTTTAGTAAAATAGATATTTTTTTTCCGCTCTGGTGACATTATTTCCATTAGGGCTAAAATTTTACTGAAAATTAATTTCTATTTCAAATATCTGACCAACCACCAAAAAGGCAAAGGGGATAAAAAGTGGAGCCATATTAGTTGTCACAAGACATACATGAACATAACCTATGACTACCAGTATCTATCAACTGAAACCTAAATCTTGCAAAATCAGTTCTTTTCTGTCTCATACCCTCTATTCAGTTCAGCTTCACTGAAAGAAATCCCAAATATAAGAAAATTTCTGGCATCACTGTATTTCTAAGTGGTTGGTTATTGGTACAGATATGAGGATGAATAATTTCTTCATGGAAGATAAAAGAATCTAAGGCATGTTTTCTGATCAGCAGTCTAAGGTTTGTGGGCAGATACTGAGCTCTTGACTCCCAAATCTCTAATCTCGATGAACTGAAGAGTCAGGAGTTCCTGCATTTTAGAGTTAAGCTTTTGTTTTTAGAAAAGACAAAGATATTCAGTCCATACTCATGTCTGAATTTAGCAGAAAGATATATATGCAGAAAAATAAAATTTTCACATTTCCTTTCCCCACTTAAAAACCACTAGAAGCTAATTCAACTCTCAGAAAGTCCACATAAGTGTAAACTCTGTTTATCATTTATAAATAGGAATACGTATTCAAAAATAAATTTTGTTCTTATATTTGGCATTTTTATCTTACTGTTGTTGACAATCACCTGGCTCAAAACCATTACTTAAAAGAACTTTCCAGGGAGGCTTTTAGAAGTATTTTAAGCCTGATTTAATACAAACATAATTAAAATACAGACTTCAAATCTAAATGGCACATTTTATCTCTGCTAATAAGTAATTCTATTTAGGACATAACTGACTATGGAAAAGATTCTGCAATGTACCTTCTTTCCAAAAATTCACTGAAATCTTTCAAGCTTGATATTCTTCCTTGTCAGAGCCTGCACAGAATTTGACAGTAATATATCATTATTCTCTACTGAGGTAGCCAAGAACCAGTGGAAAGAGGGGCATTAAAAACATTTCCACAGAAGCTATTTTCAAGAGGTGTTAATGCCAGAAGGGATTGGGCAATTTTTATTTTTATTTTTTTTTTAATGGCAATCAGGCTTGCTGTTGGAATTGGAAGTCTTCTCTAGAAGCTGGAGCATGCATTGTTAAAATCTTCAGTCTGTATTACTTTATTATTGTTAGGGTGAAGCAGTTGCACCAGCCCAAGAAAAATCTTTAGAAGCGTAACTTGTGTTTATTAAGGTTTATTTTTCAGACTTCACATTTGTTGACAGCAGCAGATGATTTAAACTGCCTAATTCATTATAAGAGATCATGGGTCGCAGGCTGGGAACCTATCTTCATAGCAGTCCATATGATGCTATATTTTAGATTACTTTTGTTTTCCTATTCTCTCTGCTTCTGGGAGTAAAGCAGGAAGTGATTGAGTGGCTGAGTGAGTTCTTAGCTGCTGGTAAATTCACAACACTCATACTCTCCCACTATGCAGATAAGCCCAAAACAGGACTAAAGCTTAATAATTGATTTTCAAAAATCAAATAGGATCACAAACATAACACATTTCTAGGCATCAAGAAACATGAGCAACTATAAATGATGTAGGTTACTGTCACAATAATGTTTCAGGCTTAATAAAGGGGTTTGACCTCTATGCCCTAATCCTCCAAAATCCAAATTTGCGTAATTATATGCAATAACCATTGTCCAGGGGAAGAGGCAGTGGCAAGTGTTTTCCTTCTCTAGCTCTTTTCTTTCTGAAGGAAATGTGAAATTCACATTTACTTCATTTTACCATCTTATAAACATTAGTTATTAATTGTTCATGTTTTGCACTAATATTCAGGCACAGCTCTAGACCAAGTGAACACAGTTTGTATTTTAGATTACAGAAACTCAGGGTATGTCTACAATAAGCAACACTAACTATTCCTTTGAGGAGGAAGACTTAACCTTACTGAACTATGTTCACAACAAATTTCTAGTATCATTCGCGTGCATTCCAGCTTTGAAAAAAGCACAAAATTGTAGTATCTTCTGAAATCAGAAACAGAGAAATTCTCCTATTGTTCCCCAGACGGTAAAGAACGAAATGGTAACATTTTCAATAGTTAAAATCTACTTCTTATCATTTTGGACAGAAATGTGTCCACAGAAATGTGTGTGAAAACGGTGACTGTAGAATTTCACTGAGTTTCATTTGCATATTTGTGTTTCCTCATGTGAAGGAACCACTTGCTTATTTTAATCTGTCATTCTCAGTTTGCCACATTCAACACTGTTCTCATGAGAATAAAGAATCAGGACTTTCCCTTCTTGTAATTTTCTGTTTCACTTCTATATTGAGTGTAACAGAGTTCTGGTTTAATTAGTAATTGTTAAAAAAATGTAATATTTTTATGCCTATCTTAAGACTAAGCATTGTAAAGAGGCAAAGACCTATAAAATATAGACATATTTATTCCAGTGATTTCTTAGACTTCCAGCAAATATTCCACTTGCAGAAAGATGAAATTTCTTTAAAATTCCATTTTACTATACAATCCCATTTATTCCTGCTAGGCACAAACAAATTAAATAACAGCTAAAAATTGACATTTTGACTGTGTTGAAGAATTTTTAGGTAATTTTAATGATGGAAAACCTACTTCATCACACTTCTCAGAGTTTCAAATTGATCTTTGGCAGTGAGGCTGATAATTTGATTGTTCTTTAATGTACAAATGCATAATTTCAAAACCAGAAATAATTTTACAGAGTAATTAATTAAATATAAATGGAGTTGTACAGGATGTTAATACATACTGATATATACAGATATAATTGAATAAGAATAATAAAAAAAGCTCATCTAAATATCCAATTAAAAATTATTATCCATCAAAACATTATAGTAAAATGATATAGTTCCCTGTATCATTAATCAGAAATATAAGATATTAAATACATCCTTCCCTTCCTTCTTGCCATCTTTCTATTTCCTCCTAATTTTAGGATCAAAAAATCTTTTAAATTTGCTGCTCTCAGTGACAGTCCTATTAAAGCAAAATTAAGGCACTGTCTATCACATAGGTAGACTATACAAAGAAATGAAGTTTTGGACAGTGGGTTATAAACCTTATTTTAATGTTTCACTTCAAAATACCAGTGGACAAAGTTAACATTCATTTTATTTTGTCTCTTAAAAAATGTAAAGTCCATATTTTCCCTGAAGAGGTGCATTCTCTCATGAGCACGGTGCCTCTGTCAGGCTGTGACCCCGGTCCCCTCAGCCAGGGCCATTTGGGGACAGGGACAAGGACAGCCAGCTGTGCAGGATAGGCCCAGCCCTGCTCTGGGCGCAGGCTTTGCTGGAACACAGGAGGGACAAACAGCATGCCAATGCCTCGACCTCAGGGGATTGAGTTCAAAAGTTAGCGTAGCCCTCAAAACCTGTTCTATGCCTCTGCTAGCTATGCAGTCATCTTCCATAGAAACTCTCTAGCAATGCCTGGAATTTGGAGAGCAAATCTTCTGGTGTGCCATTTTTGGTATTGTGGCTGGCAATACATGTAATTTTATGTGCTGTTTTTTGTTATCTCAGCATTTTCACTCTTACTAAGAATTTTTTGTCCTGTTTTTGTTTTCATGGTGATCCAACATCCCATTTAAGGCATTAAATGAGACATTTAATGACATTACTATACGTAATTAATTCCTTGATTTTTTTTACTTTTTTTTTTTTTTTTTTTTTTTTTACTATGAAGGGAAATAATCTTAGTACTCAAATAATCAGATCAGTGAATTATCTAATAAAGGCAGTGGATTATGGTCAAGTGTAATCTGTAATCAAATGTAATCCTGATCTAACTGATCCGGGGAAAAAAAAATCCCTAAATCAAGAAACAGTCAATGTTGCAGACCAGAGGGAAGACTGAGCAACTTCCTGTTACATTTCTTTTACTGTTTCAAAATGCAAAAGATAGCTGAGGTTCTTCTGGATGAGTTTAGACAGGATCAAACAACAAACATTGTCTTCTCTTTTTTCCTGATTAATTGCAGTAAGCATCACATGCTTACTTAAGCAGAATCATCTGTATGGTATTAATCTGTTTTATTGATTAGCACAAAGCTAAACTGTTCAGCTGAGTCTCATCTGATACAACATGGTGGTCCAGTATACAGAAATACACTGCAAGGAGAAGAACTCCAGTTTTTATTTTCTGTACCTTTTTTTAAATGGCAACTCACACATCTGCTAAGGATTTCTATATTGAGCTAATTTTTATAGACTGAAAAAATCATTCATTTACAAGAAACATGCATGAGTACCTATTTAAAGAGTGCCTTATTACTATGGATTAACATTATACTTATTACAAAAGTAAGTTCTAGCAAACCACTTATACTAATTTGACAAAGATGTAGTATTTATTTTAATGACAATTATTCAACAGTGTTCATACATGTATTTCAGACTGCTCACTATTCAACCTAATTGTGCGAATCAGAGTACTTATCCTAAATTTTCTTTGCTTTCTTCTTTAAAGCTTCTTACAGAGCTTTAAAAATATAATAATAGATCTGCTAAGTACAAGAAAATAGTTACTCTGGTATAGGTAATATAACAAATAGAAGTAACTGTAAATTTTTATTGGCAATTGGATATATCTGTAATAATAACACCAGATCTTAAGTGCTGCTGTTCTGAAAAGTCACTTAGGTACATTATTAATCCTCATGAATATATTGAAAAAGACTTTGAAAAGACATGGTAACTTAAAGAAAGAAAGGGAATTTACTAAGAAATGGCAAGAATCCACCAGTGGATTCTGACTCCTTAAAAATAACATGTAGATTACAATCCACTAACAATGAACTCACTTATACTCAAGAAATGCTAACTGTATTAGTAGGTGATGATGGTTCCCATACCAATAAGATAGAAGAAAAGTAAACTTGGAAGCTGCTGGTACAGACAAATGTGAAACTAAAACCTTAGCAAATAAGAATCATGACATCTCACAAGTGTATTAGAACCAGGAGATGGTTACATGTGACATCTTTACAACAAATGAACTTTAAAAATCAAAGGTGTGTCAGGAACAAGAAAAATGCTGATATTTAAAAGCAAGACTTCATTTTCTGTGACTGATTAATTCATTTCCTTCTGCCATATTAAATAATGTATGTTGATGGGAAAAATTTTTTAAGATATTAAAACTGAACTTCACTGCAGATCCTGGAAATACATACATCACAGAATAATTTAAGGTATTTTTGGCTGGTTTTTAGGGTCTCTATTAATTTCACAGAAACATTCTAATTTTTTTAGATAATCATCTTATTTAGATTTGCTTATTTAGCTAACTGCCTCTACGCATGTGTTCAATGGGGAATTCAACTGATAATTTAACAGCCAGGACTCTTCCCCAATCCTCTTGATGTATGCTTAATAATTAACAAACTGTGAGCAGCAACACTGTTGGATGTCCAAATAGATTACACCAAAAATGATCATTTGTGTGTTGTGGGTTTAGTGGACAAAATGAAAAAATTATTCTTTATCAATAGCTAAACTTTTTGTACATTTCTATGAGTTAATAGGGTTCAATTAACATTGCCAAGCATGAGCTTCTTGCACTTGTCTCTGGAGCTTTGAAAAGTTGAGAAGAAAGCTTAATGAATGGTTGAACAGTTATCCTGATACCCTAGTAATTAGAGAACGGGTGATTAATGTGCATCTGTGGCAGACTCTGGGGTACTGTCAATGACCCTGCAGTGTGGAAGAAAAAAGAAATTATGAGCATGGCATGGGAATACAGCTTTTCCTATTTTCTTAAATTTTAGATCTACATCTGTGTTTAATTAAAAGAAGAAATGAAATACCATTAACACCATGAGGCAATGAGCTCTGATTGGTTATGGTCCACATGGACTGACTGAAATTTGGGAGATCAGATAAGATTTTTCTGGGGTTCCTTTCAAGTGTCCTATCAAGAAGATACCAGACATTTAGAAAAGAAAAAGCTTACAGGCTGGAAAGCGTGCTAGTGAAAAATATCTGTATTTTTATACAACTTCTACTATTACCAATTTTATTTTTAAGTTAGAATGTGTGTGCCCAGGTCCTGGCAGCAGGGGCTGCAGAGCAGCTCTGTGAGGAGAGGCCAGAGCTGCCCTGTGCTGCAAAGGGCCAGCTCCAGCCAGCTCAAGGGGAACCATGCAGGACATAGCTGAGCCCCTCAGCCAAGGTGGTGCTGCCTGTAGGAAAGTGCATTAAAGAAAGAGCAGAAAATAGTGGGAATACCAAAGTTAGGAAGAGGAGGTGCCCATGACACCAAAGCAGGTATTCCTTGCAGCCTCTGAAGCACCCATGCTGGAGCTACGAAAAGTGATGATAAAGGAGTGGTGGAGATGAGCTATTATGGATTGGCTGCAGCTCCTTCTCCCAGTGCTGCTGCAGGGGTTGAATGAGGATGAGGAAGGCAGAGGAATTGGGAGTGAAGTTGAGCCTGGTGTTGCTTTAATGTTTGCTGTTTCACTTCCCTCTACTTGAATTAATAATTACATTTTTATTTTGACTGGCAATCATGTAATTTTTCCCTAGGGGTGTCTGTTTTACCCATGATAGTAATTGATGAGCAATTTCCCTGTCTTACTTGACCCACAAGCTTATTTCCCATTCTTCCTATTTTGTCCCCTGTGGTTCGGCCCAGGGTTAACTCACCACAACCTTTAAATATGATGAGATGAGATCTCTTCATAACAACTACAGTTTAGTCTAATTTAAATTTAGAAGAAATTTGAAATCACCTTTTTACTGAATATTTAATTTGCACAAGCCAGGTGACTAGGCAAACTGATGCAGTAGTTTCTAGAGGGATTTAGAGGAAAATTGCTTTTATCTCCTGAAGCAAAATAGCATTCCATATTTCACATGATAATAAAATGTATCCTTGGGGTAAATAAGTTGTCTCTACTTTTAAAACAAAATACAATTCAATTAGTATGCAAAAGTGAAGTACTATTTTACGGGAACAAGTTACTCTCCCGAGCTTACTGTTTTAGCAGATTCTAATACCTTTTGTAACAGTACACTAGTTGCAAATTAACTCTGGTTGGCCATAACCGAGCAGATTTATAAGATTCATTGAAATGTTAAGCATCAACTAACAGTTAAATTACAAGATGTTCCAAGATGTGCTTTGTTAAGTTAGAAATGCCTTTAGTACAGCTTAAGTTTTGAGTATCTGAAACTTTCAGCTTGTTTGAAAAACATACAGGTATATTCATGGAACAGTTAGTTTAGTTGAGCATGTAATTACTATGTACCTCATAAAACAAACAAACAAAAAAACCCAACAAAACACAATCTGATATCATATTCCCATTTTAAAGCATCTAAATATAAGTTCAATTGTACCTATTACAGAAACACCTTAAAATACAAGTTAAGGATACTTCAGGAGACCAGTCATAGATGAATTTAAAAGCAGATTTACCTCACAAGAGCAATTCAGATGGAGACAATACCGTAACTAATCTTAAACATTCAGTATTTTTTTTTGTGCTTTCATTTTTTTAGTTGACTAAATATAAGTCCGTCATTTCAGATGCATTTTCCAGTAAATGTGAAACAAACCATATCTGCAAGCTAAATAGTTACAGACCAAATTGCCTAAACATAAGTTGATTTTGCTCTGTCTCTCTGGTAAACAGCAAGTAGAGAAAAGCTGCTTGTGTTTGCTAACAGACACTTATACTCTAATGTTTGAGGGCACTACAAGTCAGAATATTTCTAGCAACGAGGTATTTTATTTATTATTTTTGTGGTTTAATCCCAGATGAAAAGCAAGCACCACGCAGCCACTCATTCCCCTCTCCTCCCTTACCCCATCAGAGTGAGGGAATTGGAAAAATGAGAAAACCCTTGGGTTGAAATAAAGGCAATTTTACAGGTAAAGTAAAAGCTGCACACTTGACCAAAGCAAAAAAAAGGAATTCATTCACCATTTTCCTTGTGTAGGAAGGTGTTCAGCCATCCTAAGGAAGGCAGGGCTGCATCACCCATAACAGTTATTTGGGAAAACAAACGCCATCATTCCTAATATCACCCCCTTTCCTCTTCCTCCTTCACTTTTATTGCTGAGCACAATGCTATACAATGTGGAATATCCCTTTGATCCATTGGGGTCAGGTCTCCCAGTTGTGCCCCCTCCCAACTCCTTGTGCATCCCCAGCCCACTCACTCATGGAGGGGGTGAGGACCAGAAAAGGCCTTGGTTCTGTGCCAGCACTGCTCAGCAATAGCTGCAACCTTCCTGTGTTATCGTCACTGTTTCCAGCACAAACCCAACACATAACTCATAGTAGCTACCGTGAAGAAAATTAACAGTCAAAACCAGCACATTTATGTAAATAGGATATATTTACTATATAAATAGGATGTATAAATGCCTAAAACAGAAGAACTGCAAAGATTAGCTTTTTAACCAAAACCTGGTGTACCTCTAGAGCTGGTACACTGAAAAGGACAAATAGTGCAGGAGGGTGATGGAGCAGGCCAGGGGCAGAGGAAGATCTGGACCAATGTCAACAGTGACTCAAACGAAGCACTGTGAAACTTCAGATTAATTTTTTTCTTACCTCCACTCCCCTGAATCTTTCAGATGCTTTACAGTTTTCCGTTTCTTTCCATCTTATGAGTTGGAGATGAGAGAAGAGATTCCAGTTTTTTTAACCTATGTCCATAGTATCACATAGAGCACCAGTGTCTTCAACAGTGATGGAATAAAGTGTAAAACATTTATCCTTATAAATATAAACTTACAATGCAGTGATAACTGAACAGAATGAGTATGCTTAAACTGAACATCTTGTTAAAATGAATGGGAACTATCCAACTCAGCTTCAATATTCCATATTATCCATAGACTTTAGAGGGGTAAGTGAAGAAAAATAAAAAAACAACATGAAGGAGATAAAGAATTAATTTAGAGGGAGAAAGTGACATGCAATTTGTCCTCAAGAAGTTTCTTTCGATTTAAGTTGCCATTGAAAAAAAAAGAATAATTAATAATGTCATAAGAAAAATTAAGAGATGAGCTAAACATACTAAACTGTAAAGAAGGCAGCACTGGTCTCTGGTCTCATAGACGAGTGGCTATACCCAGTAATGATTTTGAGAGGCTTAAAAGCAATATTTATTAGATGCTTAAATTAGCATGTAGTCATGGTGTTGTAGTTCAAAAACCTAAGTTATTTAAGGCTTTCTCGAAATCACAGGGAAATTTTAGTTATGTCACCAAATTGGCACACAACACATACGTTAGAAGCAGGAAAATGCACACTGTATCAGGATGCTGAGAATAAGCTCTACCCCTGGAATTTAGAGCCTTAACTACACAAGTGGTTCTACTTACTGGGAATTCTCCTAAAAATCTGTTCTTGAATGCTAAAGGTAATATACCAGTATACAGCTTTTGGTTTATACTTTTGTATAATTCACTCACAGGTGCTGTATCTGTGAGCTAGCTGAAATAAAATGTTTGTTTACCTAGCAAAGAAAATTGTATACAAAAAAGTACTATTTCCCCAGCCTATTCACAAACACAGTTCCTGAAGGACTTCTGCCTTACATGGAAGACATTCTCTGAGTACTTCCGCAGGACTGAGTAACTCTGACTTGTTTTCTAAATCCCACTCTGGTCTAACCAAGAGAAAAGGAGAGACTCACAAAGAGGAGATGCACTGGAATCAGTCCAGTTAGTAGATTTGGCTACTGCTGATTAGCTGCTCAATGTCACATGCTAAAGTATTTTCTAGTCAGACAGAGAGGTACTGAACAGTGTAATCCACTAGCCCTAAGTACTGATCAGGGGTAAGTAACAGTGTAGACAAGGAAGGCTAAAGTCAAGAGAATTTTTCTTTTTATTTGAACTATCTTAAATTTTTGCTTACTATCAAGATAACAATAGGGGCTTTAAAAAGATTTTGCTCAAACAATAGCTTGGTAATATGTCTTGAGGCCTTTCACATAATACCTGTTTAGGAGAGTCAGTGTTTAAGTGAATTCATGAGTTCAAACACACCATTCAAGCAAAACAAGAGCGTTTTCACTTTGAATTCTGCTTCTACTGTTCTACCTTTTTTTTCCCTAGTATTTCTCTCCATCAGTCTCCAGTGTAGTACTCTGTACCAGTTCAGAAGACTGAGATGGTTACTGTACAGCAATATTCAGGGTAAAACATATTTAGGGCTGATGCTATGTTAATGACTGTTGTTAGGTGAGAAAGAAGTAATTTGCTAGCTAAAATTTACAAGATTAATGACACTTCTGTATTATGCTGCCAAGAGAAGTTAGTTTAAATATGTATGAACTTGCACTTCCATACAAATGCAATAGTGTGCTGTTCATAAAAAGAATGGAAAGAAGTATGCAAATAATGCTGTGTAAAAGCCTGGTATTATATCCGCTGTGCATTTAGAGTCTTAAAATTCTTTGTCCAGCAATGCATTTCACATTTAAAAAGTTCATAAATAAATAAACAAACCCACAAACAGGATTAATGTCTTGAATATGGAAGGTTCCTGACAAAATATCTGACACAATGAATTCTTCTCAATATATCAATTTTTTAATGGGCTATTTTTAGTAACCTCAGCTATGTTTTCCTCCTCACACGTTCCTTATATATTATGCCTAGCTCTTTGTTCCATATTTTTTCCTACAATTTTATTTCTTTCAAAAAAAAAAAAAAGTAAGAAACTACTAATGGGTTTACCAACAGATCTACTCTATATTGGTCTTTCTCATATGAAAAATACTGTCTATTAAAAAGCAAAAACACAGTTTCAGAGTCATTTCAGAAGAAATTCACTACCATGGTAAATTTGTTCTCATTGTCTGCAAACTTATTTCATTTGTGCAGAGGTGTTGTGCACATTTGAAGCAATACGTGTCATCTTTGGATATCTTTGAGTGTGGTGAAGAGTAACATAAGAATTAGCAGATTCTCTGGAGTGAATCTTCTGTATCATAAGAAGAAAGGGACTGATAATGCAAAAAAATTCCCTACTTTATTTTCAGCCTGGAATGCAAATATCTCCCTAAAGGTATTAGATATTGATTTGAAAACAAAAAAAGCAGCTTCCTTTGGTTAAATTAAATGAAAATAAATGTAGTCTTTCAAAGTATCTTTATAAGACCTAATTGAAGCTTATAAGTTAAAAGACAAAAGAGTGAAGAAAAATGAGAGGGAAGCAATAAGAAGAGTAGGAGGCAACAAAATTAATGAAATAACCATTTTGTTGATTAAAGGCTGTTATGGACTGCTTCAGTCCCTGAGGTAATAGTTTTCAAACTATGTATTTAATCAGCACACTCTCTGTTATCTTGCATATTTGTTTTTGCAGGTGTTTTTCCTCTGAGGTCAGCATATTACAGATTTTCTACATGTATGACATTTAATTTTATACAGCTCTGAATGACATTATACTATTAGATCAAAAGGTGTAGACAAAATTCAGGCATGTTTGCAATTGCTGCAGTTGCAATTACTGTAGCACTGCTTGGGCATTAGAGTCTCTGATTAGGGATGGTTTTGACACAAAATATGATAGTGCTGTGGTAACCTCTATGGGCAATAGCTTACCTTAACTGAAAACAAACAACAGAAAATTTAAGTTAAATGCCTAATGTTTAGTACTTGAACCCTTCGGGCCTTATCAATCCAACGAGTACAATCCAATTAGATCAGTTACAGAAAACTGCATCTTCTTCAAGGTTTGGACACAGAAAAGGATAAGGTATTTTTGTTCTGTAATTTTTTTAAAAAGTTTCACCTTTTTGGAAGGCACATGCTCATATCAGATTCTACAGTTTAGATCAAGGTCTGAAAAGAAAAACATTTGATGCCTGAGATGAAATACTAACAAAGTTGATTTTGGCAGATGCAAACATATAAAGCATTATAAATCATGGCTTAAAAGCAACAATACTTAATTCTTACTATTCCCATATTCTCTCTAAAAGCCTGGTTTACAAAGTAATTTCACTGATTTTAACACTATTTTCCCAGAATGATAACATCACTGTCATGGTTTTGCTGGTTCTTAGAAACTAAGCAGGAATTTTTCCCTTCCCCCTGCCCACTATGTTAAGGGGATTTTGAATGGGTGGACTGACTGTGTCTCTAGGTAGTTGAGTAACACAAAAGAAGTGGCTGGTAAGACGACATTCCTCGTTGATAGCCCTCAGGATCTTGTCTTTGAGGAGGGGTAAGGAGCTCTTTTTTTACTTTTTTTTCCTCTCATCTCCTGGGAAACAATGGAGGAAGGAGTTCAGCTTGCGGTCGGAGCTGGAACAAGGCCGGAGTAGGAGCTCAGAGGTGGCTTTGTTCTCAGTCTGGCTGCCAGCTCTGTATTCTGCTTGGATTTTCATCGGAGAGGAACTGTTTTCACCTTCTCCGTTCCCGCTTTTCTTTCTTGGCAGCAGTTCTTGTGCACACCAAAGGGAGAGGAAAACTACACCACACGATTCAGCCAGCAAGACAGAGTGAGTTCCCATAAGGAAGGACCTTTTTTTTTTTTTTTTTTTCTTTCCCTCCTCTCTCTCCCCTTTGCCAGTAGGGGGTGGGTAAGGGAAGATCTCTATTTTTGGTTTCTCCAGCACACCCAGGAGGGTGTCCCCCTCACATGGCAATGACCAGTGACCCAACAGCGCCCTCTGCTAACTGCTGTTAGAATTGTCATTAGAATCAGAATCATAGAATTAACTGGGTTGGAAGAGACCTCTGAGATCATCAAGTCCAACCCTTGATCCAACCCCTCTGTGATTACTAGATCATGGCACTCAGTGCCACATCCAGCCTCATCTTAAAATCCTCCAGGGACGGTGAATCCACCACCTCTCTCTGGGCAGGCCATTCCAATGCCTGATCACTCTCTCTGTAAACAACTTCTTTCTAATATCCAACCTAAACCTCCCCTGGCAGAGCTTAAGACTGTGCCCTCTTGTCCTACTGCTGATTGCCTGGGAGAAGAGACAGATCCCCATCTGGCTACAATCTCCTTCCAGGTAGTTGTAGAGAGTGATGAGGTCACCCCTGAGCCTCCTCCAGACTGAACAACCCCAGCTCCCTCAGCCTTTCTTCATAGGACCTGTGCTCAAGTCCCTTCACCACCCTGGTGCTCTTCTCTGGACCTGCTCCAGCACCTCAGTGTCTTTCCTGAACTGAGGGGCCCAGAACTGGACACACCACCCAGGTGTGGCCTCACCAGCGCTGAGGACCAGGGGAAGAATCACTTCCCTGGTCTTGCTGGCCACACTGTTCTTGATCCTGGCCAGGATACCATTGGCCTTCTTGGCCTCCTGGGCACACTGCTGGCTCATGTTCAGCTTCCTGTCAATCAGCACCCCCAGATCTCTTTCTGCCTGGCTGCTCTCCAGCCACTCTGTGCCCAGCCTGTAGAAATTATCTTTGTTTGTTTGTTTGTTTGTTTTGAAGGGGATTATTTTTGGGAATAGGAGTATTGTTTGGTTGTTTTACTTATTTTCTTTCATTGTTTCTGCCAATACACATATATATTTACATAAAGGGCTGTTATTCTTCCTTTTTCCACACTTTTTTTTCCCCACCTCAATTGAAGCCTTTTTATTTCAGATTTACAATTGCTTAGAGGGAGGAGTTTGGGTCTTTCTCATAATTCATCCTCAGCAAAACACTTATCTCATTTAAACTGAGACAATCATAAAAGATGAGAGTTTGACCTATGCTTATGGAGAACTTGCTACACTAGAATGTGGAAAGTAATGGAAATCTTTAGTTCAAGATGATAAAAAGTATAAAGAGTGAATTGAGTAGAATTCAGAATTACTTTTGAAGAAATAGAATAACCTCTAACATAACCTTTTATAAAAGAGAAATAAGATTTCTTATCCTTTGTTACGTGAAATAAAATTTCATTTAATCATTTGTAGCTGGTGTGTTTCCATTACATCCATCAAGTTACTTGGTTAGATTTCTTATTTCCTTTCCTGCCAAACAGAAGGAAATCTGATGCCAGGAAAAATAAACTTCCCTAAATAACCAATCCAATTAGTGATAGATTTTGTTGGGGTGGGGTTTTTTCTGTTTTTTTAGGGGTTTTGTTTAGTTAAAAGAAGAACTGCTAAGAGAGATTACATTTTTGAAGTCACCCTTTTTTTGCATGTCAAGTCACAATGTTAAGCTATTCATTAGAGTGAAATGCTTTAGCATCTTATATCCAACAATGAACAATGTACATTTTAGAAAACTATAAAAAATATGAAATAGACAATTTGTATAATATGCCAAGAAGAAAATTAAGTCCTATTACCAGACAGTTCATATATGGATATTTGCTTTATAGAACATGATAGACCTCAAAAAAAAATCTTTCCTACTTAAGCCTTAGTAATCTCAGACTGGAATAAAAAATGGATTTCAAACACTGAGAAGCTCGGTAAGCCATGTCCAAAAAAAAAAAAAAAAAAAAGAGTTTTAAAAATCTCTATTACCAATGTTTGTGGACTTTAAATAAACCTGATTTCGTGAACATGCATACTCTCTCCAGCGACCAAGGCAAAACAAATATATGCTATTCTAGAACATGCTGTGGTGTGCTATATTAATACCAAAGGTTTCATAGCATCCCCAGCAAAATCTGTTTTGTTTTTATTCAGTTCCTTGGTTTCCTTCTTTCTCCACATGACTTGTATTTAGTTCATGGTAATGGAATATGTATCTGTGCATATATTTTTTTAAATTTAATGCTTGATGTTACAGAGTTGCTATAGACCAAGAGAAAATTATTCTTTATTGAAGATTTGGTGTTTAAATGGTGCCTGAGTAATAGACTTTTTTTTTAATATTTCACTTTCTGCATGATCAAAAGAGTTATTATTTTCTTTTTACAAATGATTGTTTGATGTCTTACAAGGTGTTCTTTGTGTATGTATTGGTTTAATTCTTTTTTTTTCATTATCTGTAAATTTTGGTTTTCTATTTTAGAGTTGAATAAATAATTAATTTTTCATACATTTTTTACTTTTCCCTCATCAACAACGAAGCTGCTCCATAAATCAATTTTGTTAAATCAGACTACAAAATCTAAAGTAATACCTACTGAAAACCAAAGTGAAATTCTTCTTCTCTAGTCCGTTATTTTAGAAATGTTACTTGAAGCTCATTCAGTTCCTATATATATATATATATATATATATATATATATATATATATTAATTCTATGCAAATTCCAGTTGGACTTCACAGCATTTTGATTCTTAACAAAAGCTTCACCTGACACAAAGGAAAACTAAGTCCTCAGTTCTACTCCTACAGTCATTCTTGAACTTGGGCAAATGTTGTGCATGTTCTATCTCTTATTTTGTTCTTAGAAAGAATTAAAATGTCCCTTACTTTGCATATTTATTTTCTATCTAGACAGAGTAAATATCACATAGTTTCCATACTAAGTAGTATATTTCATGGCTCCAAAACAATAAGTACAAGGATGAAGGAAGTTTTCAGTAAAATCTAGGTAAGACTTAAGGTTTTCTAAAAACAAATAAAGAAAACACTATTTCTGTGTTATAGTTTGCATTAAAGAAAATTTACATATAAACAAATTTTCAGAAAAGAATCACAAACAAACTCTCTGCAAAACTTTCTCACTACAGTCTATAACTGAACAGAAATACAGTGACAGCTTCTAAAATTATTTTCCACAAAATGACTTTACATTCTCTGTGGTTAGGCACATTCATAAAATGTGCTTATTCCTACACAACAACAGACACACAAGTCTGCACTTTTTTCCTGTCTGACTTAATTAAGTTATAATTAGCATGTAATCTATATAAAGTATTTCTTGTCTAGGACATCAAGTTATTGGTTTATTATTTAGGTATTCTCATAAAGGTGCTGGATTGTCTCCAAGGGCTGGAGAACAGTCTTTGGCCACAGAAATGCCTACTAAAGTGTAGTGGCCCATCAATTTCTAATACTGTTCTTTCATCAGTGCACATAGTTATTGGGGAGAAGTTCATACTTTGACTGAAACCAGCATATAGTGCTAGAAAATAAAGAAGGGTAAAGTAGGTTTTTTGTGATTATCCTTTTTTAAGTAGTTTTACTCCAAGTGTTGGAATTCTAACAGTAGATGGTGATGTGTTTAGTGAAAAATATATTCACTGTGGAGAAAATCTAGTTATATTATTTAATGCCAGCAGATGTTATGCAACCTTAACAATATGCCTATTTAATTTAAGATACTCATTAAAATATAAGTATTTGAAATTGCCATAAGATAATGTAATATTATATATTATATCAACAGGGAAACATTTATGATAATGCAACATTGATAGCACTACTTCCATATATGATAAAAGATTATTTAGTAAAACTTTTAACAAACTGATACCTAGAAGATATTTAAAGTATATGAAATTAAAGGGTTTAATAAAAAACAAAGGAAAAATGGTGGCGGAAATCTGCTTAATCTTAATCTTTGAAACATTGTTTAACATATACCTTTCCTTCCTTGCCCACTATTATTCATTTTGTACATCCACAAAATGCCAACTTGAGGAAAGTCAGGCAATTGTACAAATACACCTGCTTTCTGACCTTTTAATGTCAGTGCTGCACGTAGTGCAGGAATAATCTAAAGAGTTTTAAATACTGGAAGTCCTTCAGACAAAACATATCTTCTTAAAACCACATATAAAACACTTTGTTTAGTTGGGTCCAGATCTTCGCATCATGTAAAAAGGTATAATTGAGAATGAATGTTTATAGCTGTCAGCTGCAATCAGAAATATTAAATAATTAGATTGATAGCTATACCCTTGTGTGTGTGCACTTAAAAACTATAATATTGCATATCTTAGCATGATTACTTGAATATTTATATTACAAGGCAGAGTTCATAGTAGTGTAATTATACATATATCTAACTTCAAATACATGGAACTCCTTGAGCATTTTCAAATTTAGCAACAATTACTATAAAGCCCTGCTTTATGATTTAAGATGTTATACTGATGCATATGTATACATCCATCTCATAAAATGCCATTAAAGAATTAACTAAATTATTAAAACACTTAGAAAGTAGGTAAAAGCAATTTATATAATATCATTTCAATCTGTTGCAATCTATCAGGCTTTCTGAGCCCCGTTTTAAAGATCTGAAATTGAAAATTAGTCCATTCAGGAATTTCAGCAATTAAAGCAGAACAATCCATTACCCTTTTTTTCCCCTGATTTTTTTTTTTTTTTAATTTAATGGCATATATTACATTAGTGGAGATGAAAATGGAAAAGCTTCAGGAAATTTAGTGCAGTACAGAAAGCCTAAAGAAAGTACCTTGGCCCCAAAACCTTATTATCTGTCTATGTGTCTTTCAATAGTACCCCAATATTCCACTAATAAAATATGTCAAGCCAGAAGAGTTCCCTGAGAATTTCTTGTTCCCAGAATGATTTTGGTATATTAAGAACATGGAACATGTTTTTCTTGGCCTATATTCTTTACACCTATTCATACTGAGAATGAAAGTTTTCACACCACCTGTGCTAGGACGTGTTAAGCAGGTGTGAATACTGTAATCTATTGACAAAAAGCCACTGTGTTTCTGTAAATTGTAGTAAAACTAATATAGAGAGGAAAGTTGAGCCGAGTTTTTATGTTCAGTTGACAAAAGTATCTGGCCCTTCTAATATAGAATAATTCAATATTTTACTATCAGGTTTAGCAAACACCTAAGAGAGTGGGTGAAGACTCCACTTGGAGACTGGGGGTGCAGGGTGTTATTCAGAAAAGTCTTTTCAAAAGCTTTCTTACCTGGTTCTTTCATAAGCAATGAAAGAGAAGGAGATTTATGCTTGCCTTTTTTTCTCTCCTTTTTTTCCTTTGTTTTCCTTTTAAGTCCTATAAAACAGGACACATTGATATGACATCAAATACTGAGTATATGTTTTGGCTTCAGTTTAAAGGAGTACACTCAACATATTTTATTTTATTTTTTTAAACAATCCACTTTCTATAGTGCCATCATTAGAAGGCAAAGTATCTTCTCTTTCAAGATGTAATGAGACGTGGTGGTTCTTAAGTTTCTATGAGATAAAACTAAAATATTTTTAATTAACTTTTTAAAAATCCAAAATCCTGGTCTAAAAACATGGTGTGAAAATATCGAATCATCAAAATGCAATGACAGGAAGATCAGTAGATCTCCAGGCAGTGAATCTATTGTTCTCATATGTACTACATTCTTTATGCATAATGTATTTTTTTAACATGTATATTGAGCTTTCTTTATTCTACTGACCATTATTTATAAGAAACCATGTTCAGTTGTAAGTGCAGCTCAATAGATGCTCTTTTCTCCCTCCATCATTTTACAGTGCTAAATATGATATAATGGAGGAATATATTATACAATGTAGCAACTGAACATTATACAGTACTTTTGTAATCCAGGTAGAATTTTCATAAGTGCTGAACATTTTAAAGAAAGTAAAATTTTGCTTTCTACTTCATGGAAAACACCATCAAAACTGTACTCACTGTGCATACTTAGGGCAGCACTGCTAAGTATGTGTCATATTTTAATATGGTAAACTCCAGCCTTACTCTTTAAAATATTTATTTCCTGTTCTATTCTGATGTAATATTAATTTCTGAACTTGGGATTTTGCATTTATTACACATGCAGAAATAAAGTTTTCAAAATACCTTAAAGTAGAGGTAGTCAAAAAGATGGTGGTGATGTTTTATAAACTGTATCAATTTCAGCTCACTTCTAAAGAGATATTGCAGTTGCTTCCTGCTGGGTATCTTGAACAATCAAGATCTGCAACTACAGATTTTCTTTTCATCTTCTCTGCTGCAGATGGGAAAAAGACATTCTGTGTAATTCTGGTTTTTAATCAAAAATATAACTGAATTGTATAATTTCGCAAATTTCCCAAAAATTTTCATGCCAGGTTCAAAACCTTGGTGAAAATAGTTCTAGCAGGTTGTTAAACTTAAATATCCATCCCTGAATTTTTGTTCGTAAACATTAAAAGTAAAATTAATGTTGCAGTTATTATGCTCAGGCATCTGATGTCAAAACAAGGTTTTGTTTCATACTTTATTTCAGTTTAAATATTTTTTAATGATATATTCTATATTTAGATGATCATGTTCAACACAGGTTTGCATATTTTAAAAATTAAAGGAAATAAAAAAATGAGAAAGCAATTGAGGTATTGAAGAAAGTATTGAAAAATAGATTGTAATTTTTTATATATTTGAAGCAGATTTTTCCTTGCCTTTTAAAATGAGGATGTTAAGTCAGTTCCTCGCTATCTGTAATAAACAATGTTTCAGTGTTTATCTTCTAGACCAAACTTTTTTAATTGACTTTTTAGATTAATATGGTCTCTTGTCACTGTATTATAAAAATTCTAAATAACGATTCGAGTACAAAGGGCTTTATTGACCACTGCCAAGTAATACACAAAAGTGTCAGCATAAAATAAAAGTTTGACTTATATATTATAATATAGGATAATTTAAATTAGTTCTTTGGTCAGTCTGATTTTCAGGAACTCTGAGAGCTACATCTCTTATTGACTCCAAAGAAAGTTCTTGAGTACTTGGTATTTCAGCAAAATAAATCCATGCTTCCTACCTTGTTATTTGTTTGAGATACATGATACTCCTTAGGGATAAATTCAGCTACTTTTCCGTGTTCTTGACATCTAAAGTCAGAAATTGTTTCTGGCTGCAAACAGATGGTGTTTTTCCCTCTTATGTAATGTCCTTACCTAAAAGATGCAGAATGTTCTGCAGCTAACTCTTACTTCAGATATCACTTCTCTTCAAAGCCTATAAAATTTCTACACAATTTCTCCTTCTAGAGAAAATTATATTCAGTGGCTATAACCTTTAAGTAAAAGAAATTGGCAGTACATTTAGCTTCAGTGTGGTGTGCAGTTTACCTCTCATTGTTAATATTTGAAGGAAATTAATGTCAGAAATTTGGCTCAAAAATATTCTGCTCCTTTGTCAGAATCTAGGTGTTTGTTTTTTCTTTCTGCCAAGTCAATAGTAATCCTCTTTAAATAAAATGTATTGTGTTAATTCAAAAGAGCCAGCAAAACATTGATTTTTGCTTCCAACTCTTAGATTAGTGATTGGAGCTCATACAACTTCAAGATTAGTTTGCCAGATTTTCCCATTTTATGTAATGGGCAAAATGTCACACAGCCTAAACTGAGTAAAGTAGGAGTAAGTACTCTAATACAAATGGTTTTGAGATAATTCTGCAGTATTTCATCAGGAAAAAAAAAAAAAGTTGAAAGAACACATTTGCTCAGTTTGTGTAAAATCTGCTGAAATGTAACAGAGAACTACTCTTTCCTAAGGTAAGGACTGCTATATATACAGAAACACAAATATGCTTAATATTCCTAAACAATTACTTTTAAATTTCACAAAGAATAAAAGCACTAATGTGCAATTTTTATTGCTTATAAAAGATTTAAATTATCTCTGCAGTTAAAGGTTCTTCACACATCTTTACTAAGTGGTCAGCACGATTGTTCCTTCACAGAGATTTATATCAGTGCTAGTTTTAAAGAACATCTCTGTCCATCTCTTTTGATTCCACTTGAAAAACAATGAGTTTTTAGCAAATATTTCATTGTTTTAAATATTTGTCACGAACTCAGTTATGTGTCACTGGGAAGAAAAACATAATATTTTGGACACATAAACTCTTTCTCAATCTTCACGCTCATTGTGAGCGGCAAGCTTTTCCTTTAAAGTGATAAATAATTACATAGATTAGGGAAAAGGGGTTTGGAGTTTGTGTCCCATAGAATTAAATAACATATAATGGTAATGTAGCATTACCATATAATGGTAATGATAGCTGAGTTTTGTAAAAGTTGATATTCAGATGCTAGAAGGTTAGGGCAAAACCACTTTTATTTACAAGTGCATCAATTCTTAGTCTGGATTGCAATAAATTTGAAATCCCAGATTAAGCTGGAAAAGCTGATTATTTCTCTGAAAAACAAATCTTAATTTATTATTCAGTATTGACTTCAAGAACTTTATCAGTGTGATGCTTACCAAAGCAGCACGCTAAACAGATTGAGAAGTAAGAAATTAAAACTGTTTGAAGTATGGTTATAAAACGCAGATGTTTGAAGTTTTCCTGATCAATGTCTATTTGTTAAGGAACTGTGTATCCAAGGGAAAAAAAAAAAAAAAAACAAACAAAAAACAAAAGTGTGTCTCCTTTGAAACACCTTCAATGTTTATGGAAAAAAGAACCAGCTGTAGAAAAAAAATGAGGATAAACTAAAACTGTAATTTTTTACTTTACTATTTTTTTAAAATGCATGACATTTATAAGTGTTTGCAAATATCACAAGCCACTTCATAGACATCTTCATAAGGAAGCTTTGAAGCTTGTGAGATCCTATACCAGCACAAAACTGGAACACCTGAAGTGAATTTCAAGGCCTTAAGATTTACATGATCTGTGGCAATTTCCTGTTCAAAAAACGAAATTGAAACGTTCAAATTTAATCAAAATCTACAAAATGGAAATAGTTTCATTTTTGCAGCAATATTTTTGAATAATTGCACCTATATGCACCAGGAAAAAATAAAAGCAGTTAATAAAGATGTACACAGAAATATCTTTTTCTTGTCCTCTACAGAAGTAGGAATACAATTCCATAGAGATTTCCATGAGATGCATTAATGTCTGATTTGCACCATGATTTCCATGTTATGTACGCAGAAATTGTTAGGTAGGCATTTTTATACTACTTAAGATTAACAATTACATTTTTAGAAACATCTTATATGGCATAAAGTTGTCTTTGTGAGTCATAGTTTATAATTATTTTATGACAGCTGGATAAGCACATTTATTTTCTAGACACAGGAAAGATTGCAAAAAGACTAAGATGGCAGCATCTTAAGGGATATTTTTCTGTATAATTTATTATATTGGAAAGGAGAAGGCTTTTTTGACTTTTGAAGAAAAACTGGAAATATTCATATGTTTTTACAAGAATAGGTACCTCATCAAAGTATAGTGATTTTTTTCTTTTATCTTTCTTAGTTAAGGCTAGTATTTTTGGCTGAGAAATGTTTAAAATTAGTGTTCTGTTTAATTACTGCTCTTGTAAACCAAAGTTCAAAAAATAGGGGCAGATTTCATAGCAATTTAGGTAGTTATGTAATTGTTAGGGGTATAGTAATAACTGGAATTATATGATCTTATTGTAGTTCTGAAGAATTGACTTTTTCTTTGCTGCTTCTAAACTCAGACTCACTGGAAACTTAATTAGGAAACAATGCTTTCAGAATCAGGCAAAACTCATATCGTATAATAGACACCCAAACAGAACAAATTTTAATGCAACAAATTTGCCTTTACATGTATGGTGGTTTTGTCTGTGGTAGATTTAATTTCCTTCCCAGTGGCCAGTATGGAGCTTTGTTTTGGATTTGTGCTAGGCAGGGGGTTGATGATATAGAGATGTTTCCTTATTGCTGAGCAGGGCTCACACAGAGCCAAGGCCTTTCCTGCCTTTTATCCTGTCACACTGACAAGGAAGTTGGGAGGCTGGGAGGAGACACAACCAGGGCAAGTGACCCAAACTG
The DNA here is from genome assembly GCA_038380795.1 of Pyrocephalus nanus. Lineage (NCBI taxonomy): Eukaryota > Metazoa > Chordata > Aves > Passeriformes > Tyrannidae > Pyrocephalus > Pyrocephalus nanus. The sequence goes on along the minus strand of CM076264.1, from coordinate 52,195,565 downwards.
ACCAAAGGGATATCCCAGACCATATGACATCATGTTCACTATATAAAGTGGGGGAAAGAAGGAAGAAGAGGAGATGTTTGGAGTTACAGCATTTGTCTTCCCAAGTAACCATTATTCATGATGGACACCTGCTCTCCTGGAGATGGCTGAACACCTGCCTGGCCACGGCAATCAGTGAATTAATTCCTTGTTTTGCTTTGCTTGGGTGTGTGACTTCCGTTTTCCCTGTTAGACTGTATTTATCTCAACCCTTGAGTTTTTTATCATTTACACTTCTCATTCTCTCCCTGATCCCACTAGTGGGGGAGTGAATGTTCGGTGGCATGGTGCTTAGTTGCTGGCTGGGGTTAAACCACAACAACTGTCCTACATATGGTGTAGAACTCTTCTAGCTTTGAGAAATATCAAAACAATTGCATCCATGTAATTACAGGTTCATCTGGGCTCATTCCTACTTTATTAACAACCTAGAAGATGACATGCACTAACTTTCAGAGCCAATGAGTTTTATTTTGTGTCTTGTCATGCAATGTCGAAAAAAATATTCTTTTTTCAGCAGTCTGGAAAACCAACTTCATGAAGGAATGAAAAAAAAAATATAAGAAAACTTTTTAGGATTTTGTGAAGTACTTTCAAATCCTCTGAACTTAATGACAGCTTTCTCTGTTGACTGTAAGAATTCTTTTTGTTCAGTATATTCCTAATGGACTACCAAAGGCCCTCTTAATTGAATAATTAAAATTAAAGGAAAAAAAAACAAAAAACAACTAGGGACTGAAAGTCAAGGTTGTGTATATTCTAAGTGTGAAAAGAAACATTTATTAAGAGGATGATTAACCTTCAGCATAAGTAATCAAAGTGGATTTTCTCTACCAGCATAGCCTAGGTGAAAAATTTTAACTACATGTTATTTTGAAACCATCTACATGTGGAAATTAATGAGGAGAAGGAATTAATTTACTTGACTATTGTCACTCTTAAAGTGTCTGTTTGGCAAAGAAAATGTCCAATTAAAGAAACCTTTAATGCATTGTATCTTAATATGTTTCTAACATATAGTAAAATCCGTTTCACAGCAGCACTCTTAGAGCAAAGTAGGAGTGCTCTTCTGCAGAGTTACTGAGACAAGTTAGTGATCTATCATTTCACATACTAGTTCATTTCACATTTATTTCCCCATTTAGACAAGTCCCTAGTCAAACTCAGTCTTTTCTTTCTTTCTTTCTTTCTTTCTTTCTTTCTTTCTTTCTTTCTTTCTTTCTTTCTTTCTTTCTTTCTTTCTTTCTTTCTTTCTTTCTTTCTTTCTTTCTTTCTTTCTTTCTTTCTTTCTTTCTTTCTTTCTTTCTTTCTTTCTTTCTTTCTTTCTTTCTTTCTTTCTTTCTTTCTTTCTTTTTCTTTCTTTCTTTCTTTCTTTCTTTCTTTCTTTCTTTCTTTCTTTCTTTCTTTCTTTCTTTCTTTCTTTCTTTCTTTCTTTCTTTCTTTTCTTTCTTTCTTTCATGTGTGGACAACTGTTACATTATTTCAGCCTGTGATAAACAGCATATGAGACAAATTATAGCTTTTAACCTTGAGTTCCCTGTATATATGCAGTTCTTGGCAAAGAAACCACTCTTCATTACCACTGATGTTTTCCTGTGTCTTACTGAATTCCAATAGTATGTTTTTTAATGTTGTTGCTGTCAATACAAATTAACTATCAAGCAAGACATTATAAGGGGAGTGCTGCTTTGTTAACGGTATTTACACCTTTATTAACAACTGATTTTTTTGGGTATTGACAACACATTGTAGCCACTCTCTTCATTACAGTACTAGTGTGCTGTGTGAGTTTTGCTGTTTATTGATATTGGTAAGGGAGGGCAATTGGAGGGCAGACATATGCTTTGTTTTGTTTTGATTTGTTTTTATTGTAGCCCCTCTGATCCAGATGATTCTGCTACTCTGACACCTCTAGTCTGTGGTTTTGCATGATGTAGCTCGAGTTTTTACCTACTGCACTTTTGTCTGATGTGGCCAGAGATTCTGCAGCTTTTAAACCAAAACTTGGAATCTTCTGACTGGTTGAGAACATTCATCTACAATGAATCCTTTAGAAACATATTGATACTATCTTGTAACTGCAAAATATCTTCATACCAAACTAGTAACTAATTTAACCCTCATAATTGACCTGATCACTTCTATGTTTCATAAAACTCAGCTGCCTGAAGCTGTCTTTGTACAAAAATCTTGGGTTCCCAGTCTTTTTCCCTTGAAAATCTAATTAACAGTGTTTTTTTAAATAAGAAGATTACTTTTTGTGAGCAATTAACTGAAATTCAGTCTGCTTTAAACTTTTCAATATTGCAATGAATATTTATAAACTTAATAGAACTTCACCCTGGTAGGCAATCCCTTTAATCTTATTTGAAGCAGCGTGGGGCCCAAGTCTCACTGGATTAACATCATATTTTCTTTTGCCACACACACACACAAAATAATTTCCTTGAAATGAAATATTTGACCAACTGTTATCCAAACCTATGACAGTTCAAAGTCAGTTTCAGTAAAACTAAAGTGTATATATCCATATTATCTGCAGCTCCATGCTGTGATTCAACAATGTTCTCTCAAGCTCATTTGCACTTTCCTGCACCATTAAGACCTGCTGGCTTTCAAATATAAATCACGGAATAAAAGATACAGTAACTTCGGACTTAAAATGGAAGCCAAAGAGGGTAAAGATCTTCTATAGAGGAAAAAAACAAAAAGATAATTAAATGAGAACAGCAGACATCAAGGAAGCAAAGAAACAAGCTGGAATAGACACTGAGAAATATTTTCAATATTGAATTTCCTGACAAATTTTGCTTTATCTCCTCCATGTTAAGTCATTATTATGAAATTGCTTTTGAAGTAAAAACTCATTTACATTCTCAAAACAAATGGATATTGCAGACAATTTTCTAGAAATTTCCATATTATTGCCACATTTGCAAAACGGCTGAGAGCTGGTTTTAGTGTTTTTCCTTTCATTAATTCTGACAAGTGATTTGTGCTTGAAGAACTATCTTGACTAATTTTAATGTCTGTTTTTTATATGTTTACTAGACATAGGACATTGCAATCCTTCAGCTCTCTGTTTCTCACTTGTCTAAGTCTGTTTATCAAGATCTTCTTTTCCTATGTCCTTTCATTCTGCCATCTTTGTTTTCTGTTTTCACTGGGGGTAAAGACATTCTTGTGAAAAATGTGTTCTTTTTAATGAACTCTTCAGGTTTTGCAGGTGATTTGACAGAGACTGTCCTTCAAGAAAATAGGTGGGCTGGAGCTTGATTATCTACTGTAAAAAAGAAAAAAAAAATAGAATCCAGATCTTTACGATCATATTTTGTGTAAGAGAAGGTTTCAGTGCAAAGGACTTTTCAAGAATAACACAGTGCAAGCATAAGGTACTCATTTATCTCTGTGAGAAGGGGTTGCTTTAGGTGATGCGTGTTCCCAGTGGATCTGCACATATTCTGTAAGTCTGATGCATACAGAATATGTCAGATTGTGCACCAAGTATGACATTGTTTCAGAGCTACAGAAGAATCAACTACCTTGCAACCAGTTCAAAACTGAAGAAATCTCAAATGGGTAATGAGGTGGCACAGCCCTGGCCAAAACCTTGCAAGTTCAGACCATGTAGGGCAGAATACTGGACAAAAAGGTAGCTGATGAAGACAGACTAGAAAGAAATGGATACAAAACCATCCAAGTTTCCACCATACAGACTTTGTATTCCCAGGTCATTTTTTCTTGGAAATGACAGCTCTTTCTGAAATAAAAAATAACAATGACAACAATAATAATAACAACAATAACTTAAAAACATTTGATACATGTTTATTTTGCAACCATATTAAAATGTATTTTTTTTCCATTCTTATTCCTGAGTAAAAGCAATAGCTCTCACAGAGATCACCAGAAAAGACTTTTGGCACAAAAGTCATTGAACTTCAGGATCTTTAAATGCAGCATTTCAGGTTTCAGAAATTGGACTTTGGTAACAAAATTAAAATTAACTCAAAAATCCTAACCAGTGCCACTAGCTGCAGTTATTTTCAGATGGTTTGTGGGCTATGTCTTGATACATACTGTTCTTGGTGTTTTTTCTTAACTTACTGTATTGGGTTTAGCATACCTTATCATGTCAACTGAGATATAAAAGCTAAGGAAATGAGGAGGAGGAAGGACAGGAGTTTGTTGTTTATAATGTGTGTCTGCTGATGAATTGCTTCAGGTTTTGAAAGCCCTGCTTCCCAGGACATGGCTGGACATCACTGCTAATAAAAAGTAAAGAAGAAATGTTATTTTCTGCTTCACTTTTGCACACTCGAACTTTCACTTTTGCTTTAGTAAACTGCCTTATCTCAACCCACAGGTCATTTCCCATCTTATTCTCTCTTCCCTGTCCAGCTGAGAAGGGGAGTGACAGAGTACCTTGGTGGACACCTGGCATCCAGCCGACATCAACCCACTACACACATAATCAGAACTTTGCTAAAAGTGTAACTGACATTAAATCCATACTACATGTCATCCAAATCTAAACTGAATTCCAGAAGAAAAAGTTGTGAATTTATTTTTTTATCTCACAGTTATCACCAGGCCAAATTTCAAAAACCAACTCTAAATGAAGTTGTAAAGCTTTTCATAATTTAAAAAGTGTTTTAAAAATTTAAAAGCACACTAAGATGTGTTATTCCCACAAGCCACCATAAACTTGCTCTGCTGTCTCCTAGGTCTAAGTAGTTCTATTTGTAGCCCTACTGAAGAGGGGAGTAAGAATTATTCTTCAGTCTTCATAATAGTAATTAGAGTTCCCTCAAAGACTCTCAAAGAGATGTTGAGAAAAACTTCCTTTAGGAAATTTAACTACTTGCCATTTTGCAGATAAACCTGAGTTCTGACTGATTACAAAATGATAATTTCTAGATTGAGTAAGAATGTATACCCACATTCTTCTTCCAGATAAAAAGTAGAGAAGAGAAAACGGCCATAATCTGCTGAAGTTACTTCTCATTGAGCTTGATCACGATTGTTGCTTTCCTAAGAAAGTGAATACCCTGTTAAAGCAAATCTCCTGTTACATGTCCAGATAAAGGAAAGCTCTATATATGGTAACAGTGTTCTTTTGTTTTCTTTCCTTTATCCCATACCATCACAAGTGCTAGCTAACATTTAAAAACTACACAAACTGATAGTAACTTCCACTCCTCATTTCCGTGTTTTCTACATGTCCACACACTGTATCTGTCCTATTCAAATAATTTTCGTTGTTTTCAAGGACAAAGAGGATAAATGCTATTTTTTAGTATCCTTTAATGTAATACTTCTATTACTGAATTGTTTTAAATTGATTGCATAGACAAAGTCCCTCGAGATCTAAATTTTTTCACATTCAGTCCAGGGTTGCTGTTATCTTCAGTAGTCCTTGTTCAATTCTAGTCATAATTCTGACAAAACCATTACTTTGACTGATGCTTGATTTTGATAGCAACCCATTGTGTCATTTTATTACCTAAAATCTGCACTTTTTATTTCCTACCATTTCTCTAGTGATGTTCACTGACTTATTTCAGATGTCACAGTGTTTTAAAACTTCCCAGAGGGATGAATTATCTTCTTTTCAATTGTCTTCTTAAAAGAAAAAGAATTCAATATGGAATAACTCTGTTAGATGAATACATTTCATTTTCTAGTTTTTCCCTATGAAGTATAGCAAACAAGTGTATCATGTAAAGATGATTCTGAGAATCTTTTAATTGCACCACTTAGATCCTAGACATACAATTTATCATTATTCTGCTTGCAGTTGCCAAGTTGTCTCAGTTGAACCCTTTTTTTTAAATTTTATTTATGAAGTTTATTTGAATCACTGGTCCATGAATAAGACAAAATACATAATTTCATATTTTTATCTTCATCATTATAAAAAATTATTGAGATTTTCTATTGATAGCTAATTATAGTACCTATTGTATTAAGAATGCACTTCCTAATTTAGATTAGTTTCTTAATAATAATAGTTCTCTAAAATACTATTGAAATTAGAAATATTAATGTTGTTATGATGCTCTATCAGAAAACTTTCATAAAGTTTGTGTTTAAACACCTAAAATACTTTTTCTCCTCTTTGTTCACTTAGCTGTAACTATGCCTCTAGCATCCTGAGAAAAAGTTCAGAAGGAAATGAGTGTACCAAGAGCACAACAGAGATTCCAAAAATCTGAATCCAATTTGCACATGATCAAAAAGTCATACAACAGCAAGACACTTAACCACTCTTTAAAAAAAACCCAAAACCAATAAATCTCTTTAGTCTGTGAAGTCTAGGACAAAAAGTCTGTGTCTTGTCCTGTGTGCACAGAATGTAATCCTAATTTGGGCATATTCTATAAAATATTATCTTGACAATCTTTACAGGAAATAATAAGCAAACCCAGATGTTGTTATTACAGAATAGCATTTTCATGTCTCTTCTGATTTCTAATATGTTGATATTTAAATATTGATTTATATTTTTTTTTTCCTTTTAAGGGACAACTAATAGCCTGTTTATGCATCTATGGTCCTTTTTTTGCAGTGCCCTCAGGGAAATTATACTGGAAAGCACTGGTTTAGGGTTCTTGTCAAAGGAATTCAAAGAAAGATAACTCCAGTAAATAGTTTGAGGATATGAATACTATAAGGAAGATCTTCAGCATAGGAAGGAGGTTGAAACCTCAGGTACACTTCCCACTTACAAGCCCTCTAGTTCTGTAGATAAAAGGAGAATTTTAAACTCCAGCAGGTTACACATGAAAAATATTCATGATCTAACAGTTCTTAATTAAATTTTGCATTATTACTACAGTCAGCAATGACCAGGACAGTGTAGTATGAACAGGAAAACTCTATGACTCCAGTGGGCCAGCTGAAGTGCCTAATATAGAATTTATGTACCATTAGCCTTTCTTCAGCTATTTATATTTCCACCTACTTTGAAATTTTTATTTTAGGACTCCACTGCATGTGCTTAGGACTTTTTTTTTTTTTAATTTCAGATTACCACTCACAGTTTTCTACAGAACTATGCATTTTTCCCTTGATATTTTACTGCAGGTAAGTGAAAAGGAAATCAGTTACAATTTTAGCAGAGCACAGGGGGTTTTTACATATAAACTCACATGACAGCACAGAAATAATCATTTTGGTGTGGAATCATTATATAACAGTTCAAACTGCTATTTCTGTAATTTACAAACTGTATTCTCTTTGCTAATGCCATTGATATGCTAGCAGATACATTTCTGCCTGAGAAGCATATTTAGGGGTGTAGGTCAGACTTCTATTACTCCTGGGCATAGATCCAAAAAGTAACATAAGCTTTGCCTTCTGTAGTGCACTTACAACCACTTGCAGTTCTGTGGTGCAGCATTTTTTGTGGATATCATAAGTGTTCTCACCCTTGAATAAGTGAACCACAGAATCATAGATTGGCTGAGTTTGCAAGGCATCTCTGGAGGTCATCTGGCAAAACACCCTGCTTAACACAGGATTAGCTGGAGCTGTGTCTGGTTAGGTTTTGAATAACTCGAAGGACAGAGACTCCACATCTCTGTGCAATACCTTTACTGTATTTTCAGAATTATTTCAGAATTTCCTGTCATCTAATTTGTATCCATTGCTTCTCATTATGTTATGAGGTACCACCAAGTCTGGCTTCATAATCTTTACTCCTTCCTTCAAATATTCTTTGCAAATTGCGTAATGATAGTCCAGATAAAGTGCTGACTGCTAGAAGTCAAGAGCACACATTAGGTAAAAGATACCTTTGTACTTGTTCTATTTCTGTTGTTCTTTTCCTAAATACCTCTGTCTGTTCTGGCCTCTGTCAGAGATGGAAGAACAAGGAGAGAATCTCTGTTCAATGGGAATTTTTTTTTTATAACTCTATATGCAAGCTACTCCAGGAAATAAAAATACTGCATTGTTACAGATAAAAGCGCTATCCATTGAAGTAAAAAGGCTGGTTTTCAGTTATGCATTATAGAAACCAAGTGTTCCGTCTTCACAGATAGAGTGAGTGCAGTCTGATATTCTTAGGGAATTAAAGTACTTGGATTGGTGCTTTCACACTGAAAATCGATGAGACTTATCTATCTAAGTCATTTAAGATTCTTTACACATTTTGTCTGTCATTTTGACATTTAATTTTGAATAGTATGATGGTTTTGTTCAGTGGATTCAATATCTTCTGAAGTAGTGAGAACGAAGACAGAAATTATTATGTTTGAGAAATGCAATCCAAAAGTTTTGTCTGAACCTGTCAAGTTTACAGTATTAGTCCCAAAGAGTCATGGATACAGATTTTCTTTGGAGAAACATAGCTGAAAGGAGGGAGAGAAAATAAGCCCAAGTCTGTCAAATTTATCTTTCAGATTATATTTTACCCTGATGAGTATAACGGTATCATGAAATGGAAATAAATAACAATGTTTAAGTATGAATTAACTATACACAAAACATCAAAACTGTTTCTGTCAAAGATCAGGTGGAGAATGGATCAAATGAATATGTAGAACAGTTCTTCTTCTTGGCACATTATAATATGTATTTCAGCAGTATTAAGAGATTATTGATATTTTTTGCATCGGTGTAATTTTTACAATCCAATTTTCTGATTCACTGAATAATTTTTGTTTTTCCTAGTAAGACCATTATAATAATTCTGTGACTTTACCTGGCATTCTTGCAAATCCACTTGTATTTTTCAACTGAAAAACCTTATTATGTATTTTAGGGTTTATTTTTTAAATAATTTCTTTTGTCCTGTATTAGTTACCATTATATCATTGTTCTGTCTACTAAATGTTTCTTTCAGGCATAATACAAATGCAGTGTTGTAGCTTTGGTAAAAAGCTGTGTGTTTGCTTTGCTGTTGAGAGTTATTTATCCAGCTAAAACAGTTTAATGGCCTCTGGTTACACCTTTTTTCACCTCAGGCTGTTTCATATTTATGTGATGCTGAGAATACACCTCTCTTTTGTAACCTGTATAATACATTTAAAGTACTATATGTCCTTCCTGCTTCAAGAGCTAAAATAATCTGGGTAGTTTGCCTTGAAGTATGTTGGCCTGCCTTCAAGTTGATAACATGCACATTTACAGGGTAAGTTCCTGAGACATTTAAAGTAGTTTCTGTTATCCAATGTCCTTGTCCTTCATGATTAAATTTTGAAAGTCACATTTGTTTCATTTTTTCTGATGAAAAGTGTTATCAGCAAAATGAGATTGGTACACAACTTAAACATCCCTTTCTAGTACCCCTACAGGGATGTGATGGATGTCATTATGCAGATCCAAAATGTGCATTCTTTGCAATTTTTCCTGATACTTCTACAGACTGCTATTAACAGAAAAACGTACTTTATAAATCCTGCTGGGTTCCCAATTACTAGGTAAAATCTAAGCTGTTTGAATTAATAACTCCAGTACTTTTTAATTAAGAAATGTAATCCTTCTCTATCAATAAGTTATTTTCCTATGCATATCTCTTCTCTTGTATATGGTTCATTTATCACTTTATTTAGCACTTTGTTATTTCTTTCTCCTTTTCTTTTTATTTATGGTTTTTATTGGACTGAAAAATACTCATGTTAATGTATTTTTCCATTTCTGTTTTACTTTCTGTCAGTAAAATCAACTGTTCCAATTTGCTATATATTTATAAAATTGAATGACTATTAAAGTAATATCTTCTCTGCAGAAAAGTTGGTATCCAATTACTGTCATTTTCTTCAGCACTAACGTCAGATTTACTGAGGTTCGTGTGATCTTGCTACTTTCTAATAATAAGAGAATTCTTTTTAAAGTGACACGTAAATAAACAGTTAACTATGATGACCTTATTCATCACTAGCAGTACTTATAGTCACCTTGACTTCACTACGACTTCATACATAATAAGCTAAGTAGGCTTAAATGCATCACAATTTGTCAGTCATACTGGATTTGGCATTCTGTACAGGAGCTAAAACAGCAACTGCTTTCTTAACCAGTCTGCAAAGTGAGCAAGCAGCTGGGTGGTACTTAGTGGCCAGCTGGGGTTAAACCACAACAGTCTTCAGCTAGGGATCAGAGTGTTTTGAGATATGTAGGTAGGTTACAATCTCTAGGCAAATGATTCAGGCTGTGAATGTTAACATATAACATAGGTCAGGAAAATATATTCCTTGTTATTGCTTTGTAATAAATTAATACCAGAGTACATCAAATACCAAGCCATATCTCCAAGTGTTATGCAGCTTTGGTGACTTGCTTTCTCTGATTTCTCTTTAAATTTGTCTTCCTCTACACTTCTTCTAGGAAATAGGTGTTTCTGACATTCTTAGAAAACCTAACTGATCCAATTTCTCATGATTTTCCCCCTTTCCCCATCAGTATATCACCATGACACTTTGTTTTTTGGTTTCTCCAAAAGATTTCTTAATGCTACTCTTCCTCCTTCTGATATTCTTCCTTAGATTTTCATTCCAACTGGTGCATGTACATTTAAAATAATGTCATAACTTCGTGACTCTAACTCTACAAGTTCCCAAGCTAAAGAAGACATGTAATATATTCTTAAATCATCTGTCCCTCTTTCCCAAGTCACTATTTTAATGTGATATGACTTTTAGGATTAGATTCCTTCGACTAAATTCCTATTCTCTTCATCTCCTTAGAAACAAGCAGTTAATAACAACACTTTTTTCCTGATAAAATTCCTGAATTCTTCATAAAACTTTCTAGCTATATCCAAAATGTACATGAAAAACAATTCATCCTTATTCATGTAATTGTTAGCATTCTTGAAATATCAAGTCTTCCCTCCACCTTTCCTTCTCTATAGTAATTTTGGCGTAGATGATTATTAGGCCTTGCATTGACTTCAGGTATTTTTACGTTGCAGGGCTGAGCAAAGAAAGATCTTAAAGGAATCAGCCTCCCGGCATGATGTACTGGGAGATTATTTATCCCATGTTTATCTTAACAAAAGGAACTAGCTTTCTCTGACAAAACTAAACTCAAAACAAAACTAAAAGATACTTATAATGTTTTAAGTGCACTAGATTCTCCTCAGCATTTATGTTTCACCCTGATCAGCACTAGAGCCTTCATCTTTAGCCATGCCTTCAGTATGAGGACACAACTGTAAAAAAAAGTGTGCCGTGTCTTCAATAGACAAGCAAAACCTCAGATACAGACCCATTTTGTCTAGTTCTCAGACAAAAAGAAGAAGAGGGTTGTTTTTCTAGTAACTAATTTTTTTTTCTAAGGTGCTTCACAATGGAAACTATGGTGCACAATTAAGTAAATTGCTGCCTTGTAACAAAAGTTAATTGAATTAGGATACATGTTCATGAAAAGACAAACAAATTCATAGTTGCACACAGAAAGGGAGAGACATATGCAGTGTATCAGATTCAAACTTAACCCAAATCAAAGGTTTTCCAGCTTTATTTAGTGTCATTATTTTTAGTGCTACACTTAACCCCATGTACATTGGAGAAACAGCATGAAAAAAATGCAAAATTGTTTTTAAAAAATCATCTTACTTGTGAATTATACATGTTTCTTGTGCAATGTCCCAAAAGTATCTACATTAATCCCATACAAAAATGTCTAATTAGAACAAATTTGATAAGCAGCCAGTTATCTACATTAAACATATGTGTTACCATTATTTGTAAAAATAAACTTATTATTTCTAAATGAAATCAGAACTATTAGATCAGAAAGGCTTACTGAAATACAACTTTCTTCATTACTAAGCAAAATTGGGGATTTCTATTTCAGAAGGGAGACCACATATCATTTCAAAATAAATGACAGTAATAGATATAATTAGCACTATAAAGTGTTCAAGAGTCTTGAGGAAATTAGTATGTTGAGTTTGAATGGACAAGATTACTTCTTAGGTATTGCAAATAGGTATTAAGTATATTAACGTTTTAAACAGGCTTACAGAGAAATAGATAGTATAAGAAGTAACACTCTGGGAAATGAATCTAAATAGATTGTGAAACTCTACATGATTAAATACTGCTTCAAACTGGGTTTCTTCCTTGGATCTTTACACAGTTGTGAAACATTATGTTTCACTGAAAGATCTGTAAGGCAGGGCTCAGTGACGTTGTTAAATGGATTTTTATATAGAACTCATTATGTGTGACAGAAATATCTTGACAGCCTAAAAAAGGGGGGTTTTGTTCACCACTTTGCATTATTCTTTGTGGCTGCTAGGTTTTACATATCTACAAATTTTAGTGATTTCCATGGAAAATTTCACTATTTCACTAAAATTTGTGTTGTCACAATTCGTGGCTAGTGATTCAATATTTGTCCAGCCAATTTGTGGCAATACTAGCCAGCTTAAGCTTTCCAGTAAGAGAGAAGAACAAAAAACCCACCCAAAAATAACCAAAGCTGAATGATTTTCAGTGTGTGCTTTCATGGAAACAACTAAACCCTGAATATCTGAAGGTATGTTTCCATGAGCCTGTATGCAGATCAGATTGGCATTTGGAAAAAAGACCTTAACCTCACTATTCATTCTTTTGTGCAACTTTTTAAAGAAATTTTTGTGCTTCTTAATTTTTTTTTTTCTACAGCGACTGAACAGTACTTCTAGAAAAGCCCATGTGTTTAAAGCTTGTGAATATCTAGGAAACGGGTTACATGGGCTTTTGATATAAGTTTTTCAAGAGGTATTTTGGACTATATGAATGAACTGATTGCTTGAATATTTACTTCCTCATGTATTTAGCCCATGTACTTTGATTTCAGACTTCTGCCTTAATAAAAATTTAGTTCCTGTTTTATTTCCAGGCCTTTATGAGCAAAATCCATTACAACATATCATATTTACTTCTACATATTTTCATGATTGTTTACAGAACTTCGAGCGAGATTATTTGCTGAGAAACAGCCATACGCTTTCATTTCACACATATTTTGCACACATTGCAAATATTTCCCAGGATGGATTTGCATTATCTCACTTTAAAGGGTCTTGGTACAAATGTGCCACTTAGTTCCTTTAAAGCACCTCCTTATTTAGTTATTTAGTTCATTAATTTTGCATAGCAAAATATGGTAGCAGGATTTATAGCATTTGAGATTAGCTGCCCTGATTCTAATTTAGTTTGCTATAAAACAAAGCATGTACAAATTACACACAGGCAATTTATGGTTATTGTTATTCCCCTAAGTTTATAGATATTGGTTTGTTCTTTTTGTAGCTCTAGACACACTGAAAACCAGTGTGCTCTTCTATGAATTATGGCCTGTTTCCATGATACAGAATTACCCTATTTATTAATTCTTTAGTTTTAGTAACAGGTTTTTTTTTTTGGCTGGACATACTTATCGATAATAACCTAATCACACTGGATCTATACCTCCTATTTTCCTAAGTTTCTTAAAAGCATAGAGCAGTATCATCCTATAGTAAAACATAGCACTCACTTACTATACAGTGTTTTAACTGACAGAAAATTAAGTTGTTTGTTCAGAAATTATAACCATTTTCACATGTAACTTCAACTCACTTGAAATGAACAATGAAATATTAATAGAAAGAAAAGCTTCAAAAGTTTTTCCTTATAAAATGGGAAAAGTTTTATTTTGCATTTTTCATCAGAGCAGGGGCAGGGTGAAGGAAGAATTTCTGAAGTGAATTTTATGAATCAAATGAAAGGACTAATTTTTTTTCTCTTGAGATGCCCTTAAAACATAAAATATTTGCCCTCATAATAGGCATAGTTTGGGCATTAGTGTTGAAATTCTCACATTTGGCTCAAATTGGAATATCACACTGCCTAAATTAACAGCAAGGAGTCTCCCAAGGCTGAGTCCTCTTCTGGTAGTGTCTGTGCCAGTAAAAAATCTTCCTGTTCCTCTGTCTCCAGCTGCTAGTTACTGTCTTTCCCCCATGGGTTACTTCTCCCTAATGTATTCTAAAAACTGTTCCACCACAACCCATCTCAGTCTAACTGAGATGCTAATGAAGATCTATTGTTTAAGTTAAACTAGGTAGTTTTGCCTGAAGGTTAGGGATCCTTTGTCTGTTCCCCAAGTGTATGATTTACACTTAATACCAGTAAGCTATATCTCACCTCTGCTTACTAGCTAATCATCCTCAGGATTTCACTTCTGACTCTATGGATATTTTGACTCATTTATCTACTGTGTTCTCCAGTTTTTCTCACCAAAATTTTCAGTAGAACTCAGCACTTCTGTGCCTGTTTTAAAAAAAACTGAATTAATTTGGTCCCCAGACTGATCACTGAGAAACTTTGATACCAAGAGCATAGTTTTGGTTTGTTTCATTCTTCTCCCCCATTCATTCAAATTGTCAGAGTTGTAAGTGCATGCCTGTAATACTTCCCGGACCAGCCACTCAGCTACAGTGCTTTCCCAGTCTCAACATATGCTTGGGTTTTTAATGAACGCTGTGTTTGTTTTGCAATTGTTATTCTAATGAATAAATTAACCTGTTAATACACCAGCTGACATTTATTTACATTTCATACAGAGTTCTTATGACAGACCTTCTTTTGCAATTAAACTAAGGTCAAAGACACAACTTGTGCATAGTTGCTAACACAATAGCAATACCTAAGTCCAAGCCCTCAGAGAATCCTCTGAGGATCTAAGCTCTTGTTCCTAATTCAATCTTCAACCAGCAATTGAAGCTGTAGATTAGAAAATGAATTTCAGAGCAATTACCTTTGAGAAACTGTTACAATAAAGACTGGTGAATAGAAGTCTCAGAAGTATCAGCGAATTTTGCTCTTTCTACAATTTGACTGAAATGCATTAAATAATAATCTCTGCATATTGAGAGATGAACAATTGGAATGATACTCTTCTAAAGAAGTCATGTTAGAAATGAGAAGTCTTTAGAAATCCCTTGACAGTGACAATTTTGGTGAACTAACATAAATACAATAAAGCTTTGCTGTTAATTTAAATATTATTTCTTTCTATTCTTTGCTGATTAAAGAAGACTAAGAAATTTGCATAACTTTAGTGAGTACTATTAAGTCATCATCACTAGAAGAACCAACAGTTATTAGGAGCTACTAATTATTACAGAGAGCAGAATCCAGCAATAGCCATAAGCCAACAATCCTACTGTGTGGTTACTTTATAAAGAGTAGACATGCAATACTTGAAAACATATTCTTATAACAGATTAATCTAGATGTGCAGTAGTTGATTTGACAGAATAATTTGTTTAGGAACATTTGTACCATTGGAAGATTATTATTTCTTAAGTGTTCTCTAAGTCTCTGTTGTTCAAGTATGTTACTCAAGAGACAAATAAAATATTCTGTGTTTGGTCTGGCTGAATATTGTTTAAATTTTAAATTTATATTTGGCCTGACTAGGAATGGACTTCACTGGCACTGTAAATGTAAATTTTTTACTTCCAATTCCTATAGCAATGATCATCCTCTAAATTATTAAAAGGAAATATAAATCCAATACACAAAATGTGGGGGGGTTTTCCAATGCAGTAGGATTTTTTATTCTTCTAAATAGAGCACCTCTTAAGACATTAGTACTGTGAAAGTAACTGGAGGTATACTTCAGAAAGCCAACCATCAGTCTTCTCTCGTGCCTTGCACAGGCTCAATATCCTTGAAATTGCCACTCTGTGTCTAATCTCAAACCAACCTAAGCCAAATATATCCTTGTATTTCCAATAAAAAGTCTTCATCCATAGGTTTACTTGGGACCTTACTAATCCAGTGGTCCTCTAAATGAGAAGAATTCCCTAGCTACATGAAATCTGTGTTTCTTTTCATGTTATTTTATTAAAGGGTTCCAAAAATCAAGAAAAAGCAAATTGCATATTTGATTCACCCAGTAATAAGACCACCACATTTTTAACAGCTATTTACTAGTCAAGATAAATTAAATGTTCAAAATGCATTGCAGATGATGTTTAGCATATTATCCTATACTGTTAGAGGAAACACTAAGGTTTTTCAAGGAATCAATAATTTGAACTCCCATATTCTCTCTTATTGATACAACTCTCTGGGTACTACTTCACCTACATCTTTGCTGAGGACTAATCCAGCATGACAGTTCTAGATACATAGAATATAGATGTAGAAGCATAGAATAATTAAGGTTGGAAAAGACCTCTAAGATCATCCACTCCAACCCATAACCTAGCATTGCCATATTTACCTTGTCTCCAACCTAAACCTCCCCTAGCACAATGGAATCTGTTTCCTCTCTCTGCGACCAGTTACCTGGGAGAAAAGACCAACCATTACCTCACCACAACCTCTATTCATTTGCAGAGAGCAATAAGGTCTCCCTTGAGCCTACCTTTCTCAAACTAAACAACTCCAGACCCCCTAGCTCTCCTCAGACCTGTGTTCCAAGCCCTCACTAGCTTTATTGCTCTTCTCTGGACACACTCCAGCACCTAAAGTCTTTTCAGAGGGGTCCAGAATTGGACACAGTACTCAAGGTGCAGCCTCACCACTGCTGAGTCCAGTGGGATGATCACTGCCCTAATTCTGCTGGCCACACTATTTCTGATAAAAGCCAGGATGCCACTGACCCTCTTGGCCACCTGGGCACGCTGCTGGCTCATGTTCAGCCAGTTGTCTGACAGAACTCCCAGGTGCTTTTCTGCCAGGCAGCTTTCCAACCACTCTTCTCCAAGCTTGTAGTGCTTCACAGTGTTGTTGAGATCCAAGTGCAGAACTCAGCACTTCATCTTGTTGAATTTCACACAGCTGGTGCGGCATAAATCAATCCTGTCCATATCCCTCTGCAGAGCTTCTCTACTCTCTACCAGATCAACACTCTGCCAGCCTGGAGTCATTCACAAACTGACTGAGGGTGCACTAAATCCCTTGTCCAGGTTGTCAGTGAAGAAAACAGGATTGGCCCCAGCACTGTGCCCTGGAAAACACCACTCATGACAGGCTGCCAGCTGAATGTAATTCCATTTGCCACCACTCTCTGGACCCAGCCATCCAGACAGTTTTTAAGCCAGCTTCAAGCGCACCTGTTCAAGCCATGGGAAGCCAGTTTCTCCAGGATAAGGCTGTAGGATGCCTATAGAATAGGCATGAAATGTACTTTAATAGGACATTTGTAATCCATCTTCCTGTCCAATGCAGAACTAATACAACTAAAAAGTCTGCTATTCCAATAAATCAAGGCTGCAAATGAGAGGGGCTCAATTGTGAATAATAACATGCTAAAAAGAATAGTGGCATAGTACAAAGTAGCAAAAGTCAGTGTCATGACGCCATGAAAGTTGCCCATCTTCAGTTGTGCAAAACTACCTAGAGATTCTAGCAAAAACCTGCTGTGTTTTTAATATATATATATAATATATATATATAAAATAACCTGCTGTTATAAAGGCAGTTCTCATGATCTTGAAGCCTAAGTGAGCTACAAGTTGTACTTAGATGCTAAAGAAATAACCTGTTTGTTTCTGTCCACTGAAGCTGTAGTGGCAAATATTACAGAAGCTCTATATATGCAGCTTTCTGGCTGCAAACAATTTTTCTGAAAAGTTTTAACTAAAGCTTTGTGCTTTAGTTCAGCTACATGGAAAGCTGAAGTGGATACAACTGATTCAGCCCATGCTCAACGTCCTTCCTAGCCATCCAGACATCACTTTGTCAAAGAGTTTAAGTAATGGAACCAAGAAAATTATTCAAACTTCTTTAAAAGATATTGCAGGTGTCTCAAACTTAGGAAGAGCAAAAATTGTTTCACATATCAGCAACAACTATTGGTAACCACTATTGTAGAGCCTGATGATTAAACACTATTACTGTGTAAGCAACTGTAGAGATGTCCTGGAACATACAGAATAACTTTACCAATGGAAAGTTTAAAATCTTTGCCTGTCTTCTATGGATGACTCCAGAATTAAAAGACAAATGACAAATGTTTTAAGGACCAATATATTAAATTTACTTGTCTAATATTGGTGTTTGAGAACTAGCATCTTTTGTGGATTTAGCCATTAGTCTTGAAGCTTAAAGAGATAAATTCAACTCTGAGGTATAAGACAGTAACTCTATTGGAATAACAGAAGAGAGATGGATTTTCTGGATGTACTTGGGACACAATCAGTAATTTTCAGAGCTATCTAGAGTGCAAGTGCTTTTTTACTATGAACAGTTATCCCACTCAAAACCTGCAAATGAACCAATGTAATAGCAAATTGCACTTTTCTTTAATGTAACATATCAAAGTTTTATTTCGAAAAACTGTTGAAGTAAATCTAAACTGCCTGATCTGAAATTGTGATACAGTTGATGGCTTTCTTTAAATTTTACTCAGCTTTTTATTTTCCTCTGAATATATTCACTAAAGATAAACCATTAAATATTCAAGTTCATGATTCTATGAAAAGACTTTTTCACTGAAGACCGTATTTCTTCTTTGAAGTCAGTTATTGCATGAGCTCAGACTGATATTATTGACCCTTCCCTTCGCTTTCAGAAAGGTTTCATTCTGCTAATTAAATCATTAATAATTTTTATCCAAATTTCAGTTGATGTATTTATATTTTAATGAAATAACATCACCTTTTTTCTTAACCCTATATTACAAAAAGGAAAATATTGTATGCAATTCTTTTAATTGCTACAGATTATATTAAGCAACACTTTTTCAGTTAACAAAAAGAACAAAAACAAAACACCCAAAAGCAACAAACAAACAAAAACCAAAACAAAAAACAAACACCAAGGTGCCAGCTAACAAATTACAGGTAATAAACAAAAGTCAGTCTCTGAGAATACTCAGAATACGGGCAGTCTTTTTTTGTTACACAATGTGACTGCAGATTCTAAAATTGTTATATTTGTCATGACTGACTAACAGGTATAAATGTCCACCAACATGAATTTCAACATGCATGAATTTCAACATAAGAAAAGTATGATCAAAAGGTTGGGAAAAGAAAAACATACAGATAGGAGTCATATTTTGATGCTAAAAGTATCTATGACCATAATTTTTTCTGGATCTAAAGCTATGGTTCATATACCAAGGTGTGACAATCAAGATGCTTTCCTTTTAATAAAAACAAAGAAGACCCCAAGTAACTTCCAAAGGAATCTTATTCATATATTATAATATATCTTATTTATATATTTCCTTTAAAAACAGTGATAGAGCAAAATGACAGTTTTTGTAGATCAGAACACTGTCTTACTTCCACCTTCCCTACTTCGATACATCCTGTAATTTTGAGAGAATTTCAAGTTCTTAGTTCCACTACACTGACCATATGGTTGAACCAATGAAAGAGGAGCAATCTGGCCAGAGATACAGCCTGCAAAATATAAAAAATAAAGGATTTAAAGTTATTCATTTTAATTACAAAAGCCTGTTTACTTCACTTATATTCATATGCAATAATTTTATATGTATAAAGTAGTATTACTGTCATTGTTTAGGAAAAACAATTATGCATGCAAATAAAAACATCCATTATTCAGTAGTACTCAGTTGTTGAAATGTGTTCAACTGACATGAATTTCAATTCCACTTGATGGAACTGGAGTTCAGCAATACTTTTTTTTTCATGTTTTAATATGTTTGCTGTAACATTAGAATAAATTTCACATATTTTGATAACTACTCACCGATACATGAGAAAATAACAAAAAAAAAAATCAAACTGAATAGACGTAATTCAAAGTATTTTGTATCAATTTACACAAATAATTTGATTACCAATATTTAACAGAAAACCAGCTTGATCCAGAGGCATCTTACTCTCCAAGAAAGACTGAAAAGAACACACTGACATTTCCAAGAACTTTAAAGAAATAACACTGGGCTATAGACCAATGTGTGGATTGAAAATGGAGTTGTTTAGGCATTGATCTCTTCAAAATAGACCCAGATTTCCAAATACATTTGACTTTTGCCATTATATTTTTAGAAATATAACTGAACAACTTTCACTGAGATTTGTTTCATTTTTTATGAGGGTAGCAATAAGCTCACATAGATATTTATGCACATTCTCACCTTTTTCATTTGCATATGCATGAATTTCAATATTACTCAGTAGGGGAAAACTTCTAATAATATTGCTGAAAGAATAAAAAAAAGTTTTACATAAACATATTGAATGGACAAGGGAATATGCCATAATTAATCACAGTTTTACTTTCCTATGGCAATGGTTGTCCCTGTATGCTACTTATCTTTTAAGCTCTCCAATTAACAGCAACAGTATTCAGGATATGGTGTTTTGGTCAGAGGTTAAAAATGCAAAATAATTCATTGGATCTTTGATCTGTTTCTAAGCACTTGTTCTAAGTTTATTGTGCCCTTGAGGTTGAGCCATAGTAGAGCACACCCAGCAAACATTCTCAAATCCGTTTCATCTTTCTGGGATTATTTCGCGAGCAAAAAAACCAGAACAGATGTCAGAGGGTTTTATGTTTTCCCCCATGTTCCCCTAGACATTGTTTTTCCTTTGCTGACAAAACACTTAAAATTGGAAAGTGTATTGTTTTGGAAAACAGGAATTGTCATTAACCTTTTAATTTCCCTTGATGGAATGTATAATGCATAACCACTATGACATTTACGTGGCCTTATGTTTCAGTCTTATGTCTTCACACATCTCCTTCTACAGTTTCTGTCACATCAGACAAGACAGCCCTGGGTAGTTGTCACTCATAAAATTACTCTTAAGACACAAAGATTCTATTTCATGAAACTAGCTGCATCCAACAAAAATTTCTTCCCCCTCCCCACTTCTAATATGATACATTATTTCTTCCTCCAGCTAGAACCATAGACTACCAATGAATATTTGAAAGAATTAAAGAAATTAGCCTGGGACATCAAGTAGAATAATAATATTTAGTTTTTTTAAAAAATCATTATTCAGTTTTAGGATCTATTCTAAGGTTTTTATTATTTTCTGTCCTTTGTCTCTTTGTATTCTTCTATCAAATTCAGTTTTGTGATGAGTGGCTGATGAACTCAAAAAAAGCTGGAAAAGCTCAACTCATCATTTCTAAAAATCTGCTTTGCAGATCACATATTAGAAGTTTCAGGATGCTTATTTTTATTATTTATTTATCTTATTTTGGAAGATACAAGAGGTTATGCTGACCTCTAGAATCTTAAACTTAATTCAAAATCAAGTTACTTACATAATTTTTATTTAAAATTCTTAAAATTTTCAGCATGTTTACTGATATGTCCACTGCATCTTCTGTGGAAACAAAATGTTTACATCTAAATGAATAATGATATTGATTTTTTTTTTAACCCTTTTCATAACCTTAGGCCATCAGACTGTAGGGAAAAAGAATCACTAAACAGAAAGAAGTCTGCATAAAAAATACAGACTGAAAGTGAATGTTTTGTTTCTTCCTATGAACATGCCGTGTCTGTCATTTTTTAATGCTTTATGGTCTCTCTTTCTCAGAGAAAACCGTGCTCTTTCACCCTTTGTGCACTTGCTCTTAGTCTTTCCCATACACATTTTTTCAGTTTACTATTCTTCAGTTCAGACATCCTTTGCTTACTGATCACTTGACAGGAAATAAACCTATTCCACTGACCTTCTCTCTCATATGAAAATATACAGGTAACATTTTTATGTGAACAGATGGGTAACATCTCAAATACATGTTAGCCTTCAGAGACCTCCAAATGACAGTGCTATAAATGAAATCCTACATTAGCATAAGATCGAAAACACTTCAACAGTCAAGGGTTTTCTAAACTCTTTATCAATACTCAGTCCACTCAGATCTTTAATTATATGAGACAAATGTAAAAAGAGAAAAATAAAAATCAAAGAAAAAAAAAGCCAGTTTTTCTTAGAACTTTAATAGCTCAATATCTAGTATCTAATTATTACATCTAAATTAT
The DNA here is from genome assembly GCA_038380795.1 of Pyrocephalus nanus. Taxonomy (NCBI): domain Eukaryota; kingdom Metazoa; phylum Chordata; class Aves; order Passeriformes; family Tyrannidae; genus Pyrocephalus; species Pyrocephalus nanus. Next base: position 52,173,602 of record CM076264.1, on the reverse strand, counting down.
AAAGAGGAAAAATCAAACATAAAAACAAAACAAAACAAAAACCACAGAAATATTCTAAAAAATCTGGAGGAAGAAGAGCGGCAAGTGGATGTGCTCTTTATATGTTCTTTTACTATCCTAGACATTACCCTTTCAAGTTTAATGGTGTTAATTGATACTGAGTTAAAAGATACATGAAAGTACTTAGATCCTTGAGTAAAGTATAACTGTAACTTGCATTCAAGGCTTCTCTGTTGTCCTCAATCATATAAGATTACAATAAATATTAATTTCAGCAAGTTATAATAGCAACCTTTGTTCTGAAGAGATTAATGGTTTATAACAGCTAGGGAGACAGATATGAACAATTTTTTTTGAAATGTAAACTTAATGCAAAGATGGTCCTTATCAAATAATTCCAGGGATTTCCAGATTTTTCTTGGCTCCTTCTTAATGTGGCTTCGTACACTGGAAAGTGGTAACAAATGAATTACTGCACATTTAGGAAACAATCAGCACTGCATACATCAAGGCAGGAACTAGAAAATTCATGACCTAAGCATGCTTCTTCATTTCTTATAGTCTCAACAGTAGTCTTCCTGAATTAACACAGAAACTGAAGATATAGTGAAGTGTCTCTGTAAGATTTAATCTTTATTTTTCCAAGGTGGCATCTGTTTAACAAGACTCCTTGTTGTCGGTGGGGGTTTTGTTTTTAATTCCAATATAAGGTTCCAACCCAGTTTCATCAAATAAAGAACTTACTATAGTTTTTACTATTAACAGACCTCATCACTCTCTTCAACTACCTGAAGGGAGGTTACAGCCAGGTGGGGGTTGGTCTCTTCTCCCAGGCAACCAACAACAGGACAAGGGGACATGGGCTCAAGCTCTGCCAGGGGAAGTTTAGATTAGATGTTAGGAAGAAATTCTTTACAGAGAGGGTAATCAAGCATTGGAATGGCCTGCCCAGAGAGGTGGTGGATTCACCATCCCTGGAGGTTTTTAAAAAGAGATTGGATGTGGCCCTTAGTGCCATGATATAGTAATTGGAGTTGGATCAGGGGTTGGACTTGATGATCTTGGAGGTCTTTTCCAACCCAATCTATTCTATGATTCTATGATTCTATATTAAAGTATCTAGTATGTATGTACATGGTTCACTTACAGCTAACACCCATTTTGGATCTGATTTTCAGAAATGTGAAGATGAATTTCAACACTTTCATAAAGCAATTTTTTTGTTACTCTGTTTGGCATTTGTAGCAAAAGCAACAATAAACTTGGGTATCTTTTGTTCCTTTGGGGTTTGTTTCTACTTTTAGTGCTGCAAAATTGACTGGGGAATCAAAATATAACTCAATTTTTTTCAGATACCATGCTAGTTTTCCAGAAGGTTTGATAGAAATTTAAAATTTATTTGGAAAGTCTTATGCCATATGGTTAACATTCAGAAAAGCTCCTAACAAATGCACTTCTTAAACCTCTCTTTTTTATTAGAAGCATATTCTTCTTTTTTCCATAGTGTAAGTATGTATCTGCTTAGTCTGTTGGGAGTTTTTTTTGTAAACATATATGCCTACATATGCATAAGACAGTAGAGAGTTTTCAGAATAAAAATGCATGGATATTTTAAATATTTTTTGTCTAAAAGTCATACTGTGTTGTTAAAGACCATTTACACTAATTTGTATTTCATAACTGTTTTACCACATCTTTGCAAATTGTTAAAACTCGAAGCCCTTTATATCCTGCCAAAAACTGCACAGTAATCACCCCACTGGTGTGTTATGAAATTCTCTCAAAATAAGACAACCTTTACTCTGAGCAGTTTCTTTACCGGTGAATAATAGTTATATTTTTAGGCTTTTAACACTGCAAAGTTCTCGTACCCTTCCAAACAATTCTTTCTTTTGTACTCTGGCAAAGAGACTCTCATTCATTCCCCACATGCCTTATCCATCAGCCTAACCTACTGCCATTCTGATCCAAATATACTCACACTGTGAGGGCTAATCCCCTCCTCAGTAGTTCAACCTCTCCTGCAGGCAGTAGCACCCTCTGTGGAGAGGTAAAAAGACTCTGCCTCCTTGCCCACTGCCCTGGGACTCTGGGCACGCTGGGTTCACATGTATGGTGTGATGTATACAAACTCAGTGACATGCTTCCCATTGCTTTCAGCCTTGCTTTTCCTCCTTTCCCTGTACACAGAGATAACAGCTTTGATGAACTCTGCTGAGGTACCAGATGACTGGGGAAGTGCTCCCACAGTCAGACATCAATACAGCTGAATGCAGACTTGCCTCCTTATACCCTGTGGTGGCATAAGCTTGTGAACAGAGCTGAGAATGTATACTGTGCATAAATTGGGCTTGTCTCCCCAGCTGCTGTCATCAGAGCATAATATTTAACCTTTTGAGGAACTCTAGAGACATTCACATACATTTGCTCTAACAGTTTTGCATGATACAGTAATCAACTCCTTTGCTGACAAATCAGCATAACTCTATTTTACCAAACTAATTCATATGTGTTTGAAATCTGAGTGAGTACTCCAAAATACAAGGTGGAGATTTGGGTATTTATGAGCCTATTCATGATCACAGTGACATCTTGTCATTTTTTTCTCAGACAAAATAAGTAATAGAGGTCAGCTTCATCCAGTCAAAGCACTGCTTTTCTGTCTTGTTTTTACTGACAGCAGTTGCTTGTCAAGGCAAACAAATTTATGATCTGTAACTCTTCCTGCTGTTAACATTTCAACAGCAATAGAACTTTTCCACTTCAGGTATTTTCTTACTGGACTTTAGTCTTGTTACTTGTCTGGGCTCAAGATTTGCTTAGAATTGGGATGGAGGTTTCATTGTTTTGGTATCTGAATTTAAACAAAGTAGCCTGACTTTGAATAACATAACAGTTTCAGCCCACTCATGCTTTGTAGGCAGAGTATTTCTTTCCATATATTCTGTGCACACACATTCAAATATAAGATAACCTTCACATCAAAGAATTTTAAAACCTCCAGAAAGCCTAAATATGAATAGTAAAGTGTGAACAGTTGTTTTAAATAAAATCCTTATTAACTTTAGGAAATGAAGGAGAAAACTCTTTGAGCCCCTCCCTCCCCACTCCAAAATTATCCTTCTTTCAGAAATTGATTCTCTAGTTATGCATGAAGAGAATACAGTAGCTGTATTTTCAAAGATGTTCCAGGAATATGCTATCAATAAAATTACAAAAATCCTTCTTTCGAATCTATACTCAGAAGTCTCATATATCTCTTTGCAACTGCAAAAGACTGCTTTGAAGCACCCTCCCAGTTCTTAAGGTATGAAGATGAAGGATGTGTTGGCAACTTAGTGTTCAGCAGGTGAGTGGAGACAGGACAGCTGTGGAGATGAGCTTCCCTACACCATAATTCTGATCCCCTCCACCCCTTCCAACTGCTCAGGAAACACTGTGGAGGCCTTGGTGTATTTTCAGATCAGATGTATAAGGAGATTGTCTTATTCACCATGAGTTATCAACCCAGGAGATCTGTTTGGCATTGCTTCAAGAGATGGCCTGAATATTAGTTTCACTCAGCTCTTCATAACTTCTAGGTTCAGAAATTCTGGGACCTGACTTAAATGATTCCTTTCTGCAAATAACTGGCCTAGAAATCTTCAGTACACAATAAGATGACTTACAAATATTTTATGAAGGTGAAAAGGCCACAGTCTTGATGAATCAGGCTGTGAGGCCGAGGGCAGTGAGAATGCAGAGCACTCAAGCCTTTTCCTAGTCACATGTACTACACTGAGCAATAACAAAAATGCTCTATAGCCTCTTTAGCTTCTCCCTGCCCCATAAATTTTTGCACTGTAACAGTGGAAATATTGAGCATTAAGAAGTTTCCAAACAACAAAATCTAACATATTTGGTATTACTATTAAGGGAATCAGAGTGAGGAACTGTGACTAGAATGAATTTTTATGTTTCACTACTAAGAAATATAGGCATCAAAAAGGTAGCACAATATTACCTCTTCTTCATTCCACCTAGCCACTTCACATCTTTCTCCAAGTCTGGTATCAGTATTTTGAATTTGAGTTGAAGAATATCTGCAATACAGAATTATTGTTTTTAACATTAAACATTTTTGTAACATTTAAAAACTTTTTTTAACATACTTGCTCATCTGCATACTGACTATGAATTATTGTGCCAAAAGATTAATTGTGTGACACTTTAGGCTGCTGGTTTCTGAATCAACTATTTCCTAGTCTAAGAAGAGGAAAAATAATTGTGTAAGTTCTCTAGGAGTCACCCTTCTTATAAAACAATTCTGGAAATTAGGAATTTAGCTCTGCAAACTGAATGTGGATTAGAGCACACAATCCAAATGCAGAATAGCTGTTGCTTCTATCAGAGGTTATGCACTATAATAGCATCTCCAGGAATGCTATGCCACCCATCTGAAGACATGGTTCTGTTGAAGTGAGATTAATTTCTATAGGAAATCTTGCATATCTCTACTGTTTACAAAACCAGGGGTGCTTGCAAGACTAGCCTGAAATGTAACCTTGATTCCTAGATTTAGTCCACCTCTCCTAAACGTAGTTTCTAAAGGACTAAATATGTAGCTCAGTTGGTTAGAAAATGGTACTAATAATGCCAAGGTTGCAGGTTTGATCCCTGCATGGGCCATTCACTTCAGAGTTGGACGTGTACTCATTTATCCATGTGGGTCTTTTCCAACCCAGAATATTCTGTGATTCTGCAACTCCAAAGAAATCAGAAGTAAATGCTGGTGCAGTCAACTGACAAAATCCTATGATGGGAAAATTATTTAACATGAGCTTGCCAGAGATACTATATATTCATTGGCTTTCACAGAGAGAGTTAAAGGTCTTTATTTTGTTAAACAGCTAATGTCTAAAAATAATCTGACAACACCTCATATTTGCAGAAATAGATGCATTTGTCGCAAATATAATGACTAGTAAACAAACCTGCAAATTTGAGTGTAAAATGGGTAAAGAACATAGACAAAGCAACAAGTCCCATAGACAAAGCAACTAGTGAACACTGGAATGCCTCCTGATAAAAACAAGGTTATTGAGCCTGACATTAAATGTAGAGGGCAGACAAAGGTACTGAAAGATGAGAGTTAGAGAAAAACATACTGCTTAACAATACATTGGCCTTTGAAACTTCCCTAACTGCACTGTGTGAGACTGGAAGACTGAACTACAGCAAAATGAATGTGAATACGACCAAAACTTCAGTCTGCGAGGACTATCTTTTAATTGCAAGAGCTACTTTTTAAAGGGCCATTTGAGTGAGAACACTCAAATAAGGCTACTACTGCCTTTATAAATGAATTACAACTGATCCTTTACTCTTACTTTTCCCTTGTTCTACCTAAATTTTTTTTTGACAATTAGATCATGCATTTTTTAAAGCTTCTTAACCAATTAAGATAGGGAAATTTATCTTAATTCCTATATATTACTTTTAATGAAGAAACTGACATAGACTAACAGCAAGACTTAGATGTGTCTTAAAGTTTTATTTTTCCCTCTGTTCAAACAGTTAATGTCCAGCATTACTAAGAGAACCTTAGACAATTAAGATGCAAAGCAATATTGTGTCCCTTTTCTTTGATTCTAGACATGAGTAAGTCTAAAAGATGTCAAAAATATGAATTTATACATAAATATTAAATCAAGACATTCATTTGTATATGCTGCAATATAGGGTATGAAGTTTCAGTGCTCCAGAAATCTCTATATATTCTCACATTCAGCTAGCATTTGGGAATATTTCCTGGCTAAAATGAAGACTTTTGAGATACAATTCTCGGAGGGAATATAAATGTCGATACAGGAGTGCTCTGGGAGAACAGACTGACTTTGAGTTATAGCATTCCCTGCTTAAACACAGATATTTTCTTTCCTTGCTGGCTGTTCAGATGAGGTTGCCAGACCTCATCTTGTAGCTGCAATCTTGCAATGCCTTTGCAGAACAACTTGGTTCAGATTTATTTTGTTTAGAGAGAAGAATTAATGTGAAAGCTTTCTCCCGCCATTTTATGCCATGCTAGAATTTAGATAGTAAGTCTAATAGTTAGGCAGTACCAGTGGCATGAAATTCAGTGCTACAAACTCAGAAGCATATGCAAGAGTAGAGGGGAGTCACAAAGTTCAAATATGCTTTCTTATCCTATGTCTATTTAGTTAATATTCCAGTTACACTAGAAATTATGCAATATAGTAATAGTGCTCATAGCACACTTTTAAAATCTTTCTTCGTCCTCCTTTCAAGGCAAACATAGATTTCATTGCATCTCTTTGAGCACAATTTAAAAATTATACAAGGTGCTTTATGTAGTCCAGAAATATTTAGAGAATACCAATGCACAGTAGACATTAAGGAAAACAAATTAAGTTTACATACGATACACATTTACCCCTTGAATTATGTGCTTCAATATCAATAACATCAAGACACAGGCTTTTTCTCCCAGTTAACTAATTAACAGAAAAAAATTTCACAACTGAAAGGCAGAATTAATATTAGGTGATTATTTACCTAGACTAAACTTATCATGATTCTTTTTATGCTAGTAGTGAATAATTCACATTTTTGAAGTACAAGCACTATCCAACAATCCCACAGAAAATAAGTTAGAAGTAATATGCACATAAAAAGATCAAACCTGAGCTTTCAGACATTTCACAGAATATTTTTCCTTGAAACTGAGGTGTTTTTAAAGTTCAGAGTTTCATGAAAGGCAATCTTTGGCTAAAATCAATGTACCAGCAAGATAAAAAGTTCAACAGCATGACTGCAGTGATCAAAGCTTTTCAAAAGAATGATCCACTCTTTTAAAACCACATCCCAGGCAACAAGTCCTTGTTGGTTGGTACCAAAGATAGAAATGATGAAACTCTGTAAATCCGCAAGAAATATAGCACTTACATTTTACCACATTGGGTGCTTTAGAAGTGACAATGACTTGACAAAAACCAGGTTATTTTATACACACTGTAAAAAAACCCAGGCAATAATGAGTACAGCTAGTAGTAAAAAATAGTTTAAGAAAACAGGGCTATTGCAAAGTCCCATTGCAAATTCCACAGCGTTCTGATGTTGTAGAAAAAAAAAGTCTCAAAGTAGGTTGATATGCTCAACTCAACTGTGAGAAAAACATGTTTTGCCCCTTTCTTGAGTAGCAAAAACATAAAGTTGACATGTAACTGTAGGAACAGTAGAATGGTGAAAATCCTTATTTAAACTCACATGCTATGAACAGCAGAAAAGAAGGCAGAAGATGACTGGTTAAGTACTACATTTTTTGTGTGAATATTTTTACTAGCTTTGTATTTGTCTCAGAGGTCATTAGCAACTCAGATTAATTATCTGATACATTCTTCTGAGTCACATTGGATGATGAGGTAGCATCAATCCCTTTTCAATCCCTGGACAGGTATCTGTATCCAAGAAAACTCATCAGAATTAATATTAATTGGCCTTTTTGTTGCTAGGCTCAGTTATGGGAAGAAAAACTTAAATTACCCCATTTTAAAAAAGGAAACACTGATTACTAGAAATGGCCTCCAAGCAAAAGGATCAAGCCATATTTGCATAGAAATGTTGGAAAACTTCATAACTTTTAAATAAGACTTCTACTGGTTTAGAGAGATACACTTATTTTACACTCAGAGATCTATTTTTCAGAGTCTAAAGTGAAACAGCCCTCTCCTCAGAGCTGTAATTGGTCACTCTGGATGTCTCCTCTAGTGCAGGGGAGTTGGGAATCTCACAGCTTCTTTCCATTTGCAGACTGAAGGGGCAGGCTGGCTATGTTTTTCAGGGACTAATATTTCAAGGGTTAGTAAGCAAAAGTATTTTCATGCTTCATGAAAAAAAGTGGTGAGGGAGAGGAAAGGGATATCATCTTTACACCACAAAAGTTTGACTGCTACCAAGCTGATGAAGGCATGGAACATACCAAAATCAAAATGAGATTAGTTAATGGTCATGTATCTGTTGACAGAACAAACAGCTAGCTCTAGAGGAGACTTCAAAAATATCAGTACAAATGGATTACATTCACATCTCCTTAGCAAACAAAACAAAAAGCAGACAGACTATACTAGGAAATACTGCTCAATGATTTGGTCTAAAAAACACTTTGACTCTTCTGAAAGCTCTCAACCAGTCCAGGAGTGCCAGGAACTGCGGGTAAAAGAAGTCAGAAACCAGTCCTTAGTATCACAAAGCATTCTGTACTGCAGGGAAACGCCAATTCTTTGGGAAGTCCATAGCTGTTGAACTCACTGATATATTAACTGTTTGTAGTGCCATTAATACACATATTTAAACACTGGGAATATTGTATGATGCCTAGAGAATCCATACAACTTCCTCCCAAGGTGTCATTTTAATATTAGTCCCTGTAAAGGCTCAGAGTTTAGAGGAAAGTTCTTATTCATTTCAAGAGCACTGACCACATCAAAGATTCCTAGATTTGATTATTGCTTCTCCAGGGGCTATTAGTACAGGATAAAAACATGATGAATGTGTGAATAGTTCCTCAGATCAGCTTAAAAGCTCACAGTCAACCCTTCTCAAAGATTTTAAAATGAAAAAAACCACACTGACTTTAAAGTATATTGGCATTGCTTATTCAAGGTGAATGAATGACAGCTTTATGAGGGCAATGCCATTGAGCTTTTGTTTGCTTTCCTTTTTATTTGTCCCTAGCAACCTGGTAATACATAACCTTGAGACCAAACAAGGGTCATTTGCAGTTCTATCTACAGGTTAGGTGTAGGAAATAGCAAAATCATATGTTGAAATGCACTTACAGAAATCTGAGATCACACTTATGCACCCCTTAATGAAAGAAAACCACCCAACAGTGATTACAGAGTTCAATACTTTGATCAAGGTTATAAAAGGACTCAATTAGAAAACTTTGAAACATATTCTGTTCATAGAGCATTATCTGGGCAAGACAAAAGTCTTCTTTCAAATAATGGACTTCATCAATACAACCTGTGCTCCTTTCAGTTTAGTAAGAAATAGCAATTGCTCATAATTAGTACTCCTTCATTTTCTGCTTTTCATTTATATCTTGCAAGCTTAAAGTATCTGAAGAAAGATTGAAAATGTGCAGATTTAATGATGTGACCAGTGACTGAATCAATTGATTTTGTATCTCTGAACTCTCCTATGAACATAAAGGCTTATACAACACATAACTTGCAGAACAAGTGGTTAGATTATTTTAGACAATTGATCAGCAAGCAGTGCACTACTCAGTCCTCCCTCTGAGGGCATTTGTTCCAGAATCTCCCATCTCCTCTTTCAACTTCCTTCAACTTCTCATGCTAATACTTCAGCATATGGCAAAGAATTATTCAACAAGCCAAAAGAATTGAGTACATCTGCATATATCAGAGGTTACAACATTCTCTCGACTAGAAAGTCTGGCAGTCTGGATTCTAAGAGAAGGCAAAAGGACACTTTTGGAATAAAGCAGCTCTAAAGACATTTCAGGTCAAGAAAGTGGACCCATGGGATGAGGCAATCAATAGAATAAAAGGTCTAGCCATCATTACAGGCTTACTTGAGGTTACTGCTTCTAGAGCATAAAGTTGGAAAGAATATCAACTGTTCAATGGTATTGCCTAGGTAAGAACTCATTTACACCTTACCTGTTTTATGAAGGAAGAAAGATGTGGAAGAAATTAAGTTTCCTTTGCAACCCCTATTTCCTTCTGCCTACCTAGATTCCAGTCAGTGCACTGTGGTTTGCTCCACCTTTCAGTGTCTATTAACAGGGAAAACAACAACAACAACAACAAAATGTTTAACAGATGAATAGTGAAGAAAACCTCACAAAATCCATGTCTGAAACTTGAGAAACTTGTAAAAATTGATACTGCAACAAGATTTACCTTTATTTTAATTAGTAACAAGAAACTGAAAACATTAAAATGTACTGTTTTAGCCCAGAGAGGCATATACCTGATTTTTTTTTCTTTTAAGCCTTGAAAAGACATATTTTTAAAGTAAATCCTCTGAGGACGAGTTTTGTTGCAACCATTCATTCTTTCTCCTTGGGATGAGCTACTTTTTTTTTCTTCTTTCACATCTCACCTTTGAGGAGGCCTAATTTTTTCAGCCTACAGGTATTTTCACTAATCCCCCTGTGAGATCATCAGAAAGTCCACAGTATGCCCTGTGAAGGTTGTGTGTGGATTTATTCTTAAGAGGCACTTGTCATATATTTTTCCCACCCCAAAAAGTAAAGGCTGCCAATCCTACTTTGCTCAGATAAGAGCTTATTCTATTTTACTGTATTTTTACCTCAAAGTTTTGTTACCTTTGTGTAGTTTCATCATATCTCAAAGAAAGCTGTCTGTTGCTACTAGTTCTTAATTAATAAATTTAGTCCTTTATTGAAAAATATAAAGGACCTCTATTACTTCAATTAAATTATATGGCATATTTTTCAGATCCGATAAAGTATTCAATTTATGGAGGTCACCTTTCCACAGGGTTTATCTATGACATTAATAATTTCTAATCCCCAGCCAAAAATGCAGACTTGAACCCACTTTGGGTGTCTTTGGGTTATTTTATGTAAGATGTTAGAACTGGTTATTCTGAAATATAAATCTTTGTGTCTCTTAAGTTTTGTACCTTGGTGGAATTCATCTCAAGATTTCTTTCTATGTAGTTTTATTGTGTCTTTTCATCTCTGTCCATCTCATACATCTTTAACTTTCCTAAAACAAGTTCACTGTTAGGCACTTTGGTTTGGGGAAAAAATACTGTGGTTTAGATGTTGTTTTCCTTCTACTTCATTAAGTTACTTCCTCTTTTCATTCTTAAGACGTATAGGGTTTTTTATCAAAACTATCCATCAAAATTTTAATCTTACAGTACAAAGTGGGTGAAAAAAGGAAGTTCAGAAATACTGCTTTAAATTAAGGATTATTTTGAAAAATATAATCGTCAGTTTTAGCTCTGAAAAAAAACCAAAAAACAAAACAAAACAAAGCAAAACAAAAAAAAACACAAAAAAACCAAAAAAAAACAACAAAAAACCCCAAAAAAACCCACAAACAAACAAACAAACAAACAAACAAAATGTTCAACAAAACCCAGTCCTATAAATATCTTTTAAACATTTCATGAAGGCATCAGTGGGAAAAATAACAACCTGCAGAAGTTTCCAGGTAATATACAATTAATTCATTCAACATGTAATACTTTTATACGCTCAGTTTGTTTGTATCCATGATTCAGCATTTCTGATATTACAAATCTGTATCAAACTGATAGTTCCTTTTCCTTTCTTGTAAACATTTTTTAAGGGCAGCGTGACAGTGTTAAGCATATGCAGAGTGATAAGAGTGCTCTCATCACATTACTTCAAGCTTCTATGGTTTATCACTTTGCCTCAGAAAGCTTGAAAAATACAACAAATCAAATCTGGTTTTAAATGCCTGTCTACCTCTGATTTGTTCCACGATTCAGGAAAAAATTCGTCTTGACACGTTATACTGCAGGATTGCAGGATGGTGTCAAAGACAAAAAAAATATGCATGGCAGGCGACACTTTGTGGTATAGTCAGGATCTTCTAGATGAAATTAAAAGCAAATAGTTATTAGGTTATTGGTCTGACCTCTCCAAATTCGGAATATGCACCAAAAAAAAAGGCTTCATTTTCTTAAACAATGGTATTCTTGAGAAGCCAGTCTGTCTAACGTGCATTAGATATAAAGATAGGAACATCAGATGTTCAATTTAGCCTGACAAACAAGTAAGAATGACCCTTTCAAAGTAAAACTTTTTTTTTTCCCCCCTTTTTCCACACAGGTAAAGAGAAAACCTACCTAAGACCAAAGATTTATTTGCTGTTTGATGGAAAAAAAAATCATCAGATCCATGCTTATATTGTTAGTTTTTATTTTAAAATTAAATTAATATTTTATCCTCTTTCAACATGGGTATAAAACCTTTTTAAATCAATTTAATAGGAACATTCAAATACTTGTAAGAAGGTTATCAAGAAGACCAAGCAGAGTCCTCTCAGTAGTGCACACTGGGATGTTGAGAGATGATGAACAATGAATCAAGACAGAACATGACTGGATTCAAGGAAAAACTCTGTGAACTGAAGACTGAATACAAAGGGAAACTGGGTAGATGAAAAGGCTGCCCAGAAAACCAGCACTGAAGTTTTTCAAGACCCAACTGGATTAAACCCTAAGTAACTAGTCTGGCCTCACAGGTGGCCCTGTTCAGGCTCGAGTCCTCCTGAGAACCCTGCCTGAACTTGTCTTGACATTTCTGGAGCTTTGTTTTCACTTGGCTGAACTCAACCAGACTTTTGATTGTTTGGCTGGTTTTTTTAATGATCACATGACTATAACTACTTCTATTTCTGTTTAACTTTTTCTGTTGCAATGGCAGTAACAGGTAGGCTGTGGAACTACAAGCCAGTAGGCATGGGATGATAGTAGATAGAGACTCAACTAACACTGGAGACACAAAGCATGGATTGTCTCGTGGATGGTCAGTTAAAGAAATGGAGCCAGGGAAAGAATAAAACCCCAATTTTTATAGGGGAATAAAGAGAACAAATAATAATTTAGCAAATATAAAAAATTAGCACAATTGGATCCAAGGATAACAAAGAAGCCAACACCACATCCCTGCCAGCAAAGGACTTACTTGCCCTCCAGCAATATTGTATGCAAGCATCCCAGACTGAAACTTGATCTTAGGACCCAGAAAGGCAGTAACAGGGTGAGCATAACACCAAGACAAGGTGTAGTTATCCGCAAGTCTATATGTAACAGACTTAACTGGATTACCATTACTGAGGCTTTTCCATTCGACTTTTCTTCTTTGAGTAATTAGATGCGGACTATTAATATTTGCTTAATTAGAGAAATTTTATAAATAATAAATTCTTGGCTTTATGTATGCAAGTTCCATTTCTACCTACAACACAATTTTGAGCATAGTGAGTTATGAGTGTCTATAAAGTTCTTAGTAATAGTAAAACCAGAAGAAGCACACTTATTCTGTATGCAAAGCAAATTCAGCACAATGATTAGTACACCTTTCATCTTATTCCAATACCTATGAATTAGAGATAAAAAGTATATCTCAGTTGAAGGAATAATGTTCTGTTCCTCCAATTCCTCTGCAGATAAATGTGATGTTATGCAGCTGACCTCCAATGTTTCTTCAATGAAATTGTGATTGATATGATGTACATATCATTTTAGTTTGCTGTGAAAAGGAACCAGCATATAGCTAAACAGTCATTTATCTAGGTCTTCATCACTGTACTAGTGAGACTTTACTCATTTCCTAGAAATAACATGGCACCCATAGACATATTTTATGAATCTGAAAAGAGATTAATCTTCCTCTCATTGTATCATCAATGGAAATGAACCATGATAAATAAGAAATACTCTACATACTTTTTATTTTGTATTATGAATGCAATTTGAATAAAATATAACATGCACATAGTCATCTTTCAACAGTGAAATGATAACAAAGAGGAATAATATATAACTCCCAACTCCAAAATTTTTTTTTTTTAGTGTAAGATATACTCATGACTGAAATCATAAACTGAGAAAGTTTACAGTTGCCTGAACCTACAACTTTAATTTGCTGCACCGAAGTTTTGTTTAACATTCTTTCTGTGATAGGCATGAAGAAACACACTTTTTTCACTAACATGTAAGATAGAATTTAATGCACAGAATTTTCTGGGAATACCCAGAATTTTTCTGTGGAAAAGAGACAATCATGAGATCCACACTAAAGATACCAATGCACACAGTAGGAGATGACAACCAGAAATATCTGGAACACTTTGGCAAAATGGTCTCTGAAGAAGTCTCACACGAATTAGGACAAGAACAGATGCTCTTATATTCCAACAAAACTTATACCTGGTCTCAATAAAAAAAATTAATCTGTATTTTATTTTCACTCCTATATTAAGTATTAGCATTTTTTTAAACATCCATGTTTCTTTTGTTTAAAAGGAAAGAGTAATTTGAAATGTTAGATCTCTGAGGATTTGATTCCCAGCAAAGGGAAAATTATAATGAATGTTCATTAATGGTTTTTATCAGTTCATTAAAGCTCCTTGTGCACTATGTTTATGAACATCTTTGATAAACATTTGGATTTGTTGTGCATGAACTGCTGATGAATAGTCATTAAACTGTCCCTAAGTTTATTCATTATGAGTGCTTATTAATTTCTCATGAATTATTATAAAATTCAAGCTGCTCTAACAGTCATCTATAAACAAAGAACAATCATTCACAGTATGTATTACTTATTAGAAATAAATTAAAAATATTAGCTTAATTTGAAAGATTAATGCATAGAAAATGTACTTTGTTCTCGCAGTAACTTAATCAAATCTAAAGAAATTTCAGAGAAAGCTACTGGAAATTCTGTTATAATTTGGACATACTTTCTCTTATGAATCATCTGACAGCAAAAATGGATCCATATTGCTGTAGAGCAGCACTTATTTTTTGAATATGTTTATAAAGATATCCAGATCTCTCCAGCATGCTGAACACCTCTCTTCTCTATATTACTAAGGTTAAGGGAATAATTTCTGTTAAAAATATAGGTAGCTAACACACACTTTTCACACACATATATTAACTAAATGCTAAGTAACATAAAAATCAATCATATCCTAACTATAGAAACTTATACATCTTTAATTTCCCTTGTCCTGTGCACAGTTCTCATTACTCAGTCACATTTTTCCCTATGAAACTCCCTAACCTTCAGTGTCAACTGGATCTTTATTACTTTCACTGTAGGAGAGATCAGAAATTTCTGAACTACACTTGTACAATTTAGATTGCATACTGGCAATAATCTCTAAGTGGCCTTGCTTTCTCTCTGCCGTGACAGATACATCAGTGCTTAGCATCGGATAGTTTAGCTGTAGTTAGGCAAAATATGTCTACACTATAGCTAGCCATGCAATCCATTGCATTCACACACACTATAAATCTGTTCTCAATAGAATTTGATGTTATTAACCAAACAATTAGTATTTAAGATTTGTCCAGGTTTTGATTAATAAATCTTGATGCTATGATTTTGGGGTTCAAGTCGTTATTGGAACATTTTTCACAAGTATCACAGACCTTCTTTCCTGTTTATATTAAAGGAAAGAAAGTAAAGAAACCAGAGTGCAAGTAAAAGAGTGTCGTATGTCACTGTATCACAGTGTCACAGCAATTTCTCCAAGTGGAGAAAAGGTCATGTAGGCTAGTCGTGTTACACGTTATAGAAGGTCAAAAAGATGCTACCAAATGCTAAGGTGCTCACATGGGGTAGTTTCTGAAAAACTGGACAGTAACAGAAGACTTCTAGCAGAAAGAACACAATCACCATAAAAGGCTCCCAGTACAAACTGATAATGTGGTTTTGGTTTAATGTGGTTTTAACAGAATTCCCTGTTTGACAGAATTCCCTGTAACAACATTCAAACTGAGATGAGATCCTTTGGACCTCATCATCGGTATATTAGTTTCACAGTATGGTTTCTTCACGGATTCCAACCAAAACTTCTAATTTCCAGCAATACATTTGTTAAAGTACACACTGTCTACACTAATAAATATTCAGCCATTTAGTAACGTCATTGTTTTCTATTCCTCAATAGACTAGTCAGAAGTAATTTAAAACAAATGAGACAGAAAACGTGGACTTAATATTCTAACAGTAAGACCATACTAAGAAATTTAGGTGGGCATATCAAAACTGGCAAGCTTATCTTTTCTGTAAGGAAAGAACTTCTGACTTCTCTGTTTGTGTTCAGTTGCAAAAGCTATGAACAAGGAGAGAAAGGAAAGGACCTGACAAGCAACAGGGCAGTTAGCAGAGAACACCCTTTAACATCCTACTTCAATGACAGTCATCAGACTAGCATCCTTTCTGACAGGGAGCTTGCAAGCACTTCATGAAGGGGAAAATCACAGCTCACATATTCTTCCATATAATGTAATGAAATAAAAAGAATATTAGAATGATTAAATTGAAAAGTTCAGTTTTAATATAAAGTGTATTTATGTCAATACACACTTAAAAAGTTAAAGGTGTGCTGATTGCAAAATCTCCTTCAGTAATCTAAGAGCTTTATACCATTTTAGTATCTAATTCACAATGCAGAAAAAAAAAAGGATATTTCCTTTCAATATCTGAAGCAAAAGCTGGGTTAGTGGGAGTTAAGATCATGCACACCAAAAGGTAGTATAAGCCAGAGGTACTTAATTTAATAAATTAAGCACTTTTGACTTTATTTAATTATCTAAGAGTAATCAAAAGTGGTAAATGTATTTTCATAGATAAGGAAGTAATTCAAGAAATAAGGCTGATTGAGCAAGACTACGTTGTGGATTCTTTTTCTGGAATAAGTTAATTTGATAAGTATCATTTGAAAGAGCAAATCATTAAAATGTACACATGAGGAAGTGGAAGCTCTAAATTGAAGTAGGTAAAAAGAATCAGAAAATATACTTGGAAAAAAATTTTTTTAACCACTGAAGAGCTGATAGAAACATCACAGGCCTTTCACATGTGAGCTTTTTTTTTCATGTATTAGAAACTAACCTTTGACTTGTTTGCTGCTTAGATGGTTAAAGACAGAAGAGTAGCTCTTGCATATTTATCCAACACATGCAAAATGCTTTTTTTCAGGTGGTGAGGGTTTTTTTCCAAAGACTAGACTTAGTGCAGTGAGGGGGTTTTGTCTGACACAGAATGGAAATTAGAAGGGTTCCAGCACCTTCCACACTGGTTGCAAAGGGTGTGGGAGAAATGCTGGAATTTTGAGACATTAGATTTTAGAGCTTGAATTCATGCATGGTTTATCTACATTAAAAATGGTGAAAGCACAGCCTTACATGGGCCAAGATCCAAATGATGGCAAGACATTTCTTCCATTTGTTTGAATCAAAAGTATTCATTGTCTACCAGGAATTCAAACCTAAGTTGATACACTTCTATGAAATGGCATTTTTAGACTCAGCATGCTTAAGGCATGTGAGGGTGGAAGTAAATAAATAATTACGTAGAAAAATTTGCAGAGGCATATCTTCCAGCATCTGAAAATACTCAAAAATACTTTCTTATATAGCAAGAGCTGATGTTTGCTTAACTGAACTAGTGATTATTCAGTTTGCCCTTTGCTCTTTTGTTAAGCATTAAAAGCTGAACATTTCTCAAATTCTGGTAAAATTTAAGTAATTTTCCTTCCCGTGCTTCATCTGATACTCCACCCTGATGGCAATTGTGCCCCTGCATATGCTCTCTACAACATGTTATGCTAAACTAAGTTTTAGAAGGAAAGACTGCTAGGAGATGTAGATTGCCCATCTGAGGGGATTCCAGGAGTATTTAAGCTTGGGAAGAGCAGACATGGGCATTTTGGTGGAAAGCACTGCATATAATAATCTTGACTGCCAAGAGATACTTGGGGCTATAGCTGAGAAAGACAGAGGTACTGTGTCTCAAAAAAAGCAAAGAACAAAGACATCTAGGCTTTCAGAACAAGTTGCTCTTTAAGGTACTAAACTCATCTGTCTCAAATGACTGTAGTAACTGGGCACACATTAGTCCAACTCCACACTGAAAACGTTAAGTCAAAAAAGAAACTTCTTTTTTTTAACCTATGAGTCATAAAGACAGGGAGACAAAGTAATTAGCACAAGGTCATCCTGTACCTGAACTCAGAACCAAAACTGTATTATTCAAGTTCCTAATTCTCATCTCAGCCAGTAATGTATCCTACTTCTAGGTTTTAAATAAATGTATATTCCTATTTCAATCCCAACAGAGACTCATGCTTTAAAAGAGGTGGGATTCATTCCTTAGAGACTGGACTCCTAGAAATTAATTGATACACTAACCAGACTCTTTGTGTTAGGGGTTGTTTGTTTGGGTTTTTCTCTGTGCTTTGCCACTCTTAAGTATTACCTGCACATACCTTTAAGGTATATGAAAGTCTTCCAGTAGTTACTGAGACTGCAGCTGCATGGAAATGGTCACTACAATCTCTACACTCCAATACACGCTTACAGTGATGTGTCATTGTTGCTGGATCAGAACTGAGAGGCAGCTGAAGCTCTTCTTGCACTGCTTGCACTTATTTGCTGTGTGGCCATGCCAGGTATCAGAGAAGTTTTGAGTTGCAGTTGTGCACTGATGAGGACTCTGTTGTGGTGAAGGCTTTCCTGAGATCACAATATCCTAGAAGTCTCTCACATTGCATCTTCTCTTCCTAGACACTTCCGTCTGTTTGTCTTCAA
Source organism: Pyrocephalus nanus (assembly GCA_038380795.1). Classification (NCBI taxonomy): domain Eukaryota; kingdom Metazoa; phylum Chordata; class Aves; order Passeriformes; family Tyrannidae; genus Pyrocephalus; species Pyrocephalus nanus. The sequence goes on along the minus strand of CM076264.1, from coordinate 52,155,236 downwards.
AGGGCATTTTCAAAAGTGATATTTTAAGGTATTTCATCCTTCTGAAAACTTAGGTCACCATTGTGGAGTATCTTTTCTTTCTGACTTCCTGATGATTACTTGTGTTTTGCATGTGTCCAAGCCTTTTGTGATCATTCGTCTCCATTTTTCTGCAAGCCTACCATCTTGCAGGTAAAAAAATACTTTTTTTTTTACACTGGGAGTAAAAAACTATTTTTTTAAAAAAAAGTAATTTGTTACTGTCTGCAAATAGCAGATTAAATTTTTTAATTCTTGAGAATAAGCAGAGCAGTATGAAAACAGAAAATAATGTAATAAAAATTAGGGTTTCTCTCAAGGATGGTGAATCCTTCATCCTTAGCTTTCAGCTGCAGTGAAAGAAATGGTTTTTAGGAGTAGAACTACTCTGGGTAGAAAGTGAGCAGGAAGACCAGAAGGAGACAGATGTTTTGGGGAGGCATAAACTAATTGCTAATTAGTTAAACTAACCCTTGTGAAGTAGCAATTTAAATATGGCCATATAGATCACAACCTGAACTGAATCCAGGTTGTACAGCAAAAAAGGTCAAGACTCTCACTGAGCTTGGTACTGCAAGAGAGGTGGATATACATTGTGCTTGATGTTTTCTAAGGCATAGAGACTGTTTTCTGGAATACAAGGTTTTTCTCAGTCTATTGTTTCAAATTTGAATTCAGTTTTAGAGAATGGTGCATTTAAGATTCTGGTACTAGCTCCTAAACCTAATGGGAGTAACGTTAAGTAGTTTTAAGAGTCCAAATATATGTTTCTAGGTCAGAACTTCCCATCTTTGCCATTCCTCCCATGTGTACTCTTGGGTGTATCACTTTCGAAGTTTATTTCCAAATACTTCAAAGCATCATTACTTTTCATGTCCTTAGTCTTTTTGAGCTTCCAGCTTCCCCTTGTGTAAGAAAGTGACAGTAACATTGAAAAGCATGAATGTTCACTAAGACAAGAGATACAACAAAAATTAACATCTGAGCATTTATTTCTTTAATGGGGGAGATTTAATGTAGAGGATTTAGTTGTGTATTAAATTTATAAGCAGGAAATGTCATAATGTTTTGTGCAGAGCACTTCTTAACAGCAGCTGCATTTGGTCATAGAGTCACAGAATGTTAAGGGGTTGGAAGGGATCGTGTAGTCCCAACCACCCCTTCCATGGGCGCGGACACCTCCCACTATACCAGGTTGATCAAGGACTTATCCAACCTGGCTTTGAACAATGTTAGGGCTGGGGCATTCACAACCTCTTTGGGTAACTTGTTCCAGTATCTAACCAACCCCACAGAAAAAATTTTTGACCGAATGTCTAACCTAAATTTCCTGTCTTTCACCTTGTATCCATTATTCTTTCTCCCATCACTACAATTCCTGACAAAGAGGCCCTCTCCAGCTTCCCCATAGGCCCCAAGCAACTACAAATAATCCTTTGTTTTCCACAGGAATTTCAGGAAAAAAAAAAATTTATTTCTATTTTTTCCTTCAGTTGATGAAGTAGAATTAATCATATTATTTTTAAGTTTTCATCAAAGTGCACTTGTGGATTTGAGTTACCTTACTTTATGATTTGTGACAACCAGCATGCCTGAGGCTTAAGCCCCTCTCTTTTATTCTGCAAGACTTCTTCCACTTTTAGCATAATTCACGGTATGCTCAGACCTCCAGTTCCCACCTGGCAGGTAAAAGAATCTCTCTTACAGGCACTAAGGCTGACCTACTTTACTCTGTGTAAGTAATGGGGATCTCATGGGTTCCTGATACTTTCACAGCTCATCGTTATGATGTCACTGGATTATCATTCCCTAAAGCTCTGAACTGTTCCCATAAAAAAATGCAGGCAAATGCACTTTGGGAAAAACTAAAATGGCAAAACATTAAAGGCTTACTATAGACAAATCATTATCACTGCAAGGAGTAAAAATGGACATTTCTATTGTTTCCCTCCTGCCTTAGAGATAAAAACTTGGATCCAGGCTCTGAGTGGTCCCAGATGGAAATCTTATGCTGGAACAGTTGCCTGGATGCAGCTACCTGGACCATATTCCCAGCTCCAGCTCTTCTGGCAAGATATGCAGGAACTGTAACAGGGTAAGCATGCCCTTGATCTGCTCCTTTTTGTGTCTCTCTCTGCCTTCAGCTCCCGATGCATATAAGCCCCACAGGTAGCCCCCAACTCACTGGAAGCAGAGTTGTCTGAACCACTGGCACTGCTTCTCTGTGCTGATCCTTCCCTCTTGCATAATTACTGCTTCACTCTGCTATCTACTGCCTGCAGTGTTCAGGTTCCCAGAGAACTCTTAGCTATTTCTAGGTGACAAGCAAGCTTTACCTGTTCGAAGTTACCCGAATAACCATAACTAAGCTTGAACTGTTGACACCTGCAGATTTTCCCAGGCTGAAATGAAAGGGGAATGCAAGGTTTAAAAAAACTGCTGACACTGAGTATCTTGACATTTTGCCATGCCTATACACAGCATCCAATTACTGCATTGACATAGATAACATTTTTTCTTAAAAATTAATGACAATGTCAAGTCAATCCACAAGTTTCCTGGTTTATGTCAGTCTCCTCCCACATTTCAGAGCTAACCTTGACTCTGTTCTTCATCGTGTATTAAACCAGCTTCCCAAGAACAGCATTGTAGTTCTAACAGTTCATGTAGTAGGCAACATTTTCTTGCCCACATCTAAATTATGCAGAAACTGCTGAGTCTTAGTATTTAATACCTGGTGAAGATCAATCAAATCTACTCTTGTATCTGAGTCAGCAACAGTAGGAAAGTATTGATGGACTAGCAAGGGCAAAACAAATATAGGCACATCAAGAAGTGTCACCTGAATGAGTCACAAAAAAAAAAAAGAACTACAGCAAAAAAAATTTCAAACTTTGCTGCTACCTTCCACCAGCAAAAAAAAAAAAAATCACCACAAAGCTCAAAACAACCAGTTTTCCTTAAAAATTACTTATCTAGAATTTATGTCTTTCTTGGATGGAATCCAAACCCAAAGTAGGTGATAATTCTTATGAAAGGCCATTTTCAAGTTGTTAAACTTGTACTACATAAATTGTCATTATAAAATCTGAAAGGCATACAGTCTATGCAATTCATGTAATATTTAGCATATTCTAAAGGGCAATTCACTGTGGAACTTCACAAATATTTATTTTCATTAATGAAAATTAAAATTCAGCCCCAATTATTTCAGGCAAAATATTCAAAATATAATTTATGTATATAGAAAGGATAATAGTAAGGACAATGCAGAAAAATATAGTGCCTTTTAAGTACCTCATTATTGGTATTTTTAAGTACCTCATTAATGGTAGTTAAATCACCACGACATGCAGTTTTACAGTATTTGAACAGCTCTTTTGTGAACCCATGAAGTTCTGCTATGCTGTCTACATAATTCTCATACTACATAACTGTAATTTTAAATGCAATATGCAAGAGTAATAAACTTATAAATACACTTTTTTTTTCTCCTTGCTGCTATTCAGAACTTGTGTTTTCAAAAAGCTGAGTGTGTTTTCAGCTGCAGCAGCTGGAAACCCATTAATACCAAACTGTCAGTGCCAAGAAACAGTGGCTCTTGTCTCCACCACTGCAGCAGCTCTTAGAAGCTCAAAAAAGAATTGGAAAACTTTGAAATTTCTAAACTAATTTTGACTTAGAATCATGGAATATCCTGAGTTGGAAGGGGTCCACAAGGATCATATCAGTTCAACTCACAGTCCTGCTCAGGAAAACCCCAAGAATCACACCATGTGTTTGAAAGCATTGGTCCAAATGCTTCTTGAACTCTGTCAGGCCTGTGACCAGTTCCCTGGGGAGCCTGTTCCATTGTCCAAATGCCCTCTGGGTGAAGAAACTTTTCCAACCTAAATCTTCCCAGACACAACTTCATGGCATCCTCTTAGGTCCTGTCACTGGTCACCAGAGAAATTAGAGCCCTCCCCTCTGCTTCGCCTTGCAAGGAAACTGTAGACAACAATAAGTGTCTCCTCAGTCTGATCTGACTGCACGTTTATTCTCATTTCCTTGTCGGTGCAACTTAACAAGCACAATATCTCCTAAGAATAATTTCTTACAGGACATTAAAAACTAGCAGAGGGACCTGCCCCATCATCCCTGCCTTCACTGGCACCTGCCCAGGGCCAGGGGAGATGGAGGGCAGGAAGGCTGCCACTCCTGTCACCACTAGAGGGGCTGGTTTGGGACTGGTTCGGGTGCCACTGGGAAAAACCATCTCCACTCCAGGCATCTTTGGAAATGGGATTCTACACTCTGGGAGGAGGTCCTATTCCTCCAAAAGGTATACCAAGGGTCAAGGGCCAAATGGTGGATGCGACAGGAAAACTGGAGGTGCCAAATGCTCCTTCTAGTTTTTTGTCTGGACCTGGGAATGGTACTACAAACTCTTTATCCAGGAACTCCCATCATATGACAGTGCCTCAGGGGCTCCCACCTGGAAGGAGTAACTCTGTGTCCTGGGCATAAAATGTAAGGCTGCCGCAGGCATTATTATCAAACTGCGGAGGGCTAATTAATTACCTCTTCACAGAAGGTCAGAGCCCAGGGCCTACCTAGAAATTTATCTCAGTTTCGTAGCATGTTACTGTGTCTCTTCTCTAGCTCCCCTTGCCCTCAGACACTTTGGGAAGGCAGACCTGGTATTTTTAAAAAGTGGCAAGAAAACAGAATCATGTTCATAAGCCCAGCCAAGCTCCTCTATCCCTCTTTGTGTTCTGCTACTGCCTGGACAAATCCTTCATTCTTAGTTCACTGTGAGAGCTAACCTCAGCAAAGAGGGGAATCCAGGGCCTGATGACACACTCTCTTCCATTCAGGTAGAACAATAACAGGCCACCTAAACTAATAAAATGCTCCTAATTTTTTCCCCTTAGACTTGCTAGTCCAGTCAGACATTCAATTCCCTCGTTGCAGCTTTTTTTTTTCTTTGCAATAGACAAAGATTACACTGTAAAAAAGATTTTGGGTTATGACCATCTGTTCACTTTCCAAAGAGATTTCATAAGGTTACAGAAAAAAATATCAATAGAAGAGGGGAAAAAAACCCCCAAAATACAGTTGTCACCTACTGTGTGTTCTCTTACTTAAGTGTTCAAATAAACATAATAATCACCAACTTTGCAAAACCATCACTTGGAGCTCTATGCACATATATTCAAAATGTTATGGCTCCTTCTACATCTTGTGCCACTTTCAGCAAAGCTTTTTGCAGCTGCTGTTTGAGTGTCTCGTCCACAGGGTCCATCTGCACAGGGAACATGGTGCGGGGCTCAGTCCTGCCAACCCACCCGCTAGCAGAGAGTGAGGCTGTGTATCAATTACCAGCTGATGGTATGAAGTATACTGAAGGACCAAGACAAACACAGTTGTCTGCAGGTTAGCTCTGGTGTAACATGGAAAATGTTCAAGCAAATGAATTTATTGACATATACATATCTAGTTAAAAAGTCAGAGATTATTGTAATGAGAATGACACATGAAGCCACTCAAACTTTCAAGCTAAGCCTTACAAAATTCCTTCCCCATGAGCACACTTGACTGCCAGCCAATTCCTACACGACAGGTAGTTCTATCACCAAGAACACAAAACTCTGTCTTTGGTTGCTCTGTGAGCACACTGTCCTGTGGAGCCCTGCAGGTCCTCGGCTCCCTGGGCTGCGGCCCAGCCCAGTCACATCCTTCCTTCTCCTCTTCCTCCTCTTGGTGTCCTCACTTACTCCTGACATTTCCCAGCAGGCTCCCTCTACCTTGCTCCTGAGGGCATCGTGCCAGGGTCTTATTTGGATACAGTTCTGGATCCTCTAATGAATCTTTTCTCCTGGAAAGTATCTCAAATATGTGGTCAGGTCATAATGTACTTCTCTTATTCTTTGCTCTGACACACAGTCCTTGTTCTCAAAACTAAGATGCCTGCTAGTGCATAATAATCACTGATACAGATAAATAAGGAAGAAATAGCTGGCACAAAACTTTAGTCACAGATGTAGGGATCAAACACGACTGTATTAAGTTAGAGAATTTTCCAACATCTTCCCCCAGTGCTGCATAGAAACTGCATGCGGACTCCTTTTTAAAAGAAAGTGTAACTTGTTCAGTAACATTGGCGAAGCCAAAACATTCTGATTCATGCACGGAGGGTGTAATGTTTCATATTAAGTTTACTTATTTCAAGACTGCTGATGTTTCATGGTATGTCTGATTTAACAGAGTGATACAAAATGTACTGAAATCACAACTACAAATGTAAGATACACTCAGCAAAACCTATAGCGATCTCAGTACTCAGCTCAGTCAAAATGCTCAGTCACAATGTCAGATGCTGAAGGTTGCCAGGAAGGAATATGTGGGCTGAAGCCAGCTCAAGCTTTTGGCTGTCTTTGAAATAGACACTGGGACAGCTTTCCCAGAAGAATTGTGGATGTCCCATCCCTAGAGGTGTTCAAGGCCAGGTGGGGCTCTGAGCAATCTGGGGTAGTGGAAGGTGTCCCTGGCCTGGCAGGGGAGTTGGAAGTAGATGATGCTTAAGGTCCCTTCCAAACCAAACCATTCTATGATTCTAAGTACTTTTGCCAGTTGTTAGGTTTTTATGCTCCACGTTAAGCTGAGCCACTCCTCATACCCCCCTCTCCTCATCCCCCACGCTGGCCTGACTAACTGACAAACATTCACATCTTAATGAACTCTGGGACACCTATTTGCATCTCCCCGATGGTCCGTTCCTTCTGATGGCTGTTTAGCAAAAACAAAGGTCACCCTCCAGTGCCCTGTACTCTGAGATACAATAAGCCTCCTTGTAACAGCTGTGGGCAAATACAGCCTGTATTATTGCAGGAGCTTCACAGGCTCATCTGCCTTGCTCTTTGCCTCTGAGCGTTTCTCCATTGTAGGGCTAGATTGGTCAGTTACAGTCTTGGATCCTTTTCTTGCTTTAACAGGCTCTATAGAGAAAGTGAAATATTTATTCTGGGTTTATTGCTTCTAAATTAATAGAAACAATTGCTTCCTGTTAATGGAGAGAGGCATAGGTATCGAATACGTGTATTTCACTGGACTTGTTTGACGTGTTTTTAAAGGAATGCCAGTGTAAATAATCCATCATGGCAAATTTTTAGAGTAATGTTTCCTATTGAGCTATAGAAACAGCAAAATTGTAATCAAAAATAATGTACAGGAAAGAAAGATAAACTCATTGCAGATTTATTAGGTCTGAAACCTGAATTTGTGACCCATGAAGGTGGTAGTGGGCCTTTATTTGTTAAAAACTGCTAAGGCAAAAAGTATCTCATTATTCCCTTGAGATTCTGCCCATTTCTTTAGCTATCTGTTTTCTGTATGAAATGGCAGCAAGTGTCATTATATTCCATAAACATTCATACAACCTCTTCTCCATCTAATATGTATGCATTTTCTTTCAGTTCATAAGCACTAATCCTCCTCTGCCCAATGTTTCTATTTCTCTTGCATTACCTGACAAGGTTTGAACCACCATTACATTCGTTCCAAGTGGCCATTGAATTCTTAATCAACAGTATTCAGAATATTTTAAAGGTTTCAGAGTCTATAGGAATACTGACTTAATAAATATATTCATGCCAGGGGGTTGTGACAACTCGCATTTATAAATCATCTCTCTCTCCAAAAGAATGGACCTCCAATTGTGCCCACGTGGAGAAATTGGGAAGAAAAATGTGGACTATGCCTAAAATGCAAAAAGTGTAAAAATTGCATATGGATATAGCTTTGATATGGGGAGGGTTGCGGATTTTTTGTTTGATTGTTGGTTGATTGTATTTGTTGGGTTTTTTGCTCTTTTTTTTTTTTTGAGGCTAAGCCATTCATCACTTATTTTTATTTCTGTTAAGCACAGAGCTCTGCTAGTTCCGAGAGAAAACAGATGCAAGCTTGTTTTCTGTTTTTCAGGAAGAATAGCTTCCCTGCTGTCCTTTCCAAGTTAAAGACTAATTAGACTTACAGAGATATTTCCAGGAAGATGAACATAAATTGTAGGGACCTGATCCTGGGACACAGAAAAATTGCAATGCTAGTAAAAGCAATGGCAATAACGGGTGATTTGTTTGTTGGTTTTTTTTTCCCCTCTGGGCCCAATTTTATCTAGGATATAATGAGGCCCATGCTGAGACAAAAAAATAAAACTTAGTATATAGTCTGTTAAATATTGGCAATTTCATGGCAGGTTGCATACCTTGCCTTGCAAGCATATGGACTTTTTGTGTCTTGCCAAAACAAAACTTTTCCATACACTACAAACAGTTCTTTTATGTTCTATGAATTAGGAATGACATATTCCATCATTACAAGATAGAAACTATCAGACTGTATTATATTTCTGGCAGAGAGATTTTCCAACCTTTGTTTTTTCATCTATTCCTAGAAGAACCATAGTATTTGAGATGGTGTTGACATAGCTATAGACTTAAAGACTTTTCAGAAAATCAAAAATCAAACTTTTAATATAACAAGTTATATTCAGAGAAGAAATATTGCATAGGTAATTACCACATAAATTTGGAAGGGACCATCAGGTAATCTGATCTAATCTGACCTCCAGCATGCCATCATACCAGTACATTTCCCATGCTTACATAGTCTGTCTTTGGTGAAGTGGACCTTCCACAAAATACATCTTTCAGAAAGGTCTCTGCCTCAAATCCTGCTGTGGGCTTTCACTAGTTTGTCACAGTGGTTAACACTGGCACTATTTCCAATCATGTGTAGTTTCTAGACAGTGATTTTTTTAGTTATGTCTACCTATCTAAGGATGGTTTCAGAATTAACATTTTCTCTGCAAGTGCTTTTCATCTTAAACCAAATAATCAAGACAGTTTTCAAATTCTTTGAAAAAAGAAAGCCTAAATTCTTTTGAATGTCTTACTAAAACCTGACTTTTTGAGCATAAATTTTTCATCTTTTCTGTACTTTCTTCTATATTTCAACATCTTGGCAGAATTGTATGTTTTATTCACATAATTGTAAAATGTATAGTATTAATGCAAAATAGGGCTGGGAAGGCACTAGGCAAATTTGTCCAGTTCATCCACTACTCCAGGGCTGGATCAGCTGAATGTATTCTTGATCCAGGTTTATCTGACTTGTTTTTAAAAACTTCTACCACTGGAGAGTCTATACCCTTTCTAGGCAATCTATTCTAACCCTTTCCTGTCTGTACTACTAGAAAGAAAAACTTCTAACTAAAATGGGACACAACACTTTAAATAAGACCTTTCTAATGCTGAGCAGAACATATGGATTTCTGCACAGTCTTGTTATCTGTTATCGTAACATACTTGATTTTTACAACAGCACAACCTTTCACTCATTTGCATCTTCAAATTTAGAGTAGATTCTGAAGCTGTCTTTTCTAAAATTAATATCCAGCCAGTAGTTTCCCTCCTTGTGTTTGTTCAGATGGTTATCCTAATATTGTCCTCATCAACCTTGTATAAAGAGGTAAAATTACTCCACTCATATTCACTACTACCTCTTTTGTACATTTCTAGGTCTCATCAGCTCCTTTAGATTACAACATGGCACTAAAAGTGAGTTAGTTCTTTTTCCTTATAATGTATCAACTTTCCCCAGTGATTTAGGGTTTCAGGAATGTATGTAATCTTTTATATTATTTATATTATTCCTAGAGATGCAGGCCAGTATTCTGTAGTGGGGAGCTGTCAAAGCCAGTCAATTGTAATGTGTTTTAAATGCTGCCCTTCTGCAGCATTTAGGTGCATTATTCAGAATTATTGTGTATGTGCCTTGCTCAAACTTGTCTCATACTCAGATTTCTCACATTTATGTGCCTTATTGAGAGCTTAAAATCAACCCCGATGATAGGTATCTACAGTCTTTCTTTAAAAATCAAAGAGAAACACTGCATTTAGCAAGACATTTACATACAAATTTGGGCTTTATTATACCGACAAAGCAATGTAAGGGAGGATGAGTTATAGCAGCATTTTTAGAACATAAAAAAAAAAAAAAAAAATTGAAGTCTGATGGTACAAATAGATTGATATGGGGAATCTACTCTAACTTCTTCATAAGTAATTTATGGTGTCAGGTGTCAAGTTAACTAGTGGAAAGAATCATATCTGGTTTCTGTATAATACAGCAGTGTTCCATGAAGAGTATCATATAGGTGTGTTGTCCTTAAAGGAGGGATTCGTCACCCTCACCCAGTGTGCAGTAAGCCAATCTCACACATACAGCCAAGGTATTTGTTTATTTTACATTTGTGCAAAGATGGGTGCTAGGTGGTAAATCTAGAATGCCCATTCTCACAGTTTTACATTCTGTATACATTTAAGCAAACAAAGAAATTATGATTCATTCGCTACAAAGTTGCCTAGTTTTCTTATTAATTAGTGTCCTGCCTTCTACTGGTTCAATGATCCTCTTGCTTCTCATGCTAACTAGTCTGTATGCTCAGTCCTTCTCTTGAGAATAGCTGGGTTTCTTCAGTCAGTGCTCCAGGAGTTGGTGGTCAAGATCTCCCCCTACCAGAATTACCTGTTGGCCAGGTATCTCCCTGAGTAGCTGCACAGGGAGCTCTGGCTGGCAGGAGCCCTAGGCAAGAGGCCATGAACTGCCCACTCTTTGCATAACAAAGGGCACTGAGACCTGTGCCCAGGACACTCAGAGACACGTCATGACCTGATGACCCCCGACTGTAGTGTACTTAAGACTGTGAGGGTATAAAAGCCTAGGTAGTCCTTTGTTCAGTGTCCCATCTTTGAGACTCTCTGGCCCGATTTGGTATTTTTTTTCTTAGATTCACTGCTGAGGCAAGACCCCCTTTCACAACCCCCTTCTCATTCTCTGTAACTCTCTGAGTGAATTACTAACTATTTCTGACTCTTGAGATATCAAGTGTGTCACACACCCCTTCCCCTCTGCAATGTAGCATAAAACGATTTTAAATCAGATAAATTAAACTGTGAGTGTATTGAAAAAATATGTTGGTAAGCTAGATGAATTGCCATTTGTCACATACTTTGCATATTTACTGTACATTTTATTTACTAGACATAAATTAGAAATAATGTTTCTGAGATACATGTGATCCCTTAAGACATGATGGCCAGAGTGCATCTAAAAAATTTAGCAACATGTCATATGGAAATAGTGAGGATATAGCAAAAATGGATATAGTGGAAGATAATGTTGGACTCAGATCCTGCTAATTTGCAGGAATAATAAAATACCAATCAGTAACAAAAAATAGTATTTTGAAAGGATAACCTTGAGAAACCAAAAAATTGCTGAGGACATCAACACTTGAATTAAAGACAAAGTGCATAGGCAGCAGAGATTTACCTTATTCAAAAGTAAAAATACTACTGTGACTTTGATTCCTGAATGGCTTGGGTGGTGGCAGGGTGGGGAATGGTTAAGAAGGACTTTTTTGTAAGTCCCTTCCATAAAAGTGAGAAAAGAAAGTTTTAAAGATGGCAATAAAAAATTAGTCTTCTGTGTGTTAAAGACTAGGCAGTGTAGAAAAATTAGAGCCCAAAAGATATTTAATTTAGACTTTACACAGAAAATTAAAATGAGTAGCAAAAAAAAAAGGAGGTTATCCATAAGACAAATGTGCTGTTACAGACTTACTGGTATTGCATATAAGGTAAATATTTTGCTTCAATTTAGGTTAAAGATTGATAGGAAGTTAATGGCACAATACCTATTGGAAATTATAGGAGAAAAGTAAATTATAGCATCCTATTTCAGGATGGAAGCAAAACCTTTATTGCTTACTGTGAAAAAAATTAAAGGACCTTGAGCCTTTCATACTGAGGTAACTAATGTAATGAACATGAGCTGAATAGAAGATAAAATTAATAAATATAAACAAAAGCTTTTGCAAATGCAGTATTCTACATTCACCCAAATGACTGTTTATAGCCTTAAATTATTTTACATTTCCAAATTATGACCATGATGAGTTAAAAAGAAAAATAATAACACAAAAGTAGAGTGCTCTTTTTTGATAGTAGGCTCTACCTTTTGATGAGAACCATTATATGTATTCATTATCTTATCCATCACTGCCTAAAGGCAATACTGCTCACTACTAGAATATGTGACAACAGTGTTGCACTACCTCTTTGTCTCAGAAGACCTCATTGCAAATGCCTGTTGTGGATTCCAAAAGTCACACTGATTAGACATGTCCTTAGAATAGGGAATGATTGAGGTTTTCTGACCCCAAAGGATGCCTGAGCCTCAGAGGTTTCCTTAGCGTCAAATAACTTGTAACTAGAAAAGAACCTTAAGGATTGTTTGTACATCCTTCCTCCTTTCTATATCCCCTTCTCTGAATATCCACTTTTGGTTATATCAGTGACAGAATACTGGACTAAATCTGTGACTTGACACAGAACTACCTTCTGGTACTCATATATGTCATAGGTATAGTAACAACTTGTCCAGAGTTAACTTGTCAAATTTTTGTTGATTTGTGTTACCAGTTTTATCAAAGAGACAAACTTTGTACACCTACCTAGCCATCTTATCTTTGTGGGTCCCTTCCAATTCGGCATATTCTGTGATTCTGTGATCTATATTCCAGCTGTGTTAGGCCTGAGTTATCAAGGATGCTTTCCTTCTAGAAATTCTATGGGGCTTTTTGATTTTCTTTTTTTTATCAAAAACTAAAGTTTCTTCAAAAATGAGCTTAAGAAGAGTCACTGCTGAAACTGTCTTTTCCCTCAAGAAACTGGCAGAGATTAAACAACCTTTTGTTTGAGGCAAGTCTGTGTCAGAAAGCTTTGTTTTACTGTAAGGGGAAGCTTTGTTGAACATGTAGGTTTTGGCCAGGTTTTGGGTTTGAAAGAACATTTCTGGAAGTGTAGAATTCTTTTCTTTAGCTCTTAAAAAGAACAAAAAAATGATCTTTTCATTATTTGGGTTGTAACTTTAGAAACCTTTTCTATGAAAAAGCCCCCTCAAATACTCACACATATATTTTACTGATAGTTCTGACTAATTTTTTTCAAGAAACTCACTGAATGCTTTAGTTATTTTTAAGTGCTACTGACATGAGTGTTATTCAATGTCATGCATTTTCAGTAGAGAACTGTAAGGTTGGTTCTTCAGTATGTATTGTCATATCAACATTAACCATTTTATGTTTCTAGCCCTTGTTAAATAATAGTTTATAACCCAGGTATAGCTGTGACAACACACCTGTGGACAAATATTTCAAGGGAATGAATATGCACTATTAGTCTGCATTCTAGCTCACAGTGCTGTACCTTGTGCATATAGCCATAACCTTAGCTCCAATATTAACACAGACACTAAAATTTATAAATCATGAGTTACCACTGGACTCTAAAAGATTACTTTCAGTGAAAAAGCTAAAGGTTCCAATCCTGTAACTATTTTTCGTCTTGGTTATTGTGGTGGTTTATTGTAGTGGTTTAACACAGAAATTAAACTCCATATAAGCCACTTCATTTCCCTCTGCCCCCTCCAGCAAGAGAGACACAAAGGCAAAGACTGTGAGTTGAGATAACAATTTACTGAAAGCAAAATGCAATGGAAAAAGAAACACACAGTGACAGCAGCAGTATTAATAACAAAAGTATAGAAAAAGAAAAGGTGTTTTACACAGCTCATGGCTGCTGGGACAAAGACCAGATGACGGACACTCCCCCTACATGTCAAAATAGGACAGATGAAAAATGAGACTCCATCACTCTCCAACATTAGAAATCTTTCAGACAAATTTTGAAAAACTGAAAGAGATTGATTGGCTAATAATAAATTATATCAACTAGTAAAAATTCCCTTATATGAGCACTTTAATTTTGAGGGGAGTAGATGTCCGTCTTAGATCCATAGGAATGACTTTGCATTGTCTGAGTAGCCTAACAGGTAAATAGGCATGTTCCTAAATGAAGAAAGCAGTGTGGTTGAGATAAGGACAGCTAAATCCTACTGGAAAAAGATTATTTCTTGTTTGTTTGGGCAAAAGAATGGTTGAAAGGAAAAGAAAATATTTTGTGTGTAGGCACATTTTTAGGCCAGCACATTCAGATTTTAAAATTTGATAGCATTTTTTTCAGTAAATTTCATAGTTTATTTAGGCTGTTTAGATTGAATTTCAGAGAATTCTTCAAGAAAGAGTGAAGAACTACCCAGTAATTTCTATCAGCAGCAGATCAGGAAAGTCTGGAATTGCATCAGAGAAGTAGTAGGGGAATGCAAATGTATGTTAGCTAGAGAGAAATATTTCTTCATTCCTTTTACCACTTAAAAAGTAAAGAAAACAACTTTTGTATAAATTGCAAAAGTGAAATACATATAAGAGGAAATGCTTTAAGTCAGTGAGTATTGAAATATGTTCCTTAATTTCTAACCCTTCTTGCTTTGCTGCCTCTAAACAACACAGTTTCTGTGAATTCTGGAGTTGATATTCTACACTGTCACATGATAGTACAAGTGTTAGAAATGCAGAGACAGTAGTAGTTTGATTTAGCAATCAAAGTGAGGCATCCAATAATGCAATTCTTCCCTGGTCAGTAAGAGTTCAATCACAATACAGTTAAAGAATAATTTAAAAAATATATATACCTAGAAAATACTTCTGGTGAAGTCAGCGAGAACAATCATATTGCACTATGTTACATAATATTGGCTTTCCAATTCATTTTCAGATATTATATTGGATATTATGTTATTGGATATTATATTGTTGGCTTTTGATTCATGTACTGATTTAAAATTAATAAGAAAAGTATTATAGTCTGCATGTATTATATATATATATCTAAATGTATAATAGTCTACATGTTACATCTTCATTTCCTAAGTAAATATGCATTATTATTAACGAAACCAAGTGTAATGGAGGACAAGTGGTCTAATTTACATTTCTATCCAGCCTTCACGAAAAATAAATTTTTAAATAAATCATATTTATGATGAAGCAATGTAATGATGTTGCATTCAATTCGAATTCTCACTAATGGTCTCATTAAATTAGTTACATTCAGAATGTCCAATTTACAGCATTCATAATTTTTCATCTCATCTTATTCAGGCAGATCCTAAAGAATTTTCTTTCAGTTAAAAGTTATTTTTGTAAACACTAAAAAAAAAAAAATTCCACAACAGAAAGAAAAAACCTCTCTAGTTCTTATTTTAGTCTTGTTCTACTTAAAAATTATTTTCTTGCAGTGACATAAATTGGATAGTTACTTTTGCATTTTCATATATGATCATCACTGGTACTATCAAGTGCTCAAGTGATGCACTCAATACACAGTGATCAACACTGCAATCTTTACCATCACCATTTGTTAATTAACATTATTTTATGGTTGTTCCAACACAGAAAAGGAATTTTATTCATAGATCTTAAAATAAACATCTTGAGAGGCTTTTCATTATGATATAGATTTGAAAACCAAAGTCAGTTCTTGTCAGAAGACCACTAAAGAAACTGGCTGTTAAGAAAAGCAGCCCTCCTTACTCAAACATTGCTCAGAAAGAGAAACCAAAGAGTTGTAGAACTCCAAGGATGATGAACTTTCAGTAGTATAAGCCTCTATAAGGATTCAAAATCAAGCATGGAGGTTTACAGCAGTTGTCAGATTTTCTCTAACTTGATTGAAGCTAGAGCCTGTACTGGGACTATACATAGTAGAACAACTTCAGACGTTGGGATTGTGACTAACCAGTTGTGTTCACAGTCCTCCGGCTTCCTTCCCTATCTATAGACCTAACAGCACCATGGTAGGACCTTCTGCAGGATTGGCAGAGTCAGAATTGATTTGATGTGTGCAAATTGTCTGGTACTCTGGGCTAATATAAGAAGAAAGTTTTGGGACTTGTGATCTGTAAAACACTGTGATAAGCCTGTACACTTAGCTCCATTGGTTTTAAAATGCTAAGTTAAATTTTCAGAGAACATTGTAATTAGCAGACTCCCACCTGCCAGTTTTATCATAAAACTTAAACTATAGAAGTAAACATTGTTCTTGTCCTGCAGATGAACAGTGACTGCCGACACTTGCTGACCCTTTCTTACCCTGCAGGTTTTCCTGGTGATGTCCACAGTGCAGATCCCAGTCTCTGTGTCCGGTAACACACTAACTTTATGAAAATTGTTTTGCACCACTGCCTCTGTGAGGAATTTTCTAGACTACATAAATGATCCTGCATGAAAAGAACTATCAGTATTGAAACTAAGAGACAGAGAGAGTTTTTTAGTATAATTGTTGAATCGCAGTACTCTTTGCATCAGGATACAAGTCTCAAAGCCTGTATGCCAGTTTAATAAGACAAAAGCAAGCGGCACTTCCTGACTGAAAACTGTTTCTGCTGCTGGTGGACAAAAGTGGGATTCCATCCCTCCAGAAGTGGTTACCCTGAAAGGCAGAGGAAAAAGAATTAGTTGCAATACTGTCCTACAGTGTTGTAAGCACACTTGTAGGTGGTCCTCCAAAGAGGACAGCAGTAGGAAGAAACTTCTCCATTCTTCAAGTTTATGCAGTACCCTGATCTGTCACTGAAGAGGTGTGACAAAGGGCAACTGAGAAATGAGTTAGTAGTTTGTATGATCAAGTTGCAAGATCGTTTATCAGGCACTACCTTTTCAGATTACTTACAAACATATGAAGATGTTACTGCATTAGTTTCATCCAAGTCACAGCTTTTAAGTTTGATAGTGTTTTGTGGAGCACGAAGGAAGGGAAATAGATGGGGTTCTTTTTAAATTCATAGATTCTGATGTAGTCACATAATTCTAAGATGCAAACTGTAGGAGCAAACACAGGTGGTAAATTCAGCACTATCATGTAAACTTGCCTTTCATTTCAAGTTGCAACTTTTCAGTCACATGCTAGGCTGCCTTTTTGAATAAATCTGACCTGTTCTGACCAAACCTTGGTTTTGCTTGGAAATTTTCACTTAATGGAACATGGAATAGATAAGTGTTTCTGGAACTTTCGTGGTCTGGAACCTGTTCTATATTTTTGTAGAAGGACTGGATATATTAACGCTCACAACACATTCTAAAAATTGGAACACAAGTAGGTAAAGCTATTTCTCAACAAAGATGGTCTAAATAACCACAGCAATTTTTATTCATGCAGTATTTCTTTTTGATTAAGTCTCTGTTCACCTGCTACTTGCTCCAAAAACTTGAGAATTCTATTTCTCAGTTGGTAAAAGAAAGATGTTTTACCACCTCTTTTAAAGCAGTATAGGTCCTTTACAAACATATTTTAGTATTGAAAATCAACACTTAGCCATTGAGAGCCCTGACATACTGGATCTACTTTATATATATACTATATATATATATATATATATATATACACACACACACATACACACACATATATATATATACAGTTTTGTAGGCTTTATCAAGATTTTATCCCACAGTCTTTCCAAAGCAAAACTATAACGGTTTGAAATATCATTTTCCCCCAGAGTAAATAGAATATTTAATGTAAATTTAATTACATGACCAAATGCATTATCACAAAATATAAAAAATACAGTGGTCATCAGTGCCAGTTACCATCATTCAACCATGTATTCATTTCTATTCTAGTGAACAACTTTTTCTCTCTTGAACATTTTTCTGGGGTAGTTTTAATAAGGGCTGATTTCCTAATAGTTCACATTGTGCTACTCATCCAGCATACAAGAAAGATCCTTAGTATTCAATCACATTAATTCTTCCTCCCTTTAATTTTTTTTTTTATGTTAAGCTGATATAAAGTTGATATCTCCCTGTGTGCTTAAACATCTCCTTATCCTTGAAATCTTTTAACTTGTTTAATGCCTTTCCCACTGTTAGAAGATAATTCGTTTCATTCTGAGTTCAAAAATCTAAAAATTGAAACAAGCTTATAGACTTTACTTTTTGAGTTCTGATTCATTTCCCCTTTTATCCTTTTTATTTTTTTTTAAATGGCCTTTTCAACAATATGGTAATCCTCTCCAGAAGGATATTTTGGCCCTTATAATCCTTTTTATACTCCCCATTACCTTTGTAACTATGTGGACTAGTTTCAGGTTAAAGATTTTTTTTGGTGGTGTTATTAAAATTAGAATGAAAGATTAACTCAAAAGCATTACTATCTGAGTTTATCTTCATCAAAACACATAGATTAAACCTGATCAATATGTCTTTTGAATTGTCTGTTTTTATATTTGCCAGCTGCATAATTTCTTGTCCTTAGAACTTAATTACATCCTCTGCCTGTTTCCATTAGCATGGAAAATATGAGCAGTGATAATTCAGTACAGCCCAAACATTTAGGGATATGACATCACCCTTATTTTAGGCGGTGAGATTATGAGTTGTAATCCCCTAATTTACTATGCATCTTGTATATATTCCTGTCTTCCCATTCTTCCCTCCCATACTTGGAAAATAAATAGGAAATATAAAATGGACTGTGTAACAAGTACACCAGAGGTCTTCTTGAAACATGTTTTCCCTAACACAGGGGTAAAAGGAAAGCATCTATGACCTTCTGAAAATAAGATATTTTAATTTTTGGAACTGTTGTCTCTAACCTTGCTGTTTATAAAACTGTGACAAAATGAGTGTCTGCTTACAGTTTTTATTGCTCAGTTTGTTTCTCACAAGTCTCACTAAAATTTAATAATTAATTGAACAAGGTATGCACATATTCATAGAATAGAATCAATCACAGAATGGCCTGGGTTGGAAGGGACATTAAAAATCATCTAGTTCCATGCCCCATGCCATGGACAGGGGCACCTTCCACTACACCAGGCTGTTCAAAGCTCCATCCAACCTGGCCTTGAACACTTCCAGGGATGGGGCATTCACAGTTTCTCTGGGCAACCTGTTCCAGTGCCTCACCACCATCACAGTAAAGAATTTCTTCCTAACATATGTGTTGACTCAGATCTCATTCTTCTGTTCTGTCTTGAGTATTTATCTTTATTTAATCCAAAGACCATTAGAAATCTTCCTCTGAAAATAGTTCTTTTACCTGGCAAGAGTCTCCACCAAAACTAGTTCCCAAAGACATGATCAAAGCTCTATGGATAGGAAATCTCTTCTGAGCTCATTGGTATATTACACAATCGGTTGTAGTCTCTCAGCTTTGCTGAGATGAAGCAGAATAAGATCTCCCTTTTTATTGCTAGCCAGTGACGCCAAGTAGTTTTATATGTACTCCACTTTAGAAGTATAATTCAGGACAGTAATTATATCTCAACATACAAATTTAATTTACAGCTAGAGTGCCTAATATACCCAGAGGTCACACTATAATGTATAGCCCTTTTTCTACTGTTACTGCTTTTTTTTTGTAGCATGAATTAATGTGCCACAAGTCAACAGTCATTGTAATATTCAAGGGAAGAAAATGTGCCTTTCTCTTCAAACCATTTATTACACATCCAACCCTGAAGTTGTTTTTAATTAGTTGATGAGAATGGTAAATAATAAACTTCACAAACATTTTATTACAGTGTGTTTGAGTATTAATTATTGCCAATTCATCAACCCTAAAACGCATTAGTTCTAGAAAGATTTATTTTATCTGTTTTATAAGTACAATATCATCTTCAAAATATTAGTAAAAATTAATAAAAATCATTTGAATATAAATGTTAGCACTACTATTCTCCTATCTGCAGCTGGCTTTAAATATTATCTTAGGAAATAGGGGTCCATCCTCAGCCCGGTTCTCTTCAACCTCTTCATTAATGACCTGAACACAGACTCGAAGTAATACTAAGCAAGTTTGCCGATGACACCAAATTGGGAGGAGCTGTCTACTCCCTTGAGAGATGCCCTGCAGACAAACCTTGATAAATTAGAGAAATGGGCAGCCACCAATCATATGAATTTTAACAAGGGCAAATGCCAGATCTTGTACCTGGGACTGGGAAATCCTGGTTGTGTCTATAGACAGGGGAAGGAGATACTGAAAAGCAGTGCCATGAAAAGGGACCTGGGGTCCTGGTCAATGACAAGTTGAATACAAGTCAGCAGTGCCCTGGCAGCCAGGAGGGCCAACTGAGTCCTGGGGGGCATCAGGCAAAGCATCGCCAGCTGGTAGAGGGAAGGGATTGTCCCTCTCTGCTCTGCAGTGGTGCAGCCTCATCTTGAGGATTGTGTGCATGTTTGGGCACCATAATATAAAAAAGACTTTAGGCTATTAGAGAGCATCTGAAGGAGGACAATAAAGATATGAAGGGCCTTGAGGTGAAGCCGTATGTGGAGCTGCTGAGGTGACTAGGACTGTTCAGCCTGGAGGAGACAAGAGAAATCTCATTGTGGTCTTCAACATCCTCACAAGCAGAAGCAGAGGGACAGGTACTGATCTCTTTACTTTCTTGACCACTGAGAGGACTCAAGGAAATGTCATGAAGCTGAGTTAGGGAAGGTTTATGTTAGATATCAGGAAGTGGGTTTTCACTCAGAGGATGGCTGGGCACTGGAAGCAGGTTCCCTGGTGAAGTGGTCAGAGCACCAAGCCTGATAGAATTCAAAAAGCGTTTGGACAATGCTTTAAGGTATATTGTGGGATTCTTGAGGTGCCCTGCACAGGGTCAGGAGTTGGACTCAGTGATCGTTAGGGGTCCCTTCCAACTCAGTATATTCTATGATTCTATGAAATATTTTGTTCATTAGTGATCGATTTTAAGTTATAGTGTGATTTTGCCTGCTCTTGGTTTTTTTAATTACTATACTGTTAATTCTTTGAACTCTATATTTCACTTGAGAATTAGTTAGATAACATTTTCCTCCTTATCTGGTTCATTTTTCAGTGTCATAGACACTACTTTGTGCCATCTTTGTCATAAAACAGATAACTATTTCATCACAAAATAACTATACTAGCCTGAAAAGAGAGTCTCAGTGACATTTATACAAGGAATTTGTAATGGATGCAAACGCACAGCAGAACCTAAACACTGCCTAGGACAAATTAAGAAATATGTTAAGTCAGGAGAAATAGATTGCTGAAGGAATTCTTTCAACTTGAATCTTTCAGTGCACAAGGGAGATTTGTATATAGCAGAAACCTTTTATAAGGTATAATCCACTTCACCTTGGGTTACACCCCAAGCCACAAACAGTGATATTATATCTGTCTTGACAGCACAGCAGAGGACAAGTTCAACAGAGACAGTAAAGTTCTCCAGCTCTTGTTCATGTCATGTCAAGAGAAAGGAGGGACTGTTGGCAGTCTTTTCCAGAATAGGAGTTTGTCACCTCATTTTTTAAAATTCTTAATTTTCTATGGCATATGCTCCTGTACAGCATATGTAGAGTACCAAAGTTAATTATTCTCTACAGTGATGAGTTCTGGGAACTCTGTCTATCTGCCTAGATACTGAAGAAAAAGCAGTCAATTATATGCTAATAGGAATTGCAGATATTATGCTGCTCATAATAATATTGTAAACTAAAACAAAACAAAACAAAACCATAAAAGAAAGATCTACTAAAATAAGCACCCTAAGCTGCAATCCCTCCTGGATGCACTGGTCCTTTAGTTTTACCCACTTACCTTTCTGGTGAACTCAATAAATACCATGACAAAACTGGTCTTTGTTTTGTTTTTATTTTCCTGAGAGGCAATATTTCTCAGCCTATTGACTGTCATAGGCTTCTGACAGGAAATCTGCTGTTAAACAGGTGCACAATACTTCCAGTAACAGATTAGAAAGCATGTGAACTTGTAACCTGACTTGTGAAACAGCATTTAACCCCTTTTTACAAAGCTGTGAGTACTTGTCCTGGGAGTGCAATAAGATTAAAGTAGTAGCAAGGGCATAGACAGCAACACTCAAAGGCTGACTGAAAAAAATTTTTAAAAAAACTTTTTACAAGAGAAGAGGTTGTCTGCTTTACAGAATCAAGGATTATAATTCAAATACAGAAAAGTTTAAGGGGAAAACTAAGTTATTGTAAATAGAGATTCCAAAACAACAGTGGTTGTATTCGGTAAAGATATAGTTTGGATTGTCTTACCACTAAGACTCACATTTCCATGCTTTAAATGTGTGATAAATGTTATTTTTACCAAAAATATCATGGTTTTGCTAATATTTTACTTTTTTTTTTTCTAAAACATTCAAATAACTTGTTGCTAATATAATTGCTCCTTTCAAAATGATGGTGTTAGGGCCATGGGCTTTAACAGAAAAGAAAGAACATGGAAATCGACTCACAACATTCTTTTATTTGCGTTCCAGGGGATATTGAATAACAGTCTTTAAACAGACTATTTTTTTTTTTCTGTATGAATATTTAGGTGCACTTATACAAAGCTTAGCTCTAAAGTATCATTTTATTTTGCCTTCTAGTGTTTTCAAACCATTCACACTGTGCACAGGCAGAACTCCAGAACAGATGCTTTGTCACCCCAACCTAGACTGTGCTGTGTTTTTCCCAGATGGTTTCTCATTTCAGATTTTATAATGACAAAGACTTTTTGACTTCTAATTAGATCTTTATAGTGCTTCTTCAAGCAGCAGGAAAAGTTAGCAAAACAAATATCTGCTGTCCTGTTATATGAAGACCATCACCGTATTTTTCCATAAGGCAACAGCACTTCCACAATACAGTAATTTTCTCCAAATTTATTCAAGGAACTGGGTTACTGTCTGACAAAGCAACTTTTTTATTGAATAAGCATGATGTTTCCAAAATAACTTTCAGACATTCACTGAAATAGCTACATTACAAATATAACCAATCCCTGTTTGATAGCCTTGCTGTTTTAACTGCTTGTACAGCTGCAATTAATGCTACATCTACCTTTGGAATACTCTTCTAACATAATGCAATTTTTAAATGTTTGCAGTCTCATGATCTTTCATGAGTCAGTGGTATTTGCTATCTAGTTCTATGCTTCAGTCCTCTTTGAAGGTCGTGTGCTTTTCAATTGCATCAGTACCAGAGGCTGGGAGCAGAAAGGTCTGATGACTCCTTGTCCCTCTTTACTTTTGCAGTGCAAGCAGAAACTCTGTGGAAGCTATTCTCCATGTGCTGTCACATAATGAAGCTACAAAGAGTAATAAAAGGTTATCAAGGGTTCTTCCTTCTCTAATCTTATTCATATCCCACTATAAGGGCAGGTCATGGTCTCGAGTTCTGGAGAACTGACCATAATTTGTCACATCTGAAAGTATTGTTTCATATTAAGGCCACTGAGGCTGTTCATAGGCTTCTCTATCACTACATGTCAGTGCTTGCACTGGCTTATATTCCTATTATCAATTTCCCTGGCAAGTTACAGTTAAACAAATTCTTTTAAGAGAATGGTTTCTTCTGAGTAATTCTAATTAATATAATAAATATCAAGTAACCAATATTACAAACACAATTACCTTTGCACATAGCTGTTTGGACTCAGAGATATTTCAAAGTCATTAGCATCAGTGCCCAGTAAATGTTCTCTTATGTTTGAATGAAAAATAAGTTATAACAATGAGTAGCTTTTTTAAGACAGCCATAATCCTTCTAATTTGTGCACAGGACATTTAATGACTCTCACATTTCTTTCTTTGTGTTAACATCATATATATTCAGTTATACAAACTTATTAATGTGTTTTCACAAAATTTTATAAACAATTCTTATAATAAAAATCCATCATGAATCACAAAAGAGTGAACAGGAATGTCTCAAAGAGCACTACCTCATCTGCATAACTGTAGATAGGTTACATATTAACAAGGTTCTTGAAGGCTGGGATAATGATTTTGCATACTAAACAGCGATGCCTTGTGTACACTGCTATTCTATTCTAGTGGTTATGTCATAAGCTGTCTAAGTGTAACCTAAGGTAGGTGAATTTTCTTTAACATAAAAGACTTACTAATGAGAAAATAAATAGAATCTTTAGTTTAACTAATTCTTTTGCATTAAGGTTGTCATACTGAGTACAGAAGCTCACAAAGGGCCTTAGCTGCAGTAGAGTGAAAAGTTCAAGTTAGGTATGAATTTCTTCACCACAGGGACTAACAACAACTTACAAATCTATGTGGTTAATAAGAAGATTTCTTAGGAAGAAGTAGTATAGTTTATTGGACCAACTGACACAGTTGGAAAAAAGAACCAATACTTGGCAGAAATCTGAAATAGAGTCAAAGAATTCCAAACAAAATACGTTGGAACAAACACTTTCAATTGTATTTCATTACATAAACCGACAATTTTTGAAAATGGAATAGTTAGTCGGGGAGAATAGTGGCAGGAGAAGAGATGATAAAATCCTTGGCATTTTGAGAAAGAGGCAGAAACAGGCAGTTAGTCACTCTGAGACCAAAGCATTGTATGGCCTTTTTTTCCTCAAAAAAATGTATTTCCCCATCATTTTATTAAAGATATTATCTCCCTCTGGAAATTTACCTCACTTATATCCCTAGACTATTACAAGTCCAATAGCGCTGCACTTCTGATTGATGGCTTAGTACACAGAACATATCTGTCATTTGCTCTTTGGGAGATATTAGACCCCAGCAAAACTGTAGAAATATCCTTCTGAAGATGGGCACCAGATAAAACCTAATATAAATCAGAGCTCAGAACCTGAGATTTTCACAAGCATTATGATCTCCTGCTGTAATAATCCTACCCTTTTTCAGCTTCAGGGAAAATAAAACATGGCCAGATATAAAAACGAGAGTTAGTATTATCTCAGACCAAAATATGCTAAGTTGAAGTTTTGGCATCCATTGTATGAGTATATGAAATTAGGTCCCATGGAATTGAGTCAGTGAAGAAATTCATTACCTAAACTGGTGCTGAAATAAAAAATAGATACATAAATCCAAAACTGAGATCCCAAATCCCTTTGATTATGTCGCTAAACCTTGAAAGTTCTTCTTTTTCAATCACTTTGTTAGTCACGGTTTTTACCAAGAAAGCAAGGCTTGTTTGTTTTGAACTCCCTTCTGCTGAAATGGGACTTGATTAACCCTTCCAGGTGAGTGTTCTAGTCACTAGGTCATTCTGTAAAATAGAATACTACTATTGTAGGCTTTATATCTCTACCTTCAGGATAAGTTTGCTACTGGTAGTTGTCTCTCAGCCAAAGTAATCTAGCAAAGTCTTGGAAGAAGACAGCATTTAGACATATTCTTATATTCGATGTTTCTTTATGCTTTGATCTCAACAACTGTTAACTAATGCTATGAAATCTTGCCCTCTTACTCCATCCCTACAAATTACCTTTGATTGGTACAATTTCTGTTCATCTGAAAACTTACAAAAGATTACCAGTCTGGGAAAAAGTAGCATACTTTATTCTTTCACTACATATTTTAAAGCATTTTAAAATAGAGCTTCTTTAAAAAAGGTTAAAGGGTTTTTTCCCAAGCAGTTAGAGATATTAATTGCAGACTTGATGCTTTGCTCACTCAAGTCAGCAAGTTTCTGTTGATTTTGGTAGAGTCCAAGAATAATATGCTAACTCACTATCTGCATTTCCAGTATTGGTGTAGATTTTGAATATTATATTAACAGTAGAGAATAAAGAATGATTCACTAATGCAAGAGGTTTAGGTTACATTCCTATTAGTTATGCTTCCATTTTTCCTACTGAAGACCACACCAAAAGTTTATGCTTGGGCTCAGAGGACTTAAATATAAGTTATGGCAACTCTTATTGATGGCCCTTAGACAGTGTGCAAACACATAAGAACTAGGAGATGGAACTGCAGGGAGAAAAGGATTTAAGTAAACAGCCCAAGGAACTAAGCAGAAAAACAGCTATGCTAAGAAATTTCAGGACAACATAGAATATCACATTACTTTCCTAGATGCAATATTACAAGCCATAGAACTCCATCCAGCTTACCTGTGTATTGTTCCAAAAGCCCATTATTCAAAAGGTATCCAGCTTTGGCTTCCTGAGAATCTCCCCATCTCTTAGAACCCCTCACTTGGTTCTAAGGACAACTTACATTTCCCAAAAGCAGACAAGCAATTAAACACATTAACAACAAAAACACGTAAAAGAGTAATGGTTTTTATTTTATTTTAACACACCTATATGCCTCATTTTAAATAGAGAGCATTACCCTCTCTATTTAAAACTTCAAAAGCTTCAGATTCTCAGTTATGAAGCAGCTGAGTTCTAAAGAAACCAGATGAATACTGGAATTCCTTTCAGCTGGTGTTGATTTTACAGATTATTCCAGACTAGTGAAATCTGATGTAGTCAATCCGTCAAGCTGCTTGAACAATCTGCTCCACTCCAACAGTGCCATATTTTGTCTGTTCCACTGTCATCACTGAAGACATTTGTTGTCTTCTCAGTGGAGCCCAAAATGTCTATCATGATTAATTTTAAAAATACTAACCATATTTTGCACAGCTAGGGGACATATGTCAGCCCTGAATATTTAATAATAAAATAGAGTAATATAATCTAATTAAAGGGTTATGATGAGCTATAAGCTACTTTTACTTCATCCATTTTCCATGCAGATTTATACAACAAACTTCAAGTTATACACAAGCGTATATGGATATTTCTAAATAGAAAATGTAGTAAACACAACAAAAATATCTGCTGAGTACTTTATATTACTAGATATTTCAGTACTGTGGTCAAAGTCAGAACGAGAGATATATTTAAGGTACTGTCTTCATCTATTCAACATACAGTGTTGAGAGGAATATAATCTTTCTCACATCCTTCCCCTATGATGGTACTCAGATTTTTATTAAAAAGTTGGTGAAGGAATAGTAAAGAAATTAGGTTTAGAAATCTCATGAGCAGTCTAGTTCAGTAAGAAACTTTTATCCTGAAGATAAAAAGAGCAGCTGAATCAAGCATTTCAAAACATTATGTCTTCCAAATACTTTGACTTATATGTCATAAAAAGTGACCTTCAAATAATCCAGGCAATCTGATAATATAGAAGAGCAGGTGATAGTACACAGTTAAGTTCACAGCCTTGTGTTTATATATGATTTCATGTAGTTTAAGGAATAATGTCAGTGAGAATGCAGAAACCTATTCCTGTGATTTCAAAAAAGAACTTCTATCCATACATGCTTCACAGAAAAGTTGTGTAATGTGAATAGCAGTGCTGTAAAAAAAAATCCAGACACCTTTCCTTTCCAATTATTCTATATAAGTAACTACTATAAATTGGATCTTAATCCATATATTAAAAATTAAAATATTAAAATATACAGTATTGAAATATAACACAAAACATTCATTTACCGAATGTTTTATCATTCCAGAATTATTAGACCTGTCTTTATTAAGAAATAATTATTAAACAGAATAGGATTAAAATCAACCTTTTAAATGCCTTATTGAATAGACTGAATGCTTTTCTGAAGTGACGTCTCTCAACTGTTGATAGAAGCAAATTTACCTGCCATTTCCATTTTTTAGAAATCTGACACCAATTCTATATGATATATTCCAGCATTATTAGCTGCAGCTTTGCTGATTAGGAATTACTGTCTACTATTTCCATAAATTACACATCATTAACAGTGACAGGCAGGCACAAGAAGCTGCTCTGTTAAAGCACAGGTCTCACATAGGTCTTGTGCTATAAACCAGAGAGGAACTTTCTTTGTAAGGAGCTGTATGGCCTTTGATCCCTCTGGCATTAAGAGTTTAAATAAATTATAATTCATAATTACCACATCCAAATTTTAAGGAGAGGTGCTAAGGTGAGGGTAATTTAGAGATGCACTACACTATCAAAAAAAAAAAAAAAAAAGATTTTTTGTAATGTATGCCTGAAAACAACATTTCACCCATCCAAGAAATCCCATCAATAACCTTGGATCTCATAAGATAACAAAACCAAGTTCTATATGTTACATCAAATAATCTATTTTTGTTCATTTTTAAATGAAGCAGCCAAAGTTAATAATGATGATGTGCCTTAACATATATTTGTAGTATTACCCTACTTGTTTGGCATAGCTTATCATCTATTACATTATAGACGCAATTCAAGCTGTGCAATTGCAGCTCATCTTGAGAAAGCATAGTAAAACAATTGATATATACAAAAACCTCATATTTTCTTAATGTGGAACTGTGAAATGCATGACTGAAATGGCCAAAACCATAGTCTAAAATATCCTGCAAGGTTGCTCTACTGTCTACAATACTCCTCGGAAAGCAGCATCCTCCTACAGCTCTTTTGCTGAAACATGGAGATGTTGGTCTCCGTTTCCTGTAAAAGTCATTTCTGTTAATATGGTTAAGTGTGTTCACCCCTACCAAATCAAACTTGTCAGAGAACTTATATGAAAAAGATTTAGTTTAATGCAACTTGATTACATATCAAAGCCAAAGTAGTTATTGAGCTGAAATAAATCTCTGGGATATGAAAGACTCATGGATGTAAAATGAAGTTTTAGGTTACTTAGAAGTTCTTAAAAGAATATATAAAAGTTATGGCAATTGAATTCTTGGTTGTGGCTGCCTACATAGAGACTATTAATTTATGAATTCCGTCTTCTGTTTTGACTTTGTATTGTATTTGACATTTTGTATTTACTTTTTACTCACTGTTTTAAAGGGGCAAATAACAAGCATTTTATTCCCCATGGACTATTTCATCAGTGTAATTTGCTGCTTTTGTTTCTTAATTAAAACTGAAATGCAATTAATTTTATTTCTAATTACTATTGAGAATATACCTCTGCAATGATAAAAATAACAAATAAGTTCATATTCTTTCTTATGGTACCAAATTTTATAAGTGTAATTTTAGAATTTTATTTCTGGACTATATGTAAACAAATCTGGAACCTTGAA
Source organism: Pyrocephalus nanus (assembly GCA_038380795.1). NCBI lineage: Eukaryota > Metazoa > Chordata > Aves > Passeriformes > Tyrannidae > Pyrocephalus > Pyrocephalus nanus. Next base: position 52,126,389 of record CM076264.1, on the reverse strand, counting down.
GGATACTTCTGTACTTGAAATATTAAAGGTATGAGCTTTATCAAATATTTTGTACATTCCAGTATGAGCATAGCTCTCATTCCCAGTTTTTTCATTTCCTCTCTTTTTGCCTCTTACTGCTTCCAGTTTGGAATAAGATCGATATTTTTTCCCTTTATTTTCTAAACTTCTCCATATAATAAACAGCTAAATATATACTTATCTTTCTTGCTTTCCATTTTAGAAAAAGGAAATATTATAATAAATGTAAAAATAAAGTTAAAAATCACTACAGTTTTAAATAATTGTGAGAGTTTAATAGAATAATAGTGCTTTATGGTCCTGAGAAGTATGGATAAGAGAACTAGCTGAATTAAAACATGCTTACAGATAAATTTTTGTATTCAATTAAGAAATACTATACAAAATTAGAGAGTTTTAGGTGGAAGGAAATTAAGCTGTTTTTACCATTAAAACACGCAAAATAACTTTATACCTCAGAGTAAAATTTAGTTAATACACAAAAGTTTGCATTACTTTAAACATTTTCTCTATGGATTTCAATTTTAAATGAAGTGTTTACTGTTTTTTTTCTGTGTTGATGTGTCTCTAAGATACATAAAACTGTTCTGAAAAATATTTCATGATGTTTATATATTGCATGCTCTTTCTGACCTTTGGATAAAGCATGAACAGAATGGTTCAACATTCTGCCCCATCAGCCTATTTTCTGCATTACAAGTAGCTTTTTATTGAGTTGTGACTGTTGAGGACTCAAGTGCATTGTGATAAATGTTGAAAATTGCTTCATATTAGATTAATGTGTTTGATCATTGGTCTCTCTGGACATTACTTCTTAATAAGAGCAATTTGCTTAAATTGCTTTTCTCACTCCTTTTTTTAATATTGCAAAATTACAGAAAAGAAAAGGGAAGGCTTTTAACCTTGCTTTGCAGGAACTAATATTAAATTTTTTCATTTAGGATCTAAAGTTTGACCCATGTAAAACCTAACCAGACTAACTGTATCACAAAGGAGAGGTGGCCAATTACAGTTTCCCAGATTTTTCAAAGATCTCTGCTAAACTGTAAAGGAAGAAGTATGTGATAATGAATCATTACAATACCATGGCAAATAAGATATAGATGGTATATTTGTTATGCCTTGCTCTAGCAAAGAGATATCAGTATAACACTCACAATTCCCACATAGGTGTTACTTCAGGAAAATAGTTGTTCTTCTAAACAGTTTCCAGAATTAATTTAAACATAAGTATCACTTCTAAAAAAAAACATGAAAGAATTTTGTGGATTTTGTCAGTGACTAAGCCTCCTCCAAAGGGATCTGCCTGAATGAATGATAATTCAGAGCTTGTCAGAATAACAGGCTGGTATTTTTCATGTAAACAACTTTTATTTTGTTCTCTTTGAAGCAATGCACCCAGTTTTACTGTAAAGACAACTTTGCATTTGAAGATATGATTACATTTTAACAATCGAAAGTGAAGCAAAACTTTCAAGTTGAAGGAACACCACAATATTGTCTGGAGTTTTTTATTACTCTTACTTGACTTCTTAAATAGACTTTACATGAGGAATAATTTCCATATCTTGAAAACTTTTGGCAGCTAGATATAGTGTTTCCACCATGATCACCTACTCTTTGCTCTAGGCAATTATTCCATGCCAAGGTGACTGGCACAAACAGGAATAATACTCATGTATTTTACATCCATTGTAAGACTACCTTTCTTCTATAAAAGTTCAATAGTGCTCTAATTAGAAAAAGTTAGTTTCACAATATTTTATTCCAATAATTTAGGTTTATTATAGTTTCCTTAAATATGGTGCCTGCAAAAGGTAAGATGAAAATATATAATTCAAAAATCTGCGCAAAAACTTGTTTCAGTCACAAGAAGCTCAACAGCTGGATATAGGTAAAACAGCAGTGTGGGTAAGAAAATATTTACGTCCAATTTTTCAATAATTCAGTAGAAAAAGAAATCAGAAAGTTAAGATCATGATGCAGGTAGATTTCTCTGAAGACACCACTTTCATTAACAAAGGATATAATGGTTTCCAATCACATAGTCGAATGTTGCCACTTCATCATCCAGAAAAGCTCATAGACAATTTTTCTGACTTGTAAGACTTTAAAATATATTGAGATGTCTGGGAATACAGTTTTCCTGCTATAATTTTTCAATACTGGATGCTATGAGCTATTTGTTTTGCAAGCCTCAATAGCCTCTTTCAATGCAATATCACAATATTGACCTTAACTATACAAACTAGCATGAACACAGAAAATGTGGGTGTTCATTTGACTCTGGAGAGTGATAAACTAACAATTAAATTTTAATTATCTTGCATCATGCTGTGTGTGACTAAAAATAATGCATATAGTGCACTAAATACCTTCTGAACCACTCTGTCTAGATCTGACCTTAACTTGTAATGAAATTCTGATCAATATACAGCACTCCAAGTATACATGTACAACAGAATATTCATCCATATTCTACTCAAAGAACATTTGAATTTCTTAATAGTTCTTCTGAATATGAAATCTTTCCAACAAATGGATCTATACACTTACAGAGCTGAAATAAGTGCTATTAAAATAACAATTTGAACAGCCATGATTAATGGCATGGCCAGGAAATGCAAGTCCGAAGAGATGTATTAGATAAACAATTGCAATATTTCTTTTCCTGTAACAAGGCTAAACCTGTGGATTAGCAACATAGTTTAATTTGCAATTACCTTGGTTATTCAAGCCTGCCACTGAAGACCCTTTTTATCTCTTTAGACAGATGGCAAAAGTGCAAACCAACCTTCATGAGCTTACACAATGCTTTAGACCTTCCAACACTCTCATAACTGCACTATGTTATCCTCAGTGGTGAGGGTACATTTTATACAACACGTAACGCTGATGCAAAGCTCACTGAAATTAATGAGATCTGTTCATTAATGACAATAAGCTTGATCAGTTTCAATGTTCCTGATCCTGTAATACCAGGCACTTTCTGTAGCTCACTTGTCCAAAACTTGTACAAATAAGAATGGTGGCTTTTCCTGTTCGGTTAGATTGCTTAAGGTCAAAGAAAATGCAGATTATTGTCAATGCTCTGAGGCATCTGATACATTATCATGGTTATATTAGTAACAACAGTTTAATCAAATTTCCTTATTTCCACCAAAAAGCATAATCTCTCTCTATATATACTTCTAGTAAGAAATAATTAAGATAGAACATTTAGACATAACAATTAAGACATACAAAGTCATGTGTGATTATTTCCTCAGTTCCAGTGACGGACTTGCTGTTTATACTCAGAATACTTTATGTTGACAATTTCCTTGAGAAAAGCCTGCATATCCAATGTTGAAAACATCTCTGTAACAAGTATGTTAGTAGCACTAAGAATACGAAAATTACTGAAAATAAAAATTTAATTTGTCTCTGAGGAACATCACAGTAAATTCCTATTGTTTTTCACCTAACGCCTCAAAGATATATATGTGTTTGTTCTCGACTTTTTATTTCTCTGAGCACCTGTATTTCAATTGTTTAATTAAATTTCTTTATTTGATATGATCAAAACTCCTATGCAGCTACTCTTGCTTGTGACTGGAACAATTTAAGATGATCAGAGAAGTTCAAGACATTTCCAGCTAGATTTCTCGCCTCCTACTGAAGTTGTCAACTGTCACCTGATTGTTGACAATGTATGCATTCTCTCAATTTCTTTTGATGTGAAGTAGAATAGGTTCCTTTAAAGTTCTCATGATTAAGGAATGCTGCTTCATCTATTATAAGAACTGAAAAATAAGATTATTTTATTAGGAAAATACACCTTAAGAAACTATGCAGAAATCTCCCACTAGAAGAGTTGGCTTAACCAAATCAGATATGATGAAAAATAACCATTTGAACACACGGTTCTTCCGTTTATTCCTAATACATCTACATGAATGGAAGTAAGCACTCTCCAAGCTATATAGTTCCCTTGGGCGTTTTTGTTTGTTTTCTCCGCAGTTAATTACCTTTTTTTACAGGTATCACCTAAGCAAAAGTTAAACCACACAGATGCCAAATGCCCCATTTTCTGCTGTCAAGACATACTATATTTCATATGAACCAAAGGTTTATGGCTAAAAATTTTAATGCATCATAGTAGTCATAAATGAAAAAAGAGTTTTCAGTGGTTTTGTTTCATCACATTCTTAATAGCTCAAAATTTTATCTTGATCTGAAGGAAAAAAAAAAGTCATGTAGAAATTTTGATTTCTACTTAGCTCTACTAAATAAACTTGGTTCCATGTGACTGAATTTTTTTTTTTTTTTTTGGAGATGTTTCAGTTGTCAGAACAGACTTAAATGAACTGCTTTAAATGCAACCATTTTGTTTATTCTAGGTTTTGGAAAAGAGTGAACAAATAAGCATTAAAGTAATGTTTACCTTGCCTTGGAAACCATGTAAGTTTCCTGTTTCAACTAATGTATCTGCTTTACGTATATTTCTTTGTCTTTTCTGCTTTTCTCTGCAAAGCTTCTAGTTTATGAAATTTCAAAGACATGTTTGTGAATTCATCCATACAAATACCACTCAAATCTGGGAAAGATTTATTTAAACTGTAAACAATGCTTTGCTATATTAAAGATATGTATTTTGAGAAGGATCTTTTTAGAATACTCTTTCAGGCTGAAATGTTTATTACTTAAGCCGATGGCACTGAAACTCAGAATCACAGATGAGTTAAAACTAACTACAAGCTGGTTTCTGAAGACAAAACACAAAAAGAAACAATTTTTATTCAAGGAAAATGTGGATAACCTGAAAATAAGTTGTGCAGTACATAAATATTAGGTGAAAATGAAACGTATAAATTTCCTATGCTGCTCAGTGTTATCACTGACAATTATTTTCCCAGCTTGGAACACCAGTAGTGTTGATTCCTTTAAAACTGATGAAGCCTGCTGGTTTTCCCATTTTTATGTATCACTCAGTGCAGTAATCACTGTGTTTCAGAGGGGGAATAAGCTAATATGAAATTAGAGAACTCTCTTCAGAAATTCTTTATTTTGGTACAGTAATAGAATCCTTCATGCTGCTTCACTGGGCATATCTATGATAGAAAATTAAATATAAAGTCCCTTTTTCCCTATCGTTTCTCAATATAGGCTTTTTTTCTATGCATTCTGCATTCATGAAGTCTGATGACAGGCATTTAAATAGGGAAAATATTTTGGAAGAATATTTCTTGTATAGACTAGAAATATACCAGCATTATTGTCAATTTAATTTAGATTATTAAAGATATAAAGTGTAAATATGACCTGCAAGACAACATGTTTTCTGAAAGAGTCTTACTAATAATAAGATATGAAAGGGTCAGCAGGCATCTTGCAAAAAAATGGCAGGCATGATTTCTGTCCTTGCTAGGAGAAAGATTCCAGGAAAAAGTTCCATTTCCAAAAACCCTTTATGTGTTCTGCCTTGGAGTGATTTTGATTCACCATATAAATTTTTCACTGAGTTAGGCTGGATACCCTATCTCTAACAGTCGGTTTGCTGATTTGATGAGGCTGAACCTTGCGGGTAAGATATTTGTTTTCGAAGTATCCTGTCTCCCACCTTTAAGGCAAGTTTTTTACGTAGAAGCAGCTTTCTTAGTCTTGTGTGTATAGTGCAGAAAGAGCACAAAGCAATCAAGGGCCAGACAAAATTCAAGACACTTTCTACTTAGGACTTTCTCTGAGAGTCTTTGCAACTGGCTTCTTGCTTGGAGTGTTAATCCTGCACTCTCTAAGCATTTAACATTCCCTAAGCACTCCATTGTCAATGAATTCAGAGGTTATAGATTCTGCGTCATTCAACCTTTATTGATTGGCACTGAAACACTTTACTTTTGATTGCAACATGAATTACAATGCTTAATTTATACTAAGAATGGTCTTGTGAGCTAAGCAGGGAAGTGCTATTTTCTCTTTTGCAGATGGGAACTGAATTGAAGTACATATATGAAGTCCAGCTCTTCAAACATGCTTAGGAGAATTCATCCATCATGTATGCAGTGAATTTCAGCCTGGGTTGTCACCTTAAACCATAGGCATCTTGGTCTCATTTCAATGGCAGCATTGAAAGTTTTGCTAGTTGATATTTGCAGAAATCACTGAATTGCAAGCCACATGCAATGGTAATGCAGTCTGTTAGGGTGTCCCCTGCATGGCAATTGACAAAGAAATAGTGAAAGTTCCTTCTCCAAATCAAGCAGAGCTTGGCTTTGAAGGTGAATCTCATATATCATAGGCATTATAGCTGTTCAGGGAATAGCACCTGCTCTGGCTTGACACATGGTATAGACAAGTGCAGACTCTCAGAAAACCAGGATGGTACACAGATGGAGGCTTCTGACTGGCCGTAAGCAGATGCCTTCCTCTCTCCAGTCAGCCTCTTAAATCTGCCTTATTCTTTTCTTTTTAATGAATACTTAATTAACTGACATGGTTTCCTACCAGCCTGAAGCCTATACTTCTCTTTGGTGGAGCATTAACTATATATTATGTGGAACCCAGGCATTCAACTCAGGAGGGAGGATTTCAGTAGACCATTTTCCTTTCCATTCTGCCATATCTCTCCCTTCAGTTCTCAGCAATAAAAACAATAAAAAATTCTTCCTGGATCTGAACCTTTTCTTCTTCAGATACAAAGACGATCTTTACTTTTACCACACAATTAAGGGAAGTGAGAAAGAGGGGGTAAATGGAAGCAGTGGCCTTGTGCATCTGTATTTTCTTTACAGGTTGTAAAATTTAAGTTAGCACATGCTTTATCAGAGTTATTGTGATTTCTGTGTATATTTATGAAATATCTAATACAAAAAATGAGTACAAACAGATTTTTTTTTAATAAATACTCCTTATTCTAATCCAAAGATCTTTTTCTAACCATGGTATTGTCACTAATTTTAGAATCATACAGTCTATGTAAAATATATGCTGAAGCACATGTAACATGGGTTAGCACATTATAGAAAGTCTTGTTACTTCTCCATATCTTTAATGTCAGTGTTTCCAGAGAAAGTTTTCCAGAGAGGCCTGAAAGAGAGGTGCCAAAGACTTTGTATGATTTTTTCACCTTTTAAATAGGCAAAATCCAGTGAAGCATACAAGACAAACTGATGTTACAAAATTCTCAGAACAAAACTACTGGGTTAACTTAATGCAACTGCTGTAGGATTCACTAAATATTTTCTGAATTTAGCCAAACACCAGTTCCCAAAATCATCTATTTCCTATCTCTTTTAATTTCAGATACTGGCACAGTTAACGCAGAGATTACTTTCACTGCAATGAGCAGAAATGAAGCTTCAGTTAGTAATGTTTTAAAAAACATTGAATAATTAATTTGATTTGATTTGTTAAATTGAATATTATGTCACTTGGAAAGAAAGCATTATGGTAAAAAAGTAACTTATCTGAAGAACTGCGCATTCAGAAATAAAATTGACTATATTAACTGCTATGATTTAAAAGTGAAATAGTTTGTATGAATAATAGGATAAACAGTCCTTACTTGCTTCAAACAACATACTGACATCTTAGAATGTGTAGTTTAGTTCCAGTAGCAATACTGTTTCTAACACTTTCTCCAATACATTATTATGTCTGCACTGAAAGGAATTTTCATCATTTATTGCACTCCTTAGATCTCTACCATTAATTTATGTCTTGCACTCAACACTCTGAAGTACTGACTTTGAATGACATTTTCTTCAGCTCCTTTCAGAGATGGCAAACACTGTCACTATTAGCTGAAGCTTTAGTACATTGCCTAAGAGTAAGTCTTAGGTCCATAGGTCATTCAGCAATTCTGCTGTTGCAAATTATGATATCTCTTGTATTAGAGAAATTCCTTGCTTGTCAGAAATTATTCTTGTCACTGTGCTAAGATGCAGTTGGAATGAAAGTGATAGTGTAACATATGGTCTTTGCTCTAGGATGGCAGACACATATTCACTCTCTCAAAGTCTATTAATCAGCCCTTGATGCAGTGCCCTTAACTTGCTAACCTCACTTCTGCATTTTGCAGTAGAAAAATCACTTCACCAAAGTCTTTAAAGCAAGCTGTGCATTGTATTGTACATTTCATGGAAGCAGACTATCCTACAGTTTCTAATTTTAGCTTATTTTAAAGGGCTATCATCTGGTGACCACAAGAATATAGTACTACAATTAAAGTTATGATATCAGGGGTGGATACTTTGGTAATAATAACTGATTTTGTATAATGAACTTCTATAAAAAAAGTTTTAGAAGAGATATTCTTCATAAGGAGAAGAAACCAACAATTTGCAGCCGATTTTCCTTTAATCTTATTATTTCTCTTTGTACTTATTTGTTCAGTATAGAGTAATAAAGATCTTAGAAGGGCATTTCAGCAGATAGACCTATTACTTGGACACAGATATCCTATGTAGGCATACCAAATAAATATGTATTGAAAATATATCAAAAGAAATATAAATTAACCTGAAAAGCCTCAGTTTGATAAAAAAGAAAATCTGCCACAGGCATTGTTGAAGGAAAGACTGGAGTTCTGGGATGTGACGAAGGAAGTCCCTGCTAAATAGTATGTGATTTAGATAAAAGTGTTGACAGTCCCTAAGTTTTAGCCAAAGCTAGTAAAAGAGGCTGCTGTAAAGGCTGTTATAGAGTGGCTTTGGATGTTAAAGACCATCTAGTTCCATCCCCCTGCCTTGGGCAGGAACATCTTCCACTAGACCAGGTTGCTCAAAGCTCCATCCAGCCTTGCCTTGAACACTTCCAGGCATGAGGCATCTACAACATCTTCTTTTTCCTAATACCTAATTGAAATCTACCTTCTTAAAGACATTCCCCCTTGTCCTATCATTGTACTGGGCAGGCTCGTTGGGGAGGGGCAGAAGAAAAAGTAAACTAATTGATAGGGTGAAAGACAGCGATGAAGGTTCAGATGTGGAAATGTGGAAAGGAGAGGAGCAATGCATACTGGAGTTCAGTGAGTACACCTGGATGTCCTAGGAAGGACTCAACACTTTCCAGCAAGCACGGGTGTCTTTTGTTTTGATTGTCCAGAAAGCGAATTTTATACAGCACTTTGCTTGCAAGCACATAGTATTTGCTTGGAGTCCTGTTAGTAGTGCAGTAGTCCATAAGTGCAGATCAGATAGCTAGATTCTTGTTATAATGCATGGGATAAAGTCATAGCTTAATGGAACGTCTGAAAGCCAGAGCCAGGAAAAGAGGAGGAATTGACCACTTTTTGCATTTATACACATCTGGTAGCTGTTCCAGCCACAATAAATAAACACAAGGTTGCTTGACTAGTATCCCACAACAACCCTGGCCACAACATTTGCATTATCTGGATGTCATTCTTTACATCCTTGTATCTTCCTTTCTCAGAGCCAGTCTTCTCTCAAGCAAACAACCTATCTCTAATTACTTGTCCTCTACTGGTCCCAGATTTGTGATATATATACCACACACAATATTACAATGTAGTATCAGCTATATACAGCTGATATACATATATTGATATGGACATATAGGTGGTGTTGGCCTTATAAGACTGTGCTCCTCTAAAAGTTCTCAATACTACTCTCCAACAGCCCAAGCTGTTTCTCACATAATTCCTTCACAGCCTTTGAGATCCAGCTGCCTTTCCTTGAGTTATCTATAACTTTTGTCAGTAGTTTCTCATGTCATCTCTAGTAATTTTCCACAGTTAGTTTAACCTCAAGCCAGGATATAGTTAGTGGCCCACTGATTTGCCTGTGGCTCTAACATTAACTCCAGAGATCTGGAAGGTACCTTTCCCAGTGAAGAATCACTAGCAAAATCTTTTCTTAAATGCAGGGCAATAGATAGCCTTTTTTCTTTAAAAGATGTAACAGGGAAAGAAGTGGTAGCAAGATGTAACACAGTGATTGTTATACCTTCTCAGTGAACAGAAGTTTTGCATGAAGATACTTAGCCATAGAAATTTCATCCTCCCCAGTCATGCTCTCACTACAAAGCTATGTGGTATTCTGCTGTCCTTGATCTTTCCTGTTGAGTCACTTGGTTTCTTATATATAGTACTTAAATTTTCATTGGACCAATTACTGGAGACCAAGGCTCACTAATGAAAAACATAACTTGCAAATCGCAACAGGATTTGATGTGAACAAAACAACTCATCAGTCAGTTTTTACAGGTCATTTTATGGACAAATGACACACTGATATAAATATATTTAGAAAGTATGACATGGTAGATACAGTATTTTAGCAGCAGACAAACATTTTGCAGCAAGAGCAATCTATATTTCTCATTATTGTGTAGTCATGTAGTTAAAAGCTGCAGCATAGAAAGGGTTTACACTGGATTAAAAATGAAGAGACAAATGTTGCTGAAGGTATCCAGAATGCCTAGGGAAATTTAGACGGTTTCTAATTCAACCTTTTTTCCTTCTTCTTCTTAAATATTTCCCTTTAAGATCCTCAGCTGACACATATTAGGCTTCTCAGGTTAATTAATCTCAGAAAGTTCACTGTCATCAACCAGGTAACCATACGAGTTGACTTAAACTTAATCAGCTCCGTTGTGAAGTTGCTCTGGCATGACACACAATAAACTGTAAACATTATGCACTTTCATTTTCTGTGCTATTATTTGATTCATAATTTACATTTATTAATATGTAAATCACACCTGTGAATAACATTTTACCTTTTTTATGATATTATTTATGTAAGGGAGGTTTAGAATCCAGTAATCACTTGCATACCTTTTTGAAGAAAAGCGCTATTAATGATACCTTACTGAAAACTTTAAAAATCAGTCTATTACATATTTCTTTTGTGTTTCATTTCTCTTTTTCTTTATTTCTAAGCCAGTTAATCTTTGTTTCCTCTACTGTTCACACCTTTCTGAAGTTTCAATTGTTTACTACTCTTTTCTTCTCACAAGATACCAATTATGATGAAATAAATTAAAGAACAGTTTCTCTTAACATTAAATATTGGCATAAATGAAATTATACATCACTTAATCAAATCCAGTGTACTAACGATAATGGATTAGGCAATATTCCTTAAATAACTAGATTGCTTCCTGCATCACCTGTGCTGCTCCATTTTTGGCTTTATTTTGACCACATTTGTATGCATCTTATTATATAACATAAATATCTCTATATTATCAGTATATATCACAAGACAGGACTACTCTTCTCATTCTGAAGATAAAAGATTAGTGTTGGTCTGGAGAAGTGAGACTGAATTAACTCACCAGTATTGCAAGGAAAAACAATTGCAAGAACAGATGTAAGAGCAAAATGTATCAAAATATAAGAAAACAAGAATCTGATTTCAAATGCATCTGTAGTGATAGTTTTGGCAAGGCAACATACAGCTATGATGTACAACAACTTGCATGCTATTTCCTCAATCTTTTGTAGTAAAAAGTTCTGAAAACTATAGACTAAATGCACTACATTTTACCGAAAGCATGCTACAAAAGTAAATTTCAAGTTTTTCCTTAAATGGAACTATTTTTTTCTCTCTCTGTACTTGAATTACTGAAACAAGACAGAGAATATAAATTAATTATAGGGGGGTCTGAAATTTTAAGTTACTAAAGTTCATAACAAATAGTACACAATATGATATAATAAAAGATTTATATAATCACTAAGAAAGGCTAGATGAAAACATATTGTCTGAATTCATACATACCAAACTGAGGTTAATATTGCACCTCTTGTCATGACAAATTTACCTTCTGAATATTCAAGCACAGCAGAAGCAATAAAAAATAAATATTGATCTCAACATGAGTAAATATAGAAAAAATTTCTGTGACACTGACCTTTGCCTCTGGAAAAATGTGTATTGCACACAGTCCTTTGGACTGATTCTCCCACTTACTTTGTTGCAGCTGAAAAAGAAATTCTGTTCAAATGTATCTTGAGCTTCTTTCTGCAGGAGGGAAAAACATCTAAGCCATTAACTTAAACTTATGTTAACCTGAGGTATACAAGCAAGAAGAATAAACAAAACTAAATAAGAATTATATGACCATGATACTCAAGTTCAATTCATTAATTGATAAAATTCATTGAGTAATTGTCTGAAAAACAAATAATTATTTAGATTCTTGAAGGGCAGTGCATGCAGGGGATCTTTTATTTCAATTATTATGGAAATCTGGTAATTTCTATAGAACATTATTGCACAAAATCCCCAATACCTGTTATATGAAAAAAGTGGTGTCCAATTATAAAAAAACAACCAAACAAAAAACACACACAAAAAAAACCCCAAACAAACAAACAAAACCCCACAAACAACTGTTCACATGCTTACAAAGGGAACATCAAAATGATAATAGACTATTTGAAAATAGAAATTCAGACTTTAATAGCAAAGACCATTTTTGCAATTTTGCCACATTGCCAATAAAAAGCATTAATAAAATTAATTTTTCCTTACTATTTTTGAGTGTGTCTTGGATATATCACTGCACTCAGTGTCCACATTGTAGCTCAACAGACCTGATTTAAAGATTGTCCTAAGTACAAACAGTCACAAGACTAATTAAGAAGAGTCAAAATACTGTGATGTAAAGCTAAGGAGTAAAATGTTCCAATTTTCTTTAAATGAGGAATGAAAACTGTAAAATTCAGTCCCATAATATTCTCACATTTCAGAGGATGCAAAGGAGATGCAGAATCAAGGCTGAGAACCTCAGACTGTGCAAGAGGATTGTCTGTTGCAGCTCATGCTCACTGTATAAGAAAGCAACTAATATACTGAAATGCTAATGACTTTTGTATGGTTTGACTACACAGAGCTATCACCTAAAATTCCACTGGAAAGTTGTGGCGTGGACTTCCAGTGGTGCAAGAGCACCTCCCCCCAGCTGGGCTCCAAACAAAGGTTAAGGCAAAGGTTTACATCTTAGGATATCCCATGGCACGGAATATTCCTTTGGTCAGTTTGGTCCATCCCTCCTGTCTGTGTCCCCTGCAGCTTCCTGCCCTCCCCCAGAGCTATTCACTGAGGGGGCAATGTGAGAAGCAGAAAATACTTTGACATTGTGTAAGCACTGCTCAGCAACAGCTAAAACACTGATTTGTGACTGACACTGTTTTGGTCACAAACCTAAACCATAGCACCACATGGGTTGCTATGGTAAAAAAAAAGTAACATCCCATCCAGTCCTAGTACAGCAGGATACTCTGTTATATGGGTATAGCTATTGCTTTTGTGTGTCACAGTGACCATTGATTAGATAAAAACAAAAGATAACTATTCCATTACAAACTGTTAACTGCAGTAACTGTGGTAGGCAAATGTCAATGTTTCAAACATAAAACCCCTGAAATCATTGTACTTTGCAGGAGCAAAATTTTATGCATATACTCTTCAATGATAAAAATAAGATTTTTTTTTTCTTTCAGAATCTTGTATGGAAATTAACTATTTCTGGAGGGAAGTAATTTTATATAGAAATTATGGAGTTTGATGTATGTTCAAGTAGTAAAAGAAATTGCAATGAGATTTTAGTTGCTGTAAAAATAAAAAATGCATTTTAAATGTCCTAATGAGTTGGAGATTATATTTCAGGTGCTCAAAACCACACAATTCTATTGCATCTGCTGTCCTTTCCTTGTGAAATTAACCTACTTTTATCTGACTAATTTGTTTGGTATTTTGTCTGAGTTTAAAAGTAAATCTGTATCTCTGGGACAAAACAGAATATGCATCAGATACCCACATAAATATTGCTGACATATTTGCTATGTTTCATACAAAATAATAAAGTAATTTATTTCACATAATATATCACAGGGGTTTATTTTGGGGTGGTTTTGGTCTAATAAAAATCTGATACTGCCTTTTTACAGGATAATGAAAAATCCAAGTGCTTGACTTTCCAAGGTATATAATGATGAAAACAAGTGTGAATCTGAAGAGAGAGCTAAAATACAGGTGATATTTTTCTGTCTTATTCCTTTAGTATAGTTTAATTCCTGACTTAACCATCAGGAAAAAAACCTTCATAATACCAGCACAGATGAAAAGATATGATTTATCTTCCTACTGATATTTATACAGTGAAGGTATTTTTCCAGAAGATTGTATGTGAAAGATGATACTTCAAGAAAATCAATCATTTACATTACTGCTAGAAAAATGATCTCTCAAATGCTTGCAATAAAACCTCATTGGGAGACATTGCTTTCACATTACAAACCTTCAGTTCCAGGTAGTGATTAATACTAAAGTAACAAATTACAGTTGAGAAGATTACATTTTCTGATATAGACTGGTGTTAGAAACAGTGAAATTAATTCATTGTTATACATGCTAATTTGTGAAATAAATAAATTAAATGCATTTCCCTGTAATGTTTGAAAAAGGTAAGAAAAGCTTTGTTTAATGAAAGGTGGTTTGGCTACTTTGAATCTAGGTTTACTAAACTGAAAAACAAAATTCTGGTTAGAAGTACTGTGATTCCTGTACATGTGCATCTTGTTTAAATACATGTAAACACATGGGAAGAACACACATGGTAGTAGGAAACAGAAGACTGGAGGTTGGGTTTGAATGTTGTTCATAGAAGAGAGATGGACATTCTAAACAAGCTGCATAAGATTTTCTCACTTCATTGTCTCTTATCTTGCTGAGGTGCATAAGAGACAGAATTTCCTTTCTCTGTAAAATTTTGACAAACAGAGAAAAATCAAAACTCAGAAAGACAGCAACAGTAACAAGAGATTACTTATATGTAAGGTATAAGACTGATTGCATAGCTCTGCTCAAGAGTTGTTATTAGTTTACTGTGAACAGTAAGAGATATTTGAGAAGTAACTTCAAAAATGTTTCCAGAGTCTAGTTGTGATCAGTATTTTCATTAATCACCTGGGTGATAAAATAGGCTAATTTGATTTGTGTGTAACAAAAAAATATGCAGACACCTTTGAATATTAAAGGAGAAGGATTAAAAATTGTTTTTTTCTGTCAGCTCAAATAGATGTTCCAAAACAATAATGGCAATTAATTCCAAAACATAGTAGACTACTACATATAAGTAGAAATAACCATTTTGCAATCAGAGGGTTTAAAAAAGAATAATTAATCAGAGTTTTTAGAAAAAGATAAGAAGATCAGATTGTTCCACTGCTTGTCAATTCACATACAAAATATTTTTTTGTTCAGACAAAGCTTCCTGTATTTCAACTTGACTGGGCACAAAGTCTTGATAGTCAAACATTTCCTGCTCAAGCAGAGTCACCTACAGCAGACTGCCAAGGGCGATGGATGCCCAGTTGGATTTTGAATATATCCAAGGATGGTGATAGCACAGCCTCTCTGGGCAACTTGTAACAGTGTTCAATCACTGTTATAATGAAGTCATAAAGTTTTTTCAATATTCAGATGGGATTTTTCTTGTATTTCAACTTGTACTCAGCTCCTCTTATGCTGCTGAGGACCACTGAGAAGAGCCTAGTTCTATTGTATTTGCACCCTCCCACCAGGCGCTTATGGACATTAATGAGATCCTCCCTGAGCAGTCTCATTTCTAGACTGAACAGTTTCTCTGACTCTTCTCACGTAAAAGATACTCCAGTCCCCTCATTGTGTTTGTGGTTCACTGGACTTTCTACACTACAACCATGCCTCTCCTATAATGGGAAGCCCAGTAGAGGACACAGCTTTCCAGATATGTCCCACCAGTGCTGAGTAGAGGGGCTGGATCACCTTCCTTGAGCTGCGGACAATGCTCTGCTTAGTACAGCCCAGGCCCTGATGGCCTGCTTTGTGACAAGGGCACATTGCAGACCAGCATTCAACTTGCTGGCTGCCAGAATCTCAGGTACCTTTCTGTCAAGCTGCTTTCCAGTCAGTCTCCCATCAGCATGTACTGCTGCATGGGTTTATTCCCCTGCAAGTGTGGAAAATGGCATTTCCCTTTTTTTCATCTGCAAGAGTTTCCTGTCAGCCCATTTTTTCAGCCTGCCAAGGTCCTTTAAAATAACAACAAAACCATCTGGTGCATCAAATACTTCTTCTAGTTTTGTATCATCAGCAAACTTGCTGAAGGTGCGCTTTGCCCCATCATTCAGGTTATTAATAAGTAGGTTAAACAGTACTGGATCCGGTGTGGACCCTTGAAGTATACCACTAGTGACTGGTCTCCAAGTAGACTTTGTCCTGTTGATCACAGTGTTTGAGTATGGCATCTCATTCAGTATTTGATCCATCTAACTGCTCAGTAGCCCATTTTGAACTAGCTTGTCTGTGAGGGTGTTGTGGGAGACAGCATCAAAAGCTATCGCCAAGATAAGCAACATCTACTGCTTTGCTCTCATTCAGCAAGCCAGTTATCTCATCAGAGAAGGCTATATCCTTGTATTCCAAAAATTTTATTCATTTTATGATGAGCATTGAGGGGATAAAAACAATAATAAGTCCAATAAGTGGTAGCAGACTTAGCTTAAAAACATGGCTGCTAATTCATGCATCACCTGGTACTTTTTTCATCTCCTCCCTGAATCTCACATTCTGTGTCTTGAGGTTTCAGATGCAAATCAAAACATCCTGAGTCAAAACCAAATCAAATAAACCAGAACAGTTGTTTGGTCATGCTATCTTAGGTACAAGCATATGACAAGATGAGCTCATCACCTAAATGTATGACTCTTCGTGTATTTCTGAGCACTTAACAATTCAGTTAGAGACTCTAAACCAATCAGCAAAAAGAAGTAGGAGGTATTGTCTCAAACCCATTCTTAACACTGTTCTAACAAGAGGCTGTACTTTACTACACAAAAATCTAGATCATTAAAAATTTTTTTCAGACTTGTAAGAGGAAGATGCTGAGTTTAACAATATACTTTGACACTTAATTCCTCTCTGACATATTTGGAAACAGATATGTCAATATTTTTGTTTGGGTTTTTTTTCATATTGAGGAAAAGTACAGCATGTCAAGTTGAATTGTTGTTTCATAGCTAATTATCTTCAAGAAAGGAGATACATTTCTTAAATCACTAAACTCAAAATAGGACTTAACAACCAGTCATAAAACAGGGACTTTTCCGTATACTTTAGAGTTTAATGATTAAGCACTTGCTGGGCTGCAGGAACCTCAGATTAGAATTTTACTATTATCTTATTCAGAACTGTGACTGAGCTGGAGACTTTCAGCTTCATAAAGAGTAGTCTAATCAGTAGCTGTTACAGCTATTATAAGCCAGGACTTTTCCTTCCTTGCAAGGCCTACACCCCAGGTGGATTCTCAAATAAAAGTCATACCACCAACCTGCATAAGGTTATTCTTACATACCCAGTCAATGAGTACTCACTTATAAAAAACGGAACAGCTACATCCGGAGAGACAGTTTTCCCTTCAATTTAGAAGCCACAGCACGACTGCAGAGCTGAATACATTTGGATGACGGGAAGTATTTTCATGAAGGGTGGTGGAATGGGGTTAAGGAAGTAAAACGGATTCACTTTTAGGATAAACATCTTTTCTTTAGCAACTGGGCACTCAGTTACAGAACACAAATCTGTTTATATTAGGCCAGTACTTAGCTGGTACTTAGCTACAAGTGCCTCTTAGGAGCTGAAGTTTCCTTTAAAAACAAATTGTTTTGTAGCAAACTTGGAGGCGTGTGACATCTATGTTACCCGAACAGACGTGCTGTAAGCGTGTAACCCTCCGGAGCTGCTGCACTCTGCCACAGCGCGGGGGTCACTGTGCGTGGGGCAAAGGGACATCCTCAACACTCCCAGCACATACACATACCTGTAAGTATACATAGATATCTATATATCTATATTAATGTACATATGCATCCACCCCTAGCTATTGTAACACACCTAACCCCTCCATTCATTCACTCTGCTGATTTTTTTTCCCTGTTTTCTGAAAAGGTTTTGGTCTCTCCCTTTCCTCTGTAAAGTAAGACGCATGATGATCCCAGCTTACACCTGATACATTTTGAGTGAGATTATATCCTACATGAACAAGACTCTTTTCTATTAGAAATGTTAGCATTTGGAGTTACACCTAGCAAATATTCAGAATCGGTATGAACTTTAATATTGTTTAACATCTTCTTTTTATTACATTTTATCTTTTTTGAAGAGTCATTGTAAAGTCAATACAAGTGAGGAATGTGAACTGAATATCTTGCATACTATTATGAAATTGTTCATGTTCATCTATCTGCTAAAACTAGGGCTATCAAAAAACCCAGCAAAATTTAATATTTCAAAATATAATTGTCAGCTTGGAGTAGCTGCAGTTTTATACTGCGCTGCTATATAATGAATTCATTCCCTTTAGGTACAATATGCCCAAGAGTATTTTTCAGTGCAATAACTGAAGAACATCCCTTCTATTTTGGTATAAAGAAGAGTGGGAATATAGAATCACTAGCTAATGAAAAATTACAGATCCATGCCAGCAACATAATGTATCAGTAGTTAGAAAGCTACGCTGCAAATTGTGCCAACAGTAGCTTTATAGAAGAAAATTAAGTTCAAGGAATCCATTTGAGGACTTTTAGAGTTGCAAATATTGATTGATATGCTTTAGACTGTCTCCAAGGTCCTGAGTTTTCCTCCAGTGTACACCAGGAGAACACAAATTTAGTTACAGTGAATTAAATCTGAGTGCTAGGGCATGATATTCAAGTGCAGAATATCTGAAGAATTGCTGTCAGGGTATTTTTCCCCCTACTATATGATTCATTTTAATTTCATTTTTTTTCCTTTACCATCTGTATAGGCCTAATTTCAAATGAAAGATCAGACAGACAAAAAAGTGTCCATAGTTCTGTCAAAAAAAAAAAAAAAAGCAAAAATGATTGAAGGTCTGTGACACAAAAAATTATGTGCAGGGTAGCATGCACTCTTTGCTCACAGTTCTTCAGAGAAGATATTCAAAGTTCAAATTACATGGTTACAGGGGTGTTGGTGAGTACTGGCATTAGCTTGTAGAATTCCACATCTAGAAAGCACAAGGACCTTTCAGTATCAGGAAAAGTAATCTATAAAAAGGTTGCATTACCCACTGTGCCTTTTTGTCATGGATGAACTCAACCATTAATACCAGATATTGCTGTATAATCCACCTTCTTCAACCTTCTGTGTTTAGTTTATAGAGTTCATCTGATAATTCAAAGGATTAAGTATGGATGAAAGGAATCTGCCTTTCCTTAGATTTCATAGCTTTTCTCAGTTACTTTTCAAAATGTGTGGATAGCAAGTGCTTAGTTTCCAAGACTGTATTTCTCAATAGCAACTGTTACAATGCCAGTGAACAGCAGTCAGAATCTTGCTGTGAAAATTTATTATATAAACACAGACTTCCATATAAGTAAATATTCATAAATATATTTTCAAGCGAAACAACATCACATAACACCAGTAACTTCGTGAAAGGTAAAGGCAAGGATTTTGATGGTACTGATATACAAAATTAGGTAAAATTAATATCATTATTATTGGTAGTGTATTATTATTATGCTTTATTTTGCTTTAATTATTAAACTGTTCTTATCTCAACCCACAAAGTTTACCTTTTCTTTCTGATTCTCCTCCTCTCAGGAGAGGAAAGTGGGCAGTGAGGGAGTGGCTGCAGGGTGCTTAGTGGCCAGCTGGTGTTAAACCATGATAACATTGCAATTTTTTGGTACTTCTAAAGAGGCCTTCTTGCCCCCAGTATTTTGCAACTTACTGGGAGTTGATATTGGCTTGACCCACACTCCTCAGTGAATTAAAGTCATTCAGTCAACAGCCTGCAAAGGCTGTTGCTACCACAAGACTCTCAACTGTGGTATTTCAGAAAAGCCTATATTGTTGAAAATTTCTTCAGTATGGTCTTTATAAAGACATATGTGTGTTCTAAGAGAGATCTTTCAGAACTCTGTTTCTCTAGAAGTTAATTTCTTGTATAAGAGTTACTAAAATATGCCAAGCTGGGTGTTCTATGGACATTTACTAAATTGCTGAATACTAAGATTTTATGAAGCAGTCCTTTCCCACCTACTCTTCTGAGGGGTTTTTTTCTAATGAAGGTTTAATAATTTTTTTTTATTATTTTTATTTTCTATACCTAGTCCACGGGTCAGAAAAAGTCTGTCATTTAAGCTAACCAGGAAATGGGAGGTTGAGGTATTCAACTGAATCACAGAGCAGAAAATAATTCCGTATGTTAGCCTTTCTGTATTTCCTCCTTCATGCCTTGAGTTAGGCAACTGGCTAGAGGCTTTTTAAATACAGTATACAGGTTCTTTGAACCAGCAGATCCCATTAAAATGTGCTAAGCACAGATGGCTCAGTGATCTTTAGTTACCTATAACCCCGTAAAATATTGGTAAACCCCAACTGACTACATGAGTCATAAAAACATCTGTTGTTCAAATAGGTGGACCCAGATGGAAGTCTATGCTTTTAAAAATCTAGCTTGCCTTTGACAAAGCAGCACAGTCAAAACACCTCTCTAACGGAGAGAAAAACTGAAACTCCTCTTCATCCACTTAGCACTACAGACCTCTCTGGCTGGATTGACACCCTAGGAAGCTTCACCCTCATATTTTTATGGCTTACCAAGCCAGGCATAGGTTTTCCAGCAGCCTACATAGTTACAGGTAACTCATGCTCACTGAACCAGTTTGCTCCATCTACATTTCAAGGAATTCAAATCATGAGGAGTAATCCATGCCACACTCATTTTAACTGGGAATTGTGGAGCCATTTGCAGCAGTGCCAGGCAGAATCCCCTGCGCTTTGAAAGGACAGTGCAATTCTATAGCAGTGCAGCATCCAAGTGCCATTTTCTGTTATTATGTCTAATGGGAAAAATAATTTTCTCTTATTAAAGGTCAGTTCAGGATTTTAAGACATATAGTGTTATTGTGCTGTGCCTGGAGAATCCAAGTGGAGTGTACAATGTACAAATTAGTATCTAAAGAAATTATCAACAGCACAGAAAAAGACAAGAAAAAGTTACACTAATGTGGGTGCCTTAATTGTTTCCTCTGGTAGTCTGTATCAAAAGAATCCCTAGTGGGGATTGTCCTATGCAGAAATTGAATCATGGTAAATTCTCTGCTGCGTCCTTCCAGTTCTACTCCATAGCACATATCAGATGTGTACAGGAGATAATAATCCTGTCCCTTAGGGTCAGCAAATCAGCATCTATATTCAGAGAGGCAAGAAATAATAAAAAATTAAAAGGAAAAATATATTTTCTGGTATTTACATTTTCTCTTAAGCTAGGCTCAACCTGACCTTCAGCTGAAATATTATCCCAGAGCACACAGAAACACAAAGAAAATTTACAAATGTATGCTTACAGGTGCTGACATTTCTTTAATCAATGTTAACTGAACTATTATTTTTGTAATAATGATTTAATTTATTTAAAAACTTCTTTGTTTTGCAAAAAATGTGTTTGTTATCTACTGATCTTTGTAATTACTTGTAAATCTTTCTGAATTTTTACCCTGCTGCAAATGTCCATTCCTGTAGCTTGCTATGCATAGTACACTACTATCAATTTCACATAAATGGAATGACAGGAAGATGTACTGAATCAGCATGCAAGTATGTTATGAAGCAATTATGTTTGATGGTGCAGATGTGTTCAAATTAACTTTTTTCCCTGACTTCAGAAAATTTGCATCAGAGACTTAAGGGAGTATTTCTCATATTATTAAAAATAAATTACTAGCAAATCAGGGAGAGATTGATCCCACTCCAACAGTTTAGAGCAGTGAAAGGGAAACCAAGCCTACTTTGCACAGTCAACAGTTTATTATACCCTGCTTTTGGCCCTGGATTCCATTTCATAAGCAGAAATATTTTAAAGTAATACATGCTATCTCTTAAAGGCTTGCTATTTCGAGAATGAGATTTTTTTTTCTCCTCCCAAACATCTGTAATGATTACTTTGAAGAGCTTGAGCCATGTGCAATAAGGCATCATGTGCTGAAGTTGTCATCTTAAACCAGAATGCTGGCTTACAAGTATCAGCAAAAACTGATGCCATGATTTTTTTTTTTAAATACTGACACTAAAACCTGTACTAAAGAAGAGAAGAAACATTAAAGATAGCTTAACTCTTAGAAGAAATCCATATACTCTTATAAAAACCTTTAAAGGGACCAGTAGTCTTGTTAAATCTAAGATTATTTATTTTACTGTAACATGAATCAGAGTAAATTTAGCTCTTCAGTATATTTTCATTCAAAAAGAAAATGTGGTATAAAGACTTTTTTGCATAGTTTGATCAAGCAGACTGAAAACAATATATGTAAGGTCATGAGCACAGTCACCTCGATCCAAATGACTTAGTCTTCAAGCATGTATAAAAAGAATAACTCCCATTTGAGGTTGGAATGCATTCCCTTTGACATGTACTGATCACAAAATTCCTAATCTTACTTCTAATGAAATCAATAAAAAAATCTCCTTCTGTGCTTACTGCAATCAGAAGTGCTACAGTTTCTTTGCATAATTATTTTTCTTAAGTTTGAATTGGTTGTTAGGTCACTTGATTTTAGTGTCTAGAGCTAAAGCATTTATAAGTGACTGGAGAATAATTTTGCAAACAAGATCCTCAAGGAAGGATAATTCCAACATATTAAATTCACTGCTTACCTGAAAGTAAGTACCCTACATTAGCTTCCTGAAGGATATACACGTGCTATCAAAGACAAGCTGTCAAAACAAGATCAAGTGCTGCTTAGGTTCACTTAAAAGTCAACTTTCATTCTAAAGTGATGTACTTCTTCAAGGTGAAGTGTGTGGAATCACATACATCCCTGCTGCAGTTCTGATTTTGCTTGTTAGTAAATGTCACAAATATTCCTATAATTTGCTAAGGCTAACTAGACGTCACATGTTCAAAGTATATCTTGAAGGAAGCCCTGGGGATTGTATATTCTTCAAGGGTTACTTGGGTATGGTCAGATATAAAGCAGACAAACAAACAAGTGTATGGAACAAAACATTAATTCTCTTGTGAGAACATTATCAGTGCTCTAGGTCAAAATACATCGTTATCCACATACTGCTCTCATCTTTTAAAACATTACATTAAATGTATTTTCTATATTCAAAGGAAGTCTTGAATGTCTAGACAATTAAAAATGTTACTAGGAAAAAAAATCAATGAGGGATTCAGATACATAATTAAACATACTTGAAAGATAGATTTGCTTTGTCAATCTCACTTTTTTGAAGAAGCATATTCTACAGATAGACCCAGTGAAATGAGTGGAACTTTTATATTCAATGTAAATTCTTGTTTTCCAGAATCTGTTTCATAATGGAAACATACTTTTTAAGTAAGAAATGTGTCATTTTCTAATGGGGGGAAAAAAGGCAGTTTTTAATTAGGAAGATTAGTTTAATGTTTAGATTTCAGAACTAAGATTTTTTGTATTCCTTCATGTGCTGACAGACCTTGTTACAGTAGTATTTATTACGAACATAAGTCATTGTCAAGATAACTAATATTTATCCCCTTGCTCTTTCTTTTCTAATAGATATTGTTACCTGTGATTAGCCCATGATCACCTTTAGCTAATTTTGTCAGTAAACTGTGTATCTGCTTTGACATACACATGTTGCTTGCTTTGCATAGTGTGACTTTCATATAATCACTGGGTAGCATTGGTTCCAACACAGTCAAGTTTTATTCTTGACTTCAAAAGGACGGGATTCTACCTCTTCTGCCTTTTTTCTTTTTCCTCTGTCAGTTTAGCAATACAGAATTGCACCTGTTTTTGATGGAATGCATGACATTTTTTTTAAGATTATAGAATTTCAGATACGTATTCTCAAACTTCTGCACCTAATTTTCAAGTATTCATCCCAGATTTTTTGTGCATAAATTCATGCTTTCCCAGATATCTGCAACTTGCAAGGACATTTTTGAAGAATGAGCTATTTAATTCTTTACAAATAGAAGCAAATGGAGTTCTGTGTTTGTCACAGTTTTGGACACTGGATGGTTTTCAAGCTATGTAAACTGGACTGATGCTCTCCTTTAGGTGTTTAAGCTTGACATCCATTTTGCCTACACAATCTTAATCCTTAGTTAAATAGGGATCAGTTCTGTTACAGCCTCTTTTCTCTCCTCTCCTTACAGATCTCATCATATTACACTATGACTGTATTCCATTTCCTTCTTGTTGAGGGCATTTTAAAGATTTTCTAAGCTTGGTGGCCAAACTGTTCGTTTATGACTTTTTAATTTTTTTTTTCTTTTTCAGATATTGAAGCCCCTCTGTGTTCACCAGTGATGCAAGAACTGTACTCCTAATTCTTCTAAAAACTGTGAAACAATATGAGTTTCAACTTACTGAAGCTTTCCTTTCCCTTTAAAAACAGATACTTAGACATTTGCTCAATGTCTGACTTGAAACCCAGTGCTATTCATATAAGAGAAAACCAATTATGGAATTGTATGATTACCTTCCTTTTTCAGCACTTCATGTGTGATCACGCTCATAGGTCTGACACTAGACAGTACATTTTCAAAGTGATAACTGAGGATTTAACCACGCAGTTGACATTACTGGACGTAGCATAGCCAAATCCTGGGACTTTTTTTGAAAACTCTCATCATGCAGCAGGTTTAATGAATTTTGTGTGGTTACTTACCTAGTTATGATGACTGGGAAGACAGATATCATTTTTGGAAAAAAAAAAATTTAAAAAATAATAATGTCATCTGTGAAAGTGTATCAAATGCAATTCATGCTAGTTAGGCACTTTTACCTTAATATCAGTATCTCAGTCTCATCAACAGCTGCAGCTTCATTTATTTTAAACTCTAAATAAAAGGGGTACCTGTGTTCAACCCATATGCTCCTGAAAAAAATAAATCACTTGTTTACTCTGTATTATCCGTCATTTAACTTGAAGTTAGGACAATAAAAAATTGGTCTGCAGTTCCAATTTTTCAACTGCAGGGGAAAAAGCATACCAAAAAACTGCATTATAGACATTTTTGAGATTTTTTGTTTTGTTTTAATTTTCATTGTTGCTTTTCTTGATGGACTATGCAGCTAATGTTAATCTGTGACTTGGCCCTTCTCCATCATTTTTCACTGAAGAATCAAACCGATTCACAAAAAGAACCAAAATGCCACAACAGTAAAAAATCCCTTTAAGGGAGAAGAAACTAGAATATGTTTTAGCAGAAGAAAGAAAATGCAGCGGGGAAATACTTTGTGGAAAAAAAAGGCAGATAAAGACAGAAAGGAAAATGAGTCTAATGCAAAAAAATGATGGTCAGATGTGATAGAGAGCCAGTCACAACATTTCAGTTCTCAAGCTGATGAGGCAAAGGCAGAGTAATGTAAATGCTGCAGTCAAAGGCAGTCAAGAATAGGGTGTAATGTACTCACCTCCCATTGCATCCCTCACCATCTGCTGTAGCTTGACATAATAATATATCACAGAATGAAGTGTAAAGTGCAAAGTCAAGAGCCAAGATATTTCTTTCATCAGGGAACTCCAGATAGAAAGCCTTTATTGATCAGTCAGAGCTACCTTACAACACCTCCGCAACCTTAATTGGTGCTGAATGATTTTATTTTTTTATAACATTAAGATTGTGATGCTTTCCAGCATGGCAAGGACATGAAAAAGGTATAGTAGCTTACAGGCTGATTTAATATCAGAAGGCAATGTATAGATCAAGAAAAGTACTTATGTGATACCTTAGCATGATTTAATCTTCAACCTGGGATATGAGATGGCTGAGCAGACAATAAATGGTATCAGTTACGAAATTGATTATAAGGAAGTGAATATGTTAAAAAATTAATTTGCTTCATAAAGCTGGTTTTTCAAATGACAGCAATTACAACAAACATAAATTGCTTCCTTGGGTGTCATACTTTCAGAGAGAATTAATGAGTGACTTAATAATTCCTGTATTAACATAATGGGCTAGTTAGACTAATTCACAGGAAAAGTAGAAGTATCATTATATATTTTAACATAGCATTGTTCTTGCTGAGGTTTTTTTATTAAATGAAAGAGAATTAAGTTAAATCACAGGAAAAAAAGGATTAATCGTGTAATACACCTTGCTAGTGGTAGCTAACATCAATCCAAAGGAATATGAATTATTAATAAATAAATATGGATCTGCCATCACAAAATCATGTATTTTGGCAAATATAAGGATGCATTTTGCCCCACATTTCTGCACCAATCTGCAATGAAGCATAATGTTTTATAACAGCAGCAGCATTCCCTGCACCATCATTAAGCTTCTCTCAGCATTTTAATAAAAGGATTTTATTAACTCACCATTTCACCTTAAAGTAAAGTTTGCCATGCATGTTCTTAAAGACTAATTCAAATTGGTGTTGAGCACCTGCGAATTCTATTGAATTTTTCAGTGAAAGTTACAGGTGCTAGGACCAGAAGTCTCTGTCTCTGATTCAGTCTCTGACTGAGTCTTTGAAATAATTTCCACTGTGCTTTTTGGAACACAACAGACCAAAGCTAGGCAAACAAGTAAGCACTGAAGTAAAATGCTCCCTAAGCTTGAAGTAAATTAATATTCATCTACTCATTTCCATTCTTTCAGTCCTATGAAAATAAGGTCTATTTAAAAAGAAAAATAGATTTTACCAAAATGTACAAAGTAGTACACACATTACATATCAATATGTCAGTGAGATTTCCATGTCAAAATATACTAATTTTTCATCTCTCTGTAGTCACTGGTTCTGAATGGAGTGTGTTATTGGTTGCTTCTATCACAGATGGTACCTTTAGGTCCCGGTGAGGATAAAACTCTACCTCCACAGTTAGTTCTCACTACCAAAATTTTACAGTCAAAAAAAAAAAAAAAAAGATTACTAAAGACATTGCAAAAATTAGTAAAGATTGTTACTTTTGGGCAAATTGCATCCCATTTGGGGATGGGACCTGAATGGCTTACATACAGAGATTTTGCATATAAGATTGTCTATTCATACAGTGGAAGGACTGAGTAGAGCTTTGTATACCAAAGTCTACCCTAAACTGATGCTCTTCTCAAATATCTCCAGTGTTTAAAGCTGATTAAGAGCTTCAGGTTGATATAATTATATTTATGTCCCATGCTAAATAGAGAAATAATTTTTTTCCTCTATTTCAATCTTTTTTTCTTTACTGCATGAAAATATTACGTCATATCTCATAGAATCATAATTTTTTAATGAATTAGGCACAAGTCATTAGATTGCTCAGTTATGATGAACTTAATGAATTCTAAATTTACTTTGAGGAGTGCAAAAAGAGTTTCCCCCTTATTGTGACAATATGAAAGGGGTATAACCTGATCTGAAACATAAGTCTAAAATTATAAAGGATCTGGTTCAGTTTTATATCCTAGTTATATCCCAAAGGATAATGCTATGTCCTTCGAAAAGTCCATTTGATGGCTAAGCTGGAGAATATGCTATAGGACTACATGTTGTGAAAAGTGTTAAGAAATTCTTCCCCAAAGACAGAAAGAAATTCAAAGAAGCATGTGGTTACAATAACCAAAACCTTTACTAATGATGCCTTTCATAGTGAATGAGAATTGTGACATTCTAGCATATTAAGGTGATATTTTATCATCCCACAAAAACCAAGAAGATCTCATTTCTTTTGCCAAATATTTAATTATTATTTGCAATTGTTTGCTCTATCCATGCTTTCTGTGTTTCTCATAAGAACAAAAAACAGATGTAATATTAAACTGCAAAACAAACAACACACAGAACAGGTTTCCATAAAACTGTAAGTGTATCATATGCATCAAATCACACTGTAAGAAACTGTGCCTATAAATATCAAGTAACCTCAAAAATCACTCAGCTGCAGAAGCTTGAAGCAATACTGTTGCTGTATGCTATTTTTTCCCCTCTCTATTCCTATCTGAGGCAGCTGCTGACCCATGTTACTTTTTGTAGTTTTCCAAATGGCTTTTGCATAGGTCCAAGCTGCTTAGGGAATAAAAGTAAGTGGCACTGACTATTATGCTATTCTGTGTGCTTATCACCATTGGGATGAACCAATGGTCAATGTAATTTTTCCCTAGTATAGGTATCAGCTGAAATGACACAAGTCCAATATGAATGTTCAGTCTGACTAGCTATGAGAACAGTAACTAGTTATTCACCATAGAATGTACAGACTAAGAAACAGTCTGAACAGTGACATAAAAAAATCTGAAGAAAGCAGAATTCATTTTAGTGGGAAACTAATGATCCCAACTTGATGAAAAGTAACTGCTTTTTGCATCCTTACTGCACGCATTCCTATACTTTAAATGGTTTCTGTTTCATCCCTGGAAAAAAAGTTGTCCACAACCATTCAAGTGGCACAAAACTTTGGGTAGTGAGTGGCAGCTGATGTTTCATTTCTGAAATAGTGCTTAGTACCCTTTCTTTCAAGCCTCTCCATTTGGAGAGGCTTCCTCAGAATAAATGTTCTATTACACACGTATACTGGAAACATGAAAAAAAGCTTTTATGTCTCCATGAAATGGTATTTTCAGATACCCATGCTCTTGAGTTTTGCAAACCTAAGGTAGCAGAGATTAAATCTTTTTTCAAGCACTAAGTTTTTCCTCCTTGGAAGTTTAGGCAGGTTTCTTTCTCTATCTGAACACATCTCTCTGCCTGTTACTACAAAGAATGGTAGCATCACACACTTGGAATTGTTGATTTTTAAGCCTAGGATGAATTACTGTTCAGACTCAGATTTTTACAGCTATTTGGGATATAGAAGCCTTTTGTTTGTACAACCAAGTCTTATTGAGCTTATTGTCTTCTGTTGTAGAATTTATGCAAAAATAAACAACAGAATGTAAGAACAAGATGCTCAAATAGAAACCCAGGGCTACAAGGGTCTGCATTAGCCCTTAGCAGGAGAGCTAAATAAGAAAATAGCTTGACTGAAAAAGAAGCACAGAATAGCTGAAGTTGGAAGGGATCTCTTGAGATCATTTAGTCCAACTCCCCTGCTCAACAGAATCACTGACAGCAGGTTGCCCAGAGCAGTGCCCAGATGGCTTTTGAATATCTCCAAGGGTGGAGACAGCTCAACATCTCTGCACAGCCATCTGGTGCATTAAACACTTCTCTCAGTTTGTATCATCAGCAAACTCCTCCACTGAGGGTAAGTCTTCCTTGCTCCAGACTTTACCTGTGGTTTCAGGGGCCTGAAGACCAATCCTACTGATAAAGACTGAGAACAAGGTGACATTAAGTACCTTGTACTTTTTCACCTCCTTTGACATTAGGCCACCTGCCTCATTCAAGAGCAGACCTACATTTTTCATAGCCTTTCTTGCACCTGACATACCTGCAGAAGTCTTTCTTGTTGCCTTTCCCATCAGATATCAACTCCAGATGGGCTTTAACTTTCCTCATCCCACCCCTCCATGCACTGATGGTATCTTTATATTTTCTTTGTGTCATTTGTTCCTGCTTCCAGCCCTTGTATGCTTCCTTTTCATGTCTATGTTTATACAAGAGCTCCCTATTTAGCTGAGCTTGCAGGAAGTGATCTTTGAAAATCATCCAGCTCTTCTGGATTTCCCTTCTCTCATGGTCACTACAGACAAGGCTGCCCCCAACATGCATATCCCACCCAATCCCTCCTTGTTTGCAAGTATGACATTCAGTAGAGCAATGCTCTTTGCTGGCCCCTTGGTCACCTGTTTGTCCTTCTTGCAGTCCAGAAACCTCCTAGATTACTTGTGTCTTGCTGTGTTGTCCCTCCAGCAGGTATTGGGGTGGTTGAAATCCACCTATAGAGCATTAATAAAGCCAATGGAGAAACACAGAGGGTAATTTTGCCTAACAGCACAAATGCAACTGCAATTCAAATCTTACTCCAGTTTATGCTCCAGGATAAGCTAATCTGCAAAGACTTTTTTCTTTGACCTGTTATTGAAATCAACAATAAAACTATAGACACAACAATCTTTTCTGTGCAGAATCAGAGATATCTGATATTAAAATGTTTATGCTGCTAGCAGTCTAAATAGGACTGAAGAGTTTTAAAATTTGTAGTGTGAGTTCCTTAAAAAAGAAAAAACTCCCACTAATATTTGCTCTTAACCAAGGTTCCTATGCTACTTTTATTCATCATATATTTCCTTAGAGACTTCTACCCTAGGAGAAGACAATAACACACCTGGATTGTGTGCTTAAAACCATGCACGTAACTTAAAAACAAAAGTCCTAATACAGAATCATAGAATGGTTTGGGTTGGGAGAGATCTTGTCCAACCCCCCTGCCATGGGCAGGGACATCTTTCACAGGGACATCAGGTTGCTCAAAGCCCCATCTTAACATGACCTTGAACACAGTTCATGGCTTAGCTACATGAACAATTTATCACAAACCAGTTTATAAATGATCAATTTTCATATATGCAGTATCAGTCCATCACAAAAAAAACACCCCAAAGTTATTGGAGGTATTTCAATCTACTTTGAAAGATTAAAAGGAACTTGAATTACTTGCACTTACCATTATGCATTAACAAATTGATATTATCATGACCCAGCTGCTGTGCAGAAGCATTTTATTCACAATAACTTGTTTGTCTAATATTTTAAAACCTTGGAAATACTGGAAAATGTGTCTCTTTATTCAGCTGACAAACTATGAAACATCTTTTTCATACTTTTAGATATTTTGTAATGCTTATAAGGTACTGAGTGAGTTGTCTCCTATACATTTATAGTGCTTCAGAAACAACGTTTTTATCTAATGATCAGCAAGAAAGGATAAGTTAGATTGGCATATTTAAAAGCTTTAATTGAATATATGCTAACAATACCAGTCATATTAGTGGGATGGGCCTCCAAGCTGGATAACAAAATACAATCCAATCCTTTCTTTCATTTACAAAATATTTTATATGTACATAAAAAGGATATATGTAACATTCAGGCAATTGCACTACAAATTCAGAAATTATTAACACCATAGTTAGCAAATCAGCTTTTGTTCTTTACTTTGAATTCCCTGTCATCCTTCAACATATGGGGCATCCCTCTTTCTCTCTCTTTCTCTCTCTCTTCCTTCCCCTCCTTAAGACATCTATGCAATATAAATAAAAAATAAAATATTACAATATATATTACACATATATAGTGAAATAATAAGGCTCAGTGGAGAAAAATTGTATAATCATCAGCCTAACTTATAAGAAGTTGGAGAAAGCTGTTACTTAAAAAGTCCACAATCAACCCATGGATAATATTTTGTCCCGCAACATAATGCCATGGATCAGTTAGTACCAATGAACAAAAATTTTGTATAAAGCAGATTTCATCTTCCATTTCTTACTCCTTAGGTCACATTATTTCCTCAGGGAGTAATGTCTTTCATCACATACACAATGGACTTTGTGCATAACACGGGTTAATTTCCTTGGTGATTTGTTCCAACTTGTGGGGATAATTAAACACTGAATTAAATGACTTTGGTATATGATGGTTGCCCTTCAGTTTAAGTTTTCAAAACCAAAGCTGTTGTCTTTTTAAAGGATATGCCTTAACACAATGTGTCATGTAATGAATTTTAGTGAAATGTCGTAGTCCAGGGTATGCAAAAGGAAGCAGTCTAGGTCAGTAAAACTTTCTGAAACAATGACAGGCTTCAATTGCAGCTTTAAAATTTCTTGAGGACTAGCATGCACAGAATAAATACAGGCCATTTATTATGACCTTGCAGACTACTCAGCAGCACACAGACTGCATTTTCAGAATCATCAATAAAGGTAACTTTAGTCCTCTGAATCACAAAATCTATCTCTGCCAGTGGCAACAGAGAGTGAGGCTAATGCTCTGCCTATTTGCCAAATTAAATTGTATACATCTGTGCAAATAAATTTTAGCTGTATTTGCAGTATGTATCAGCACAGTTCCTTTGGAATTTTCTATTTAGTGCTCAACACCTGTTTTTTCTTGCTAATTTATATTGCTTAAGATTTCCCACCCTAATTTGCATAAAACCATAAAGATTAAACTATATATAATTATTGATTTTTCCTTTGGGTATGCATTTTTTCTTAGAAAAAAACATATTTGATTGTATTTTTATCTTTCCTCTTATTTAAATCTCCTGATTTTTCTGTTTGTTGTTGAGATAGTTTCTTATATTAATGAAGATATAATTAGCTTTGGATCCTCTGCACTGATTTTGCCTCACACATAGAAATGAAACAGGACAGGAAAGGAAATAAGATATACTATGAGAGAAAAAAAAAGAAAGTCAGTCCACAATAAAGGTGAAACAATAGTTCCCCTCGAGCTAAAATTTGACAATGACAGTACACGAGTCACCATTATTTAAATCACATTAATAATTAATAGGCTTATGTGTTACAGAATGCTCCCTCACCATTTTTCCTTCAGCATCACGCTTTCGACTCTGAAGAGTTTCTACCTTTTTTCAACTGACATAAAAATATAGCAAACTAAGACCAGTATTATTTTAGAAATCGTTTGCTGGTTTTTTTATTTATGTTTGAAAATATATTATCACTTTTTGTGGATGTAAGACTTTATAGATTAGAAAAAATATAAAGGAGGAATTTCCTGTGCAGCTTATACCATGATCTACTGCAGCTGAGAACCACATTTCTTCCTGACAGTAATGGAAGTTGCAAGTTTTATTAGACACCAAACAGTCTGGTAAGTTTATCTTGGTTACTAGGTAATTGTAAATATATATGCGTGCTAAAAACAAACAAAAGAAATGCCCACAGCATCTGATGCCCCACTGGGGTAAATCAGTTCAACTTCACCATTTGAAATTCTAATCTGATGCTTTTTCTATCCTAGAATATTTAATATGTGCTCAAAAGAATACATCTTTGAAACGATTTCTCCCGGACAGCAGTGCTGCTCAAGAACAGCTTGCAGTGCTCCATATGGCAAGAGATATTGCCGAGCTATTATATTACACATGCAGTTCTGGAGTACAGGAAACAACTTCTACTATAGGCTATATTTAAGTGCATGAGTCTGTGAAAGCAGCAGTCAAAGGAGTATAACAGCTGTAAGAGCATGAGGATACCTTGTGGAACTGTCATGTTCAAAGGAGGTGGAGAGTTAATAAAGGAGCACCAGTATTTTGCAAATGGCAGGTTTGTCGGGGGAAAGAAGTTATGAGAAACAGCAAGCAACACAGAGATGAAAAGCCGAACCAGCTGTACCAGGTGAGCATGTTACTGGTGTAAGTGGCTGCTTTGGTGAAAGAGAATTGTACATAGAAATGTGAGATCATTGTAATATCAACAATTAATTTTAAAGAAGTTCTGTAGAACCAAGAAAATTTATTATTTAACAAAGACCATCTTTTTTTTTTCTTTTTCTTTTTTTTTCCCTGTAGAGAAAGCAGAATTAAACTCTTTATTTTTTTATTGAAATCGTGACAGAACTTTTCCCATCTGCTTTTAACATGTGTGAAATACTGGCTTCAGACATTTCCAGCATTCATCACACTTTCAATTGGAATTGCTAGTGAAGACATACTCTTTACATAAACAGAAATCACCTAATCTAAAAGCAGTAGCATCAAGGAAAACGTTAACATTACAAAGTATAGTAAGTTCTAAGCTGTTGATGGTGCAAGATAGATAAAGCTGAAGGATCTTGTTTCAAAACAAGGATCTAGTTAAGACCAGGAATTATCACTACCCTGTACTTTTCATTTATCCACCACTGGCAACTATGACATCTCTCCTGAGATGTGAAGATGACTAGTCACCTTTGTCTGGCAGAAAAATACTGAAATCATCATCTGATGGAATCAAGGTAAAGACGAAGTTTCACAGAGTAAATTTACTGTCTTTGACCAGAGTACTTGGTCAAAGCTCAGGGCAGTGTTTATTGATTCTGTGAGGAGGAAGGTGGTGATGGAGTCAGATGTCTTTGATGTCATCTGTTTACTTACAACGAATGAGCAAGCTTCTGAACTGCTGCAGAAAGCAAACAACAGTTTCCTTGATAATTCCACCAAAAATATTTCAAGCTGGCACCCACAGTAAATTTTCTTTCTTAGATGTTAAATATTTACCAGACGGAGAAGGATAAATAATTCAACATCCTTTCTGGGTCTAATTTCTGTGATTTCACAACTCTCAGTGCCATTCTCCTGTGCTCCAGTACCTTATTGTGTATTGTGTCTCCTATCTTAGACACTTGATTTTCCCAGGTATATATTTCTACATTCAAATCTTCATATAAATGAATGAATACCAACTCATTAGCCCATGAACGTCCAGTCAAATACAGAGGGTGGAAGCCTGTATAGTTTGCTAAACAATTGTGAATAATTTCTCATAACCAGTGTTAATAAAGGATGGTGGTTATCTATCCTGGTTTCTGAAACACTACATTAAGTTCTTCACATCTATTTCGAGTGCTAGCACACAGAAAATTACTGTGTTTAAATGCTAAGAGAATACATGCATTAATCAATATCAATTTTCAGTTCTGATGTTAAATCAAAAGAGTTAAAGCACTGTAATTACTTTGGAATCAGAGGTAGCACTCATTTTCATTTGTTACTTCTAGCACCCACCAAGCACTCACACCCTCTGCTCTGAGTGTAGGTGAACACCAGCAGATGCTCTAAGATTGACCTTTTAGATTTGTGAATGATGAGATGGTATGGCTTAGAACCAGGGTTATAGATCTCTATTTTCTTGATATCACCTCAATGGGTACAGAGTTTCACATGTACAATTAGCCTTCGCTAGGCAGTGAAGCTGTAAAATTAAATCAGACATTCCACAAGCAGATGCACTGCCCGTGCATTTGGGTAGTTGAAGACAAGTAAAGAGAAGGCAGGTTGGATGAAATCCATACCTTTATTTTAATCTGTATTGTTACATATCAGCAATCTCAAAAATTTTTAGCCCAGTTTACCTTACTGATCTGAATAAAGAGGTTTGTACAGAGCTGCTTGAAAGCCATGGGTGAATAATGTCCATTCTTTGCAGCATAGTGTATTTTAACAACTCATAAAAACCTGAATCAGGTCAAATCCAGACTAGAATATGCAACACTCTAACTCTGCTGCATATGCTGCATCATGCATCTGTGAGGCAAACAGACGGTATTAGGGTAAAGTGGGAAAAATAACATTGAAAGAAATTCTGTATCTTTCTAATCTCCTACCTTTTCTGTGGTCGCTACTAAATCTGCAACACTATTTGTCAACTGTTATTCAAAAAAACCAGAATATCTGAAATGGCAATTTATTTTCAGAGATGCCATCACAAGTGATTTGCAAGTACACTGCTTCTTTATGAGGCAGAAATTCAACAAAAAGGTTTTTAAAAAAAGGTTGTAATGTAGCAGCTCCTTTGTCAATGATACTAATTCAGCTCCTGCACAGGATTTTCTTTTCACATTAACAGCATCTCACAATCGAAAGTAACCCAAATGATAGACTTAGTAAAAAAAAAAAAAAAAATTAAAAAAAAATAAAATAAAAAAAATTTGCTTAATTGCTTTGTGATCTCATCAGAAAAGAACACTCCATGCCACAGTGAAATATGACAAATTAAAAAAAAAAAAAAATCAGGACATAAATATATTAAGAGACAAAGTCAGTTTTCATCTTTGTCCTATGAGTCCAGAAAAGCTTGCACTATTTAATGGAAATAGCTACAGTAAAAATCTTGAATTTAATTTTTCCTCTTAAATTACATCAGGCATCAGCGCTATGAGGGCAGGAAAGCTGCAATGAGCCAGAGGGCTGGTTCTGGAAAAAGAAAGATTTCAGAGTGCTTCCCCCCCCCCCCCCCCCTCCCCCCCAGCCCCTCGCAAGCTGCCGGCACTGCGGTGTGAGCTCGGAAGGGTTGCGGGCTGTGCCGCAGCCAGCAGAGCGCCGATCGCGCCGCGGTCGCTCCGGGGCTGCGGAGCGCGGGGGGCGGCGCGGCCCGTCCGCGGAGCGGCAGCGCCCCCTGCAGCCCAAAAGGGAACAGCGAGGAAAGACGGGACTCGGAGCCAAGGACTTCTCCCTCTCCCACCTTCCTCCTGCGGGTGGGCCAGTTCTAAGCTTTGGAAAGTCATCCAGAGCAGTATATCAACGCTTTAGGAGGCATTGAGGAAAAGAAAAGACTTGAATGTCTGAGAAGTTATGAATGAACAAGCGGCTGACGATTTTTCGGGCTGGAGGTTGGCAAAGATATTTTTAATACCCCAGCCTTGTTTCAGAGCCCACCACATCTATAAATATATGAAGTATATATCAGACACTTAAAGGGAGAGTAAAATTGTTTGATTTCTGTCCCCAGCATAACCCTTAGGAAAC
The DNA here is from genome assembly GCA_038380795.1 of Pyrocephalus nanus. NCBI lineage: Eukaryota > Metazoa > Chordata > Aves > Passeriformes > Tyrannidae > Pyrocephalus > Pyrocephalus nanus. The sequence goes on along the minus strand of CM076264.1, from coordinate 52,089,997 downwards.
AGTTTCTTAGGAATTTCAAATATTAAGCTGTCACACCCTGTTTACTCAGTGTGTGTGTAAACCATCCTGTTTCTGCAACAGAATTTGCTCTAGTTCTTACTTTAAATCTAAAATGACACTGCAGCCACTTCTCTTTAAATCCAAGATACTTCTGAAAATTCAAAAGAATATTTTATCTGTCTTGAAAAGTACTGTCCTGAGACATAAAAATCTTTTTTTCTTATTTTTTCCCCCCCTTGTCTTCAGCATAAGATAAAAGATACAAAGTATTTTTTTTTCCACCTGTAATTTTGAGTGTATTCTTTCTTGGGTTTGCATTTGATCTCCTTCCTGCCCATTCTCTGTCCCTGTGTTGTACTAATAGCCTCAAACCAACATTGGTGGGTTCTGTCTGAAATGAAAAATTTCACTGACACATACATCTATTTCATTGACTTATATGACTTATATTGTTATGAATATTGTTATGTTATATGTTATTACAAACCATATTGTTTCCAGCTATAATGAATCTATTAAATGAGAAATGAAGTTTGATCAAAGCAGCATCCAGGCTGTACAGGACCCCAGGAGGTCTCCAAGACAATCTCCTGCTCACAGCATGTCCAGCTCTGAGGTCAGACCAGTTTGCTCAGGGCAATCTCAAAAACTGCCAAGGACAGAGAGTGTGCAGCCTCTCTGGGCAGTCTGTTCCACAGTTTGGCTATCCTCATGGAGGACCAGGTTTTCCTTGCATCTGACCTGAGTATCTCTTGTTCCAATTTTTGTCTGTTGACTTTCAGCCTTCCACTATGCACTGATATGTTTGCCACCTGAAGTCTTCTCCAGCTTTCAGCACATTAGGAAAGGACACTTCTGCAAGCAGTACTGTACTGGTTTTGGATGGGATAGAGTTAACTTTCTTCAGTGTCTCTCTCTGTCTTCTTGATGGCCACATGTAGATGCTGAAGGGCTGCTTTTAAGTCCCTCTGAAACTCTCTTCCAAACTGAACAATCCCAGCTTCCTCAGCCACTGCTGGTAGTTCAGCTTCTCCAGCACCTGGCCAGAGTGGAGTCCTACTGCTGAGCTCACTTAAGCGAGCACTAACCCTGCCTTGGAGGCCTTAGGATGGCATGCAGTAGTTCCAGAATCCCTAACAGTTCAGCAAGACACTACTTTCTCAACTGATATGGCCACTCCCATTTGCATTTTATTTGTTCTTTCGTTAAAGAAGTCTCTCAGGTTTTGCCTCTTTCCTACACCAGAGTTTTGCATCAAGAATTCATGATGTGTAATTATATACCACAATATGAACTTAGACAATATTCCGTGATTTCTGAAGATACTTCCAAGAAGATTTTACTTGCCTTGCTAAAGAATTATTACAGTTCTACTGCACAAATCAGCATCTTTTCTTTAAAGTTCACTATTTGGAAACTTTCTCGAATTTCTGCACTTTGTATGAATTTGAATGTGGAACATCCAGTTCAAAATTAAACCCATCTCTAAAAAAATATGCTGTCTCACAAAATCCAGAAAATTCCATATGTTTAATTCCAACTAGCTACAAAACACACTGAAAGATATTTTATTTAGTCTTTTCTAATACTCAAAGTATTCTAATACTCTGCTTAGCTTGCACTGAAATGAGATTGATTCAACAGCACAACACAGCATAGCAACAGACTACTCTTTTTTGCCATGCCTAAAATTTTGCCAGGGAGCAGCAGGCTCGGGGCTGTTCCATAGGTGAGGACAACTCTGGGGGTGAAGTTAGGGCAGCAGGTCCAGTGCTTCTCTAGGCCAGAACACAGCTCTGCAGTGTGGGGTGTGAGCCAAGTGGGCAGAGCAGGGTGCCATCAACTAGGTCTGCTGACAACCTCAGGCTGTCCCAGGCAAGGTAGAATTGGGCTCAAGGTCCTTCCATGGAGTCCAGTCTAGTACCAGCAGGAGACAGGATTAATCCAGAAGTCTGAGGACAGGGCAGAGGCAGACACAGGGCTGAAGACTACGGAGGGCACAGGAATGCCAGTGGCAGAACTCAATCAGAGACTGGGTGTTCTAGGGTGTGGATGGGGACCCCAAGTGAGGCTGATCAGGTCAAAACCTCTTAAAGGACTCAGGGCCCCAACAGCATTTTTTGTAACAATACAAGTTAATTGCTATTTTATTTCTGAGTTAAGAAAAATTAGACAGAAGATCAATAGGTTGAAGGAAGAAAGGTGTAAAATGTGCTGAGTTGCATAATTTTCTCCAGTAGAAAAAATTAAATCTTCTTAGTTTTTCATTTATATTTAGGAGTATGATTGAATTAAAGTGTTAATAATATATTGAAAGGTTAAAATATTTTTATTAGGGTAATTTTGATGTGTTAAGCCAGGAAGCTGAAAAACTTCCATAAAAACTTCTCTTTCTCTAGGCTGCTGGAGAAATTCCCACTGTTCATCAAAGATTGATATTTCAAATAAGTTCTTCAACTACCTCCAGAGTCATACTCAGGGATGTATCAAAAACCACATACCTGTCAAGTCACTGAGATATTGAGAGTGATGGGACTCTGGGACTCCTTTACATAGACCTGTGGCCATTGTCGTCGTCACTGATCAACCTGACAGCTATCAGTTTCTGCCACAAAGAACTAGGATTCAGCTGTCTAATTCCTCTTTACTGCCCATTTTTCATTGCTGCATCTTTCTGTTGAGTTAACCATTTTCATACGGAGCCCTCTACCCTCCCAAAGGATACATACTTCTTCCTAATAGTAGAAAAGAAAGTTGGGGTTTTGACAGGACTGTAAATATCTTGGTCATAAAGTCAAATCCTATTCTTCCAGCTAATGAATTCGGACATACAGGGATACCTGCAATAAGTGCACAGCAAGCAGGGGCTGCTCTGGGATGCATTCTTGCTGCTGGGCCCATCTCTGTTCAACCAGCTGCCAAGGGTTGCTGTTACATCTGGTTCATACAATGCTGGTGCCTTCCCTTTGCTTACCTGCTGGCTACTACCATAAAAGAGTTTTCTCCTGCCACTGCTCAGGCAGGCTCTGATCTAACACTGCTATATTTCAGCAGCCTCACAGCCTTGTGAATGGTATTATGAATAAAACGTTTTTGTGAGGAGGACCTGTTTCTTTTCGTACTCCCCACCTTTTATTTCTTAGTTAGTCATCTGATTATTTTTAAGTATTTAGGTGGCTACTAGTTATGTGTTCACATGTTTCAAAATGTGCAAATATGTTTGCCTTATTGCAGTGATGTATGCACTCTTTGTGCTCACATCTCAGTCCTCATTCTGGAATAGACAGATTCCTGACAATAATCTTCTCTCCACCGTGTCCTGAGGTATTTTTCTTCTTCTATCTGCTCTCTTTCTATCTCATGCAATGCTGTTTTGCACAGATTTTCTGTCAAGAAAGAAAGAAGGAAAGAAGGAAAGAAAGAAGGAATTTGTATTTTCTCCAGCTCTACTCTTTATCTCTCTTTGTAACTCTTTTTTCCTAGCAACTCCCTCATTTGACATCCACGCATGGTCCAAGTGTGGGAATGGAAGCCACCAGTACAAGAACTGGGAGGCAAGCAGTTCTGCCTACAAGCTCTTCAGAGATAGTATGTTCTTGTACACATCCTAGCAAGTGTGTATCTTCATGTCCAAACATAAGCATTTTAAAAACCTGGCTCCGAATGCCATGGTGGCAGTAAAGGGAACCTAGACAAATTTTTCTATCAACTTGTATCCTTCTACATCTGTGGCTAACTGGAATAAAATGAGTTACAAACTTCTGAGAGAAGTAAACTGTGCCTTTTGAGGAATATTCCCATTGAATCTATTATGATGCCCTGTTCCCTCACCCTTTCCACCAGTTGATCTGCTGTTATGGCATTACTCCACCTACAGAAGGTCTGTAGTCAAACCTGGAAGATACTACTACCAAGCTTGAAAAATGCCATAGAGTTTAATGAGATTTTTTCAATAGTTATTCTCCCTAAAATGTCAGAATTTATGCACAGTTAAGTCATTCTGATGTGACATTCCATCCACACAGAATAAAGAATAAATGAATCATTTCAGATTCAATTATTTGCTGACTGTCAAAATATACTGAATTTTAAGAGTTGACCATTGTGCCTAGTTCCTCAACTTTCCAAAACTGAGTTAATGTTAGTGCTACTAGAAGAATGAATGCATTTGTTGAATTTTATGGCCTAAGGCTCAAAATCTCTACCAGCTACTATTATAGTTTATACTAAATGTAGCCAACACATATTATAACTTTGCACAGAATTTTCTACATAATGACCTTGTCTCCTTATAGAAATAGATTTACAATGAGATGCAGCATCACACACAGTTATGAATTTTTCAGAGTAAAATACATTGAATAAATATGCAAATATTTCTTTCTTCTCCAGTGGAAAATGATGTTAAAAAATAAAAAAATAATATTGGCTTGAAGATTCTGTTTTCTAAAAAATAAAAAAGAAAAAGAGAGAGATAAAACCAAAAAAAAATGCTTATATTATATACATATGCACATACACATAATAAAGATGAATTATACAGTTTTCATATTAATTGGGTAGATTTATGTATTACTGGCATATTTTCCTTTGGAAATTCACACATGCAGATTTTGATAGCAATGTATGTATTCACAAAGACAGTTATATATATGTGTGATTATATAGAGAGAGATAAAAACATATGTGCATATATACACAATTTGCACATAGTCTAGTTAGTCTTTTAAGGAAAGAGGGATTAAAATTTTGCCAATCATATTGTACATTGAGACACTCAGTGTATCTCAGTTCATTTATTTTCAGTTCAGACCTTAGTTAAGAATCTAAAAGAGGACAGGAGGTTCAAACAAAAGACATTACCTCTGCCTAATGAACTGGCACTGAATGTGCCAAATGCAGAGGTTCTATCTCCCCATACTTCAGTGACAGTCTCCCCTGAGTCCTCCCCATATCCTCTTTAAGCATGTTACATTTCTGATTATGTTATCTGTATAAACTGAAGCAGAAATGTCCATGTTTAGGTACTGCTCTGAGATCCGGGGATCATGAGTCAGTCCTTGCTTTGCCAGATAACCTTAGGTGAATCATTTTGTGTCTCCCAAGTAATGAAATTAATTATATTCTTCTCCTCAAAAGTATATTTTAAGGTGGTGCATATCAAGTATTTATAGGTATTCAGTTATAAGAGTAATTTATGTAACCTACAAAAGTAGGCCCCAGTATGGTTTGTTTGAACTGTGTTTTGGTTATGCAATAATCAGTACCAAAGAATGATTAGCTACCTGAATATTATCACACAAAGTCATTATTTCAGAACATACTTTAAGATTCTTGTTCTCTCTGATGAAAAGAAGTACAAAGCTATTAAATATTTAAGGATGAGATCAACACATGCAGAAGCAAAGAGTAAAAGAGGTTAGGTATTTGATATATGGTGGAAGACAGGAAGATATATGGAGGAGAAGAGGAAGAATCTCTTACCATGTCCTGAAGAACAGAAACTTCCCCAAATATCAAGCCCTGGTAGTCCTAAGAAGCCTTGTAGTGTTTTATTTCAGAAGGATTTTGCAGGAAAACCCTTTGTCTGGTTGGTTTGCTTAATACCAGTTCATTTTGTCTGAAATCTCTATTTTATGGTTTTACTTTTTTAAAAATCATATGCAAACTAAAGCCAACACCTTCCAAGACAGAAGGTTAGTAAATATTACAATAATATTTATCTAGCAGATTGATATTTCAATATTAAGCTCACTTTGCTGTAATAATTTAAATGAAGGGCCTTCTAAAATTTTCTGTCCGTGAGACTATAATGTTAAGATCTTGTATGTCAGAAGAGACATCATCCATTTTATTAGTCTTCCATTTGATAAGAGAGACTCTAGCAGATTCAGTTGGCCCAAATAACTAAAAAGCAGCTCTCAGCTGTTATAGAGCTTTTCACCCTTTGTCTGTCTAGCACTGGAAAAGAGCCAAATTCCTCACCTTACTTTATAGAAAAACTATCATCTAACTCATTGTATCAAACAGTTTTTAGGACTTTTGATCTATATATTAATGTTCCTACTAACAACTTTAGATTTTGTTCTGTAGCCTGAAGATAGAACCCAGGATTTCAGAGTATCCTGAGTTTCTGCTAACCAGTAAATAGTTTTACAACTTGTAGCGAGTATACACATCAAGACCATTGCCAGCTAGCTTTCATGCCAAAAGAATTCCAAAAACTTTCAGTGACATATTATGAAAAGATTGTACGACTATATGTAATTGACAGAATTGTTGGATCCCAAAATATGATATCTGCAGAGAGGGATTTGAGCAGACTTTGCAGAAAGCCTCGGGCTACAAGAGTTGGGGAAAAAACCTCAGTTTGAGAAGGAAACGAGATATCATCAGATGTTGATTGCCCTGCCCCAGTCCAGAGAGCCCACACCTTGACTTCATTAAACCTCTGCAGAAATCCTACTGCACTTTATCTCTCCCTTTGTGTTCCCTGAATCCCTTCATCCTGTAGAACCAAATACCTATTCCCCTCTGTAAAATCCCCTAAGATAAAGCAGGTTTTCCTCCATGAGGTAATTGCTAAGACTCCAAATTTTTTAACCTGGGTTTTCTCCTTATGTCATTCCCAAAACCCCCTATTTGTAATAAATTGTAATAGTTCCAACTCCCTGTTGAATATGTAAACCCTAAACCCTTTAAAAATGAACCTGTAAGTCCAATAAACAGTTCCAGTTTCTTTTGTCCCCTGAGATAGTCTTGTTTTATTGACCTCCGCACTTAAATAGCTGTTTTGTTAAAATTACAATCATCTTTAACTTGAATAAATAAAGTGTATATATTTCTCTAGCATTATGCTAGTATAACTCACTAAAATAAGTGTGTGTATGAGTGTGATAGTTTTAGTCTAGGCCTTCCTGGTAACCAGTTTGTAACCAAGGAAGTGGCCAAATACCCAGTATTCCATACGATTTTTACGTAAACCGAAGTATAAATGAGTTGGAGATTAGAAGTCTCACTCTCTTTTCTTCCGGCGAGGTTTAGGAACAGTGGGTCCCTGCGCTGGTCTCGCTTATCTAAGGCTGAGGCCTGCAGAGTCCACTGTCCTGCCACGTGGAGGTTTGGAGAGTGCTGGCCGTGTCTGCCAACCCTGCTGTTTTAAGGGACGTGGTGAGATTTGTTTTACTAGTTATTTTACTAGTTCTCGAATTTGATTGTGCATATCTATTCGGCGTCCCTTTTTGTTCCCTCTTGTCCCTTTCTCCCCTTTCCCTATCCCTTCGGGGGGTTGATTCCCATTTACTGTGTATATAGCATCTTAACTGTATATAACTGTGATCTACGTAAATATATATATTTATATAAGCTGCTTGACTTTGGATTCTTTAATTTTTATAGTTTTTTTTTCTTTACTTTCTTTACCCTAAGAAAAGAAGGAAGGGGGAAAGGGAAAGAGGCCCGCTAACTGGAAGTTTGGGCATTTGGCAAGGAGCCAAAGTCCAAACTATCACAGATCTTTGGTGGCCCGTACGGGGAGATTGTTTTGGTTATCCCGGTTTGTTTTGGAACAGTTACCGGGAAAACTGCCAAGAGAGGCTTGTTTATATAAACAAACCTATTGTTTAAGAACAGAGAGAAAGAATAATACAACAATGGCTATTCTAACTACTTGTTTCATTGTATTAGCTATATTTGTACCTGTCTTGGGCTATCCTGTAGGGAAACGCCCAACTGGAGATGAATTGAAGGAGTATGTCCCTTTCTTTGATTGGGATGAATGGAAGGAGTATTTTACTTTCCTTGATTGGAATGAATGGAAGGAGTATTTCACTTTCCTCGATTTTAACATCAAAGGCCTGCTAAAGGAAATCCCCATCATTACAATTGGCTCTAATTTTTACTTAAATTGTTTAGTAACAATCCTAGTACTGGTGAAGGCAATGAAAGAGTTGTTTAAAATTGAAAGAATGGTGTTGTGTTGCTTGCCGTGTTGTAGAAAAGGCCAGACCTCTAGAGGATTCGCTGGAGCTTTGAGAAGAGTCTTGGAAAGGCCAGTTTCTGGATGGCAAGGAGCATGGGTAAATCTTGGCAAACTGGTAGGGCGTGTGACGCCTCCCATTGTTTGGGACTTCACACCAGAACAAGTGTCTAATCCTGACGAGATGGCACGTTGTTTAGTTGAAGGGTGTCTTTCATACGATGACCCAAATACACAGTTCCTTGCTTTATGCTGGAGTCTAGCAACAGCTTATAAAGCTGCCATAGATCACTATCAAAAGCCTAGGGCCAAGGCAGAGGGTCAAACTACGTCGCCTGAAACAAATGATGCCCCTATTGAGTCCACAGACGTCGGGACACAAACTCAACCCGAAATCAGCACCGTCTCTGCTAAGCTGACTGAGTGTGAAACACAAACTCAACCCGAAATCAGCACCATCCCTGCTAAGCTGACTGAGTGTGGAACACAAACTCAGCCCGAAGTCAGTGCTGTTTCTGTTAAGTTGACTGAGTGTGGAACACAAACTCAACCCGAAGTCAGTGCTGTCTCCGTTAATTCAACTGAGCATGGAACACAGACCCAACTTGAAGTCAGCATAGCTTCTGCAAAATCTGTTAAAACTGGAGTCCAGACCGTAGATCTCATAAACACCGGAACTCAAACCACAATTTCTAATATTAAGGCTACAGCGGAAGTGAAGACCCAAACTACCAACCCGAAAATCACTATTGCCCCCCTAACTAAGAAAAAGATATAGATAAGGAATAATGCAGAAGCTACAGGCCTAGTTCCACGATTAAGGCGTATAAACGGAGAAGAAGAAAAAGAAGAAAAAAAAGAAGAAGAAGAAGAAGAAGAGGGAGCAAAAGGACTTGCCAGCCCCATAAAACCTATCCCATCCAGCTATGTAGTAGTGGACGAATGGACGGCTGCAAAAGAAGAAAAAGCAGCAGTGAGAGAAGGAGCGCGTCCAAAAGAACTAGGAGCACGCCCAAAGAAAAAGAGAGCCCGCTAACTAAAAATTTAAGCATTTGACAAAAAGCCAAAATCCAGACTATCACAGTGAGGGAGTCATTCACTGGCCATTTAACCTACAGAGAATTGATTCAGTTGCAGGAGAATCTAATCTGACTTTGTCAGTTTTAAGGCAGAAATAGCTTTTCGAATGTATGGAATGGTGACAGATATGCTGATGAAATAGTATATAACTGATAGCAAAGCATGAAGTGAGTACAAGGTTGATAAAGTATGAAATGCTTTTTATTATCTCCTGCTGATATTCTCCTGTAGTCTGAGCTTAAAGCCTACAGTGTATGCGAATATCAACAACAGGCAATATAGTGGCAGAAAGAAATATATAAATCTTGTCCTTTATTCTGTGCTCTATATGTTTCTGGTGCTCCATATCTTCAGCTGCTATTGCCAACAGTTTCTGTTCCACCTCACACTTCTCTCTTGCTGCATGCCAGCTTCAGATGTCCTTTCTCCTATTCTGTCACCACAGGTAGGTATCTGACAAATGGTTATCCACAATAAAAATAATTAGCATACGAATTAAAGAAGTCTTCCTTATCATATGCCTTGATTTGGAAACTCACCAGCAGGTCCTTCCCATACGCTTCCCCGTGTTCTCCCTAAGTGAATAAAGGCATTACCCTCTGGGACATCAGTGAAATAAACTGCTCTTTACGAGGTAAACTGAGCACATAGAAAACAGAGGCATTTTTATTTTTATAGTCTGGCAGTAATAAAATAAATTTGTACAAAGGCAAAAATCTTTCCCAGAGTGGCTGATGTGATGTGTCATTGCTATGGCATGTTAGAAACAAGTATTTCTGGAAGCTTCTCCTGATTTTATAAGCTTGTGTATGTGGCAGGTTTCCCACTGAAGCAACTATATAATCTAATGAAGTTCCTTATGCTATAAACTGTACCTATGAAATCGCTATACTACCTGTCATAACCTAAGAGAGAATTTGTGGGTTTAATTCCTATCCATTTGAAATTCAAGAGTAGGATATAAATTTTTTATTTCTTTCTGGAGCTGTTAGTTTTTCCTAATGAATTGTGTTGCCGTGCGCATGAAAATGAGCTATGAAAAGTACTTTCAAAGCAAAATTAGTAAAGCTAAGCAATTTTTATATATATCTTTTAAATAAGTTTACTTATAGCCTTTTCTCAAAGCTACAATTTTTCACAAAAATGTTGTTACATCTGCCTTTTACTATTACTCAGCCTTTTGTTTTGTAACTCGTACCATATCATGGGTATTTATTATGGGGAAAACCCCAAAACAAAACACCCAAAAAACCTAAACCCAGACCTCACTAAAAACAAAAGCAACAAATCAAGAAACACAGCTCCAAGACTTTAAATAAAAAGACCATAGCAAATATTGTGAAAAATGCATAGTTCAGAAAAGTCTAAGTGTCAGAGGCAAACTAAGATAAACTTTGTTACTGGGAAAACATTTCAATTGGACTCCTGTGGCACTATAGGTGACATGATCCACACCAGCTTGTGCTGGATAATGGCAGAGTTAAGCACATCTAACCTCTTCCAATACTGCTAGACCTCCTCTCCTGCACAAAACCTTTTCCTTTTCTTCTCCCCAATGTATGATATGAACATGATGTTTACTGCTGTAGTAACCATTGCCCATTTAAGTATCTGCCCTAAAAGCACTGAAGTAGTTAAAGAATTTTATCCCAAGATATTGTATAAGGAATTCATCTTGACTGTAACCCCCTTCTGGTACATCAGACTATCTGAGTCCCTAAAGTTTTTTAGTTTTTTCACATATCTGAGTATCTGAGTTTTAAGTCATGAGACTGAAATGACAGCATAAAGTGGAGATGTTTTCAGCAGCTGGTTAAGATTTTTTGTGCATATACTACAAAGGATTCCCTGGTGTGGTTCTTAGAGGAGATAATTGTTTAAAAAAAACCCTGCAAGACATAAGATAATGGCGAAGTGCAAAAAAGAAAAAAAAATAGCATGAGGAAATGAGATGGAATGAGATGAAGCTGAGAATGCAAACAAACACTATTTTGTTGGTTTAACTTTGGAGGATTTTTACTTTCAATTTATCCAATGCTTGAACTGGAGTATAAAAACTTCTATTGAATTGAAAATATTTGCTTTGGAAAAAAAAAGAAAATATTTCATGTGCTAGCAGTGTATCTTAAACCTAGGAGAAATAGATAACAAATTGGTCACAGCAGGTTACAAATTGGTGACAGCAGGTATGCTATCCTAACAGCGCAGATTTAACAAATCACATTTTATGTTCATTTTTCTGAAGTAAGTGCTACCACTGTAAAAGAAATAAGTGAACCTTGCTCTTGTCCCATAGATTTTCAATTGCATTGTGTAACTTGAAAATAATCCACTCCTAGTGTGTATTTTTTTTCTGACCAGTGGTGCTCAAATCATGTCTCATCTTGTCTCTTACAATTCTGGCATGAATACTGGTGTGTGAGTTTACAAACTATTTGCCTTATAAAAATAACTAATATGGAACCGTTATTACATCATTTACTAGGAAGCAAGTTTTAAACTGTATTGACTTTGAAAGAATCTTTAAATTAAAAAAAAATACTTGATTTATATCTTAATTCATAATTATTATAAGGGTTATTTTAATGCTTGTGAAGATAAACAGAATAGAAGCAATTGAAAATTAAATCTTATCTACAGACCATATATAGCTCAATTTCCCTTGAGATTATTCTTCAGACTATAGACCTAGAAACAAAAACTTTTTGTCTTGTTTATGTACAAAGATTTATTTTTTTTTAATATGCATTATCATCTTCAAAAATTTAGGAAAAAGTGAATAATCTTTATACACCTAATGATTATACTCCTGATTGTATAATGAATAGTATAATCTCATTAATGAATCATTCTCTGGTTTTGCCCTTTATATATATTACACAAATAAAACTTTCAAAAAAGTGGGGGTTTAACAGGTGGTATTGTAAAATATTAGATGCTTTATCATCTCTCTTCTCTGGAAATAGAAAAATTTATTCAAAACAATGAAGGATTCATTTCTGGATGAAAAAAATCTATCTGATGAGCTACTTACAAGGGGCTGATTCTATAACAAAATAGAAAATAGAAGGTCAGAGAATCATAGGTCATAGAACTTGTTTGGGTTAAAAGGGAGTCTTAAAGGTCATCTGGTCTTGCAATGAACAGGGACACTTTCAACTAGATCAGATTTCTTAGAGCCCCATCCAACCTGACCTTAAATGCTTTCAGGCATGAGACATCCACAGTCTAGCTTGACAACCTGTTCCAATGTCTTACCAACATAATTGTAAAATCAGCATAAAGAAAGAATTAATCTAAATCTACCTTTAGTTAAAATCATTAACCCTTGTCTTACTGCAACAGGCCTTGCTAAAAGTGTGTCCCCACCTTTCTTATAGTACAAAAGGCCAAAACAAGGTCTTCTCAGAGCCTTCTCTCCTCCAGGCTGAACCCCATGTCTCTCAGCCCTTCCTCATAGGAGAGGTGCTCCACCCTAGCATCAACCTAACAGGGGTTGTTACTGCTCTTCCAGAATGTAAGACACCTTATGCTTGAGGAGTGTTGTCTCTCATCTCTTTCTTAGGGTAAAATGCAGAACAGTTCTCACACTGAATGTCAGTGAAGGTTATTCCAGCAGGCACAACATGAAGCCAGCACTTCAATGGAGCATCTGGTTCAGTGGAGACTCTTGCTGTTAAAACAGTGCTTAAAATGGTATTTGTTTGCAAACAGCTATGCAGACCTGTCTGTAAAATGTCAATTATGTGGGGATAGGGCCACTTCTTACTTTCCCTCTTGTGTATTTACACTGAGCATAGCAAAATCTTGCTGTCATTTGGGACTTGGGACCACAGTGAAGTAGAAATGACAAATATTTGCAACTGAGCTGATGCATTTACCTAAGTATTTCTGTTTCAGATTTGTCTTCATATTTCTCCCAAAGAAGATAAAGAAAAAAGTAAAATGTATGTACCTTTTCCCTCCATTACATCATTGCTGCCAGACTCATCAAACTCCTGAAGGATCTACTACTGTAAAACGATCTTCTAGTCAGGAAGAAGTTATAAAATCAACTGCCCTTGTAGAGGTTTCTGAGATTTTTTAATTTTTATGCACTTTTCAAAAGAATTGCTAGCTGGCTTAATTGTAGCTGCTTATTGCAGTGCATTTGATCATTTAATCACTACTATCCTTGGAAACATTAGGTGATTTAACTCTACTAGTCTTAGGAGCAAATAAAATAGAGAACTGCATTGTTACTCTGACTGGTCTGATCTTAACTTCCATAAAAATTTAAAACTTACAAGCCTCCTTTCAAATAATATACATGTTAGTACTTAAATTATGATCTAAGGGTTTTTTGTTTACTAGTTTTCGAGATATTTGGAAAAGGGATTCCTAAGGGAAAAGTACTCATTTTTGTACATATTATACACCTACTATTCACTATATTTGGCACCTATCTACTTGGCAGACCAAATAAATCTAATTCCCTAATGCACATGTAAAAAGCCATGTAAGTGCTTGGTAATATTTTTAAAAGCATCATTAAAGTTAATCTATATCTGTGCTCCTACTGCCACATGAATCATGCTAAAAATGGTGGTCTTTTTCTGCAATTTCACGCTAACATATGCTAATGTCTATGGAAGACTAGTTTTTAAGGTGTCAAAACTTCTAGTAGAAATACCTCCGTGTACCATTGAATTTATCCTCCCGTTCGACTTTCCTAGGACTTGTTCTCAGAGGGAGCATGTCATATTTTGTAGTCTTACTGTGTATTAACATTTTGAATATTAATGCTAAGACATACACCTTCAAAACATTTCTAAGAATTTGTGCTGAAAGACTGTCTCAATATCTTTCTTTTGTGAGGGGCTCAAAACTGAACACAGGATTCAAGGTGTGGCCTCACCAGTGCCAGGCGCAGCGGAATCATTGCACTAGTCCTGTTGGCCACACTATTTCTTATACAATCCAGGATGCCATTGGCCTTCTTGGCCATCTGAGCACACTGCTGGCTCATGTTAATCCAGCTGTTGATCAGCACCCCCAGGTCCTTTTGCCCTGGTCAGTTTTCCAGCCACTCCACTCCAAAACTATAGTGGTGCATGGAGCTGTTGTTGCCCAAGTGTAGGACCCAGCATTTCACCTTATTGAACCTCGTAACACTGGCCTCAGTCCATTGATCCAGCCTGTCCAGATCCTTCTGCAGAACCTTCAGACCATCCTGCAGATCAACACTCCCACCCATCTTGGCATCATCTGCTAATTTACTGAGGGTGCATTTGATGCTCTCGTCCAGATCATTGATAAATATTAAACAAGACTGCCCATAATACTGACCCCTGGGGAGGTTACTGAGTTTATGGATCCAGTAATTTCATTGCTGAAGGGTTCCTACATGTAAACCATATAATTGGATGGAAGAAATTTTTTAAAAGGCAATTTCATAATATTTTGTAATTCTTGTCAATAAAACAAGAGAGTTTAGAAAAATATCAAACAATTCAAAGCACTGCAACTTACTCTTATTTACAGATTTTCATAGCAGTGTCTGTCACGCAGAGGAACAGAAGAGATAGTTTTCAACTTTTAAGAGAGATCTTACATTAAGGAAACACTAAAGATAGGGAAAAGTGACATGGCAAAATTATGAAATAATACATAACATTTTTCAGTCTCCACAATGAGAAATTTCAACAAGTGATTATAAGAATAGGTAACTGAAGAGTGAGGTGACAGATTTCATTTAATGTAGACAAAGGCACTGCAAAACACACATGAAGGATTTTGCCCTTCAAAACATGTCTTTCTAAAGTTACTCCATTGAGGAGAAAAATTCCATACAAAGAGTGCTGACAAAACTTGAAAAAATACACTGAAAATACGCTAGCTGTCTAAATAAAGATCAATTATTGAAAATTAAATACTGGAAATATTAAGCTAAACATAAAAAAATATTATATTCTCGAGTTTTTTCTTTATCTTTGGTAAATCCACACATAATCTGCCTACTGATAGCCACCAGCTAAAATATATGAAACAATAAACCACAGAAAGATGTATTTTTGCAGGACAAGTAATAAAATTATTACAAGTACAGAATATCAGAAGCTCTAGAAGACATAACAGAAACAAAAAGGACATTTGTTTATTTTGTATTATTCTCATAAGTTCCTAAACTAATAAATATTTGAAGAATTTGAACAGATAATCCTGTTTATATTTTCCCCTCTAATGAGTATAGGTAGCAAATTTGACAAGATAACAATTACAACTGATGAAACAAGTAATCTTTTACACGCAAAGCCACATTGTGGACACTGTTGCCTCAAGGGATGAGGAAGATGAGATGCTCATTATGATTGTCAGAAAGTTTGCTCTTTTGTACAGATAAGGGAGAGAACTGTCACTTTTTTTCAGGAGCATGCAGTGACAGATCAAGGGGAATGGTTTCAAAATAAAAGAGAGTAGGTTTAGATTAGATATTTGGAAAAAATTCTTTACTGAGGGGTGGGTGAGACACTGACACAGGTTGCCCAGAGCTGTTGTGGATGTCCCATCTCTGGAACTGCTGAGGGCTGGGTTGAGTGGGGGTCTAGTGAAAGGTGTCCCCATCCATGTCAGGGGTGTTAAAATAAGATGATCTTTAATGTCCCTTCCAACTCAAACCATTCTATGATTTTATGATTTTATGTCTGTGGAAAGGCTGCAGGAGTTCAGAGCGAAAATTGAGACTGTGAAGGCATTAGGATACAATTATAATACAGTGAATCAATGGCTCCATCTATCTTCTTAAACTGAAGAGGGAAAGAGGGCTGGGGGAAACAAAATTAATCGTTTCTTTGCCACTTTTGGCCTTGGCAGTAACGGCACTTTCACACATTAATAAAACAGTATTATACTAATGGATTTTCTCTCTGAGACAGAAGCTATTTCAGACCTCAAACTCGGGAGTTCAAATAGGAAACCTGATGAAGTAATACAATATATAATGCAAAATAGGGGCAGAATGAGCTGCACTTGCCAGGCATTTACTCTTGTCCATCTGCTGAAGGGGGGAAAAAAATCCCAAACAGAAACACCACTTGCTTTCCAGTAGCCTGTGAAGTCATATGGCCATCAGGTAATCTTTCATTTCTTTCTGACTGTTTCAGCATGTCTCTTTTCTCATCACTCCTCTCCGACAGCTCTTTTCTCTAAAGAAAGATTTGTGACTTTTCACACTGCAGTAAACAAACTGATATAACTATTAGGTCAGGGGTACCTACCAAGATACACTCAGAGGCAAAACGAGGAGCTCTTTGACCTCTGCAAGGATCCACCTTAGCTTGCTCTAATGGCTTGTGGAAAAATGATGTCTCTTTCAAAATGCTCCAGTGAACAAATGAAATTCTGATGAAGACCGTATTAATTATTTTGTGCAAGAAAAATGCAAAGGTTTGTTTAATAGTGCCTGAAAGACAAACATAGATATTTTAAACTGAAATTATTCTACTGGAAATCAAGATTTCCAGTAGAATGATTTCAGTTTAAAATCAAGATTTCCAGTAGATCTTTTCTGGATTCTGTAAGATTTATTGCAATATTCTACCTGTACAGGTGTGTTTTATTCCACAGTGTTCCATTAAACAAGAGATGCTTTCAGCTGCTTACTGTTTGGATATCTGAAAGTTTTGAGGCATTATCCCAAGTCTTATGAACTCAGTTTATAAGATAGAAAGATATGCTTAAACCCTCTGAGATGGCAACCTTATTTTTCACTAACCTCTGCCAAAAAAAAGAAGAAAAAATAGATTTTTGGGAATACTAGAAAGTATGTATTAGAATTGTATTGGAAAAAAATGTTTAATGCCCTAGAACTATTCCATTTTGTATAATTCAGTATTTTTCTATTATAATCCAGGTAAATCTTTGTTCCCACCCTCCTCTTCCAGTAATAATATTGTGATAACTCCTCATACCTTTGTCATGCTTGCAAAATTAGAAAAGATGTTTTTAACCTTTTTTTCTAATGGATCATTTTACTATTCCAATTAGACAATTAGTTTCTCAGTGCTAAAACATCATCTCTGTATGGATCTTGTTTAATTGAGTATTTTCTTTCATTATTTATCAAGCTCTAGTTTAGATCATTATTTACTTATCCAGCAGTCAAAACCACTTTCATAATTGATTCACATGATGAAACACAGATTTTTTTTCGTGTCATACCTCCTCTTGCATGTCCTGCCTTCTAATGACTGGAAACAGCAGTGCCATCATGCTTTTGCACACTGTAAACAACCAATAAAAAGTTTTCATACATCTTGCAAAACAAAACTAAATATTTGGAAACTGACTCTAACTACGCTTTAAGATGGTCATAGAAAGTTTATTAAATTGTGAGAAGTACAAGACTTACCAGAGAATTTCACCATGTTTTGTTCATGTTTCAAAATTCATTTAAAAAAAAAGAAACCTTGCAGAGCTGCAAACTTGTTCAATATTTACATCAGGGGAAAAAATTCCAAACCTTCAGTCTAATTTTTAATTTCCACTAAACTCTGGAGAATAAAAAAAAAAAGGAGTATGATTTGTTACTTTATTTTATGTAATTTAATAATTATTTATTGATACTTCCATTTATTTTTTTTTCCTTCAGCTGGTGAACAAATAGCTAAATGTCTCTGGCAGCTTTTGTTGTGAGGAAGAACAAACATAAATCAGCAGAGGGAATATTATGATAGCCACCTTATGCTATTTTGCCCTTTCTGCTTTTTACATTGTCACCACAGCTGCATCTAGGTGTCTAAACACTCTGCATGCCTTCTGCATCATATTTTTGTCAAAGGAAAGGATCAAGTGTTATTCAATACAATTTTTCACTTTGACAGTGATCCCCTGGAAGTTAGTCAATGTCTGTTGGCATCCAATGAGCTTTACACTCTGTCGACAGTCACCATGTTTCCCTAGATTGCTAATGAGGATAGCACTGTAACTGTGACAAAGCCTTAGTTAAGTCACGATATATACCGTCTCATTCTTCTCCTCTATTATAAAAGAGTTAATTAGCCATTATACACATGCAAAGTCAGCGTCTGACGTATGCTTTGCACAGTTCTACTGACACAGATGTAGGACCCAATGAGGGTTTATGTTAAAACATGTTAAACTCATTCTGTGGAAAGATGCATTTTCTTAGATAGCTGCTATGCCAGTTCTAGAGACATCAGTATTGTTCATATCTGCATCCTACTGTTCTCTACCTAAATGCTCCTCCTTCTCCTGATAGGACCATTTTACTGCTCTTTCAATCCTTCAGGAGAATCTTTGTCTGATTCATACTATCAGCAAAATACCTTTTTTCACTTGTCATTACACTCATGGAAATGAACTCAGTAGTTTACTGGTAGTTTCCTTACCTTGCAGTTCGTGTTTTATAGTATCTGCAATTTATGGTTCACAAACATCTTAGGCAGCTGTTTAAAACTTGCCTCTTCAATAATCCCACCAAATAAATTGCCTCAGTCTCCTATTTTGGTATCTCCATACCTGTACAGTAGAGTTTTACCTTTTTACTAATATTTTGTCTTAATCATGTTGTTTGTTCAGTTTTATAAGCTCAATTATGGCTCCTGATTTTTTTTTTTTTTTGCAACTTTCATTCCCAATTGCTGCTATCCCTCTCTCTACATATGCAAAGCAGTATTAGTTCTTTTCAGGGGGAGTATCATGTGTGGTAAAAGACATATTGTACAGCACTGAACTATGTGGGAACAAAGAAATGGGAACAAAGAAAAGCCAGGAGGCAAAACATATGAAAAAAAGAAAAAATGCTGAAGCTTAAACATTCTGTTACGAGACTGTGTTGAAGGAGGAACAATGTAATACTATAATTGAAAAGGGAAAGAAATAACTAGGGAGTCCATAAGAAAGCTGAGATAAGCAGAAAAACAAAAATTATAAAATAGGTAATTAGTTATTATAAAAAAAACAGAAGTTATTTTTTGTCTTCCTAACCAGTTTTTCATTGGTGTCTCCAGCAAATCTCTGGTGAAGGGTGTTAACCTCACATGGACAGCTTGATTTATCAATTATTATGTGTTTTACAGGAAATGTAAGTCAAATTATATAATTCATAAAAGCTTAATATCCATAGTAATTGATGAGTCATTAACCATTCCTGTGTTTTAACTTTACATTCTCCTCTACTTCGCTGATTAAAAAAAATAAATTTGAAAGTCACCCTAGTAAAAACTATGGAGTTCACTTGTTTATGAAGTGATAGCATGAAACTTTGCACTATCTTTTAAAAGATAAGCTTTTGTGGCTGCTTTATCAGTGCAGCAAGAGAGTATCATCTTATCTATACTGCTGGTATTGGAAATTGCTTGCAATTACTGTAAATAAACCTTTAAAAATCCCAAATATAATAAATTTAATCTTGGTTGATCAGTAAAATTCAAGAAAGGCATGTAAGAGAATATATAACTCAGAAAAAAAAATTATGAAATTCAGTGGAAGAATCTCTCTTCCACAGAGTGGCATGATCTCTCCAGCCCTCGGAGATACTTACTATAAACTTTTCTTATTAGAAATATTTATTCCTATTGATACTATTTCTTCCTTGGGTAATGTCTTTCTATATAAGATACTATCTGAATAAAGAAAATGATGAAGAAACACTCCTTTTCCTTCACTCACTCAGTGGTCCTTTTCCTCAATTGACAGACTCTAGGTATCACTTTTTCCAATCCTGTGAGGTAATTTTAAAACAACATTGAAATGCAGAAATAAAAGCATCCTTTTCATTAATAATAGACTGTGTTTTCCAGACATCTGAATCATTCTTGTTTCTGCATTGCTCCTCTCTCCATGAAATGACAGCCACCTGTGATGAAGTAGATTGTGAAGAGGTTATGAATAGCCTCTGCCTACCAGAGAACAATAATGGAGAAGAAAAATAGGCTTTGCTTGGATGCTGAGGTTTTATTATGTACTTTTCTGAGATAAAGACAGCATCTTAAATTGTTATGCACTCAACTATCCCCTCTATTTTTACTTAGAAATCAGCAATTTTAATTAGAAATTTATGGTACATATAACTTCAAAGATTTAAATAGGACATGAGTATGCATAGGCTTTGTGCTGCACCATGCTCAAGAATGAGTTAAACCAAAGGGCACAGGACAGGCACTGAAAAATCCTGAATTATTAATTCTAACTGACATGAGGTATCTGCCAAAATTACCTCCGATCTCAAAGAAGCATGAGAAAAAATGTGTTCCCTAGGTTTATTTTCTTTGAAAGACAGAGAAATATACAGAGATATATGCATAGATACTATACTCTCTAAATCTAGGTGTGTATCAGAAAGCTAATGAGTAATTTTTCCTCTCATAATCATGAACATAGAAATGTTTTGTTCTGGGTTTTCCCTTCTGTTTATTTCTGTGTTGGCCTTAAGCATCTATCAGGACACCAAGTTATTTCACCATTCTTAAGGGGAAAACGATTCAGGAGGTGATTGATGGAGTTAATGGAATCTCACTTCTCCTCAGATGCCTGAAAACAAGTTATCCTTAAAATTGATTTGCTGTTTCTTGTAGCAATAGATCACACACTGAAAGTATCACTGAAACAGAGTATTACACAAATCCTTAAACTAGTCAAAATCTGAAATGGTAAATCCACTCAGATTCATGCAGGTGTTGCCACCACAGTTTAAATTCAGTCTAACCTTGGTAGTGAAAAGAAAGGTCCTTAAGTCTGTCTAAAGTCAATCTAGGAAGGCAAATTATGTCTGGTGCTGAGCCTCAAATTGCTGCACAATATTTGCATAGATCTTGGCTAGCTCAGTTATCCCTGCATCATATAATATTCCAGATTGGAGGTATATCCAGTGTGAGCTGGAGGGGAAATCAAATCTTGCTTGTTAGTCACAAAATTCTCTGGATGTCTGTAGTTTAAGGAAGAAAAGGAGAGATTTGGGTAGGAAACTGCTCACACAAGAAGAGCTATAAATATTTTTTGAGTATTGGATGACCCAGAGTTTTATTGAGTTCATAAAACAACGGTAGATCCTTCATTATTTAAAGTCAGTCAAAAATATTCTACTAATATTTCCTGTTAAACTACTCCTGGAGTGTTTGTTATCTCTTGAAAGTTTGTTTTACAGCTGCTGCCTGGTGCCTTTCAGCTTCATTAGGATTTCTGCCTCTAAACTGCCTTATATTCTGCTGCTCTTCTTCCTCAAAGAGATGACCCAAAAAAGACAGCACATTGCCATTCTGAAGTGATGTCTACTGTCTTAACCTTGCCTTGCCAACCTTGAAAACTTGAGTAAGAATTTTTTACATTATTATGTCTATTTAAAAAATCAATAGAGCTATTAGAGCTGTTACCTACATTCTATATGGCAATAATATCCTGTAATTAAATATTACACTTCAAAGATTATCTAAAACACTATTATTAGTTTAAATCATGCCTTTCTTCCCTTAATTGCTATCCTTTCAGTGCTCAGTTTTCTTTGTGAAAATGAAAAACATCCATGAAGCCTTCTAGCTTGCATTTTTTTCCATCCAGTTAATGAATCAGGGGTGGAACTTTGAGTAATCTCCAAATTTGAATGAAGAAATAATCGGGGACTGATTCAGAATCACGGAGTTCCTATAATATGCTGACAGTTTCCAGCACTCCCTGTTGACTAGACGATGAGTTATCACACATGACAATGACTTATAACACATTCCTATGTTAGGTTCATGGAGTTATTAGAACAAATCAGGGTTTTTTGACACATAAGCAAGAAAAAGAAATGGCATTACATATGCAGAATAAACTGCCTCATTAACTAACTAATGAGGAATTAATTTGACATACCTCATGACAGCTGCTCGTTTTTGCTTTCTGTTTTTTGAACTTTTTACTAGCCATTTTCATGAAGACCTCTTTCTAACTTTGAATCTTCCCCAGATTTCTGCCCCTAAAACTCAGCAAAGCATATTCTATGGTGGTGTGCACACTTTGCTTAGTAACTTTTTTAACCATATCCTATGCCTATGCTTTCTCTAATAAATGTAAAGTCATTTTAATTTGCACTAGTATCAAAGTTTTGCCTAGCAGCAACACTGTTCTGCATCAACTGTTTCTCAGAAAGTTTTATAGGAGAAGACATCAGGAATGGTTGATGTTATCAGTTTAGAATGGGAATTCAAACAGACGGAACTGAAAACTAAGCTGCATAGGAAAAAGTGCTAAACAACAAGAGAGAACATTAAGATTTATTCACTGATGAATCTAATGGGGGAGGTTAATAAAGAAAGTATAGTGGTTTGAGCATGGTCAAGTTTCTTTGAAATGATTCTGTCTTGGAAAGAGATGGGGAAAAACTACTCAGAAATCTGGCTTTGGGATTTTTTTTTCTTTTTGGGGAGGGAGGGACATTTAATAAAAATGTGATATGCATCTGTATGAATGCAGTTACTTACCACATGTGTCACAGTACTAAATAAGAAATTAAGTTTTTAAGTTCTTAAGTTTAGGACTTAATAACTTGACTAACTTCAATAAAGATGTGAATTGTAAGGGGCTGACTTCTTCAAAGTATTCATAAAGCAGAATTCCCAAATCAGAGGATAGTTACTTACTCATTGGAAAAAAAAAAAAAAAGCGCTTGAATAAGAGCCAGGAGGGACATAAATATCAAAGCTACTGAATCCTCAGTGGAAAACTGTGTGTGAGATTGTTATGAATGCTATATCATGGCAGCAGGCATTTATCAATGATACTCCTTTTCATTTGGGAGTATGAGACTAGATGCTAGTCTTACCTCTACAATCCAGCTATGGAAAATGTATCCTTAATTAGCACAACCCACCGACTGAAAGAAATCCTTTTCATACCCTCCCCTATGGCTTTATTGTGGTTGGTTTTTTTTTCCTCGGCAGTGTCCCTTTGAACTACCAGCAGCCACAGCAGCAGCACAGCTTGAAATGAAATCAACAGCCAGAGGACCTTGGCATCAGAGCAGTAAATATCACTGAAGTGTCAATGCTTCCAGATACAAAACAAACAGCGCCTCCCCTATTTACATTTACAGGTTAGAAGTGTTCCTATTTTGTTTCCTTTTCAAGGAGTGGGTTACTTAGGCAAGTAGAGCAGTACAGGATCAGACCCTTTTTCTTAGCTTTCTTGTTCTTCTTCTGTAAAAAGTGGTGTCATTCTTAGTAAACAGTGCTTGAAGTTTAATGCTTTCTGTTCATTAGACTGAAGTACTATCTACTGTACCCTACAGGGAAACCAATTCATTAGTAGAGCTTTAAGAAACATGTATTCATAACAGAAGTTTGCCCTCTTTAACTGCACCTTCAGGCACCTTGCAAATAATTTATGAGGTAGTGAGATGTTTGACAATCAAAAAGAATAAAAATTCACTAGGCAGACTGCTAGGAAAATAAATCTTAGTAAAAGTAATTTAAAATTCTATTAAGGTTTAAAACAATGTCCAAATTCCTCACTCAGCAATGAAACAACGTGTTTTCAGTAATGTTTGATAGTGGTTTTTTGTAATACAAAAATTTTTGGCTTCACTAAGCCAAATTAATCTTCCTCTTACCACTTGACTTCACAGCTAGACAAGTATGATGGTCCGTAGATAACGTGGAAATTTAAATGTTATTTTTTGGTATTCTGTATTAGAACTTGAAAAGCATTTCTTTAGGCTTTGATAAAAAGAAATTTTAAATCCTTACTTGAGAGATACACGAAGCTCCATTTCCAAAATTCTGAAAAACCAAAAAGCCTCAGTGAAATACAAGAAACTCCTAAAAACATTTCATAGGATGTTCAGCATGCAAACCAGAAGTCTTTCTCTTCAAACTATGTTCGGGAAATCACTTTCTGTGATGCCTTGGAAAAAGGATTTCACGCACATGGATCAGGCAGGTCTTCAGTAAATCCCTTCCCACTAATCCAGGTAGAAGAGTCAGTTCTTCAGAAACAGCAATGTGTTCCAGCTCAATAGCTGAAGATTTTTTTCCCCCCATGAATCTTTCACTACCTAACACCTACAGAAAGACCATCTCTTTCTAAGGCAAAATGTTAATAGCTTTCCCCTTGGGGAGAAGACACCTGCATGCTGCCCTCTCCAGAGAGCAGCAGCAAAATTGTCAAAATGTAGCTTCAAGTGAGATAAAACTATGGGTGACAATAGAAGGGAGGGAAATGATTCTTGTTGTTCAGACTTTTCTTTATGTTCTCACAAATTATTAGGAAATTAAACTTTGGAACAAACATGAACACAGGTTATCAAGTAAAACACATTATCTCTCATGAATTTAATAAAGTTTCTAAAGGAGATAAGAGAACCTTTACCTTATAATAATTCTTATCAAGTCTTCAAAAAATATTAAATTTTCTTACACAAAGCAAAACATACTGTTTACAATCAGGAAGCTTTTCTGATGTGGTAGCAACAAACTTACATTACCAGTTAAAAACCCTAGCCTCTGTACTTAAAAAGCACAGTTGCATGTATCAAATAAATCAAAGAACTCACAGATGTTGTACATGGATATAGGAATGATGGACTTTTTATTCTGTAGAGTCTTAGCAATGTTGGGAGAGAAAAACCTCACAAAAATTTCTTCAGAGAGCAAGAACCATATTCTACTACATCCCCATCATGTTTCAACCTTAAACAAGAAACCAGGAAGAGGTGACATAGATGTTCCATGAGTCCAGTTGACCATCAGGATGTGCAAACATAACTGTTACATATAGTAAAATTTTTGGAAGTTTGTTGAAGGAAATACAGCTTAATAAACCTATTGACTAGCATACTTCCTTTCTTCTCGTACCTTCTTTTCCAATTTTTCTCTGATTTCGTCAAATGAAAAAAATAAAATCAAAATATCACGTGTAATAATTTTCCTATTTAAAGTCACCAGGACAGGAATGTGTTTTACTGTCCATTGAGTACAACCATGAGGGAAATATCAAGTTTTTGTAGTAATTTCTGGAGGTTTAGTCACCAGATTAAACAGATCATGGTGTTTCCTTCCATACTTAATTTGGATGTTTCAGATTAGAAACAGGAGCACTTACACTCTAACCTTTGGTGAGACAAACGATTTTTATTTTTTTATTTTGTGATTACTCATAAATATAAATAGGTTTTAAGTAACAGTAAAACATGTATGTCTAGAGAAAGAGAAGCTTTCTTATTATATATCTATGCTTTGTTCTTTCTCCTTTTTTTTTTCCCTGAATTTTTTTTCTTATTCTGTTATACTAACTGCTCATTAGCTTTTAAATGTAATCTAGTATTTAGAAGCTTTAAGCCTTAGATCAGCCCAGGGGTTCCTACAGATATCAGGAGATTGAAAGTAGCACATATTTTTTCTAATTTATATTACCCACTTAAAAAAAAGTCATATTTCTTGAGTATAATGGATGGATTGCAATGATTTACAAGGAAATAATTTTACTGAGGGACTTTGGGCTGGTGGTATCATATAACATGAGAAAAAAGTCTGATTGGTTTATGATTTCACTGGGAAGCTGAGAGGAAATTAATTCTATTTAACTCACTACTTGTCAGCTCCTTTGTTGTTGTTGTTTGTAATATATGTACCTAACACTGTACTTTTAGTCTGGAGATATTTCAAGCTACTAAAACATTTATTAGTTTAATAATAATGTTAGAAATGATTGAAATGCTATAAATGTTTAAACTGGAACATAGAAACTTCTGGGTTTGGTGTTCAAACTAAAGTAATTTTGACTACAGCTCCTAGAACAGCCAGGTAACCTCAAGCATATTAATCAAGAAAACCTGCCATGCTAAGGTTTTGTTGATGGGTTTGGACTTCCTGAAATAAGAAAGATGGGTTAAAATACAGTATTAAACAAAGATTTGTGTACTATCCTTGCCCAGCTATTATCCTTCTGCACATTTACACAAAACAGAAATCTGATAACAGCGGGGAAATGGTGTCTGGCAGAGTAGAACAAGAAAACAGGGAAAGCTCTGTGGCTGCACCAAGTAATTGCCTACTGTATCTATAAATCACATAATCATGGTGGGTCAAGTATTTCTGATTACTTTCTTAACCTAATGCCCTCAAAATCTGAGAGGGAATAAGATTTAATGACTTGCACAAGCAAGCCTTGTTCCCTGATCACCATCACCGTTCCCAGGTGAGTAGCTACTATTTCTCTTGTCTACCCTTATGCTGAAAGCTGACCTCTTCTCCAGGTAGCTCAGCTTAGCTAGTACATATGCTTCCCAGGAAGACAGAGTTTCCTTAGATCAAAATGTAACTTTATCACCAGATTTTAGGGCCTTTTTGTCATAAACAAGGAGGAGTAGAATGCTCTGACCATAGCTGAAATGCATCATTTGGGTAAGGATATGCGTCCCAGCAGCTTAACTGGAGCCTTTGAGAAGGTATTAACCATGGTACATGAGAGTATCTAGCAGCTGGTAAGTCTGCAGGTTGTAGTAAATCTGTGAATAACCACAAAACTTGTGCCATAGTGTCACTTTTTATTTTCTCTAAAACTCAGCTTCCGACCAAATACCACCCCAGTCTTCCATGCTTACTGCTTTTGCTTACTGCTTTTTTTTTGGTTGGTGGTCTTTGTTACACCCTGGTCCAGAAAGAAGCTCCAAGCTCTTAGTGGGTGTACACTTTCATTTTAGACTTCAAGAAAGTTCGCCCACCTTGCGAACTCTTTGATACCTTGAGGTCATGTCCAGAGAAGGGCCACACACTCTTTTTCAGAAAGATTTCTTTTAATTTGATGAGAAAATAGGCATTTTGGCAAAAAGGATTTTAAAGATATAACATGCAAACCAAGGAAAAGCATTTCACTACAACACTTAGTAGAAAGAACCCAGTGCATTAAAGCATTGCGCTTAATAACAAGTAACTATACAAACACTAACCCAAACTCCACACAACTTAAGTGAAATACAGAAAAATAGGTGTTTAAGTTGTCCACAGGAATAAAGGAAGAGAGATTAAAAGAAGAAAGAATAAAGAGAGAAAGAGAGGCGAGAGACATATTTACCACTCTGGAGGTCACATGTTGACAGGTCAGGAGCGCAGAGGCCAAGGGGGATGGAGGTCTCATGCATGTCTGTTTATAGACTTTGGCTATTGTGGTCACCCCTGCTAGGCAGGACCTCTGGTTGATGGACCACTTCCTATCTCCCTAGCCAAAGTGAGGGGTGCCACAGCCACTTAGAGGCTCTGGGGGGTGTGGTGTGGGCAGGCCACCAGGAGGACCTTATTAACAGCCCAGGCACGTGGCTTCCCCTGCCATGTGCTCTGCAGGGGCACAGCCATGGTGGCTGCAGGCCTAGGCATAGCCCTTTCCCCCTTCCCCTCCCACCCCCCTGCCACAGACACCATGGTTTATTCGACCCATGAATCAAACTATCTGGTGAGATATGAATCCAGTCTCTGACAGTCTTGTATTTCTGACTTGTCTCTGACATACCAGCTAACTATGCACCTCCTGACTGCAAGCATACTAATACAGTGGACAGCAACAGCAACCAGCAACTGTTTTAACCTTTGTGATGATGAGAAGACATTACAACAACCTTTGTGATGGTGAGAAGTTTTGTGTTAAATATGAGTGGGGACTCACTGCTGTCACTGGTGAAAAGTAACAGTAACATTTTGGTCTTTGTTTTTGGCTCCCAAGCAGATCTACTTAACCACTTATACTTCTTGACTAAAGCTGGAACAATTTGGTTTTCTGACATTTGATTCCTCGCTGGTGCCTGCAGAGGGAAAGAAGTTTTGGTGGCTGGATAGGTGGGCAATTACCATGCCCAGCCAGAAACCTTCCTAATTGCGTTGTCTCCCCCTCCAGCTCAAACATTCAACAAATTTATGGTGACAAACACAGGGGAGATAACAAATTGGGAAAGGCAGAGAACTTCCTCCTGGTTAGACTACTAATTGCATTTTCTTTGTCACTGTCTGACTCTGGTCAGAAGAAGGGAAAAGATTTAGTCACAACCTGAAGTAGATTGAAAGGAGGTATCCTTTCCTGGTATTTGAACTGGGGGGAAAGAAGACATTTCCAGGTAAAGTTAATTTTAATTTTAAAGCAAAACAAAAAATATTATCTTAAATATTTTTAATTTAATCCTTTCCAGTTTACCCTTCTCACATTTCTTAGTAATTAACTGTTTCTTCATATTAAAACAAAGATATCATGAAGCAGAAGAAAAAGGGTAAATAAGACATATTTTTGCTTCTTTCAGACAAAAAAATTTTTACAATTCTGAAGATTTTGAAAGTGTTATTTCATTCAATGTTTCTTGCCACATGATGTATCTTTTAAACTTCCATGGCGTTGAAATATATGAAAGTAAAATGTCCTGTAGACATTTTGTGGTGATATTTCAATAACATTTTATAGCAATGAGGCAAACAAGCACAATTAACTTTGCATGCAGCAAAGTTATACAAATTTTTTATGGCTCACTGTACCTCCAGTCGCTGCAGAAATTACCATCAATCCTTCTGAAACAGTTTTTTAAATGTTTTACATGAAAAAAAGCCTTGCAATTTTTTTTTTCTTTCCACTTAGTGAAAATTATCACCTTCTCACACCAGTGAGAAATGTTTTATCCAACATGTTTAAGTCCTATCCCTCTAAATATTTAAAATGCCATTACTAAATCCATCTTTTGGAAGCTCTGCAAGTTTATCATCTTTAAAATGTTTCTCCAAAATAGTAGCAAAATGAACTCATAGAGTCAACTATGTGTGTTCCTTGAAAGATCTAAATATTTCTTCAGTTATTTAATAGAAAATGAGATGAAAAAAACATATTTTCAGTTTTGAGTTCACATCTTGAAGTATTCATTTGTACTATTTCAGTTTGAGCCAGATTGAGATTCTGCCAGCTCTTCACCCAGTGATAGATATCAATAAACCAGGCAGAGATGGAAGAGAACACCGCTCTGAACTGTGAAAAACTGCCATACAGGGTGATTTATCATATGCATAAAAGTCATAAAAAGACTGAATGGTCTCCCTGAATGGCACAATGCATTATACCAGTATTGAATAACAGAGAAGCTGAGATAAGAACCTTGTGATATAGCAAAAAGTAATAGAAGAGACTTAGATACAAAGTATGCATACAACAATAACCCACAGATTTCTATAGCAAAGTGAAAAAAAAAGTAAAATTATATATTCACTTAAAAGATTGAACAAATAGTCTCAGAAGTGGGAAAATAAAGCCTATTTATGAAATGAAAAGTCATTTTTGCTTAGACATGTCTGATTGCTAGTTCTATATGATGAGGCTATGACCACTTATTTCGGTGGTGAGAATGATGGACAAACAAAATTTTCCATTGTCACTAAATCCTGGCACCGGTATACCACTGTTTTTTTTTATCTAGGACATTTTTTTTCTTCTCAGAAACATATCTATCTCTATTTTTAAATCTTTTTTTTTTTTTTTTAATTACTGACAGGAAATTAATAAAAATACTTCTAGAGTAGTATCTTTTTGTCTTAATGTAGAGAGAAACATTTTCATATATAGCTGAAATATATAGCTGAAATTCATTCACTGGGGCTAATAATATTAGAAGGAAAGATTATTTCTGGACTGACAGTATTAGAAGGAACGGTTAGTTCTGTACTGACTGTATTCCTGTTCCCTCTTCTTCAATTGCCCAGCATTTTTCTGACCATTATGACTCTCCTTAAGCAGATCACCATGGATGGAATTGCGAATAGGTTAGCAGTAAATTTGAACAGAGGGGCATTCATCAAGGTCAACAGACCAAATGTTGCACTGCAGATTTCCAAAGTTCCCAGAGTATCTAGATAGAGGTATATGGAAGGAGGAGAATGCTGTGAAAGTGATTCAATGACAGACAATGATTAGCTGATTAATTATCACTGTGTAGTCCAGTCTATGCAAGAAAAATGTCTGATGTGTATCTACATTTAACAGCTCCAATAAAACTGCCTTGCAAATTACAATAATTCCATATAACTCAAAAGATAACATTCTGGTTTTCAGTGGCACTAATCCCCCAAAACACAGTTTGAAAGACATAGAAAAGCACAGTTTCAAATAAATTCTAGGCAGGATCTTTTTCTTCCTTAGATCTTGGAGCATACCTTTCCAGAGACATTGCTAAGCATTCATTTTTTTACCATCCACTAATAATCAAATTCCATCAATCCATTGTCTTACCTGAGAAAGCTAGTTTTACTAGCAACATCTGCCACTCAGCAGTAATTGAATCCTTCTGAGATGCAGCAAAAACCTGTAATTGGTCTTTTGAGATATAAGCAGTAACTTTAATCTGGGCTAAAATATTCAGATACAATATGTTTGGGACAACTTTATACTTTTTTGTCTCTCTGGTATTCCTTCTCTGAAGATTCCTATTTTTTTAAGTGATTCACATTCCACAGTATTAGAAATTTTTTCCTTAGAATCTATACTTTGCAGAACTAAAGCTTTTGAAAATGAAACATAGACCTGCCTGGCAAATTTTTGTAATTTGAATCCAGCTCTAGCCAAGGATATCTAAATAGGCTGAGGCCAATCAATATTTTTATTAATCGGTATTTATTTTTCATTGAAATTTTGTGAAATAATAATGTCAAAACATTTTGTTTTAGCATCTGTTTTGTTTTGGCACTGTAAATTTGTTCAAACTAAATGTAACTGAAGGGGGCCCAAGGACATTCACTCTGATGAAAGCCATAGAGTTGCCCACACAAACTCTTCTGGTATGAACTGTTGAGGTTTTTCAGTGGTCTATGCTGTAACAGCAAAAGAAAATGACCAGAAATGAGCAGTGCAGGATAAGAACTGAGTAAAGTTGAATGGAAAAATGCTTGCCTGAAGATAAATAGCAGAACAAAAGTTGTTTTGCTTTTTTTTTCACTGGCTGGTCAAAAACTTAGGGAAGTCAACTGGTTGCATAGAATGAAAAAAAGCAGAGAGGGCAAAGCTGATAAACTGCTGCTTTCAACAGAAGATAAATGACCATGATGGTCTGGCTTCCACATTTTTGAGAGGAAAATCTTTTTTATCTTAATGAGGAATGCAGACTTTACATTTCTGTTTTCAACTTTATTTTATGGAATCTAATTTTCCCTTTGAACAAATTAGATTTAGCTAAAAGCAAATATACAATAAGGATTCTTTTTCAGAAGCTTCTTTTCTTTTTTTTTTTCCCCCAGTAATCCACAGCACATCATATTGTTCAATATTTTTTGAACATTCTTATTCATTGTAATGTTCCAAATTTCATGGAGTAAAAGATGTTAATTTATTTACTTGTAGCATCTGTAATACATCTTGATTTGCCTGACCACTTTCAGAAACGGTGATTTTAAAAAGTAGACCCAAAGTATACAATGTTTCACGGTAAGGAATCGTAACAAGAGAGAAGTTTAGAATGAATGAAAATAGTTAAATACTAGTTCTCATCTCAAGGCTGACATTGCATAACCAACAGCCATTTCCAGTTCTGTAGTAACTTCCACTTCAGCACATTAGCAAGGGAGTTTCTGTTACCTCAGGCTCCATTTCACACTCATTAACACCTCACTTCAGCCATCATTATTATTCATCGCAGAAGAGTTTAAATCTATTCAGAAATCTTCTGTGTTGAAATGATCCGCGTTGATGTTGTGGCTTCATTCCAGAACTGACTGACGATTTATCTGGACAGCCCACTGGTAGACCCTGAACACATTATAAGAAAGTAAAAGGAAATATCTGAACTTGCTCTTCATGGTCTTCTTTGGCCATGGATACAGTCCCTTTTTCAAACCTGACATCTTTTACCGTATGGCTGTAAACCCCTGCTGCCAACTGTACAATGTACTCCGGTTTTGTTTCCTTGGGTTCTGCTCCTCAGTAAGCCCTGTGGGATGTGACCTTAAGCTCTGTCTCCCTACTGTGCTCAATGTTTTCCTGGGCAGAAATTCTATCTCCCAGAAGTGCTGTGTCAGAATCACAAGCTTTCCCCACTGTTTCCTTTCCACACCACCCCCCCCCCCCCCCCCAGCCCATGAACTCTCACATGCTGCAGTTCTTTTTCTCTAATCTGACTTTCAAAAGGTCTATGAACCTGAAATAGATTAGGCTGAAATGTAAATTCATCTCAACAGACCAAGATCAGGTTCATGGATGGTTGGGTTCCTAGTCTGAACAAATGCATAAAAGATGATTGCTCTTGTTTAGTCTCCACGAGAAACCCAGTCTCCCGTATTACCTGCATGTACTGGCCACTTCTATAATTCTTAAACCAATTAAATATACAAGGTGAAAAACTTGCTGAGACAACAAAAGAGTAAAATGGAATTTTCACTTTTGTAAGTAGGAAAGAAACTTATTTTTTATTGTTATTACTACTGGGCAACTGAATATTTTGGGTTTTAGAGAAACAACAGTTTGTAGTAGCATACAGTTAGGACCACTTAGTTGTAGTAATAACAACAAGGTCTCCTCAGGGCAGAAGAACCCTTTCATCTGCCAAAATATAAGAATAGTATTACTTCCAAAATAAAAAGACAATCTTATGTACGAACTGCAATTATTTTGCTACACCTCTATGCCTTTCAGAGAAAAGTGTTTGCATATCTGGAGCCATCAAAAGAGAACAAAAAAGTAATTGGAGAAATTAAGTCAATAAGTACCTGAATGCCCACCCCACTGGACCAGTTACTGAATCCTGAGTAGAAAGAATTATTTTTTAAAAGTCTGGGGTTGCATTATTGTCACTTACTGTTCTACTATATTCAAGGAATTATTGTACTGCAGTAAGAATTCAAGTGGATTATAACAGATAATTACAGTATTTGCATGCACTATTATTACAAAATGTTATAATACTTTCTATCCTTCCTATTCTGAACATGCATTTTTAGGTAATAGATAGTCGCAGAATAAATAGTGAAGAGAAACTTGTTGCACTTAAGAAACGCACATACTCGCATCGAGAATTTTTGCTAAAATTGAAGCAGGAGAGGAGATTTTTTTTTCAGCTTAGTACCCTTTTCTTCTACCTTTCTGTCCTCCTGAAACAGAACAAAAAAGAATAGATAACAAAAGTTACTTCATTTTTCCCAGGAGAAAAATAAACTTTGACTTAGAAATATTATGTTTGTGTGTATAAGCAAGGCTGTTTGCAAATTAAATATTGTTCTTCAGGCTGGATTCTGGACTTTCATGTTTCTCTTTCTAGCTGGTATGAAGTAATAGATAGAATAGTTGATTTCGGTTTTAGGTCTTCTGTAATTGAATGCAGATGTCAACAGATCCATTTCTTTTTAGTTGGATACTACAGAGGATTGTTCTTTAGTCCTGTTCTTCAAAAATAATGGCTTGAAATAGGATTGTGATTTATCTGCAGGAGATACCTGTAGGCATCCTCCAAATACTTGCCTTCATATAGAAGATGTCTTTATATCAATCATAATGACATCACCATTATGAAGTAACCCCCTTAAGTTAGCACACTGAAGGGGCTACCTACACGACCTGATATATCCTGATGTAATGTCTTCAGGGTACGTTTAGAAAGGATGTCTGTCAAGACAGTAAGCAATACATGTACTGTCTCAGGACCAGAATGAATAGGGAAGAAGCACTTGACTTACCCACAGGCTTCTGTACATTACCTTGTTTGGTAAATCTTTCTTTGTCAGTATCATGGTGTCCCTAAGCAACTTGTCACAAAAAGAAAAAAAAAAAAAAAAAAAAGAAGATAGGTATGATCCATCTAGCACAGAATGCTTTTAATGAAAGTATTGTGCCTCTAAATGGGTGCTATCCATTATCTACTCTTTAAAAAGGATGAAAAATAATGTTGCTTTCACCTAATATGTGCCAAACAAAGGCACAATAAAAATGGCATTGAAATATATGAGATCTTTGACAATAGTATTAGTCACATCTTCTAACCTGACCTTTCTGCTCGCACTAAGGTGTTATAAGAGGGCAAGAATTTTTGCTAGTAAGAAAATTCATTATATCAGTCATGCAATAAAGAAGCATCATTCTCTCCTGACTGACAATTTTTCTTCTCCCCACATTATCTTCAGTGTTCATTTCTGCTCCCAAGTGTTAAGAGTATTCCAAAAAGTTTCTACAATGCTGAAAGAATTACTGAGATAACTACAAACTGGTAAATATACCACCATGGCTATTGGTAATCCATGGGTCAGTACTTAAAGAGGATGCTTCTAAGCATGTCCCTAAACAAAATGAAATTTAAAGCTCTGTCCCTCATGGCCATAGATTTAGGAGGCATTAAATTTAAGAAATATACTTCAGGAATAGCAGTGCCTTGGAAAGGGACATGGGGGTCCTGGTCAATGGCAAATTAAATTTGAGTCAGCAGTGCCTTGGCAGCCAGGAGGGCCAACCATGTCCTGGGGGGGCATCAGGCAAAGCATCGCCATCCCCAGGGAGGGGATTGTCCCACTCTGCTCTGCACTGGGCAGCCTCACCTTGAATATTGTGTGCAGTTTGGACATCACAATATAAGAAAGATACTAAGCTCTTAGAGAGTGTCCAAAGGAGGGTAACGAAGAAGGTGAAGGGCCTTGAGAGGAAGTTGTATGAGGAGTAGTTGAGGTCACTTGGTCTGTTTAGCCTGGAGAAGAGGAGACTGAGGGGAACATTGCAGTCTATAAGTTCTTTATGAAAGGAAGAGGAGGGGCAGGCAGTGATCTCTTCTGTCTGGTGACCAGAGACAGGACCCAAGGGAATGGCATGAAGTTGTGTCAGGGGAGGTTTAGGTTGGATATCAGAAAAAGTATCTTCACCCAAGGGGGTGGTTGGGCACTTCCAGCTCCCCAGAGAAGTGGTCCCAGCCCCAAGCCTGCCAGAGTTCAAGAAGTGTTTGGACAATAAACTCAGGCACATGGTGTGACTCTTGGGGATGGTCCTGTGCTGGGCTGAGTTAGACTCAATGATCCTTTGGATCCCTTCCAACTAAGCATATTCTATGATTCTGTGAATACAAACTAGCAAATACAAAGAAATTGACAAAGGGAGTGCTCACCCCCCTGTACTCGACACTGGTGAGGCTGCACCTTGAGTACTGTGTCCAGTTCTGGGCCCTTCAGTTCAGGAAAGACACTGAGGTGCTGCAGCAAGTCTAGAGAAAGGCAATGGAGCTGATGAAAGGTCTAGAAAGATATATGAGGGCTGACTGAGGGAGCTAGGGTTGTTTAGCCTTGAGTAAAGAAGGCTGAGGGGAGCTTATTGCCCTCAACAACTATCTAAAAGGAGATTGTGGCAAAGTGGGGGGATTGGCCTCTTCTCCCAGGCAAGTAGCAACAGGACAAGAGGAAATGGCCTCAAGCTGTGCCAGTGGAGGTTCAGGTCGGACATCAGGAAGAATTTCTTCACTGAAAGAGTTGTCAAGCACTGGAACAGACTGCCCAGGGCAGTGGTGGAGTCACCATCCCTGGAAGTGTTCAAGAAATAACTGGATGTAGTGGTTTTGTTGACATGGTGGTGATTGGTCAAAGGTTGCACTCGATGATCTTGAGGGTAATGATTGAACTGTAATGATCGCATGATTTTAAACCTCTTTCTCTTGCTGAGTTGACTGCAACAGCTGTGCTTTGTTGTTTATCTTTATTACTTGTAGATGTTATTTCCTAAAGTAACTTAATGGGTTTGTTACTGCAAATAATCCAGCTAATCTAGCCAAGGTGATCCATAACAAAGGGGGAAAAAAGTAACATGTTAGTGTCTACCTCTGCTTGCTTCTTTAATACGGAGCTAATATGGCTTCTGCAAACTCTTACACCAGGTGCTAGAGAGCCACATTGCATTTGCACGTGTAGATGTAAATTTATAAAACATCAAGACAAAACTGAAGTGTGGGAGGCATGTGCTGCTCTATGAAATATGGAAAAGGTATCCTCAGTGATCAGGGGCAGTGACTGAATACAATGTTCCAAATTGTGTGTTCAGTCATCAGTCACTATGATCAAGACACTTTTTTCCCCACAACGTACAAAAAACTGAATTGCCTAGAGATGAGATACTTTTCACCTGATTGTTCAAATGTATCTTGAAATGTGCTTGATTTTTTAAGTCCAGTTTGTTTGACAGGGGACTCTAATCAAATCACATTTCACTGTATTTAGCTTTGTTTTGGTTTCCTAACCATGTAATGCAATGGTTGCTCTATAAGGAATAAAGTAGAAGAGGGATTAGGTTAGCTGTTGTCCACGAATCAAAAATCCTCTCCTGGTTTCATTAAGTATGGATAAAGAGAAGAGAGAGCCACTCGGTGTTGGTATTTCAAAGAGCTGCTTTTTCAAGAATATAGAAAATCACTAGTGAATTCACTGGAAAGTAAATATGAATGTGAATAGATGTGGGAGTTTAAACATTTTTTATTATAAAGAAAGAAGATAACTGTGAGTAAAAGCACAATCTGAGGAATAAATGAAATGACAGCAACAACACCTATTTTTAACAAACAGACAAAGAAGGAAGTGGGTAGTAAGAAAACCAAAATGGAAGTTTGCTAAGTGTATGAAATTTATGGGAAAGGAAAAGATAACTTTGAAAAAAAAAAAAAAAAAAAAAAGAAAGACTCGTAGCACTAGCCCTCTAAAAGGACTCTGTGCATATGGAACAAAAAAATTCTTAAAATAGTTGTCGAAAAACAGGTATTAAAATTGTTCATACTGATAGAGAAAAAGGTTTTCAGGAAATGTTTGTATTTGTGTCACATGCTGTTACCCTTTCTAAACCATACCCAGAGAAGACATTAATCACTATTAAAAGGCATGCTGTTTCCTGTAGCAGACTTCCACAATGTAAATCTGGGTTCCAGTAAAGTAATTTATTTGACTCACTGAAGTCAATTTTTGACTAGAAAATTATGGAATAATTGAAGGATACAGAAATTGGGGACATAGATATATGCAATTTAAAAGGAGAGGGCAAAGGATTAGGAAACAAGGGTGTACAGGGAATATTTTTTCAGCTCTTCTCCCACACTTAGCAGCACAGGCCCACACTTTGTGTCAAGCAAGCTAATCCAGCCACATCATAGCAATATTAAGTGCTGAGTTGCCTTTCTTGAATATTGTACCAGTATGCATAAGGAATATAAATAAAGGAAGAACTAAATTATCCTGACATCAGTTCTGAGCAGCTGACAATCAACTACTAACTAGGAAAGAAGCCTTGTCAAAAAAAGCCTAATTTTCTTCTTAAAGGATATTTAGAGGTCTTTAGCTGTGCAGTGGGTAATTTGGATATCAGTCATGGTATTCTGCGACAGGATATTTTCCAGGTAGCAGATCTCTGCATAAACTTGAATATTGTGAGTTGTAATTACCAGACGGACGTTCAGGTGAGCATAACATTATGCAAATAGAATACATATATAAAATTTAAAGAATTTCCCACGTTATCAGCTTGATTAATGAAAATTAAAATGTCAGAGATCTACCGGGACACAAAAGTCTCTAATCACCTTAAGACAGACATTATTTTGCAGTTCTTCCAGAGGTTCACTGTTAACCCTACTTACGTAAGTGAATAAACAATTCATTTGACACATTTATAACAACACATTTAAATTAAAATTCCATTAAACTATAAAGAAGGCTGATAAGAGTGTACAAGGTAAGATTCAAAGAATTCATAACAATTCTATGGAACAGCAGATGGCCTATTAAGGTAGGTAGGCACCATAGAATGGTGGTGAATATGGAGGTATTTCCCTGGTGTACTCAAAAATTGAGTACTTTCTGTGCATCCAGAAAGCATACTTCTTTGGCTCGTAGTTGCAGTGCAACCTTCTATATGAGATCTAGTGCTGGTCATAATTTCAAGAAGCAAAACCAGGAGAGAAATGCTCTTCAAATTTTCTTCTTCCATGAAAGATCCAAGTGAACCAGTTAAGATTAAGTGTGTCTCCCATGTAATGCAGGCTTCTTACTTTGAGGAAATATATCAGTGTTTTTAGCAGTAGGTTATAACTATTATATGGGAAATATCATTATGTGCTATTACAATTTGTAACATGATCAAGGTCATTTATTCCTCTTCACTAATTTTTTTCCTCCCCTGCATTTGTCTAATTACTTAATTCAGATTTGACTGACATCAATGTATTTGTGCACATCATGTATACTGCCAGATATGCCTGTTAAAATTGTCACATTCATTAACCACAAAAGTGAGATTCACTGAGAAATAATCTTTTGAGAAAGACTGAAAAATGACCAAATAAAATGACTTGGGTGTAAGCACTGTATGACTTCCTCAAACATAAGTTAAAAATAATATCAAACACGGTTTCATGATATTTTAAATCCTTATAGTTTTTTCTTTTACCTATCTAACCACTCAGTGACAGAAAACACTGACATATTATGTGACATTTTTAAACTAAAGGTAAGTCTCCCAGCGACCATAAAATATGAGCTTAAAATCACCCTACCTGTGGCCTAAAGTCCAAGCAATTGATCTAAAAACTATTATCTTCCAGCAGCAGTGGAATCACAGCCACTCTGAGGTAAGGATAGCATCTAATTCTCCAGCATTAATCCACACGTTCTTTCCACTACACAGATTACACAGGGCTGTCAGGACTGGAGTGAAACTACAGCAGGTCAGATTTATGTCATGCTAAGTTGTAAACAGAGCATTTGAACTTTCATATATCTCTTTGAATGCCCACTTGTGCTCTGTTTTTGGCTGCAAATAAGTCTCTTCGTATAGGAAATAAATGTTCCAGGTGGTCTTTCCATGGCTTAAATCAAGGGTCCTCCAATGTAAGTTGGAAAAGTTGCATTAACTTTTGTCAGGTTGTTCAGAAATTCATCATCCTAAACCAAAAGACTTTAACTCCTGAACATAGCATGTTCCACATCTCGAAGACCAGCAAAGGATCAGAAATTCCAGCCAGACAGCTGTGGGTTTCCAAAAGGGTGATTTTGCTTTTTCAGTGTATTCTCCCTTCCTGTCTGCATTTCAGGCTTTGATGGATGTTTCTTCTAGTTTTGGACTAGGTGAAGCATTAGGTGGTATAAACTGATCTGCTTTAATAATGTTTACAGGTATATGTGCACATACACATCTATGAAAATAAAATATTTACAAATTTACCATCAAAAGGAAAGAGAAAAAACCAGCTTTCTTCAAAATGTGCAAGAAGTTCTGGTCTTTATGATGAGAAATAATTAATAACATTTCAAGCTGTTGTGATTTAAATTTTCTTGTTGAATTTTTCCATGTCATTATCAGGTTTTGAAAGTAGGTGTGGGCGGGGCGGTTGATGTGGAGACAGTGGCATGAGCGACTGCCACTGGGGTGTTGGCTGCGGAGGGGTGAAGGTTCCATCAGAACTGGGGCAGGATATCTGGAGCAGAGATCCCACTGGAATGGGGAGGAATAAAAGGCCCCAGCAGTTCCGGCTCTTGCTCTCTCACCCCTGTTCCCAAAGACATAAAGGGACCTGAAAATTCACCAGCTCACATTATTCCACTGATTACCAGTTTTTAAATTTTTCACTTCTCACTTAAGCAAACACTGTCTACCTGTTGGCTTAAATATAGCATTGCCCAGTATTGGATGGAGTAGGAATGTATGTCAAGTGCTATTTACTAAGGACATCTATGCAAAGAAGCAAAGACATCTGTTGGAGTCCAGTGTAAAAGAAGAAAGTTAAGGCTACTTTAAAAGAACAAATGCAATTTAGGAAAGGAGCTAATTTCTATTAATATCTTCAGCAAATTCATTCTTGCACTAAGCCCCACTCCTGACAAAAAAAATGTCCCCTATTTTATCCAATCATACATGTGTTAGAAAATGTGGTTTTTGAAACCTGCATGGGTAAAGCAGCTAGGCCACTTTGTTGCTGATACCAACAGGAAAAAAAATACTGTTTTTTCATGCTAGCAGCAGCTTGATGTCCAAGGGATTAATACTGTTAGCAAGCTGACATTAGTAGTCCCTCTGTTATAACGGGATGAAATTCAACAAGACCAAGTGCTGGGTCCTGCACTTTGGCCGCAACAACCCCCTGCAGCCCTACAGGCTGGGCACAGAGTGGCTGGAGAGCGGCCAGGCAGAAAGGGATTTGGGGTGCTGATTGAAAGGAAGTTGAACATGAGCCAGCAGTGTGCCCAGGTGGCCAGTAAGGTCAATATCATCCTGGCCTGAATCAAGAACAGTGTGGCCAGCAGGACCAGGGCAGTGATCCTTCCCCTGTACTCAGCGCTGGTGAGGCCACACCTGGAGTGCTGTGTCCAGTTCTGGGCCCCTCAGTTCAGGAGGAATATTGAGGTGCTGCAGCAGGTCCAGAGAAGAGCAACCAGGCTGGTGAAGGGACTTGAGAACAAGTCCTGTGAGGAGAGGCTGAGGGAGCTGGGGTTGTTTAGTCTGGAGAAGAGGAGGCTCAGGGGTGACCTCATCGCTCTCTACAACTCCCTGAAAGGAGGTTGTAGCCAGGTGGGGGTTGGTCTCTTGTCCCAGGCAATCAGCAATAGGACAAGAGGGCACGGGCTCAAGCACTGCCAGGGGAGGTTTAGGTTGGATATTAGAAAGAAGTTCTTTACAGAGAGAGTGATCAGGCATTGGAATGGCCTGCCCAGAGAGGTGATGGATTCACTGTCCCTGGAGGTTTTTAAGACGAGGCTGGATGTGGCACTGAGTGCCATGATCTAGTAATCACAGTGGGGTTGGATCAAGGATTGGACTTGATGATCTCGGAGGTCTCTTCCAACCCAGTTAATTCTATGATTCTATGATTCTATGATTCTATGATCTAAAACACCCCTAACAGCCCCAGAATACAAAGTACACTGCTTATGATGAGATGCCAGAAAAAATTCACACACGGACTTCTGCGCCAAGGTTTGTGTTTTTCAGATTCTATTTTTATTACAGAGCACCTTGTCTTTCCCTTTTTGCTCAAAGAAAGTAACAGCATTTCCAGAGATTAATAATCTGGAAGGCTCTATCAATTACTGAAAAGAGAGGTTAACAAAGGGAAAGGAGTAGGATTCCTTAAAATGTTCTTTAAGTATAAGTTATGGCAAATATCCTGGTAGATGTTCTTGGGGTTCCATGCCCTGATAAAATCGTATACTCAATTGTCTTATATCAAAGTAAAAATATCTGCAGGTAATACATTTAGGTAGTTTCCCCAAGTTGAGTCTGTTTTGCCTGTGTTGGTAATTGGTGAATGATCTCTCCCTGTCCTTATCCTGACATTTGAGCCTTTTCTTCTGTTTTCTCTCCAATATCCAGTTGAGGAGTGCAGTGATAGAGCATCTGGGCATCTGGCATCCAGCCAGGGTTAATTCACTTTAACTTGGGAAATGAAAATCTAATTGATTAAAGACAACAATTTTTTATTAGAGTATTGAACCTTAATCAAAGAAATTGAAATAAAGTCAAAAATATAAATTTCAATCTCAATTTCAGAAAACTAATCTTTATAGAATTTTTCAAAAGAGGTGTAATTTATGATTTGAACATTAGTTTTTGAGCTATTCAGATTCATAATTTTCCTTTATTATATGAATAACATTCAGTACATATGTATCTTTTTTCTCTAGTTCCATTTCTCTTCAACTGCTAGGTGTGTGTAGGGAGAACTTCCTGTAAAGGAAGGCTTTAACTGAAAAAATTTCTTCTTAAAGTGACTACCAGAAAACAGAACTGGTTTAGTGCCCAGCAAATTTGATGGGACAGTCTCACAGCAGTCTTTCACATATTTGTCATACAGAACATCCTGATGCATTTCTTTCATACCTTGATATCTCCTGAAGTTGCACTGGTTCACTTGTTTATATACAGTCTTGCTTGGTTGTAACACAAGGATCTAACTTGCAAGGGCTGGGCATGCCATGAACACTTTACCTGCAGATTGCATATGTTCCCAAACCATGATTTCTCCATGGTTCTTGGCAAAACATTTGGTTTCATATTTCTTCCTTCTTCCAGTGACTATCACCTCTTCTGTTATGAGACTCCCTCTTGATAACACCAGGCACACTTAGTCATATTCAACACGAGCAACTGGAAGAACACGACCTTAAAAACCTTTGAAAGCAAGAGTGAAAAAAGAGTGAGATGACAATTTGTGCTCTAATACCTATATATCTTGCTTGTACAAATTCATCTGAAAGTCAATAGAATGAAACTTGAGAGTGATAATATGGCAATATTTTTCCATTAAAAGAAAACACTTCAGGTCTCTCCTTGCCAGATAATTTGCTAAGTCCACTATGCAACAGTAACACAATTAGTGCTTGAGACTGATCTTGGTGAGTCTCACAGAGAGAGTGTCATGGTCTCCATCACCTAACAACGATAGCAAAGATAAACACGGCTTCCTCAAATGCATCATCTATGTTCATCTTTACTGTTCTGTAGGGAAAACATTTTGACCTTTCCTTTGCACACTTCATTCTAGAGTTTATATCACTTACAGTCTATACTTCTCCAGCATTGCTGAGAGTTTTATTCTGCCATTACACAGTGTTTCCCCTTTCACATTTTCTCAAATAAGAAATTTGTGTAAAATCTCTCTGCTCCATTTAAACAACCCTGTGACTGCTTTTTCTTCATACTGATTTAAGGATAAGAGCCATAAGATCAGACACAGCAAAGGTCACACACATGTAGCCAGAAGGGTCTCCTGAATCTATGGCAGTGACTTTATTCTCCCAGTCAGAATTTCAGGCTCACCAAAGGCCATATCCAAACAACTTCACTGTCCAAGACTGGAGCTGCATAGCTAAATTTGGACAAATTTCAGTGGATAAGATTAAGGGTCACTTACCAGCTTCCACTAATACTAAGTGTTGAACTCCATATTAACAGCCTGTTCTGAATATCAGAGAAGAGCAGAGGAAAGTCTCTGTCCCTTTTTTAGACAAATCTCTGGTTCTATACCACTGGTTCTACCCGTGTCACACAAATTATTAAATCTAGAAATATTTTCAGATCTTGTTTAACAATAGATGTTCTCCACAAAATGCAGCAACAACTATGATTTTCTATTCAATCCAGCAAAAAATGAGTGATGGCAAGACACTAAAGTCAGTCATACCTCAGAGCAGATAATTACAAGTTAGTAATGTTGATATGAATTAAATTTGAGTCTAGTACAAAATCTAACATAAGGTTTTGTAAATTTCGGTATCAACTTAAGAGGGAATTTTTTCCCCCGGAACAATTCAGTTTTAAGAAAGGCTGAAATTGTGCAAACAAACAAACAAAAAAACCCCCAAACCTGAACCAAGTGTACTAGTCTTTTATTTTTATAATAACCTATGTATATGCTATTATTCACAATTAAGAATACATCTTGACTCAAAAGAGTATTAATGTATTTGCAGAGTTAATACAGCACTTAATCTAGCACATCTGGCCCCTGCAATTTAGATTGTTGCACTATATCCAAGAAAGGTAATGTACAGCCAGTGCAGCTTCAAGCATACAAGACAGTGTATGTGCATTAAAGCAAAACTACATTCAATCTGATGAGCTACTTGGCACAGTAATATCAACACAGTAGACTTTACAAAAGAGAACATTATTATGATGTGCTCAGTTACACAGCATAGAAAAGCTCAAAAACTCTCTTGCTCCTTAATGATGAACAGAATTCTGTAACAAATACAGATGTGCTCAAAACTTTTACATGAAGCATAAGGAGCAATGGGATAGAATATTGAACAGATTTTCCCTAACATTGAAAACTGTACACAGGGTAAAGTAGAATATCTAGAAGCCATACATTCAACAGAGCACACACCCAGACATTTTTGTCATGCAGGCAAAGACTGTGTGCTTATAAAAATGCTCGCTAACTTTAAAGCAAAAGTGATGGCTGAATGTCACTTGGTCAGTTGACATTAACTCTTCCTAAATGATGAGTAGGAAACTGAAAACATTTCTTCATATATTTAAGTTCCTGATGGAAGAAATAGTGTTTGAGAGATTTTGCTGTTCTGTTTGTGCAACTGCAAGTAAGGCCATTACAGTTATGGACATGTAGTGTCACAATTTGATTGACAGATCCCCACACAGTAATTATTGAATTCCATCTAATATATAAACTTTATACTTTCAAACTAAAGACATATCATAAAACTCCTGAAGTCTTTTGCAACAAACTCAGTGTATGTTACCACCTGACACACAAAACTTTATTTGCAAATCATGCAAAAAAACCTTTGCCTTCAAAATAAATTTCTTGGTATAGGTGCAATGCTAAGAGAAAATTATTATACAGAAATAAAGTATATTGGTTTAATTACCTAGTCTGAATATGTTTTAAGGAACCATATTTGATGAAGTTAAATAATTAATTACCTATATCAAACCAGACATCTTCACTGTCATAGGCCTACAATAGAAAACTTGTCTCAAATCTAGACATCTTCTATTCTATTCTTGTTTAACTGTATATGTCAATCTTAATTACTCTTTGAAAAAATAACATAGCCAATCCCTAGCATTTGGGGTTCACAGTTTCTGTTAACCATGAGGATGGTAGGAATAATGAGGGTTTTGTCCAACTAATTTAGTGTAGGAGCCTAGAAAAAACTTACACGTGAAAGCATCTTTTTTCAGCTTGATAGTAGAGTCTCTGTCAGTCTAGACAATGGAACAGAATTTCTTGTCAGGCAATAGAA
Organism: Pyrocephalus nanus; assembly: GCA_038380795.1. NCBI lineage: Eukaryota > Metazoa > Chordata > Aves > Passeriformes > Tyrannidae > Pyrocephalus > Pyrocephalus nanus. The sequence continues at coordinate 52,045,249 of CM076264.1, read as the reverse complement.
ATAGCTCTGGCATCAGAACATTCAAAAGCCATGCCAAAGGTCCTTGTTTGAGGTCTGTTCTAATCTGGCCTTGATAGCACAGTTCTTGCCATCTGGGTGTCTGGATCAGAAAATTACGTACTGCAGGCCAGAGTCTTCAAAACCTTTTACAATTTAGGTAGAAACTGTATTGGATAATGGAAATTAACCTTCATTTTACTAGCTCAGCTTTTTGCCATTACCAAACTATGCAGAGCATTCAGTGGGCCAAAAAGACTATATAGAGAAAAAGTGTTATACATATCAAAAATTCAATGTCCTGTCTGTGTGTTCTCTTAAGAGTTTATGAGACCAAATTCAAGTTTATATCATACAAAAGAGGAATAAGCAATTTGAAATTCTAGGACATCATCTCCATGACAGAGGAATACTGCAGATTAGACTATTTTCTCTGGTAAAGTCTCTCTCCTTTACTTGAAAATGCTTTTAGTTTACCTTAATTCAGGAGAAGAGCAGTTTTATTGTCTCCAAATATTTCTCAGTACTTAGGAAATGCCTTCTGCTGCACTTCTTTTCCTGAGGAACATTCTACATGAGCTATAAAATATTATCTGCTTCTCCTAACTACTTCTTAGTACTCATTTCAGTCAGCTTGCATTCTACTGATTAGGATATTTATTTGTTTTTTTTTCCCCTGAGGGAATTTACCCCTGGAACTCTTCCTACCTATAATTTTCTGTTATAACAAAATAACAACTGCATTTTTCATTTCTGCTCTCTAATTCTGAGACATCTGGGAATGCTGAGATGATGAGCAAAAAGTTTGTTTTGCGTTTATTGATATCTACTGATATACATTCTCATGTTATATTTTTCCTTTATTGTAAACCTTTCCGAAAATCCACTTGAGAGATATTATTCCTGTTTTCTTCAATTTGAATGTGTTTACAGTGTTATAAGCTATTTTTTCAGTAGAATAACTCTTGATTTACACAAGTGTAAGAGGATAAGCAAGTCTATAAAACAAACATTACATCAAAAAAGAAATTATCTATCACTTTGTAATGCTAACATGGAAGGGTATTGCACCACTCTAAAGTATGATCAATTCATGCTGTTATAATCTCATATTGACATAACTTATACCTTGAGTTCTATATCTTTATTGATTATAGTAAACTACAGAATTATTTTCTTTAGAATCACTTATTCACTTTTAGTTCTTTTAAATTGGTGTTTGTTTCACAGCAGAAAGATGCATAAGATTATAAGTACTTTAAAATAGTCTAAATAAAACCATGTATATTCCCATTTAAAAACTATTAAAATGTAGTTTCTGCATGGTATATATCCTGTCACGTTTTCATGCATGATATCCTCTTATCATTGTCATCAAACATTAGCTGATTTCTGCAAGTTCCAGAGCTTGAATTAAATTTCTGTGCAAGACAGTTTTTCTTTTTAACAAAAGAGTCACTATCAGTTTTCCCTTTGATATTTATGACAAAATTCAGAATAGTCTGCTTTACATGTAGCTAAATCTTCTGAACCTAAATACAGACAATATTATTTAGGGCAGCCTTAATATTATTTTGTTTTAGTGCAAGACTAACCTTGAAAACTGCAAGTCAGACATGTTGGGTTTTAATGTCCTGTACAGTGTTCCAGTCTAGACAACTAATGAGCAATTTGTGTCAAAAAACCCAGATCTCTTTGAAGTCTGGTAAAAACTGTTTATGGAGACACAAAAGTTACCTAAATATGGCAACATAAACAGATAAAAACATGTAAATAATCAGGGCAACTATTTGTGTTCTTTTCCTCAAAATTCTGTAAATGGTTCTATTAACTTTCATGCTTTAAATTTGATCTTCAATAATTTTGTGTAATTAAGATGCTTAAACATCACTGTTGGAGTATAGATTTCTGTGCATTAACACAGTTATATCTGCAAAGTTTTGGTTGGTTGGTTGTTCTTTTTTCTTACTTTTTACATTCAAAGGGGGAAAATGGAGACAAAAAAACAGATGTTGAACTGCTGTGCACACATTACATGTTAGTTCCAAATATCCACTTTGTTTTCAACTTAGTCAACATATAAATATTTACTCAAATGCTTAGCTAAAAATTTAAATTACAGAATATTCTGAGGTAATATACACTTTGCCTTTATTAGCACATTTGCAAAATGTTTTTATTGAAACCAATTGCTGGGTTTGTAATGCAGAGTAATCTCCAAAGCATAACTAAACAGTTTACAATAACTAACAGAGTGAAAATGAAGGAATCTTACCTACATTGCACAATGAAACATTATGCAGAGGAAAAACACTAGTGAAGACCACCAGAATTAAAAACTTCCACTGATACACTATTGGGATCCAACAAACACAAATGATAACAGTCTGACTAATCAACTTGCTATGTTGCTTTCAGGACAGCAGTTAATATTGCTTACAGAGTGTTGCATTGCAAAACCACCATCTTTGCTCAGCATTGATTCTGAGAACGTAACATAGCTCCTGTGTACAGTAATCTCTCAGTATGCTGTGGATGGGATTCATAGCTAAATCCATTATCAAACGTAATGTTGTCGAGTTACTCTGTGGAATTCCCCCAAACCTATTTGGTAGGGCAGACATTTCATTGTGAATAGCCTGTCACTCTTCAGGTAGTAAAAGGTCTCTACACTGTAATTAAGGAAGAAGACCCACCACTTCTAATACTTCATATATTTCATATACATCATATATTTCAGCACTCTCCTAAGAGAAACTGTACACTCTCTTTCTGGCATCATCATTTTGCATGCACTGTAGTTTTCTTTAAGTACCAGATTTTACAATTTATATCTTTGTCACAGCTAAGAGGCCCTTTCTATTTCTCCTTAGTCTGATGTTCGAGGGGTATACATAACCTATTGAATATGCTAGTTGTCAGAGTAAAATGAGAATGACTTATACATGATTTCAACTGGTAAAGTCATGGTAAATACTGCTAGTGAAAGCTATGAAAAAATTTTTCCAGTTCCATATTTAAACAGTCCCAGAAAAGTGATTTTATTTAACATAGTCAGAAATTAAAAAGGAATGTAATGAATGGTTTTATGCCACTGTGAGTCGCTTTTGGGTAGTGATAATGGACTTTGGAGATCTCAATTTTACTTTCTCTACCTGGCCCTGCTATAACTGGAACCTGATTCAAATCACAGTTTCAGGTTCTACAAATCTGAAACAAATCGAGAAGAAAAGAAAAACAGAATCTTACTATTTCACTTGAGCTATATGTACATTTTAAGAAAAATGAGGAACAGTGACACTCTTGTCATAAATATTTTTAAAATGCTAATGCACTTCTAATATTTACATAGAAAAATATCAAATAAAGGAGTTTAAAATGTTTTTAATGTCTCCAACATCACTTTTTTTTTTTTGTTTCTATTTCCCTTTAGTTACTGTTATAGCTATATTTGCATAAAAATGTCATACACTTACAAAAGCCTTTTCAGTGGCAGGTTTCTGAAATTGTAAGGGTACAAATTATTCTTCCATTTGACCTCTTTGACTGTCACAACACCAAAAAGGACCTTATAATATCCATCCATTAAAAGGGTCATCAAGGTAATAGCACAGCATTGCAGGAATTGATTGGTTATTGTGTTGCAGGGCCAGTTTCAGGAGCAATCTGTGGCCAATTTCTGCAGAGGGTGAGGTTTCAAATTTTGAACTCTGCTGGTTAAACAGAGTTACTGCTGTGAGTCTTTATGAATGTTGAGCAAGTAGAATCTGCTGATCTGCCAGTTGTTCCAAAAGATTGTGCTCCTGTTGTGAGAATACTTCACCTCTTTATGCATGACTGACCTTCTAGTAGGATCCTGCTGCGAGATGTGAATGTGGCCATTGTGAATAGATTGCAAGCAGAATTCTAAGCAATGGATATAGTAGCCAAGCTTTCACAATTATGGGCAGTAGTGCTGAATTATGTAGTCTGTTTTAAAATTACCCACACTGTTTCAAAAAAACCTACAACTGAATACCTGGTTTCTTAACTACTATTGTTGTAGACATCAAGTAGCTGTAATTAGCCAAATACATTTATGGTAAGGGTTTTTATATATTTCAGACAAAAATCTACATTAGGTTATTGCACTAGTGATATTCTTCTAGATTTTTTTTTCCCTGGAAAACATATAGCTGACAATGAGAATGCTGTATTACAAACATATTTGCTTGGAGTATATAATAGGAAATATGTACACCTGGTCAGTTCTTCCTCCATGAGATAGTGATAAAAATCTTCTCTTTGTAAATTTTATCGCAGCTAATACCCCCCAAATAACCATCAATTTGAGTAAGAATTAATACTCCTTAATGCATTCCTTCAGTGATGCCTCCTTTGCTATAGCCTCTAGATACCATAGGTCTGTTTCTGGAAGACCTAAATGTTGATGGTTATATGAAATATAGGAATATCTTCTAGCTCCTTCCTTGGCAGAGTGAATGATAGTAACAGTTTACACTTGGAGAGAGTGTGTGAATAGAAATTACATTCTCAATTATATGTATCTGAACTCTTCATTATTATTGCAAAATGCAGGTAACTTGAAAAGAGTTACTGAATGTGGCAAATTATACATGCTTTGCAAAATTATAAAGTAGAATGATATGTGACAAAAAGAACTTTGCTTAGATGCGTTGTGGTTTTTTTCCATTCACATATGTTTTTTCTTCTGTTTACAACAGAAAAGTGCATCTTAAAGATGTATAATTCCTTAGAAAAAATAAGAAACAGAAACCTTCCATAGAAATAAGACAGACAACTGAAAAAAAAAAGTTTGTAAAGGATAAAATACCAGCATAACATTATGAAGTAATAAAAACACCTCTGCTTGTGTGATTAGTATGTATTCCTCATGAATGTAAAGTGTTAACTGTTTTCCAGGGAAGGAGGGCACAGGATCAGCAAATTAATTGCATAAGAGTTGAATCTGCAAATCTAAATCTGCTTTTAAAACTTCTAAATAAGAGACATAAAATCAGATTAATCAGGCTCAGAGTTTGTTGGATCTCAAAACTCTGAAATGAATAACAAAACATCATGAAAATGCAGAAGATGTGGTGAGGGTCAGACTGAAACAAAAGCTGTAGTGACAGTCTTCCTTACTGAAACCCTGGTGCTGAAGAATGCAATCAGAGAACCAATTATAATAAAAAATTAGGGAATGTATTACAGAAACTATGTCAAAGGTCAGAAACATATATTTTGTCCCGGACTGCAACACCATTCTGTACTATTTAAAATATATAGACAGAGTGAGAGAGCTGTCTCTTTTTAAACAGTGTAAAAACCATTATTTGTATCTTTAGTTTTTAGTACAGGACTTTCTGCAGCTCACAGAGACAATTTTATAAGGTGGCAACTTTATATGCTTACTCTGGGGAACTGGTGGATGTGGTATTCCTGGCCTGCTGGGAGAGCAATAGAACCAAATATAGTCCAGCATCTGTTCTGTTATCTTCTACTTAAATAAAAGGATCACAATTTTTTTTTTGTCCTGTGATCAGCCTTAATTGCTCTGTTCTGTCAGGAGATTAGAAATACTGTGGTTGGTTTTATTTCACATCTGCACATGGAAAAGCTCATGTATCCAGCAAGGAGTATGTCAGCCTTTAGGAGATGCTGGACAAATCTGAATGAATTTGTGTCACTCTCGATATATATATGAAATTTATTTGTCTTAGGGAAGCCACCAAGAGGAATTAGAGCATTTTTGTACTTGCCTTGTTTCACTGTATGCTCTATCTTCAAATTAATTGAAAGAGTCAGAAAATAATAATTGATTGAATTGGGAACTTTGACTAAGTACACTATGTTCCTGTAAAATATATCTGAAAGGTCTTCATTTGTGGGAGGTCATTTTGACATAAAGAATGGAGATTTAAATATCAGCCATGACATGACTATTTAGCTGACCTCTCTTGTTCCATTTATTATGGATTTTTATGTCATGACCTTTCCACTTCTAAACAATGTGTGTATTCCCTTTACTTTTTTATCCTTCTCTGGTTTTTAAAATATGTCAAATTTCAGGTAGGTCCTTATCTGATGGTTTAATATTAAGTTACCACTAAAATTCAAAGTACTTATCTATTTCTCTGTTTCAGGCTATTTTCCATTAAAATCTTTATTTATGCTGATATGTGACTGTGCTTATTTCTCATGCGTGTGACATCTACATCCCTGAGTAGATTTAAGGGGCCTCTCAGTTTGGCTATGAGATGTAGAATTGAACTGAAATGGCTCTCAGGTGTTGGACGTTTTCCTGTAATTGCATGGAGCTTAAGGTTAGAACCAAAAAGGAATTACAGAATAGCTGGAGGGAAGATCTAACCTTTTTTATAATTATGTCAGGTATAATGAAATTGTATTCGTTTCATCAATTTTAGCTATCTCACATAAATTTCTTCAGTAATCACCTCCTGTAATCAGTTGCTAAGATCTGTTCATATTCTGTTTACCAGACCTGCATTTTGTAGGAACACTGTGGTAAGTTTGGACACTTGATTTCTGAAATAAGCTTTCTCTGATTTAAAAAACATGAATGATAAAAAGTATATAAAATTTTGGTAATTTTTTTAGATGAATATATTTTATGCGTAATTTTCATAGTTAAACTGTTGTGTTATTCTTTCTGATTCAGAGTTATATTTAATGCTCTTACTATGTTTCAGGATTCTATGTTTCAGGATTCATTGTAAAGACATCAGATGGCAGCAGAGAATTCTATACATGTAACATAATTTGATGTGGAATTCTATACGTCTGATTGTTAATAGACTGTGACATCATTATCTAAGTTATTTGCAGGATTATTGATAAAAATGTTTTGCATTTTCCTGTCATCTGACCTATTAAAACTAGGAATATAATGATCTTTTCCAGAAAGGAATATCTGAGAGTGCAAGGGATTAACAAATGTCTTTGATATATTTCGATAGTTTGCCTTAACATTTCCAAATGTTGCATATTCTGTTTATTGTTGCCTTGTGAATTCTAAATTTTTCATTAATTCTTCTGAATCACAATGTTCATCAGGGTGGTATGGATACCTTTGATTTTCAGTGCTCACTTATTCCAGTTAAATTAATAAACAGGTATGATCCTTCCAGCTCCCATGGTAGAGTTTTGAGCGTAGATAAGGAGAACTACCATAATGACATCTTTTAAAAAGCAAAATTACACCTATGTAATTTTCTCTTTCAGGCATATTATTGAAATCATTTGAGTTTGGGCAGCACTGTCGCTGAACATGAAGATATGTTACTACCGTGCCACCTTTTCCTTCAAACTCTTTCAGAGATAACTAAAAAACTTTAAAAGCTTCAGTAGTATCTCTTTCAATTTCAGAAGTGAAAATATCAAAGGAATTAAAAAAAGGAATGTCTAAATCTTCTAAAAGTTTTACCAAGGTTCAAGGATTAATTTAAGAATTTTTTTTTTTTTTTTGCATTAACTGTATTTTCTTCCTTTAATTCATAGTTTATCACTGTTATTCCCTTCATATAATCTCTGAGCTGGGAGTTCCTTCCTTTAATTAATTCAATACATCTATCGTTAGTTATTTCTCTTATGAAGCCAAGGAATGTGTTAATGAGTCTTCTAGAGCTATGTGTCAGTTTTTAAAGTCCATTAACTTTCTATGACTTTCTGCATACTAACACTCATTATGACATTATTTCCCCTGATCTTGAAATCCAATTTAAATTCTAACCATGAAATTTCAGTGATGGAATATGTTTTTTAATTGCTCTGTCTTTCTACACTTAGTACAGAACTGAGATAAGAAGTTGCAAGTTATATTTTTAAACTCTCTTTCACACATTTTTCAATGACAAGGAAGCAACACGACACAAAGTTTTTTTTATAGAATTTGTTATTATTTTGGATACATTGTTACTGATATCTTCTTACAATTATTTCTTTAACGTCTTTCCTAGTTCCAAAGGCTGTGGGTTGGAGGTCCAACATATCTTCCAAAATTACCCCTGTATGTCATATTTTGTCTCTGGTCCACAGAGAATAAATCTCATCTTCCTCTGCAAGCTCTCTTGAAGCATACCACTTTTATTCTTGCCACATCAGGGCTGCACATACATATCATGAGATTTTTCAGGCAAAGGAAAAGAAGATTCTTATTTCAAGGTCTAGTTGATGATGGCTTTGATAAGCTTCAGTCTGTCTATCAGGCCCTGATCTGGCCACAGAATCATTTTCTTCTAGGTTTTGACCAGAAAGAAAACCAAAGAGTGTGATCCAGATAAGAGCTAAAATGTGACAGTGTGTCCTACAGACTATTTTAACTGATAACCAGAATGACAAGGTACACACAGCGTGTACTTCCAGGCAAATTTAAATACCACTGATAAAGTGCATTAATTGGCACTTAAATTCCACAGAAGTTTGTCTTCAACAGCACCAAATTACACAACCTTAAAAATTCCACAGAAATTTCAATAAAGAGCTGAACAAAAAAGCACATACCTGGAGGAAATACCTAGGCCATGTGGAAGTCTCAGTCATAAGGTTTTTAATTATACTGAGTGAGGTATTTTCAGAGTTTTGAGCTAAAAATTTGATATTTATCTTCATATCCTGATGAAAAGTCACTGCAAACTAGGAAGATTTCAAAGCATAATAGCAGTTGCTTTGCTTTAAACTGAGTGATTGTGGAACTGCAACAATTTTCATAATGAAACCAGACTCTAATATGAAGAAGTAGGTTTAGGAAATCTGCGCTTTCCTTTGTTTACTTTAATAAAAATTAATACCTTTTCAGTTAGTTACTTTGAAAATAAAGATTAATTGAGGTGGATGTGGCCCTAATTGTAGGGAGATATTACTGGTATGCAATTACTGGTTTTAATATGTTAGGAGCTTTATCTTATTTTTTTTATGAGTGAACTTTAGACAATGGTAGATACAACTTTGATAATAATGGAAGAGTCTAAAGATGTCCCTTGAGTTATGCTGCATCAGGTTTTCCCTTTGGGTAACATAATGGTGGCAGTTTATTCCTTTCTGCTCTGCTTTAAATCATGTGACTGTCACTATGAACCAACGTCATATACCTTAGACTACCAGTAAGAAATGCTCCATATTTTCCTGGCTTGAACAGAATTAGATATTGCACCACATCAAGGAAAGTGCTAGTGCCATAGAGAATTAAAAGCATAAGATAATGGAAATGGGTAAGTTCCCAACATTTCCCTAGTAAAATTGTTTTTGTTACACTCACTTTCAAACTGTCTCTAAATCAAGAGCAGAGCTGCTGCCCAAGTTGTCTCCAGTTTTATTAAGATCTAGGTCTTTTTACACTGATGTGCCAGAAGCAATAGTATCTGCCAAAACAGTGCTTTTAGTTAAATCTATGCTTGAACTACAATTGCCCTGTAATTAAAACTAGAAAACAAAAACAACCCTGTAATTAATATGTCAGATCTTATTAGTTCTTGAAAACTGGCTGTACTTCATTTCAAGGTTGGCACAAATGATGAGCATTATCTGTATGCAGTTAAATACCCATGACACTTTTGTTTCTTGTATGGTTTTGGCATAATGATACATTTCACTTTTTGCCAGGGATATAAACAGGGCAACTAATCAGATTTGGCATAGTATATAACTGGTTTTGTAAACAAGTTTTGGGGTTTTTTAAATAAAATGCTCCATTCCATTTAAATCATTGCAGCTTATACTGTTTGTCTCTATTTAGATGGTGAAATTTTGGATTTTCCTTTCTTTGTGAATTAAATCTTCAGCATATATAATAATAGTATGAGCAGCAGTGCAGACTGCTTATTTCTGCTGGTAGTACTATCCTGTGATTGACTACTACTTGAATAATCAGGAATTATCAGCTGCCTTTATTTGCTGTCAAACAGACAACTGGATTATCTTCTGAATATCAGTTTAGTGTATTGGTTCTACTTCCTCATAAACACACCATCACCTCTTTTAAATTGCATTATGTTCATATGGTGCATTTATTATAAAGCATCCTCATCAGAGTCTGAAGAAGGTCTCTGTACATGTAATGTTGCTCCATGTTAGGTCTCTGAGGGACAGTAGTAGAGCATCTCATTGCATCCTGTCAATATCTCTGAATAAAACTGTTCATCTGGCCTTCAAGTCAGGGGTCCCTTAGTTACAATTAGTTTCTGGTTTTCTTTTTTAAATCATTTTATACTAATTCAAGTGATATTTTTCAATGTAATGGACCTTTGAGGGAATTCTGAAAACCATAGGGTCAATATAGAAAAAAGGTATCTTTCAGTTCCTCTTAGAAGGCAAAGACTTATTCACTTATCCAGATATCCAAAACCTTTTTGAATATATGGTCACAATTCTACTAAAATTTGCATAAAACTACAGCAAGGAATCCTTTACAGAGAGGGGTAACCTACATGACAGTAAGGCACTTATATACTGTACATCAAAACAGATTAGTATAAAATCTGTTGGTGTTTTGATATGCATTAACTTTTTATAGGAGTTAGCTAGCTTATTTATTTTGTTGAGCATTTTCTGAAAATGAAGCAATGTCTTATACTAATTAAATAATTTTCTCACGTTCACTTTTCAAATTAGACTTCACAAAGTAGTAAACAATTTGTCTAGAACATGATTGCTACTGTTACTCTGATTTATATACCATGTTTAGTAAGACTGAATGGGTTAACTATCTAGTTTTAGAGCTTTCTTCTGTCTGCACTCAATAAAATATGTTACTTAAAATATCTACACTGCCACCCAGATTTATGACATATATATATATGATTATACAAAAATGAAATGTATTTTGCTTATATGTGATAGCTATAAGGAAAACATACTTTACAGACAACTTAGGTCAACAAAAGAATATTAATCTTACAGTTTCAGTGAGACAAAAGAAGTTCTATTGATGTTAGGAGGTATTAGAGAGATTTTGCTTCACTTAGAGAGTAAAATATATCCCTAATAAGATTGCTGTAAACTCCCAGCATCCATAATTATAGGTGTCAAAAATGAAGGATTTAGAAATATCTTGAGAAAAATAATTTGTTTTCCAAACTTAAAAATGGAACACATAAACTCACAAAAAAGTATTAACATTTTATAAACTGAATGAACATTTTCTGATCTTGCATTTAATTTGATCAAATCTGATAAATGATCATTCTGAAACACTTATTACTGCCATTTAACTAGAAATGACTATTGTCTCTCTTCCTTAAAATAATTATTTACTTTTGTTGAATGATGAAAAACAAAAATGTTAATAGAATTCTGACTATGTTTAAAGATCAAGCAAGATTTCCACTATACCTATCAAGCATGCTTGGCCATTATATAAGCATAAGACCACATATAAATTAAATTCAAATATTAAAAGCAAAGAAACACCACCCTCACCACACCACCCTCAGACTAACAGAAGTATATAAAGACTGCTTCTTCAATATCTTATCTCTTTTCTACAACGATGTTGCAGGAAAGATTCCCACTGATTATGTAGATTATTGCTCAAAATAACTCTCTTCCGACAAAGCTTCCATCCAAACCAAATCCTTCATTTACTGGTTGAGACACCAAAGATAAAAAGATGTTTCTGACTGTAGTCTGATATTCAAGAAACATTTTTATTTCTACAGGATAACAGCAAGACAGTGCACTGGTAGTTTTTCAAATTAACTTTTCAATGATTATCTTGTTCCCCTGGCTTATCAGAGACATATATGGAAACTTTTTCTTCCTCTTTGCTCAAAGCACAATTCCTCAAAAGAAAATGATGTAAATAAAATGTAAGTAACTTTTAATCCACTTGCTTTTCTGTTTTGAGGACATTTGCTGGAGGAATCATTTGAGAATCATCCCACTGTACATGTACGTTGATACTACTATGTCTGAGACTAGTGATACTTTTGGGATACTCATCAGTTGCTAAGTAGATGAAACTCAAAGCCTTGGCACAAGTTGATGTTTGAAGGAGGCACTTGGAAGACCTATCAGCTATTGCTTTGTTTTATTCTAATGAAGCATTCTGATCCCACAGTATTAATGCTATCCATGGCTGTAACTATATCCAGCCACCTTTCTGATAGACAGACAAAAACCTCACAAAACCATATATTCATCTATGGCTAACTGGGAGACCGTTCCTTGTTTTATTAAATTCGGACAATCACTTCCACAACGGCTTCCAAGCAAAAATACTCCAATAGACTGCAAAAAAGAAGGCTGCCATGCCAGTAACATTACTCCTCACCCAGAACTCAGCAGCCTGTTTTCTTAACTAAAGCAAAACTGATGTAAATCCACTGTAAATATCGCAAATCTGCCAATTTTTTTGTCGTATCTTTTTCGTGCTGTTTCATATGATTCCTCAGAACTACCTAGTTCCTAATTAGCTAGTGACCTAGATATTTCATGTGATAAAATGGAAGATCTAGAGGACTGAAATTCCCGAGCTTGCATCTTCCACAAGTTTACAAATAATCAGACTTCTTTTTTTTTTTCCTTTGAGAATGAAAATTTATTTTCTGGTCATGGTCCCAAACAACAAACAAATGATTTCTTATCACTTTGGGAAACCCATCTAAGTTCTGAATGGTCAGACAAGAACCTAGCCTAATTTTTCCTGTAATAATAAACTTACCTATCTTATATATTTGAAATCATCCTTCTGAAGGGCAGCACTTGTAACTTATACAATATCAGGACAATTGGACCCTTATGAAACTACTTTCATCTTGAACAATTTCTTGCAGGAAGTTCTATATCTTGTTAAGATCTTGGGTCTCATAAATCAAAAGCTAGACTTCCTGTCAAGTCACACTTTCCCTTAACAGGAGGTGAGACTCCAAAAACAGCTGTGTTACTTGAGATGTGTAACTTGCAGATCAGTGAAGTGAAAGGCTCACCTCAGCTGGAATTGATATTTCACTCCCAAAAAATCATTATGGGATACGATGTGACAAGGCATGCCCTTCACTTCACTGATATGCATACCATATGGCACAGAATTGCACAACCTGTTCAAGTTTAGGATATACAACTCATGCAGCCACATAAACTGTATTTTTTGTTTTTCCTTTTCCCATAAGCAATAGCATGAAACTGTGAAGCAGGAAGGAACTAATAGGAAAGCATTTAAATCAGGTGATTCCTACCTATAAACAAAAATTGCAAAGACCCAAACCAAACTACTTATACCTCTCCCTTCCCAAAAGCCTGCAATGGTGTGGATGGAAAGATGCACTGTAGTAAAGAGGAAGATATCTCTGTATGTACTTTTCCTGAGGTAGAAATGAATTTGAATTAGAAAAAAAAAAATATTTCAGGCATCTTACTGCTGTCTTCAAGACAGAGATGGTGCACATCATTCTGTATTTCACCTTCTCCTGGGTCAAACAATTTCTACTGGGCAATCTGTGCTTCACATAGCCTTCTGAGCACATGATATGGTAGTCAGGAGTCATTTGCAATGGGTATTTACTGAACTTCAAGATGGCTCTATGGAGTTGCATTTACTAAATCAACAAAAAAGTTTGTTTCAGTTAAGGTGTATTAGGCACAGTCAAGGATGTATATTTAGATAAATACAATTATCCCCTAATTGAACAAATTTAAAATTGTTACATCTTTTTATATTGACACAGCATGTAATTTTTCAATGTTTTTAAAATTTTCTCATTTTTCAATATTTTAAAAATAATAAAAAATATCCTTTTGTTCCAATTTACTGATGTGTGGTGATCCTGAAGGATTTTATTAAGTTCTCTTAGTAATTTGCATAAGTCTTCTCCTATGGTTTTCCAAGTTCATATATTTACAAATGGAACAAGACAAAAACAAACAAACCCCACAACCAGTGGGGTGTATAATGCATAACTTCCATAGTTGAATTTTTAGGGAAAAAACGTAAGAGCTGTAAATTAATTGAATGATAGAGGCTGAGTTTCCTAATTCAGGCTTTAAGTAAACTAGTTATTTCTACTCTTTTGGCCTGTAAAAGTTACCAAGAAATTTCAGAAGAATGGCTTTTCCTACAGGAATGATCATTACTCCCACTTTCTGCTTGCCAAAAGTATTATGGTATCCATTCTGAAATTCCTTTCATTAACTTCCATAGAAACCATACAGGTAGAAACCATGCAGATATGACTACTAAACATAAGTTGCTTTTTTTTTTTTTTTTTTAAGGATGATTCAACAGAGGAACAGGTTGCTCAGAGCATTGTGGAATCTCCATCTATAGAGATTTTCAAAAATTAGCTGGATACAGTTCTGAGCAACCTGCTTGTCCAGGGCATTGGCCTAGATGATCTCCAAAGGTCTCTGCCAACCTCAGCTGTCCTACAAGACAGCAAATCCATGAGTGTGGGACTTACATCCCACAAGGGCATCTATCATCACTCTGATAGCTTTGATCGTAGCTGAAATGCTAGCTGCTGCAATGAAGGAAAAGAAAACTGATCCATTGATGTTTTAAAACCTTTTACATTAAATTCATGTTAAAAAAAAAAGTCTACGACTAATTTTCTTGTTTGCTTTTAAAAAAATCTTTACATATCTCAGTAAAAAATGTGTTAGGCATTTTCTGTGTGTGAGAGGGAAGCCATCATAATTTTCCTCTATTTTTCATTTATGTGGAAATTCTTAAGAGTAGAACTATTTTCCCTGAGCATAGCCAAGAACATTCACCTATAATCCTGTGAAAGTGGACCACAGCATTATTATAATGTCAAAGCTCTACTAGGGTTGAAGTCGCAAATCACTGGATTTTTCAGAGACCATAATTCTGAGATCTCACCCATCCTCACTATCAGAACAATAAGCCTTACAATAAATATAGAAAGTACTAATTGCACTTCTATTTTTCACTTGGACGTCAGCTTTCTTGTACCAAATCTTTTCAGAAGAAAGAGACTATGTTTTAAACAAGTTCATGCTTCTTTACAGCAGTCTCATTAAAAAAGAAGAAAAGAGAGGTGGTTTCAGTAATGGTACTTAAATCTGGGGTAAAACTATCAATTATTGAAATTCATTAATTAAGCAATATATTTGCTGAAAGTTGCTGTACACCTCTCTCAGTTTGAAGATTTTTCTATCAAAACACAGTCTCATTAAAATTTTACATGCTAATCAGTATGTTTACAATTTCATTTTATGAGACTATAATTTTGCACTGAGGTTTGAATTCTTTTCGTTATAATTTTATGCCAATTAACTCATGCCAATTAACTCAGAAGGGAAAAATGTAATTTACAGGTTTGCATAATTGCCCAGATGTTAAGATGTAGCACAAGTTGAGAACAGAAACAAAGACTTTCTAAGCTTACAATTTTAAAAAGAAAATAGCTCACTTTAGTTTCTTCTTGGCTGCTAGTTTTGCAAATCTGTTTGTGGAGTTAACATACAGTTTTCTGACTTTGATTAAAATCTGAAAATTGTTTTAGTGTTCTAGTTTTCAGTACAGCAGCTTTGAAAGGAAGAGTTGATACAAGCACGAAAATCTGAGTTTTTTAAAAACATGCATCGTATACTGCCCTTTCTACCAAGGACAGATAAACATGATTTACATTCAGTGGGAATCTTGAAGATAAGAAATTTCTCAATTCACAAACTTTTGGTTATTTCTGTATCCTGTGTAATTAACTATGCTTGTTAAAATTCCTTTTTGAATATATTAATAATGCAATTTTTCTTCTCCTTTTCTAACAAGTTCTCTTTTCTTACCAAAAGTTTTTATAAAAATTCTGGCTCACTATATTCACTTTGTATCATATGGGCTTTCTGGACTTTATGGAAGAGACCAGTGGTGAAGAAAGGTGGCCCATATTGTGCACAAGGGTGACTCATGGTTTCTGTCATGCAGTCAAATTTCCTCTCCCCCACTGTTTATGTAATTCTTTCATAGACAAAAGGAAAAACTGAAGAAGAAAAGTTTTAAGCTAAATCAGTAGTCCACATTTTTTATAATTCCAGAGGAAACTGTTCAATTTGATTGATTCACTAAGTATGACTGTATATGTACTAATAGCGTATCATTATCCTTGGATCTCCATGTATTCAGGAAAAGACAACTGAGAGTGTGATAGATTTGCAGTGGGAGGATGAAGTGAAGTGGTGTCTCAGAGTTTCCAGAGAGGCTAGATTTGAAGAGAAATAATGAAATGATGCAAAGGACCAGCAAGAATAGGAAGATATCATCAGGAAAACAATGAAGTATGTAGCAGTGAGGCAGAAACAGAGGAAGCAATTACCTGGGACAAGAGAATTAAGATCCAGTGGGTAAAGAGTAAGGAAGAAAATATGAGTTGGAGACAGCAGAAAAGGGAACCCAACAGAACTCAGCTGAGTTAAAATTGTAGATTCTACCAGCAAGGTAGCAAGAAAAGGGAGGGTTTGTAAAAAATGATGGTGATTGGAAAGTATTGCCCCATACCATAAATGTAGGAATCAAATAAGCCTAGTAGAAGAGTGATGGGCAGAATCTCACAGACAATTACATGATGTGAAAAGGAGATAGCTCTGCACATGCTTAAGTCCATCTATATTCATGGCAGCCCTTAAATATATGAGTGTTTCTCTGGACGAGGCTCAGGACTTATTTAAACTGATTATACAGAAGAATTGCCCAGAGTAATTCTTCTTATATGTGTTGAGATGAGAGGATGACCTTTTCCAGTGCAGAGAGTGAGAATTCCCTTCCATTTGAGAAGCAAATATGGTGGGAAAGATTTTGTGAACGAGGGATGGGGGGGGGGGGGGGGGGGGAAGTAGGTAAATCGGCCATTAAGTCATTCTCCAAATTAAAGAAGTTTAAAAAAACTTTAATGTGAGGTCTTCCAGCATCAGTCCTGACTTTTTCCAATGATTTTCATCACTACATGGGTATTTGTTCCATGGTGGTAACGTCTAGAATCTGCAATGCAAGCACATTCTTAAAAAAATTATAGATTATGAGAATATTTTCTTTCCCTGATGGAACTTTTAAGGTGATTGCCACTGTGTTTTTTACTCTCGATGGTTCTCTATAACTATCTAAGGTTAGATACATCATAAACATATGAGTGAGGTTCCTGCTTCTCAGTCTTACTGCTATCTCACAGATAAAGTTCACTGAGGGATTCTTTGGATTTGTGATATTGATATGAAAGAAGGAAATGAGATGGAAAACATTAATAAAACAATAGCTCTAAAAGTCTGACCCAATGTCAACAGGGACAGCTTCTACTCTTGAAGTCTATATGACAGTTTTAGTATGATGAAACATAGTAAAGAGACAAAGCAACCAAAGGAGGAAATTTCATTCCAAAATATTACTTGAAATTGATCCTCCTGATATGTCATCCAAATATAAACAATATAGTTTGTTTTAATTGTCCTTCAGAGTAGCAATACAGCTATCCATTTTCATAGAATCATAGAATTAATTGGGTTGGAAGAGACCTCTGAGATCATCAAGTCCAATCCTTGATCCAGCCCCACTGTGATTACTAGATCATGGCACTCAGTGTCACATCCAGCCTCGTCTTAAAAACCTCCAGGGACGGTGAATCCACCACCTCTCTGGGCAGGCCATTCCAATGCCTGATCACTCTCTCTGTAAACAACTTCTTTCTAATATCCAACCTAAACCCCTCCTGGCAGAGCTTGAGCCCGTGCCCTCTTGTCCTATTGCTGATTGCCTGGGAGAAGAGACCGACCCCCACCTGGCTACAACCTCCTTTCAGGGAGTTGTAGAGAGTGATGAGGTCACCCCTGAGCCTCCTCTTCTCCAGTCTAAACAACCCCAGCTCCCTCAGCCTTTCCTCACAGGACTTGTTCTCAAGTCCCTTCACCAGCCTGGTTGCTCTTCTCTGGACCTGCTCCAGCACCTCAATATCCTTCCTGAACTGAGGGGCCCAGAACTGGACACAGCACTCCAGGTGTGGCCTCACCAGTGCTGAGTACAGGGGAAGGATCACTTCCTTGTTCCTGCTGGCCACACTGTTCTTGATCCAGGCCAGGATGCCATTGGCCTTCTTGGCTACCTGGGCACACTGCTGGCTCATGTTCAGCTTCCTGTCAATCAGCACCCCCAGATCCCTTTCTGTCTGGCTGCTCTCCAGCCACTCTGTGCCCAGCCTGTAGCGCTGCAGGTGGTTGTTGTGGCCAAAGTGCAGGACCCGGCACTTGGCCTTGTTGAACTTCATCCTGTTGGAATCAGCCCAACTCTCCAGCCTATCCAGGTCCCTCTGCAGAGCCCTCCTGCCTTCCAGCAGGTTGACACTCCCTCCCAACTTGGTGTCGTCTGCAAATTTGCTAATGATGGACTCAATCCCCTTATCTAAATCATCGATAAAGATGTTAAGCAGGACTGGGCCCAGCAGTGACCCCTGGGAGACACCACCGGTGACCAGCCGCCAGCTGGATGCAGCCCCGTTCACCAGCACTCTCTGGGCCCAGCCCTCCAGCCAGTTCTTAACCCAGCACAGAGTGCCCCTGTCCAAGCTATGGGTTTAACTCATGAGTTTCCCCATCTTGCAGAAAACTTGTCTTCCTTGTTTTCAGCCTTTTTCCTCCCACCAAGTTAGTATTTTTAAATAACATCTTAGTGAAAAGGTACATTTAGGACCTTATCACAGATTCTGAGAAAATTCAGGCAATTTAGGATCAAAAACTTATTCAGTTAAAATTAATCTACCACAAAGGTGGAGCTAGCATTTCAGAATGGATTCTAGGAAGTTCAAAACAAACTCTTCAGACCCATAATTCTGTTTGTACTATCCGATCCCTAGATAACTCTCCTCCTACTGTAGCACAGAAGTGTCTCTTGAGAGCCTTCTTGCAGAAACATTAATTTGTAACTAATTTGCTTAATTTTTAACTTTTTCACACCTTACAAAATCAGTTTTGTAGCTAGTTTCTTATTTTTTCTTAGATTTATCTAAGATTTGATTCCTCTGACTCCAGTGACCACTGAACACATCTTCATAAAATATTTGTTTCAGGAGCTATTCCATTTCAATAAGACAGTACTACTTTGCATAAACGAATTTAGTTACATAAACTGAAAACTGCATATAGTAATGTATCTGTTTCTGCACTAATAATATTCAGATGTAACTTGTTCTCTAATTTAAATGTTTTAATTTTGATAATTAAAAACTCTGTGATTTTTGCTTTTGAAGTTGTAATGTTTACAGACATGTTGCTGCACACAATAGATGTTCCTGCTGTTGCTGAAATGACAGTTGCTTTTTTTTTTTTTTTTTTTTTTTTGGTGTTTCAGAAGGTAATGAAGTGAAATGGCAGAATAATTCAGTTAAATTGACATCAACTGCAAGATATAACAAATTGATTGAATCATTGACATTTTAGTTTTCAAATTAAGAAGACTAAATTAGACTATTATTCAGATAATTCTCATGTTTGACCCCCAACTTAAAATAAAACACAATCATTGAATAATTTTGCAGTGAAAAAAAATGTGGAGTCCTGTTAGCAAAATTGGTACTTGAAGGTTATTTTAAATTCATTTTTATTCCAAATAAACAAAACAATATCCTTCTGTCTAACACTCTTGTCTGATGAAAGACTTCTATTTAATTGTATTTTTTTGACTTACAGACACAAATTGAAAATCACTATACATGAGTCATTGCATAAATGTCTTTTAAATGCACCAAAATATATAGGGAATATTTATTCTTCTACTGCTGCAAGAAGTTTCAAATGTATTAGCACTTGCAGAATTATAATTATCACAGAGCCAAACAGATACACAGAGATCCATCTCATTTGCTTTTACAACAAACAGATCTCAGTAAACTTTTTTATAGAAGTATTGAACTGTAATGCCAATCCTTTGTTTATGAGTCGTGTAACTACCATATAACTAAAACAATAGAAGTGCTTTCTCCTGAAGTATAAATAATTTTTGTTAGATCTATCAAAACATTTGAAAATATTCACATTACAAAAAAGCAGATATGTCTGTAGACAGATGGGTCAGACAAAATCATCTAAACTGCAATCTGGATCCATTTCAATAGTCAGAATTCAGTAACTAGGCAACATTACTTGATGTCTTGTTTGAAAAAAAAGTTGATTATTTCAGCTTAATTTTAGTAAATGACAGTGAATCATACATCGTATGATTACTAACAAGAACTCTCAGTTAAAGCTATGAAACAATAGGATTAGAAACAGGTGTCCATTTCAGCCCTGGAAATGATCCTTCAAATAGACAGGGAGTGGTTATACTCTTGAACCTAATTTGTTGCCAAGCATTTATTTTATCCTAAGCTTTACTTATGGTTAGACACCATATAACAATCTTAACTTTTTTTTTTTCAAGTTTATCTTCCTGAAGATTTTTACTCCCTCTTAATCTTGATTTACCTCTGTACTCTCTTCATACTAATAGAAGATACCATTTCTAGGCAAGAAATAGGGAAATAAGTTGAGGCTATAAGTTCCTTTATCTAGAAAATATGCCCTAGTTTATCCCAACTCAATATCAGGCTAAGAACAGGGCTCAGGCCACACACCAAACTCTGTCCTCTTTGTAAAGAAAACTTGAGTGCACAAACTAGACAGGAATCAGGGCCCTTTATTTCTTGATTGAAAATACACGATATCATGGTTCTTTGCAGTATGGACCTGGTATTTAAGCAGCTCACAACTGTAATTATCTAACTGTGAAGAAGTGTAATTAGAGTATTTATCTCGATAATAGTGTTTTATTTCTAATACTTTTAAAATCATGACAATAGTGTGCTACATGGTGGGGTTTAGATATTTTCTTCTTTCAAAAAGCCATTAATTTTTCCAATAGAGTAATTTCAAATGCAGATATATTTCCTGTATTTCAATCAGTTTTTTGAGAACACCTTGATCTTTCAATAATGAAGTTGATCTACTTATCCTCAAGTATCCTCAATGGTGAGGATAGTTTAGTTTCAGACCCTTATCAGTCAGTTCTCTTCTCTCATCTGTTTGAATGCACACCTGTAATAAAAGACTTGACATCTGACAAGTGAGAAAAATTTACTTTTGCTGAGTATTAACTCAGTCTTGGATATAAATTTTTCCAGCTCTGATCTTACATATTTAATTTCAAACCAACTGAGAATACCATATATAAATGATTTAAAGATTGTAAGTACATGAGATTGTTTTAGATCATTTCAATAAATATGTAAGATAGACCATTATATAATAAATAATGAACAACTTCAATAAACTGTGTGATAGTCTACTGAAAAATAACAGGAAAAAACATGATTAAAAATGCTTGCAAGCCCCCAAGCCTTGCATTAAGGCTAAGACCCCTGGAATTACAGCTTTAACAACCTTAATTAAATTTTACCTGAAAAATAGAAAAACAAGCAAACTAATAAGCATGTTTATGATAACAAACTGTGTGTTTATCAACACCTTAGAAGAACTGAGTTGTCAAACTAACCTCATAACAACAGACTTAGCATTGGTAAAGTCAAAAGGTAGATCTTGACTAAGAGACAATAAAATTAGGTTACTGATGCACAAAAACTTGGTCATGATATTGCAAGACAATATAAAACTAATTGACCAGTTTCTTCCAAAGAACCATTATAATTTAATATATTGCCAGCCAGGAGGAATGCATCAAATGATATTTGGAAGATTCTCATTAATATGTTCATCAATTAAATAATTAATGAAAAAATTATAGAAAATAATTATTTTCTATGTCCAAACTGGGTGGACCAAAAGGGAAGGACTAAATAAGAGGAGGAAACACTTTGAATAGATAACAGGAAAACAAAATTTCAACTGTAAAGATGATTAATCATGAGACTAAATCGTATCTGCCAGTGCCAAGTTCAGCATGTTGAGGATGAGGCTGTTTTTTACCTAGAGATTCCTTATGTTTGCTTTTATGAAAGGTCATCTGCCACCTTTCTACCTGCTGTCTCAGTTTTCTGAAGTTCATCTGCAGTTTTTTGACACTGACATATTTGACAACCTAAAAGAGCCTCATGAATGTTCTCCAGGTTACTGGTGAAGTCATTGACCAAAGTTCATGCTCGCAGGTATCCTTAAGGAACCACCCTGGAGAGAATCCATTACGTACCAACCCTTGGCATCCCATCCTTTAACCAACTCGAATCCACTGAAGGTTCTCTCCCTCATGTATTTGTCCCTTTTGTAACTTTTGATATCTTCTGAATACACTTCTAAAGTGTATTCTGACTTCTAAAGTGTATTCATATTCTAAATTCTAAAGATTCAGGGATCTTCTGAAACACTTCTAAAAATCCAAATACTTTATGCCCACTGAATCCCCTCCATAAACTTTGGCTCCACACACTCTAGCAGAAGTCCTACTGATACTAAAGATTTAGTTTAATGCAGATTCCCTTGTCAAACCAGTGACAAAAATCAGTTGCCACTCTCTAGTTTGCAGAATCCCATCCTTGGCAGCCTTTGTAGAGTTAATGATGTTAATCTCAAAGTCTTCTGGTGATGGCTGTTTGCAGTGCTAGGTTGAGCACTTTGTCTAGCAGACCAGCTGCTTCCTATTTGAGACATTTTAGAACTTTTGACTGAATGCCATCTGTTTGTGTTTATTTCTTGAAATCTGAATCACCTAAATGACATGTTAGCTTCGGTGTATATACTTCAATCTGATATAGCTTCTCTGACCTCTCTGCCACAGAGAAAGATATTGGTCTTTGACCCAAGCCTTCCACCAGGATCAAGTCTGAAACAGAGAATTTATTGATATTTTTAGTTACGGCATGATCACTTGGCACAAGAGTTTCCACCAATTCCTTGGCTGGCTTCCTGCTTTTGATGTGTTTAAAATACCATTTTGCTGTCACTATGAGCATGCTTTGCAAAGTTTTAGGTCTGAACTTTCTGATTTAGGTCTCTAAATTTCCTCTTTACATTTGACCTGCTAGTTTTATCTGTATTCTTTTTCTTCCTATTTGTGCAATCTTTCCATTTTTTTAGAGGTCAAGCTATTAGCTCCAACAGCCTCCTTAACTTTCCAGGAAGACGTGCAAGGGACTTTTGGACCACTTTGGTTTCTTTTTGAGTTATGGCACATATTCTAACTGGTCTTCTAATACAGTATTTATGGCAGCCTTCTTGCTGCATGCAGGCTTTTTGAACAACTCCATTCTGACTTTGAAAGTTTCTCTTTCTTTACAGTTCCCTTTCCTGAAATCAAGTATCAATTTGTGAGATTTATTTGTCTCGCTCTCTCCCACTGAAGTCTTAAAAATAATTGCACTGTGGTTTCTATTAGAAAGCAGCTCTCCCACTGATTCTTCTTGGCTCATGTCCTTTGCATCTCTCAGGCCAAAAATTCCAATTAGTCTTTTTTCTTATGAGCTCTAATACTAGTTGTTGCAGTTAACATCCACTGAGTCTGAATTTTTTTTATCTCAGCACCACACTCTCATAAGGCATTGACTGAGTTTACTGAAATAGCTGCACCTATCATGAAAAGACACATCCATTACGACAGCCACTGGTAGTTATCACATGAGCAGGGTTATGGGAAATAAAGGTCAGGTTTAGGGCGGGCACACTGTCTCAACGACTAACATTTGTAAATAAAACAAAGTCACTGTAAGTATAAATAATTCTGTAAACATCATAAAGTAAAAGTAGAAGATCAGTGGCCTATGTGGCATGTGAAAGGGACATGCAGGAGTTTTTGAGCGATATTGCACATTCTAAAACAGTGCTGGAAGGATAACCTCCCAGGTCAGAAAGCCAATTTGGTAGATTTTCTCAGAAAATGGCAATAATTTCTGTAAAGGAATTATATTTATCACTAACCTGATACTATAATTGAATGAAATACTCATAATTTTCAATGCAAAATGCAAAAGGATTTACCAATACCTATAAATCAGGTAAACTCTTGAAAGTAATGAGGTGTATACTTAAGAAAATGTATACGCAGACCAATCCAGAACTGGATTATGTGCAGATTTTTAAGATAATGTGTTAAAAACAGATAGTTAGGGTAAGAATAGTGCTCTCAGTTATATGCAGCTTTAGCATTTTTTCTTCTGTGCTTTCTAAGTGAAAGGTAAAGACATGCTTAATTACAAAAAGTAACGATTTTTAAAAAGTAAAAACTAAGAAGATCATGTTTCAAGGTGTCTGAAAAAGTTTTGTCTTTTTTAAAGTCTGGATCAATACTGCCCTTCTCTTGAAGCAAACTTTATTACTCTTTTACTTTATCACTTCTATTTATACAGAGTCCTCTGAGTCCTAAACTGCTTTTTCTGCATGCCTAGCTGCTTGTTATAAAACCTTTCTCTCTCAGTACTTTGACAGCACATCAACCAACAAATCTCACTTGTGACAAACTCTAATGATTGAAGCACATATCTTGATTCCTCTCAGTACCTCAACACATTTCTGATTCAATACAGACTTTACTGTTATTAGCTCATCTTGCCTTTTACTGTCTCTTTTCATCCATCAGGCATAAAATACGTGTCACTCCTACAATCATCAGATTTGAAAAGCTGGAGTGTTGAGTGGGGGCGGGGGCAAGAAGAGAAATATTAACTTTAGTTTCTAGCCTACCTTTTCAAAATGCTGTCTTTGAAAATACTTTGTTTGGAATTGGTCAGTCTTCTACCAGAAAATCATTATGCAAGGTTTATTATCACTTGAGAAAACTACAAGATTACAATTTTCTTACAAAATGACCTATTTTTAGAGCTGTGCTTTATCCAAATATTGGAACAGCTAATGTAACAATTCTGTATTTACAAATATCCTTATATACCTTTTGTGGTAGATCTTATAGCTCATTGGGGTCAACATTTCGTAGATACTACAGTTACATCAAACATGACAGTTATGACAACTCCATCTTAAAGAAGGTTATATGCAGAATGTTTTCACTGAAAGTAATCACACTGGACACTTAGCCATTTTTTTTGTATTTTAATATTATTTTGACATGGAACTATTTGAAGCCACGTCAATTCTCTTCTGTACTGCCATAAAATCACTGAACTAACACTGCACAGGTTTTGAAGGGCCAGAGTATTTTCACATGAAAGTTTGATTTTTCAAGGAAGGAAAGCATGCTGAATTATGGTTGACAGTTTAAGCTTCTAATAGATGGTCTCAATGTCTATTTGATATGAATAGCTGAGCTGGACAAAAGTCAGTGGTAGTGAGTCTGCCAGGACAAACCTAGCAAACTATAGATATTTTCGTCAGAAAATAAACCTAAGAGAAAGGACAAAAGGCAAGAGACACGTGGGAGAACTGCACAGATGAATGGAAACCATGATACACATGAACAAATTATGTGAAGAAATTAATGACTTTTGTGTCATTACCTCTGTAGTTCAATTATTCACAGTAAATTCAAACTGAAAAATACTAATTTTATGTTTAGAGACAAAGAATTAATTTCAATTAGTTAAAAATTAACTTTGTCCTGTTCTGTTCTGCTTCAAACAGCAGTTAGAAATAGATTTTCATTCACAGTTTTAGATTTTGTTAACTGTAGTGAAGTTTTGTTAGCAATGTACTCTTGTGGTAAAGCAGACCAACAGCCTCCCAGGCTGCATTAGGAAAAAGTATATATTAACTGTATATATGTATATTTACATATGTAAATAATTATTTAATTGTGTGTATATATATATACTATGTATGTAAATATGTATGTACAATTAGATGAGTAGAAAACAAAAGATTAGAAATGTTAATCTTTTTTTTGTCACCAGACCTTCTGTGTACAAAACAAATGGGCAGTCAGATAATGTTAGTGTCAATAAGCTTTATATGCAAAAGGAAAGTAAATTAAATAACAAATTTTGTGTGGCAGAGCAGGTCACTAAAACACCATAGATGAATTTTATCTTTTGCTTGCAAAGTTCAAGATCAACATCATCATTAATTTGTCTGATGTCCTAATAGAGCTTCTGTTGGGGGAATTCTTCAAGATAGTGCATCATATGTGCTCTAAAGCAGTAAGCATGAAATACCATTTTCTTAAATAGACCTCTGTATCCTGTAAAATAGTAGTGATCCATTAACATCAGTGGTATGCTGCATGCATGCAAGGTTCTACAATGAAGAATGAACTACTGGACTAGCACCATGAGATTTCTTATTCTACAGTTTTTAGAGACACTGTGTATTTTAAATGTGGCATATATTTAATCTATTCTTCTAGAAAAACAAGCAAACAATATTTAGTATTTTTGGCAAAAAAAATGATCCAAATCTTACTGAAAGACAAAAAGATGTTGAGGAAATTTCTTGAAAGAAATATCTCTCAACTTCTCTGATTGCAGAATATAAAGAACCCCAAATGCAGAAAAACTTCAGACAACTTAAACATGGTAATTCTGTTGTGGACTAAACTTGTAATTTAGTCTCTTATCTCCATTTATAAAGTAGTAGAAAATTAATCCTGTCTTGTGCACTTACATACTAAGCTTTTTTTTTTTTTTTATCTTCTTTTATCATTATGCCCTACATTGGCCTATTGAAACTTGTAAGCTGGGACTAGAACATGGTGGTGGCATGAAATTACGTACAGATTCTTCTTGAGGTTTGGATACCTTTTATGAAGGTATGAAATAGTTTATACCAGAAGACCGTGACAATGTTTTTATTAAAGAAATTCCAAACAATTTTTATATATCACCAGTGTATGTTTTTTTATCCACACCATCATAACCACTAACTTGATAATAAATTAATGAGTCTCAGATTTACTTAGATAAAATAAAGAAATAGGAATAATGTCACTAATTTGTGTTTTAGTCATTTAGCTTGGATGAATTTGAAAACCAATATTCACACAGCTTCTGCTCAGTAACAGCCCATTAGTCAAATTTCTAACACAGTTGGTACTTTTTGCTAGAAATTCATCTTATTGTATCCATTTCTGTCTACGTGGGGGTCTAGCTGCAGAGAGTTGCATTTCAAATTAATTTACACATTAGTATAGATAATTTGAAAAAAATATTTTTGATCTTTTCAGGGTGGAATCTATAACATAGTAAGTTTTTGGGTTTAGGGAATTTTAATATGTATGATAACAGCCCTGTGGGATTAGTAATTTAATATCCATTTTAACAAAGTGTGTTGATACATATTTCCCAAAGACATTTGAATAACATTAAAAAAGTTGTTACAACATCTCAGGTAAATTGTTTGCATCTTAGAGCATTCCACTGAAGATTTACAAATTGCTCATGACAGTAGATTTGGAAGAACAGTATTTAGGTGATGTGAAACTTCTATTTCAGAGTGGAAAAACTAAGCATTGAGCTATGTTGGTATATGGCTTAATGTTGTAGTATAGTGCTTTTGTTATTTTTAAAATTATCTGAACCATGGATTAAGTACGTAGCTTATGTTTTAAATGGCTTTCACTGGTTAATACTCAAACCCTTAAAGCTGTTTATACATTTATAATATGCATGCTGAAGATTTGAAAGAGTTTAGCATTTAGGTTCATGACCTCTGTAATACTAAAGAAGGGAAGCATTTTCTCTGGGGTGATATGGCAGTGTACAACAATAATAATTATTCCATTCTGCTACAATAACCCAAAACTTATTATTGTGCCTGGAAAGAAACCACTTCTCCAGCAGTTTACCTCTGCCAGAACTGTTCAGAATTCCAATTTTCACTTTGTTTTTAAATCTATTTATCATAATCAGGCTGAATATGGATATAAGAAAACATATATACTTTATTTTGTATCTACACCACTAAATGAATATACTTTAGGGTTAATGTTGCGTCAACATGTGAGCTACAGGCTCTTAAGAGCAAGCTTACAGCCCAGCACATTGTAGAAGAGAATTGAAACATGGCTGCAGTGAAGTTGTTCTCAATCTCCATCAAAATCAGAAAAGTTCCAGGCATAAGACATAAAAGCAGTATTTCCCAAGAAAAAGTAATGGGCAAATGCAAAAAAGCAGATGAAGCTTACTCAGGAGGAAGCATATTGAGAAGGAAAGGCATGCTTCACCCTTTCTACGAAGTCATTGCATGATCAAAAGCCACACAGAGCCAAATATCAGCTAGGCAGCAGCAGGCAAGGAAAAAGAATCTATAATAATTCCTAAACATAGTGCAGATGATAGTTAACCACTCCTGAAATTGACTGTTCTACACAGTTGCAGAAGGACTTTCAGTGAGGATCTCTAAAAAACAAAGGTATAAAAATAAGATTCTGACCTGCAGTAGCAGCTTGTATCATGAAGGTTATCTCAAACTGTAACAGAAAGTGGGACTCTGTTCTTTTTATTTGTTGCCCTGGATGCATTTGTCCCTGAGGTGAAACAGGGAGATATTCATGCCAAATGCTGAAGCAAAGCATGCTTGTGCATAAAACATGAGCCAAACAATTCAACAAGAGAACAACCTTTTTGCCTGGTCTTTCAAGTCATGTTGACAGGGTCAAGATCTTCAGACTGTAAGTCATGCCTTTTATTTGAGTTATTAATATGTGAGTGGATTTAAAATATATTGAATATCTTTTCAAATGTTCCATAGCAACATTTTTAAATTTAAAAAATGCAAGAATGGATGATATGTGATATCAGCACTGTGTTCTTTATCTTATTTTCTTCCCACTATAAATATAGGCTATAAAAAGAAGGAGTTTTATTTTTTTACATACCTACTGATTCTGTTCTAATGTGCTTATCCAAGCCTTTTGTCCTAAAGCTCTGAAATCATCACAGAAAACACATAGATGTATTATTTAGAGTAATCCGCTCAAGAATTAATTGCAGTGAGGTGTTGGGGAGCAATTGAGGACATTGATAATTTATTTTTATGCTATGAGATAATTTATTTCTATCACAAGGAGATGTTAGGTTTCGCCTGTTTCATATAAGTACTAACATATTAAATAGCACGTATACATCTAAAACCACCTTTTGTTATAAATACAAAAACAGGTGTTTGTGTGTATTTATATACAGATACATGAGAGAAAAATGCCTCATACTTCTCCCACAAACTATATGGAAATGAGTGTGATCAGCATGTCTTGTATTCACACAAGAAGCTTAATGATCTTGAAGTGTGCACCTTTACCAGATAAGCGAGGAGAGAACGACTGGATTTCTGCCGTTGTTTTTATGGCTGTTTCAATGAATGGCCTGGAGCTCATTTGTTAATGACCATGTAAATATTCAGCACATTTGTAAAGAATTAAATTATTTTTCCTCATGCATATTTATGTTATGAATGTGTATTTTGGAACTCATTAAAGCAGTACACAAAAGATTCTGTAACAAGCATCCCACTTTAAGCATTGTCCTGGAAATACATATAGTAAGGGCAAAATTCAGGAATATATTTATACATCCCTGATTTAAACATATAAACAATCACTTTTACTTTCCACCACAGATCTAGACTGACATCCTCAAAATCAGACCAGGAGTTGGGTACACTTATGAATTCTTGCACAGGGAGGACCAAGTTCTACCACTTCATAAAACTGAAGCTTCATGTTACAAAAATGTGGATAAAGCATTGTGGGTTAATCCTTAGCTAAGCATCCACATTACTGCTCACTTATCCAGTGCAACAGTGGGATGGGGGACAGAAAAAGAAAGCAAAGTAAAGCCAAGGGTTGAGATAAAGACAGTTTAATAAGAGAAGGAAAGAGAAAAAACAACAACAACAACAAAACACAACAAAAACAAGTAATGGAAAGGCATCACTCACCACACAAAGATTGATACCTTACCAGTCCCCAAACATGGCCTGCCTTGGAAGTCAAAGCCCCTCACCCCATATTCCTCTGCTCATTCTTATTGCTGAGCATGACATTATATGGTGTGGAATATCCCTTCATCCAGTTGGGGTCAGCTGTGCGCTCCCAACTTCTTGCCCATCCCCAGTCTACTCACAATGGGGTGAGTGGGTTGCAGAGTAGGAAAAAGACACACATTAGTACTATCAATACTGTTTAGCCACAAATCCAAAGCACAGCAATGTATGGACTGCTATGAAGACATTCCAGCCAAAGTCAGAACATAAAGTAGCAGTTTATATTTTATTTTTATGAAAAACTTTGACTGCAAAAACCAATTGCCAAGTGCATTACTGTGTAAGAATTACTCACAAATGCATTGATAAACAGCTTCTGTGGTAAAATGTGTTTTTAGCTACTTTCTCTGAAAACAAGATTTTCTGAAAATTCACAAACATCTGTTTACAGGAAACCCACCATTTTCTTGACTTATTTTTCACAGAAATAGGGTGAAGTGGGTGGGACTTCTAGTTTTTAATAAAAACTTACTCTGTATTGAGGCTAAGCAGTGGCTGAAAAAAAAGTGTTGTCAAACAGAAAACAAGAATGTGGAAGAAACCATAAGAAATACTCATGATATCTAAGCTAAAGACATGGTTCTTCCATGCCAGTTGTTTGGAGAGAATCATGTATAAGACAGCATCATCACTCTAAATGGCATCACAAAGTCTACGGTCCTGCAAAAACTACAGGTTAAGCATGTACTGTCAGACTTCTGAGAGTTCTTCAGTTCATGCATGTGTATGTGTGCACATCTGCTTGGCAACCTCATGTTAGGATGATGTATAAAGCTGGCTTCCATGGGCAGCCAGGGAAAAAAATCTTTGTTGTTGCCCACAACATACTTCATCAGATAAGTATAAACCCATGCAGAAAGGAGTTCCTAAAGTATTCAGTTTTCAACAAAAAGATACAAGCTATTCCCTGACAAGTAGGTACAGGACAAACTGAACCCAGCCTTTACTTGAAGGAAAGAATAAGCCATTAGGACATAACTGTCTGTTGTTTCTATTCAGGGAAATTTTATGAAGTTAACTTCTCATCCAAAAGTGACAAGGAATTCAACAAAGGCAAGACAGCAACTAAGCATGTGGAAGATAAAGGATGCTGACACAGGAAAAACGGGTGAAAGGTGGAGGAGAAAGTTATGAAGATACCATCTCATACTTTCTTAGCATAAGAAGAGTTATAGGGTGTTCTCAACAGTTCTAACTCCTCTGGGCAAATTGACATTCCCTGCACTTGGAAGGAGTTTACAGTGAAATTAGTGCACCCATGCAATATGTCTACCAGTTTCATTTCCTTCAAAAGGAGGTTTGGATATACCAGACATTTGCAGTGGCCAAACTAATATATACCATAAATTGGGATGATCTGAGAGTCCATTCCAAGCCCATGCTAATCTGAACAAACAAAACACAAATATAGACACAGCTGAGACTCTGTCTATGACTTCCGAAATGCTATCACATTGAGCAGAAGATCAAAAAAGGGGAAAAGGACCATTCACCTACTAAGATGGGAGCAGTGAATGATATACATGTATAATTCATTTTAGGTGTTCACGTCTTAATCATTGGCTAATCAAATCAGTGGATGAAAAACCTGGTCAGTTTTTGTTTTCTTTTTTGTTTTTTCACCCTCCCCATTCTGCTTCTAAATACTTTGTAAAAGTAGGTGAAAAGGAATAATGGGGCTTGAGTACTCTGAACCTACTCCCAACCCTGCCTCCCACCACTGCATTTTTAAAAAGTCTCGTGTTAACTTTTTAAATCAATCTTGGTAAATATCTTTATCCATTATTCCAGTTAATCAAATATATATATAAGGCCTATTTCGAGGAGGTATAGAATATCTGAATAGCAGTCTGTGTCTTTATAACAATGTAATATAAAATGAGGTAACAACTGTAACATATGTTCAGATACAGAAAATAAATCTTAAAAATAATTCTGCTTTTATTCATATTTGTAATTGTAATCTTATGGATATTAAATGTAGTATCAGCCAGGTTAGTTAAAACACATAAAGGAAATTATGTAAGGTGAAAAGTATTTTGATATTTAGGCCTATATTTATGTATGTGAATACAGAAGATTATTAGGGACAAAGAGGAAAATATCTATCTTATTTTGATATAATAAAGAAATAAAGAGAGGAAAAACATGAGAAAGTCTTCAGAAAAGCTAAAGAGAAAAGAAATTGAAAAGAAATTATATACAGTAATAACTGGGAGGATTGATACACATAAAAAGTCACTCCGTAAGAAACAAGCAGCTTAAAAGCAGAGGATGCCAAGTACAAACTAAGGAAAGAAATGAGACACTAAAGTTACATTGGATAATGTCTCAAACACTGAATAGTCCCATTCAAGACCACATGACTAGCTCAAAAATAAAGTGTTATTCAGCATGATCCACAAGGTAGTGATAAATTGCACATAAAAGACAGCACTGAAAAATTTAGTGCATTTCAAAGGCCAGCTTTCAGCTCTGTTCTCTACAAAAACCCTACTAAATTACAGAAACACTTGCAGAGCAAGCTGTGTGACTCCCAGAAGCCCTAGGAAGAAATGCACACTGAACTTATATTTTATTCACAACATATTTAGGGACTGAGGAATCTCTACTAAACATGGTTACCTAACACAGTTTTTCATATACTCCACAGTAATACAATACTGCAGTTGAATCTCAAGTCCTTTTTCAGAACAAGTTATGAAAATCATAAACTCTAAATTTAAATCATGAGTCTTTGAATAAATTACGTGTAGTTCTTACCAGTAATTTTTGCAAAGATTTAAACTGAAATAGTCTTTCACAAATTGTGAATTAGAATTCCATTACCTTCTCCAGTGATGAGTTTTAATGGTGTCTCAGCCACATGGTGGTCAAAATATTTTCTTCTGTTATTTCTAAATGAGCACCTGATTTAAAGCAGACACTTATGGGATTTTTTTTAATCAATGTAATACTTTATTTCTTATACTATTACAATTTGCTTTCTATTCTTCCTATACGATATTCCTGTAGTACTCCATGTTTCTAGAATGCCACACAGTTTCACATTATCAACAAATTTCATCATCACATTCCTGCTTTCAATAGCAATGTCACAGTACTGGAAAGATTCCCACTAATTTTAAGATGCTTTGACACATTCTCCACAGACACATAAAACTTATAGTGAATGTTACACCATACTTATTACTATCATTTGTTTCTCATTCATCATCTACTTTGGTTTCTTTTGCTCAAAGAAGATTTAAAAAATATTCTAAAAAATCATAATTCAGTAAAGTTCACATAGTTATGCCATGTTTAGTTAAATTATACTCTGTTATTACCGGTTTAAATGACCTAAAAAAAATTATTTCTGGTACGTTACTTTGGGGACTGTCATGTCACACTTTCAAACTCATTTTGAAGGTTCAAGTAATATTTTGCATCATTGTAAAAATTGGATGAGTGGTTAAATGGTTCACATTAGTCTTTAAATATTCTAAAAGGTTTTTTTCTAATGAAGTAATCTTAAAATATAAAATGAAGAAAAAGTGTTACTGGAAATAGCTAGGCTCTCTTAAGTTACTGATAAATTCAAAACAAGCAAAAATACTTCTAATTAATATTCAATTACTATTTAAGAAGAAAGCTGAATTATGGTACAGCTAGTCTCAAAGGAGCACCCTAGTTTACTTACATTATTGCATCTCTTTCAGAAAAAGAAATTAAGTGAAGCAGCTTATTTTGTTAACTTAGACAACTTCTTCCCCCAACCTATTTAAATACCAATAATATGCACAAAGAAAAAGATAATTAAGATAAAATACCCTGAAGCTAACAACACCATCCAGCTGTTTAAAAGTTTGGATTACCTTTGAAACAAACAGTTTAACTGATTGGATTCTTTAGAACCTCTCTAATTAAAAGACTCTCACCAAATATAATATATTCCCATTAATACTCATAACAGCAAAGGGACCTGATAAATATCACAGAATCACAGTGTCAGAGAATGGGTAAGGTTGGAACAGTGGGTAAGGTTGGAACAGTGGGTCATCTGGCCCAATCTTCATGCTCAGTCAGGGTCATCCTAGAGCACATTACCCAGGATTGCATCCAGAGGTTTTTTGAATGTCTCCAGTGAGAGAGATCCCCACAAACTCTCTGGACAATTGGTTCCAGTGCACTGTTACCTGCACATTTAGATAGAGCTTCCTGTACATCAGTTTCTGCCCATTGCCTCTTGTCCTATTGCTTGGCACCACAGAGAAAAGCCTGGCTCCATCCTTTTGACCCTCCTTCCAGATACTTACAGACAGTGATGAAGTCCCCTCTCAGTCATATCTTCTTGAGACCGAACAGGCCCAACTCTTTTAGCGTTTCCTCATAAGGGAGATGTGCCTGTCCCTTAATCATCTTTGTAGCCCCCTGCTGATCCAGCTTCAGGAGCTCCAGGTCTCACTCGTATGAGGAGCCCAGAACTGGACACAGCACTCCAGATGCACCTCACTAGGGCTGGGTAGAGGTGCAGTGTCACCTCCCTTGACTTGCTGGCACTGCTCTTCCTAATGCACCCCAGGACACCATTGTCCTTCTTGGCCACAAGGGCACACTGCTCTCTCATGGACAGCATGTTGTCCACCAGGACACCCAGATCCTTTTCCACAGAGCTACTTTCCAGCAGGTCAGCCCCCAGCCTGTACTGGTGCCTGAGGTTATTATTCCCCAAGGACAGGACCCTGTACTTGCCTTTGTTTAATTACAGACAGTTATTCTCTGCCCTGATGAGGGTTATTCTCTGCCCTCTGAAGGACTGCACAGCCCTCTGGGGTATTGGTCACTACTCCCAGCTTTGTGCCATCAGCAAACTTGCTGAGAAGTCATCTGTTTCTTCATTCAAGTCATTAATGAATAAGTTAAATGTGATGCACAGTTAATCTTTAAGGTTGCCTCTTTTTTTTTTTTGAATGTCTTTTATATATTTTTTTTCTTACTTTTCATCTCAGTTGGAAATATGATCCAAAAACTACTGCAAAATGGAAGCAGTGAATTTTTCTTCATGACAACAAGTATGATGAAAGTGCTAAAATCAGAAATACACCACATTTTTCTGTCGTCTAACATTCAGTGTCAGTGTGACTGTCAGTGTTTTGTCCGAATGAAAGAAAGGCAACTCAGATCTCATGTAAGTTTTATGCTCCATCCCATGCTGAACATCAGTTCATTCAGTGCAAGCACTTATTCCTTAGATCGGTACTGCTCCTCCTGCTGGCTTATTGCTTCAGTTTATGCCAGTTGTTTTTCACCCTGCCAACATGCACTACTATGAAGAGCTTTTCTCTATCTTCTTGATAACCATCTGTGGACTTTGGGAGCTTGCTTTTCAATTCCCCTGAAGCCATCTCTTCTCCAGGCTAAACAACCCCAGCCCCATCAGTTTCTCTTTACAAGGCATAAGTTCATCATCCTGGGGACCCTTCCCCAAACTTGCTGTAATTTATAAGCATCTTTCCTCTGTCAGCAGATCCAAAACATATCCATGTCTCTAGATGGAGTTTTACAAGTGCTGAGGACAGGGAACATTCCTGTCCAGGGAACAGTCCCTGGACTTCCTGCATGTGCTTCTGTTATTACACATCAGGATGTTCTTGGCCTGATTTGCTGCCAAGACCCAATACTGTCTTATGCTGAGCTTGCTATCTACCAGCACCCCTAAACCCTTCTCAGCAGATGCTCCCCCCCAGCCAGTCAGGTCCCAGTGTGTGTCATTATTACAGAGATGTCTCAGTGCTGGGACTAAATGCAGAGCTCTAGTTCCTCCTCTTTGTTCCCCAGGCTGCATGCATTTCTTTGCATACACTTGGGGTGGCTGTCCTTTAATCCTCTTTTATCATTCTGGTGCTCTTATTCCCACCAGTGCACTTCCTTGGATGCCCACCTCTGCCTACCACTTTTTCATCAAATTGTGGGTTGCAGTATTTCTCTCTTGATGCTACTGGCTTAGAACGCTCCTCAACAGGTTGGCCACACTGCTTCTGGCAAAGATGCTTTTGCCCCACCTTGTCAATTGGATGCCACCACTCCTCAACAATCTTCAGTCTTCAGAGATCTCATGGTCACAAAAAACAAATTCCTGTCAATGGCATCAGTTGTCCAAACAGGTATTGACCTCCAGGATGTAGCCATTCCTGGTCCAGCCTTTCCTCTTCAGCAGCAGGATGAAGGAGCCAACAGATAGGTTGCATGTCCTTCAGCCTTACTGCCAAAGCCAAGTAGTCAATTTTGATATGGTCAGTGTTTTCCCAGGCACTGATATGTGGCTGAACAGCAGAGGGTAATAGTCCAACACCTTGTCCCCACAAATTTTTGATCTGAGTGTCTGGCAATCAGCAAAGTTCCCTAAACAGCAAGTTTGCTGATGGACTATCTATCTCCCTGAGATGGGAACCCCTCTCTGCAATCATGTTCCACCTCTTAGTCTTGATACAGCTCAGGCTGTGATGTCTGCCCAGCCAGAATTTCTCCCCATCACCTCCTACTAGGGCACTGAACCAGTCCTCCCCAGTGTGGGACTCTCCACTACATCAAGTTCAGGCTCTGGCTGTTTTTCTGTCTTCTTTTCATGCTTTTGCCTCTGCAGAGTCTCTGTGAACATAGCAAATCCTGTGAACATATTTATTGCCATTTTCCCTGATGCTGTGCAGTCTGCTGACCTTCTCCCACAACTCCCACAAATCAGTGCACACCTCCTGCAGGCAAGGAGCTCATCTGCCCTGACCCAAGCTGCAGTGAGAGGCCCCAGGTGCTCTCTGCAGCCCTAGACCCAGAAAGCTGCCTTCTGCCTCCTCATCTCTGTCTGAAACAAGACTTCTGTTGCACCAGGAATAGCTGCTGTGGTCAGTGCCGGGAACCCTGCCCTGTGCCCTGTCGCTGTCATGGTTGAGCACTTGCACACTGCCTTCATTAGGGTTTCCAGCTCCCTCCCAGGCACCTGTGCTCCAGGCCTGCACCTGTCTAGTTTGCTTACCATCAGCTCCCTACCCTTATCAGGTATCAGCTGGAAGCAAAGGGTGCAAGCACAATTTTTTTTCAGGAGTAGTTGAAAGTTGTTCAAAACTTCTAGAATATTTGAGAAGTAAAAGCCTCTGCTAGTTTCCCATCTGCAGATGGGCAGCTCCCCCATCCCAACTTTACTAGAAGAGCCCTATCTGCCTTTGTACATGCTATCTTGCTCTGTAATATTTTTTTTCTTTGGGAGGGGGGTTGAATCTTTTTTTTTTTTTTTTGCCTAGGTTTTAGGGTCTAAATACAGATTCTCTGATCTTTGCTTCTCTCTACTTAAAAGGAGACCTACTGGGTGACAAAAACATTCACTGTAAAACTTGGAGTACAGTCCATTTGTAGTTAACATAACCCCAGCAGGATTTTCACCACCAGAAATCCCACTGCACATTCTTTTGATGTGGCTTTAACAGCAAACTGATATTTCCTGGAAGAAGAAATGCCTTTTTTTAATTGAAATAAAAGGCACTAAGAAAGTATTAAGAAAGACAATTATGCCAAGTCTGTAGAAAACCAACACTTAAAAGACAATAAAAAATTAAACTTCATTTAAGATACACAGCTGTATTACTGAGGGAAAAACAAAGTGACAGAGATTCTTGGCAAAGTGCAGAAATAGCACAATGCTTGAAAGCTTTCACTGAAGAACCCTAAACCTGGCCAGTCCTGTCTTTGTTTCAACATTTCACTATCGTTGAAAAATCTGAAACAGACAGAAAGGATGTGGGGGAATTAGGAAAGAGGCCTTAGAAATATGGTAAAATTGCAAAGTCCTTTCTAAGTAGGAATAGCTAATTCTATAAAGTAAGAACACAGTTTCAGGTACCATTAATGACCTGAAATGTGAGGTAGTTCATTTTGGGAAATGCACTACACAGAAATTTGTGCAATTCCTGGCAAGCTAAATGGCACCAAAACCAGCAAGACGGACAAAACTAAGGTTCTCAGTGGAAAAATTGAACACTCTAGCAGAATGGACTTGAAACAGTATGAAAGCACTGAAGAACATATAGGCCTAATCAGAGTCTGGAAAACAAAAGTAAGTTAATGAAGATACACTTTTACACTATTTCATTAGGAAAAAAAATAGTTAAAAATAAATCAGCCATTGTCAGCAGAAACAATGCTTGAAATATTAGGACAGGGACAAAAAACATTAATTAATGTACTTCCTGAGAAAAGTGACTCTAGAAATGTTTAGACCAATATTAAATATCTAAGCTAAGCATCTGGCACCCAACGCACCTTCAGAGATATTCAGAAATACTTGGATGAAGTCATGCATATTCTTTCAGATGGATGAATTTGAGACTTTGGTCTGGAAACTATGTCAGTCACACTAGGAAATGTTGATTTCTGAGGATTTCTAACTAGAACCTGAGTAAAAAATTATGCCAAAGCAATATTTTATATTAAGTCAGAAGGGCATTGTGATATGAAAATGGCAAACAGGTGTGAGGAAATTAATAAAAATTGAGAAAATTAAATGTGTATTCACATATCTTTTCAATAATGATGTATAGGCCTGTTTTGAAAAAAAAAAAAAAGCATTAAATACAACAGGTAATATGTTT
The DNA here is from genome assembly GCA_038380795.1 of Pyrocephalus nanus. Taxonomy (NCBI): domain Eukaryota; kingdom Metazoa; phylum Chordata; class Aves; order Passeriformes; family Tyrannidae; genus Pyrocephalus; species Pyrocephalus nanus. The sequence goes on along the minus strand of CM076264.1, from coordinate 52,006,766 downwards.
CATGTCTGAAGATAGCCGTAAGCTTTGGATCCTAAAGAAATAATTAGGATGGAAGTTCAGTTAAAGTCAAGGAAGTTTCTTTTCAACTAATTTGAGACCATGACCTGAAGTGATCTGCATGGAATAAAAATATGAAAAGTTTCCTTAAATACCACTCAGAAGCTCATTAATAAAATGGTGTAACATAACAGTTAATAATACATATTTTGGCACAAATATTTTACTTAAAAGTAAAATAACATGTTAGAGTAATCTATTCTTTTTCAAGAGAATTCCTCAGGAAATACTTATAGGGGATCATGTTGAGAAACTCCTTTTCGTAACATTTATTTAAAACATAGTGGAAAAAATACCCTTTATACTCCACTATCAGAAAGTTCTGAAGTTGTTGAGTACATTCATGAAACATTTGAAAAATACTAAGCTTGATAAATACTTGTCTTACAAAATCTCAGTGGAACTAATTTTCAGTAGTAAATTTATTGAAATTACCTTTTCCATAAGTAATAAACCAAGCACTTATTTTCACCCATTCTAAGGTATTCAAGTGACAAAATCAGAATGGATTAGTCATGAATATCCAGTATGAATTTTATATATTATTCCCTTTTTAATTTATGGACCTTTAGTAATGGCTCATGTTGAAAAGTACATGGTCCATTCCTTGTATGAAATACTTCATTGTAGAGGAAGAAGCAGTGTCATAAAAAAGAAAGTAACAGATACAATGAGAGCAGCAAGTCAGTGAGGTTGGAATTGCAGTGTTACTTTTCAGTGTTCTCAATATAAGTATACATGTTTTCAAAGCACTTTCTTTCCAATTTCTTGAAGCAAGATTTTATGAGAAACCAAACTTATAAACATATAACACTGAGATTATATTTATTTAAGAAGACTGTGGAATCTTATAACACTAATTAGCTTTCAAGAAGACTTTCATTGAATTGTCTTGATTCAAATCATTATTAGGTAATGAAAGCTTTTTCAATATTGTACTGAAATGTGTTTACTGCTGAGTTGAACTCAAAAAGGTTCCCACAGATTCATAAGTTTGTAAATCAGAATGTTGGAGAACCTGATGTTTAAATAGATTTGATTTTAATTTAGCCTCATCAGAAAACTTATAGGCTAGTTCAGCAGAAAATCTAAGATAGGAGGCATAAAGGGTAAGGTCCGTGATAATTTGTAGTCACAGTAACTCTTACAGTTAAATCACTGAAACACAATAATAATATGTATGTCTTAAAAAACAACAGTTTGTTTTCACATGAGGGACTCACAAAATAATGGCTCAGTCAGTCTTTCACGCAGCTATGCCTCCATTCAAAATAGAAATGGAATTTAGGTCTGATGAAATTGAATCTAATTTAAAGCTATTACACTTTTTCCCAAAAATATTTATTTTTAATGTCACTAAACAAGAAGGAAAAAAATATTTTTGAATCACAAAAATGAGGGAAAAGGTTCATATATTTAATCATCTAAATGCAGTGCTTATCTAAATTTGGTATCTTTCCCCAGACTTTGTTAAAATGCAAGACTAAAGCCCTTGGGATAGAAAAGGGAAAATAGCAATACCGTTTTCATTTTAAATCTGTTTTTTTTCACAGTTGGACTACATCAGATACATAATGCAGCTATTTTTAATAGGTTTTAATCTTACTATAGGAGAAAAAGTCTCTGTAAAAGGAGATACTAGCAAACTTCATTCCTGTAACAACTCATTCCACTACTTGTCAGACAATGAAAGTATGTAAATTAAAAAGCAAAGAAAATGGTATTGCAAGTAGAAATCAGGTTCTCAAACTAGAAGAAATGTACCAAAAAGAAATGCTGCAAAATACACAGAGAAATAAGACAAGGCCAACAAAATGATTTGTCATCACTGTAAGCCTAGCTGTACTTTTATCAGTGTGTCAGAATGGAGTAAAAAAGAAATAGCAAGAAAAAAATTCCCAACAAAATGCAAAAAGGTGTGGTTTATATTATTGCTTATATATATATATATATATGAATTTATCTATATATACCTATTACTGAATTTTTTTTTTGTAAACTTCCATATTGGTAACAAATGGGAAAGTGTCTTTGGACTGCTACATATATAAGGATGTAGTACATGGAATTAAAACATTTCCTGGTCACAGGTGTTCCCGAATTAATACTCTATGTTAGAATTTGTTGGCTCAGGCATGATTTACCACTCTACTTAATATTTATAGATTCACACATATACCATCTACTCTGTGTTGCTACTCATCTGTTTCCATTATTAATATCTCATGGAAATTGAGGTATAATCATGTATCACCTGCGTGATTTACTCTAAAACATAAAATGACAGCATCTTCTCTCTGCTTTCTAAACAATGGCATGTATCAAGAGCCACTGTTGGATCAACTTCCAAATCATGAAATACTTCAATGGCCACAGCCTTCTTAAACTGGGTCTTTTATGCTACTTAATGAATTCAGAACACAGTGAGATGAGGGTTCAAAAGGCATTCTCCATGGACAACTTCAAAAAACACACCGTGTCACCCCTTCACCCACGATGAGGGTAGTCGAAACTGAGGATCTGACCACAACATGCTGTTGTTTTGATTGAGTAAGTGCTAAAATACTTCTAGGTAGAAACCATCTCCTTTCTGACATTGAATTGTGGCACAAAGTGTCTGGTTACTTATAGTTTAATAATTTCCTCTCTTGAGTATTCTCATATGGCAGTTGGTATCTAGAAACACAAACTATATGTATATATATATAATTTTATATATATATAAGGGCTGCACAGTGTATTTCCTAATAACTGATTAGGAACACTCCAGACTCTTTCAATACTGTCTGGATTCTATCAATGTTTCTCAATGTTTCATAGTCACATTTTTTTTAATAGGTTTACCCAAGTAGTTTAGTGCTAATACTTTTGGAGTATTTATTCTTCAAACTCTGGCCTGTTCTTAAAGACAGGAGTCATTAGTAAATATAGAAAATATTTTATAAATTACATAATGTGCATAAGCCAATAATGTTTTCGTACAGTGGTATGAAAATACCCTTAGAATTTCCCAATAGTGTCAAGAATTTAGTTTTATGTGATAGCATCTTCGTTCCTCTCACAGATATTGGCACATAATACCTTTACTCAGCATATCTAGCAACTACTGAAAGAATTCCATCCTACAAACATGTATTCATATCCTTAATGTTCCCTTAATGTTTAATCTCACACTGAATTCAGTCAAGTTAACAATAAATATAGCTATGTGCTGGAACGAAAATATGGCATCACATAATTTTATAAATTCACTAAATGTGTGATTCTTGTTTTTCATACCTTTCTGCCTTTCTGATTCAAGAAAACAGGAAATAATTTTATACTTGATACGTATAATTCATTGACTGCTTTCCCCGTTTAAATGTGCATATATATATAGCTGTTTGTGCCCATTAATTCTGTGAGTACTGCACTAGAGGCACCTGACCAAGCAATAAACTTTTATTGTTTATGTGATAGACAAGGAACCACTATCTACACATCATGTACAGCCAGATATCCAGCATATAGCTATATTTACAGCACAATAGTTATACTGCATGCACATATTAACAATCAGAAAAATATTTCAAATTACTGTAATGTATGCACTATATTTCTGTGTCATAACTATCTCATTACCTTCTTTTTCAAAAATCTGATATTATAAATCATCATTAAGCTGTACAATTCTTAGATTCTTAAGTTATACTTAGGTATTTAAAAATGTCTAAAAGAGGTATTTTTTTGTCCATTCTTATACCTGCATACAATTCAAAACAGGAATTTTCCTCCTAATTCCACCCTCAGTTATAATTTCCAGTTGAGGTCAAACATGTCTTTCATAAAAACATCAAAAGGTACTTCTTGCATCAAAAGGGACTTCTTGCTTTCTCATTCTCCAAAATTAAGGGAAGCTTTGGAAGGTGCCCTAAGGAAAAAAAACATTCTTTCATTTTTTTGTACAGTTTAACCCTCTTAAATAAATCTTCTGATGTTGACTTCTTTTATTCATATAGAATAAATCTAGTATGATTCCAATTAAGATGAACTATATTTGACTAAATTCTTTAAGGGATGAAAAATAGTTTATCACTTCTAACATATCTTAAATAATAGTAGAAAGTCTTTGTCTCCTATCTATTGAAGGTTTTAATGGAATTAAATTTAAAACAGGTCCATCTTCATAAGCTTTAGTGAAGTTTTCCAAAGAGAAGTTAGCCTAACTGAATTCAATGTGGGATTAAACATCAAGTGAAAATTAAAGATGTGAATACATGCTTTGTAGGATGAAATTCAAGCAGGGAATGATTAAGGTCCCATCTGATTAAACACTTTTTTCTTAAAAACAAGTAGGAAGAGAAAGTCTCAGTAACCCCAACCATGAAGATTTTTCTAACCAAATGTGAAACTTTCAATTCTGACCTTACAGTAAAGTTACTTTTCATTTCACAAAAATACAGTTTGCAGAAGGCCAAAGCCATCTTTTTTGTGTTTAACATACATGACCTTTTCAAAGACTCTACAGAGGCATCACTATAATCCCCCAAGTGAATTTACCCAATATTTTTTATGAATCCTCAGGGCACAAGGGTGACTGGTAGGTCTTAAAATCTGGAACATTATAATTAAAATATATTGAAATCAGCCTAATCGTTAAGAAGCCAAATTTATATTTGTGGAAGACCTGGATTATATGAGTTATGTCATCATTTTTCATACAGCAGATAGCTAAGTAAGAATTTTCAACAACAGACAGCAGATATATTGTACATTACTCTTGCTTTGCAGTAAGACAGAAGAACCTCAGAAACAAGATTCCTGAAATATAACACAGAGCTTTGTCATTATATCCATCAGAGGAAAATTAATTCCCCAGAGGAGTCTGCCAAGATTCTTAACAAAAATATCCACACAATTTATGCTTCAATCATAGCCAGATTCTTTCAATTACATAAGGACTGATTTGAACATCAGCAACATCTCCAGTCAACTTTTCCAATTTCATTCTTTTTATGTCAGTAAATGACAGGTCATTGTTGAAATTGATCTCTTTTATGAGGTTCATAACATACTCTTCAAATTACTGTGCATCTTCAGATTTTCTTCTTTTCTCAAAGGTCTTAAGAAAGGTTAATCACATCAACAATACAGTCTTGGTTTAAATGCTTCTACTTAAATGAATGGCTTTCACTAGATTTGGGTTGTATTTTATACTAGCAACTGGCAAGGCTAGATTCTGTCAACGTTACTTTTCTGCTTCTTTTCCTACATGAGCCGTGATTTCAATTATTTTTTAGAGATAACTCAAGAAATAAGATGCTCCTTCAGGGTAAATAAGCCTGGCAAAATCTGACCTCCAAAAATCGGAACAACTGCATATCTATAAGGTCACAACATCTCAAGACCTATCCATAAAAAGAGTATATTCTGTCCTACTGTCCCAGTAAAACAGTCTGAAGAGATCAGTTCTCATTCAGTTCATCAGTTAAATTTTTACACTTTCCCACCAGGTTACCCTTTATTTCATTTAGACATTTTGAATAAAGACTTTACATGACTGTTATTTCTATTAGAGGATTCTCTAGTCATTATCTGCAGTAATATATTTGGTAAATTATCTGTGCTATCCTTGGACTATTGCTGGTCCTTCAGCTTCAGCTTCAGTTAATAATTCCTTCAGCTGATATATTTTGCAGCTATAGTGTAGAAAAATCCAGACTAGATTCAATCACTACAGATATACAGCATGCATTTTAAAATTCTTTAAAACACACATACATATACATATGCTTACACTTTTAAATAAAACCAGTTGGTTTATAAAACCTTGCTTAATGCCTTTAAAGGTAGAATTAATACAAATTTTTACACTACAGTAAAGTTTCTGAAAAGCAGAATCTGTATCATTACTAGCTGGAAGCAAAATAGTAGGCAAATCTATTTAAAACTCTTAAAGCTGCTCCAAACGTTGCCAACTTTTAGCACTTGTGCCAGATTATTTAATGACTGATGTGGGATTAGGGTGTGTGTTTTCGGAAAGCTTCAGCAAAAACTGTTTAACTATCTTTGACATGTGAGTCAAGGAAAAAGGCATCATTTGGCCAATGTGATAAAGTTGGCAACCTTTTCTTTGTACAACTGCAATGTCTCAAAGCTTCGGAGCAGAAAGTTGACATTTGGCATGGTAGCTTCTATATTATGTATCTTTCTTCCTTCATTTTTGTGCTCTTGAACAAAACATGGCCAAATTATAAGAACTCAAGACATTTAAGAATGCACGGTCATGAGTTATTTCATTGATTTTTTTTTTTCTACTAATGTGTCTACCATATCATTTAGAATGTCCGAGCTCTTACAGATCATGACACTTACTAAAATGTCATTTACTAAACTGTGCCTCAACTTTCTTCAAAAAGAAATTGGGCATGTTCCAGCCCTAAGCTGAAAGTGCACAGAATCTCATTTTGTTTAAGTAGAATGTTTAAATGTGCTGGGTTGGAAAAGGGCACAAGGACTGAGTCTGTGACACCTAATTAGCTTCCCTTCTTAATGGTGCAAAGTAAACTTCATAGTGATACAAACAAGTCAGATATAAGATATACAAGTAGAATACAAAATTTTGTATGTGAATCAGCTAAGAGAGAATGGAAGAATGAGAAACAAGATCTGTTAAAGCAAGAAGATAGGATTAGGAAAAAGAGGGGACATGCTGGACAAGAAAATTGAATCATGAGCTGCTGGGAGAAAGAATATGAACTCAAGAAAGCACAAAGTCAAGACAGAGATCAGTACAGGACGTATTCTAAGAATGGCTGGAAGAGCTGTAAGGAAATGTGAATGCACTACAAATGCAATCATGATAACAAATTTTCAACTAAGACGTAGAAAGTGGTCCTGTATTAGTTCATAGAAGTCATAGTATCTGGACACATGCCTTTAAAGCAACAAATTGCTGTTTATCATTCTATTGCCTCTTTACAGATTTTTTTTTTCCATATTTTGAGGAATGGTAGTGGCCCTTTTGCAGCAAGTTATCAAATACATAGAGGATTCCAATTATATTAGCTTGGAATAAGTTAACACAGAATGGTTTCCCTCATGGTTGGATCCTCTGCTTTCTAGATCATGACGTTATCCTTTAGTTAATTGGAGAATTTTGTGGATGCTTTGCACTGTCCTATATTTGTTACCAGCAGATGTCCAGTTCACTGTAATCACTTTTGAGTAAATTACTTTGCTGTCCTGAGATCTTTAATACTTGCCCAATATTTTTTTTCGTTTGTTTTCCTGTTGCGTTCTTCAGTCCTCGGGGTCTGCAGCAGATGCTTATTATAGTTTCTCTTTTGTCTTCACTATTATTTTTCTGTCTGTGTGTGGAATATTTTGCTGACATCTCATACTTTTGAAACTTTTGAAGAATGGTGGATGAAAAACATTAGAAGAGAGATCTGGAAGAGAGATCTGGGAAAAAGTAGTCATTAGCATCTGCACAGTTAGTGGAGATTAGAAAAGACACACAAACTGCCCCCAAGAGAAACAAAGTACTGTTTCCTTCAGCTCAGAATGCATCACTGGCATATTTTCCTCCCCACCCTTTATCTCTTTATTGGTAAAAAATAGCCTATTCTTTGAAGTATATAATAAATGTGATTCTTTTGCATTTATTCTTATCAGTTACTAAACAATACCAGCATGCTCATAGTGACTATAACACTCTGAGAATTGTGTCTGTCCTGCTGATCAGTAAATGAAAAGGTCTCACAAGTAATTCTCCTAAATATACCAAAACCCACCTACAGTTTGAATGACTATAATGATAAGACAAGACCTTTCCTCCTGGGTCATCTTCAGCCTTTGGAAACTAGCTTTCCTTAATCTAGTCCCCTAAAAAAAATGTCATTTTGTTATAACAATTTTATTGACAAACTTACGTAATGGGATGCTTCATTCTCCCAATGCTTAGTGTAACACATCTCCTAAAAGACACCTCGGTCTTCAATATATCTTAAAACAAAACAAAATAATAAAAAACAAACAAGCAGAGCAGTATCCTCCCTTTCTCCCTGTTTTTATGGACATCCACCACTGAAAGCTCATACAGTCTTACTACACTCTTCTAGAGTTTGTATGATAAAGCACAGATTGACCTTTAGGTGCCAGTTATAGAGAGTATGTATATAATATTCTTGAGTGAGTCTTCCAGCACATTTCAAACCAAAACTCAAGAGGGATTGTCAAAATAATGTCATGATGCTGAGCAGAGATATTGAAGTAAATACTTTTATTCTTTTCTCAGTTCATATGTCCCTTTCATTAAAGACACGAAGACAATATTCTAAATCTTGCAATTAAGTGAGAATGCAGATTGACAACCTTTTAATTTGACTTTCAGTTTTTCATAAATCAAGCTGACAGTCACACAAAATTTTTCTTGTGTTACAAATGAAAAACTTTTTCATTTAGTTCATCAGTGTAGATATACGGTATAAAGTGGTATAAATTCAAAATGCAATTCTCATTTCAGAATTATACATCTAGACTTCAGAATGCCTAAGACATTTCATAATAGTATAGAAGAGTGCAATATATTCTTTACATACCCAGGTAACCTCTCAGAACTGCTGCACTTCTTCAAAGAAGGAAGAGAAGCATACTTGATGAAATCATTTATTATTCTGCCTTATCATTAGAGGGGACATAGTAGTGAAAACTTAATCCTCAGTACATCATCTTGATGTACCATTAAAAAACTGACAGTCCATTTACACCATGACTTGCTCTTCAGTATTTTGTCTGATTTTTTCTAATTTTTAAAGGAAAGTTAAATTGCACCTTCAAGAATGATGCAAGCATTTCAGTCAAACCTCCACAGCGCAACAGAACAAGGTCTAGAGTTTGCCAAAAAAGCATACAACTGAACTGGCAAGATTGCCCAGCAGTGTATGACATCATTATCTTGACAGTACAGCCAAGCTTGTGCAACCTTACTATCTCACACAGAGGAGTTCTAGCTGGTCCTGCACCCACAGCTTATATATGCTTATACATGCTTATACAAAGCGCAGAACATTTAGTGACATCTAGGCTCTTTAGTACATAGCCTAGCTATGAGAACATGGCTTTGGTTTCTGACTCACTAATGGGTGATTTATCTCAAGTAACTTTAGCTATTTAAAATTTAGACCTTTCACTTACAGAGACTAACAGCAGCAGGGAGACTGGCATGTCACAAGGGAAATTAATTCCATCTATCAATCTTTTTCAAGATAGGTGATTACACATCTGCCTGATTCTCATGACTTGCCAGTAGATGACAATTTACTCTAGTCATCTACCTTCTAAATGGCTAGTTAGATTAAATGCATCATCACACCATCATAAACCATCATAAATCCTTCTGAAAACCTAAACTGTAGCACACAGACTGTACATACTGAGAAATAGTTAAGCATGATGTTATCTACATTTAGTTTTTTCCTAAATTGGTCTTTTAAAATGATAACTCTTTTTGTTCTCCTAGGAAAAACTATGCAAAGAACCTACGATAAATACTGGGTTTGATGAACAAGCTTTTCCACTACAAAGACAAAAAAAAAAAAAAAAGTAGGAGCATATTTCACTCCTTGAAAAGGTTAGCAAACTATTTTGTAAAGTGGTTTCCTTGGGGCTCTCCAAAACAACTGGGCCAGTTCTATGCAGAAACAATGCACAGAAGATATAAGGGGACTGAAATCTTTTGAACCAGCAGCTGTGCTACCTGCGGCTCTCCATAACAAGCAGACCAATTCCATGTGGAAACAGAATGAGCACAAGATATAAAAAGATCAAAATTGTTTGAACCAGCAGCTGTGCTACCTGCAGCAGTTAATCTTTTCTGGCAATCTGTTAGAGACACACATTCCTCAGGCTAAGAGGACTAAGAGGCTTTTGCTGACTGCTGTTCCTCAGAGAGAAGCCAAGTCCAATTCTCCCTTCATATTACTGGAACAGTTAAATAGTAGACTCCTGTATATATTGGGGAGAAAAAAATGACTTTTGCTTTCTTGGAAAGGGCATTTTTGATCAGTTGCTTTGAATAAGAGCAATTGGCAGCTCATTTCTTAAACCAATTTTACTTTAACTAAATGCTAAAATCTTTTACTACGGTGAAGTTAAAATCATGTAAGTTAGAATGTATTTTTTGATAATAACATCAGGCATGGGCAAAAAAGTAAGTTCTCATATGGACCCAATATCTGAAGTGAAGATAAAACACATTTTTGTACTATTATATATGAATTAAAACTGAAGTTTATCTGCCCTTTAAAATACTGATTTTTTTTTTTTTTCTTTTTAAGGATTTCCTCTCTTTTGCGCTTGCTGGACAAGTACTTTAAATAAAACTATATTTATGGGTTTATTTATAAATACCTACCCTCTTTTTTTCTAAAACTTGTATTTCTCAGTATATTCTCTCTCACACTTTAGGGGGTATCTTTTACATTATGGATAACGATCTAATACTTCAAAATAGTTTCCTTTTCTACCTTTGCTTTTTCACAGTTACACTATTTAATCAAATATATTGTTGGTTAGGAAAGAAATATTTTGTATTTGATTTACACTCCAGACATTATTTGCTCAGTCAAGTACAAAGTAGTTGTTTGGACTCACTTCTTTCAACAATTTTTGAGAAACAGAATAGGGAGAAAGGGACCACTTCCCCGTCATGTTAAAAAGAAAAACTAAATTTGCATATATAATTATCCAAACACACACAATCCTCCCCCTCCCCTTCCCTCCACCCCCCGCAATCCTAGGGCTTTGGTAGCAAACAACTTTAAGATCTATAGCCAGGCTTTTAATCTTCAGTCAGCCCTCAGCTGCAGGGGGAAGCTCTTCTGCTGCTTGCCGTTTATGTTCCTCCCAACAAAGGGGGAGTAAATGAGTCACAAAACAGTGTAAGAGTCAGCAGCACATTTGTGTGCCAATCAAACATCCTGTGTTTTGTATCGACCTTTATGCCTGATTCTGAACAACACTAAGAATCTACAGATGTCTGCAGGCATCAGAGAGGCCATGTATACTGTAAGATGTATGTCCTACTGCCTGAGCAGGTTTCCTGCAGTACGGGCAGGCAGGAAGGTAAAAAAAAAAACAAAACAAAACAAAACAAAACAAACAAAAAAAAAAAAAAAAAAAAAAAAAAAAAACAAAAAAAAAAACACAAAAAACACAAAAAAAAAGAACAAAAAAAACCAAAACAAAACAAAAAAAAACACCAAGAAGAGAAAAAAAAGGGTAATTTTGTTTTTGGTTTTAAATTAAAATATGTGAAAGCTGTTCTAGTAAAGTAATACTCAAGAAGACTGAAAAGGAAGAGCACACTCTATTCAAATTATGGAAAAAAATATTTGCTTTCAAAATGCAAAACAGTTTCTTAAGAAGAATGCCCTGAACTTATTACATAAGGGTGTTGTCAAATAAACTTTGATGACATAATGGCTCCTTCTGTAGTTCCTAAACAACAATTCTGAACAGTCTCTCAAATCAAAGTCTACTAATAATAATCTCGTTATTTCTAATTACCTCTGTATCCCACTTTGTATTTCACTTTCTTTACATACCAATCTAAAAGGTTTTCCCAGTGCTACAACACCAAATAACTTTAGTGGAAGAACACCAAAAAATCCCTCTTGTCCTAGGTTCCCTTTTCATAACTTTGTAAATGTACATCTTCCTTAATTATTCAGTCTTCAAAGAGTGCAGCTGTAGTAGGTAGTATCTATGAACTAGAGCTGCTAGAAAATTAATTTAAGATCTATATATAAAATAGTCCTTATTATATGCATATTTATGTCATTTTCTAAATACAGGTGAAGAAAATCCAGAAGTTATTAGCTGAAAGCCTGTCTAAGCTTTGTTCAAGGAAGAAACTTCTTTAATGAAGACAAAGCTTTCAACCCTTTCCACCTGATGAAATTTGTGCTCATTTTGGTCTTAACAAGGTTCTAAATTATTCTAGTCTAAATTAAACTATTACACAGCCTGTATTTGCTGGAGCATGAGGTTCAGACATGCTCTACATACTGAAAAAAGCCAGAAGAAATACTAAAGGTTTGTGCCATATGGAAGCATACCAAAGGCTGTTTCAGGTCACTTTTCTCTCTTGTGTTGAAGGAGATCTGTGTTTGATATTTAGAAGTTAAGTTCTAGATAGATAATAACTTTATCATTGAAGGGCTTTTGGGATATTTTCACTGAGGTGGATTAAGGATAAAAAGGAAGAAAATATTCATAAGATTTGAAGAAAAAACATATTTTCGGAACACCATCCAAATCTCAAAAATCCAGATGAATCCTCATATCCTGTAAGAGCTCTTCTTATGATTCATAGCATGACTATCTCAGATCCTGTATTTTCTTTCAGAAGATCGTGTCTCCCATTTCTCATGATTAAGGAACTGTAGAATCTGTCATATGAGAAGAGGCTGAGAGTGCTGGGAATGTTCACTGTGGAGAAGAGAAAGCATAGAAGGATATTACTAATGCCTAAAAACACAATGGGAGGAAGCAAAGAAGATGGAGACAGACTTTTCTCAGTGGTACCTACTAACAGAACATGAGAAACGGCTTCTGAACATAGAAGAGCACTGTTTTTACTGTGAGCATGGTCAAAAATTTTGGAACAGATTCTTTAGAGAGGTTGTAGAGTCTCAACCCACATATGTACTCAAAACCCAAGCAGACACAGACCTGAGCAGTCTGTTCTGCCTGACCTTTATTTGAGCAGGGATGTTGGACTAAAAGATCTTTAGAGTTGCCTTCCAAACTCACCCATTCTCTGAATCTGTGACTACAATCAATTAGTAAAAGCAAATCAGTGCTTAAGATATTTCATTAAAATATACACCAAAAAAAAGTTAATCTAAAGATCAAGGAAAATAATATTACAAACTCTTGATCAGCAGAATCCTTCCTGTTTTAATGGCTGGATATGTACCACCAGTTAGAAACTATTTTGGTTCCTGTAGAACAGAAATCACAAATTAAACCATCTGAGATCAGATAATAAATCTGGAAAGAAAGTAAACAACATGTGGGATGAACTGAGACAATTAGACTGAAATATTTTTTTTTTTCCTTAGGGAAAGGAAATTACACAAGACTTACCTATGTAAACAGGAGAACGCTGAGAGAAACAAGAAAAATGTAGATTTATTTTTGAGACAATTTATCTACAGCTTATGGGGTGTCAGGCTGTTATATCTTATATTTAATAAAAATGCATAGCATTATGATGAAAGATATCTTAATGTTTGCAATTTTTCATGGAAGTCTGATTGAAATTATAATTAAAGATTCACAGATCTAATCAAGTCCCTCATTTCAGATGAAGGATCAAAATTTAATTCTGTCCACAGACAGCAAATGAACTGCACTCATTCTGACAGCTTTTTCCAGGCATACATTTTTTCTCTTCCCCAAATACCAAGAACGTTCAATATGCTCAGAACATGATATTTTGCGAATTTACAAAGCTCTGATCTTTATGTTTTGGATCAGACATCAAAACAGCATTTAGATGAAACATTAGACATTTTCTTAAGAAATCATAAGCATTTGTTGTGTGTACTTACTGTCTTGGGAATGGAGAGTGGTCTGGTTTAGAGTAAATTTGTGTTTTACATCTTCAATAAGTAAATGTTATAAATGTAGCTTGGCAAGCTTAGCATGTTAAAAGAAAAGTTATTATTTCTTTACGACAAAGTAAGCACCAATACTCCAGAGGAGACCCAAACTTAGTGTTTACTGAGCTCACGGTTTTGTTTTATTCAATCATAGAGTCATAGAATCGCAGAATTGTTGAGGTACACACCTCTGTAGGTTACCTTACCCAACTCCCCTGCACAAGCAGAGACATGTAGAGCTGGTGATTCCTGACCACATCCAGAGGGGTTTTGAGTATCTTCAAAGATCAAGACTCCATAACCTTCCTGGACAATCTGTTTCATCTTGACTACCACAGCAATATTTTTTTTTTTTTAATTTTTAATTTGAATTTCCTGTAACTTACTGGGATTTCTTTACTACCTCCCATCAGGTGTTTGTATACATTGAAAGGATTCCCTTAAGCCTTTCTCATTTCTTTGAAGTAAGAAATAGAGTCATCTACTCTGAGAAGATAATTTCAGGACATTTATCTCAGGCTCATCAGACAATTTCATCTAGACAAGAATTAGGTATCTAAACTGCAATGAGGCTTGAAATTTCAGGCAGACTTCTCTTTCAGGGTTTCCAGTGTTTAGTTCTATTCAGTTTTCTGCTCTGCTTGCTAGAAGAGCTAAATACGATTGCTCTTGATCCTGTACTAATTCTCCTCACACACTGCAAGGAATACAATTTCTGCCATAAGAATCTGAGTTCTTGCTTTAGGGATGAGACATCCGGAAGTTAAATGCTACATTAGCCAACTAATAGATAATTAACTCCTTTTGGCTGAGGCTACTAAAACCCTTAGAATATTAAATATCTGAAAAAAGTGAAGTGACCGTTTCACTGAAAAGATGAACAATTCATCAACAGGTGAATTTGTGGACAATAAGCAAGTATTTTTACAATAATGCGTGTTAAAAAAAAAAGCAACACAACACCCACACACACCCTGAAAAAGACAAATGACATGTTACCACCTAGAAATATTGACTAAGACAATCAATTCCATTTTTATTTATGATAAATGATTTAATTTTATTTACAGCTCATATTCAATATTGTCAGTGAAAAAAAACCCCATTTTTATATAAGTCCTTTATCAATCAATATTCTAATTAGGCATGTATTTTATTAATCTCTTTGCAAAAGCCTTCCTATTTCAATGGGAAGAATATATTAAGTTCAAAAGAACAAGTTGTCTTTAGTAAGAGCACAAAGCCTTCATCCTAACAGACTTAGAGATATTCACTAGAGATACATGTATTTGCCTCAGCATTTTGTTTGAAAAAAGTATGCTTCCTCATTTGCATTAGGTTCACTTAAAACTTTCAACACATATATTTCCTTTATCTTTCACCTACTTTTATGTTTCCATTAGCTTTATATGTTCCTATGTGGGGTGGGGAATGGGAAGCAAAACACAGTTATGGGATGAGACCCAACAATCAGCTAAGCTGGGTCTTATGTTTTCAGATAATCTCTTTATCTCTCACATACAGCAGCTTCACGAGTCTCTGGTGCAGATTTTACCCAGTGTTGAACAAGATGCTTAAAGTTTGTGATGCAGTGGAACTTGCTGTGTAAGGAGGAGCATCAGGTTTTTACAGAAAATTTTCAAGGTATAAAATGGACAACTAATTTGAGGCATAACTGAACCACCAGAACTTAGGAAAAGCTATTCAAAATATTTGTTTAAAAAAAAAAAATCTAACTTTTCCTTATTTCTAGCTTCTACCTGTGATTAAAGGTGAGAAAGCAGAATTATGAACAATCAGACAATATGAATTTGATAATTTGTATTAAATAATGATGTACTAAAGTTATTATAGTAAATTTAATTTTGTAAATATTTAAGGCTGAATTCTGGAACAATGATATCTAAATTATTTTTTTAAAATCTGACATTATATACAGTAATGGTTAGATGTATAATTCATATGATTGCTGTGATTAGGAATGGCCAAAAAGCAAAAAAATCCATACAGGAGAATATATGTTTGGTTCTTCAACTGCATTGACATCCCCAAAACTATAACCTAACTGAGAGGGAAAAAAAAAAGCTAGGAAAGTCATAATGAGCATTAGGATCTTTTTTATCCACAGGATCACTGGTTGCTGGAATAAACTATAAAGTCAGATGAACAGTGCAGAACTTTCCAATAGATTTGTCTCAACCAAAGTATAAGTTATTGAGTTGAATAGAGTGAAATGCAAGAAAAAAAGCAATGATGTGATAAGTAAAGACATAAAAAAAATTTATAGGTTATTTCTGTATTTCTGGCCTTTTAAATTATAAAGTTATTTTACCATACAGTTGCAGAAGAGTATATTCTAAAAAAAAAAAAAAGACCACACCAAATGGAAATATTTCCAAAGTCTTTCAAAGCATTTGGAAGGCTCTGTTGATTTTGATAGTGGGATAGATGAAACCAGAAGTGTTAGATGGAAAAAATTTTTTTATGTTGAAAATATTAATGTAATCAAAACCTTACTTTAATGCTGTAAGATTTAGTAAAGCCATTTATCACTAAGAATTAATAATTATGTAGTTAGTTTGAATAAATTCATATGGCATTTTCTTAATTATAAAAACCTAAAGGCCACCAGCACAATGGTTGGTATCACTTGATATTCATTTCTGTAGTTTCTATTAATGAGAGAAGACTCTAGTAAGGCTTCTCAGAAACAGTGTATGCACTGACGATGTTTGAGTAGTATCTGAACACAATGGTATAGATGTCTATGATAGCAAAAGTATCAATCAGGGGAACTCAAGGAGGAGGCCTGTTAGCTCTATGTGTTTATGAGGAGTAAAATTTAGATCTAGTTAGTCTATTATAAAAACAATTTTTAAAAAAAAGCCCCCAAAAAAACCATAAAAAAAAAGAAAGAAGCTATGACAAAATACTGTGTTCAAAGGGAGGATTCATTATTACAATATGAAATACAATAACATATTGTTATATCATATATTCCTCTAGATAGTCTAAATCCACCAAAACAAACTAAATTCTATGATTCTATATGAATAATTGAACTCTTTCAGTACCTTAGTTTATTGCTATCTTGCTTTCCCATTCTTAATAGCAAATACTCTCTTGTACATGAGACAGTGCTATAACTTTTGGAAAAATATTGACAATTTATTAAAAGAGAGAAATCAAACTGAAATTCACTGAAAATCAGACACCAGGATAAAGAAAAAGGCAGAGTGCAATAGATAGTAAAAACTTGAGTTATTACTCTGAGTAATTTAATTTCTGGTACTGCTGTATTTTAAAAATCTCTTAAAAACTTTTTGAAAGAGATTTAAGAATTCCTCTATCATATACTTTAACACTCATTACTTTTTTAATTACTAACACTTAATTGCTACCATTCCCATTGAACTACAGCCTGGATTAGTATAGCACACTTTATTATAATAAAATCATAATATACACCATTTCAAGAAATGGAGGCATATTCTGTCTCTTTAAAAAAACACTTATGGTGAATATTAATCAACTCATGCTGATTAAAAAAAATATTTATTTAATTTATACATAATTCCATTAAAAAAAAAAACAAAAAAAAAAAACACCAAAACAACCCCACAGTTACTTCTGTTTTACTAAATATCTTTATTATTCGACAGTTCTACAAGATGATATGCTAGGCTCTCTCAAATTTTTAGTGATGAGTCTATCTTATTGAAATCAGTGAAATCAGAAATTAAAGTAATTTTCATATATGGAATTCATAATTCCACATAATATAATTCTCATTTTTTACATCATTTTTATCATAAGCAAATCTCCCACAGAGAAGGGTGGTTTTCATTGTTGAAGCTCTCAAATTTGGCCTGTGATAGAAACCCAGTAAATGTGCATATGGCCTGAAGGTGTGACCTGCAGTTGTTGAGCCAGACAAAGCAGAAATATTCACTGGGGCAAGGAGCTATTTTTACATCATAATTCAGGGTCACTTATCTTGAATGAAAGTATTCCCTACCATTATCTTATCAGTAAAATCATGCTTAGACTTATAACTTACTTCTAACTTCGCAGAGTTTTGAAATCATATCCATGCCTACAACTATAAAAAAGTGTTGTTAAATATTTTCATAATAATAATGCAAGTGATAAATAGATTTTCGGTGTTCTTTGTGTACTAATTGACATCTAAAAAAGGCATTAACCATGCTTTACTTGACATTATCCAAATTTTGACTGTAACACTGAACATCCAACGCAACAGAAATTCTAGGCAATAATTTAAAGTACATATAAAACAGATTAAGGAAATAATAATTAAAAAAAAAAAAAAAGAAAAGAAAGGAAAACATAACATGATTCCTGTAGATATTAGATACAAGGCGGTACTCCTCTGCTTTAAAATATATCCATTCATTGATTTTAAGAAAGAAAAGCATATAGGCCATAACTTTAGTAGCCTCTCTTCTAGGTGTAAAATGTGCATTCTTTAATTTCCTCCTGCTTTCACTTTCTTTTGCTGATAGCATGTATCAGTGCAGTGATAAAAGCCCATTAGTCACAAAAAGAGACACATGGGAGAGATAGAATTATTATTAATAATTATATAAATATTATATAAATGCCACCTAACTTCTAGACACTGTTTATTTTTTAAATGAAACTTTTAATTAATCTACAACATTTCAAAATATTGAGTTTTACTCTGAGATGTCAATACACCCCTGATTTTTGAATTCATCATGCTAATATATGGCCTTCTCTAGATTTCTATTAAAAAAAAAAAAGAGGGGGGAAGAGATCTGAGGCTTCCAAAAACAGTGCTCAGTTGTCTGGCTGATGCTATATATAACAGTATTCTTTTTACTCTTTTTTACTCTTGGATTATTTTTTCTATGCTATTAATGTCAACAAGAGGCTTCTAAGGGTAGAGTAAAACTATACTCATTCTCATGAGAACAAAATACTCCCAAATATCTTACTGTAATAAGACATCTATATATTTTTTTTCTACAAGGTGAGACACAAAGTAGTTGAGAGCATTATTAACCTCAGCAATAAAGCAAAGTAGAATAAAACAGTGGACAATTGTGGAAAAAATGTCCAAGGAAACAACAAAGGAAATTACGGCATCTGTGCAAAGGAAAGAACACATATTCTAAGAATGAAAGGTTTATTTTTGAAGGTAATTATTTAACATAGGTCACATGGCAGGAGTTTAAAGCTGAGCAAGAGCATAATGTGTTATGAGGTTGTCACTACCCATTATCATCGAATCACAGAATCATAGAATTAATTGGGTTGGAAGAGACCTCCGAGATCATCAAGTCCAACCCTTGATCCAACCCCACTGTGATTACTAGATCATGGCACTCAGTGCCACATCCAGCCTCGTCTTAAAAAC
Source organism: Pyrocephalus nanus (assembly GCA_038380795.1). Taxonomy (NCBI): domain Eukaryota; kingdom Metazoa; phylum Chordata; class Aves; order Passeriformes; family Tyrannidae; genus Pyrocephalus; species Pyrocephalus nanus. Next base: position 51,987,653 of record CM076264.1, on the reverse strand, counting down.
CTCCAGGGACGGTGAATCCACCACCTCTCTGGGCAGACCATTCCAATGCCTGATCACTCTCTCTGTAAAGAACTTCTTTCTAATATCCAACCTAAACTTCCCCTGGCAGAGCTTGAGCCCGTGCCCTCTTGTCCTATTGCTGATTGCCTGGGAGAAGAGACTGACCCCCACCTGGCTTCAACCTCCTTTCAGGGAGTTGTAGAGAGTGATGAGGTGGATTGAAACAACATATAAGGTGTTCAATATATGTTAAAGAAAAGTCCTTATGGTAAAACTATTTAAGTGTGAGCAGTTGCCTTTCTCCCCAGATAAAAACATCAAAGTTTTTTTCTGGTCATATTGACCATCAGTAATTTTCCTTATGATTGAGGATAATATGCTCCATATGTTGTTTATTAAAATTATCAGCCCAAAATAATCTGAAGGTGAGTAAAATAATTACCTTGATATCACTTCTATTTACAATCTATGTCTTATTGCTATTGACATAGTAACTGTTTAAAACTGAACTGCAGTAGAAGCAGAGAACAATGGCCAAAGTTCAGAAAAACAGATGGCTTGTATGAATTCTGCCATGCCCATAAGACACAACAACGGGAATCCATCATATGGCCAAATAAAGTGCAGTTCAAATTACCCCTGGAACAGCAACACTGATGATTCCTTTTCTTTTATGAATGATTCCCACATTTATTTAAACCACTAGCAACCACTTTGCCGTAAACACATTAGTAACAATAATGGCATCTAATCTGGTTCTTAGGACAATGATTTAGGCATGTTAACTTTTCTTTACTGTGCAAACTATTATTCTCCCAAATAATTTCTCCCAACTGGCAATGACTGATTAGTAAGAAATTATTTAAACTGGAATAATATATTCTTGTCATATTCTGAAATATTTATTAACAAACTTATAAAACATGCAGTAACTCGGCATCAGTAGCTTTCGGTTTTGGAAGAAACTGTGTTACTATGTAAATTTAGAGGGGAGGATTTAATAGCAGGATCTGTTCATAAATTGTACATTCCTGTGTTCTAATCCTGAATGAATATATCATCTCCAAATACCTACAAAAACTAAACAGATTCTTCATATGTGATCCACCCGTTACAGAACAGCTTCTTAAAAATTCAATGTGTAAAGAGACATTTTACATAAAACTTTTTATACATTTAGTGCTATGTACAAAAGAAGAAAGTGACTGCAGTGGCAAGCAGGTGATTTCAATTATTGAACCTTATAAGAAAAACAAGATGAAATGTAAGTAGCTATCTTACTGTTAAGCTCATTTTTCAAGCTGGCAGTCATCCTGTTTTGTTAAAACGAATTTTATTGTTATTGTTCTAAATTATACCTAATAAATATGATGACTAGTTTTGCTTCTTTGAATTTTCTTAGGCTCTGAAATCTCTTTTATGTTCTCTTAAGTTACACACCTTGGTATTTGACTACTTTTTTTTTACTGCTGAAGTACCTAAATAACTCAAATATTGCAAGGTCCATTTTTGCAGGTGCTGCACAAAGATAATAAAAGCAGCCTTCCAAATTTCTGACACAGGAAAAACACATTAGAAGTCTTGAATATGCATGTTAGGACAAAGGAGATATGACAACAGACATAACGAGATAAACCAGAGTCAGAAATGAGTGTAGATTGTTTACTAAACATTTTTACATTAAAACATGTTGATTTATTACACCTGGAATTGCTATCAGAACAAAACAGTTGTAGACCAATACAGAAACTCAATAATTTTTATTTGCTAAGAACTGAATTGAAATTATGTTTATGGAACATTTGATAATATTTTGATGTACAAGACATATAAAGAAAAGAAAATGTTTTTCCACCCAGAACTGTTCAGTACCAATGATCATAGTGCATTTTGTGCTTGTGAATTATTGTGCTGAATTCTGTGCACATTCTAAGGAAGAGTTGTGTCTTGAAAAGCTACATGAAGCAGAAGAAGGCTGTCACAAAAGGATAAGACATTAAAGTTAAATAAGCCTGGGATAAGATCAAGGTCAGCATCATTTGCCAGAGTGGTTCTGAGAAATGTCTTTTCCATATGATCAGATGGAAAGGGTACAGGTCAAATGTGTATACCTCTGAAAGTAAAAACTAATAGTCGTGGAACGGATGTACTTAATATCAGTTGTCTATTTGTCACCATGTAAATAGGCAGGCAGCACAGTTTAATATGGAAGTTGATTCTAATACAGGTTTTTGAACACAATATTTTATATAATGTAGACAGTTTTACATGAGACACTAGGAAAAGACATACTGTCTGTTACTACCGCCATTGTAATGCAAAGGCACGGTGGTAGTCTGAAAATTAAAAAAGTAGAGACCAACTCCTTCCTTTTGTATTCTTTAAAATTTAAAGATTTCATTATGAGATCATATGAGTAAAAGTTGTGGAATACTTTGAAAATCTTGCTGGGTTTTTATAACTTTCAAGGCATGTGACTTAAATAATGGGATATAACCACTTCTATCATGAAGGATCATATAAATTTCCAAAAAAAAAAAAATCACATGGAAAAAGGAGATAAAAGATAAGAGCAAATTTTAGCATATGAGGAGTGGCTGAGGGAGCTGGAGTTGTTTGGCCTGGGAGAAAATGAAGCTCAAGGGAGACTTAATCACTCTACAACCATCTGAAAGGAGGTAGTAGCTGGGGGGGTCAGCCTCTTCTCCCAGGCAATTATCGAAAGGAAGAGAAGACATAGCCTCAAGCTGTGCCAGAGGAGGTTTAGGATGGACATCAGGAAGAATTTCTTCATAGAAGTGTTTATTAAACATTGGAATTGACTGACCAAGGAGGTGATGGAGTCACCATCCATGGAGAGCTTAAAGAAATGATTGGATAAGGCCCTTAGTGCCATGGTCTAGTTGACAAGGTAGTGATCGGTCAAATGTTGGACTCGATGATCTCGGAGATCTTTTCCAACCTAAATGATTCTGTGACTCTTCTTGGTAGCCACAGATGGAAAAAATAAAGAGTTTCTTCAAAGAGAGAGTAGCCAAAACAGCAAACAAAAACTTACTTAAAAACAACAAACCAACCCCAAACCAAAACAAAAACCCCACACAAACAAACAAAAAAACTACCACAAAAAAACCCATCAGAACCAAAAACCCAAACCCAACTAAAGTCAATCCTAAACAAGTTGCAAAAGTCAAATTGTTCCCTATTTAAAAGTAGCTTTAGTATCACCATCTGGCTCCTTATTAACTGTAATATAGGCATAATACCTATGAAGTCATAAAACTATACCAGCTCAAAAAGCAGAGAACAAGAGAGAAATTGTTTCATTTCATTCCATTGGCAAAGGACAGGTATATCTTCCAACTGCTAGATTCTCTGAACTAGGAAAATAGTATCAATTGAAGTGAATTGTGCATGCCATTATCCAACACCTTTTCTGACACTTGAATAGTGAAAGTTCCAGAGGATCAAGAAAGGCGTCACGATGCATATTTAGGAAAGTCCTAGCAAGATATCACTATTTCCCTGTATTATAAATGAAATTGAGGTTCATATTAAAGCTTTTAGAAGGTGATATTAAGGAAGATACTGATTAAAAAAATTTCAATAACTTGGTAAAAATTAACTAAGAGAAGTTGGAGTATTGATAGTGTCCAGCTGGCAAAGGAGTCTGACAGAGAGGACCATAATTGCTGCACTATCTGTTGTCTGTACAATGTCTTTCAACAGTTCAACATAGAATCTTTCTTATTCCTGTCTCCAAGACTATTATCCAAAGAAATTGAGTATCATGAAAAATTCTAGTGCAGTATTAGCATCCCGAGAAAGCAATCCATTAGTAGCAAGTCTCTCAAAAGGATTTCAAAAAAATCATTCTAGTTCAGAAACAATAAATTATTTCAAAATATCATACATGAGATGCAATTATTCCTAGATCTTCAGAAGATGAGGAAAACAGTCCACCAGGATACTTGAAGATTTCCTTGCAAATCAGTAGCTGTGATGTTTAACTGGCATTGATTCAGGCTTGTACCCACCCAATTCTTAGTGCTTTTAGCCATCAAAAAATCTGAACCCAAAGCCTGGCCTCAGTGGACAGTTAGAAAAGTTTTTATGAATTTTTAAGGTGTTCAACATTTAAGACTGGAATAACATGATGCAGGGCACCTGAAGGCAAAAATGGTCAGATAATAGAATTTGGTTTATGCATTCATCAAGTTTCCTACTAAAACAATTAAGGATCTTTTTTCCTTCCGTATGACTGTTCCAGAATCTGACATCTCTGACTTGGGATAAAATACTTTCCCTGAATTATAAGAAAACTTATTTTAATATTCAATTTCAGTATTCACAACCATCTTATATCCATTTCTTCATGTGTCAGCATAGCACTTTGAGTCATCCATATTAATGAAAACTGAAATGATATTGATACATGAATATTCTCTTTATTACTTCTGGGCATTTTGTAGTAGATTTGATCTGTCCTTATTCTGAATGCTAAAAACCTCCCAAAACCTTGAATCCTGTGATCTGTCATACAACCAAACTAACTTTCCCTTACTAAAACATTCTATTTTCCTGACTGTATGATCAAAAGCTTTGAGGTGTGTCTTACATGCCATCTTTCATTCAGAGGCTTTCTCTTTAGATGAAATGTAGAGTTCTTAGTTTCACCTCTGGTGTAATTTTTTCATAAATCATATAACATAAATTTATACTGGGTTTCTTTTTGTAATCAGTCAATCAGTCATGAGGACAGTTATAGCAAATTCTGTTTTTGCAAAGTCTCTTTGAAGTTCAGATAAATTTTCTTTTTTTATAAAAGTAAATTATTAGTAAGATTAAAGAAAAAAATCCATACCAGATTTTTTATTTTTGCTCAATGCCCTCAGAGTAGATAGTATCAAATACGGACATTTATCCATCTGTGTTTTTAAATGCAGACAAAAGGACTTCTGAGGAAAATATAGCATGTGAGAAAAATGAATGCAGCATTTAAAAAACTTTCTCCTCATTCATAATTTCAAAAATATTGGCAAGCTTGAATTTAAGGAACGTAAAAATAGATGTGCAACATTATTCCATTGGATTATAAAACATGATCCAAAATTCAGTTTGAAGTTAGGTTAGAACTTCTCTAACATAGAAGAGGACTGGAAACACATAAAATAGAACACTTGTAAATACATTTAAAGTAATGATATATGTATTGGAAACTCAAAGTTTTCCATTGACTTTAGCATTTTTTTCTTAACACAATAAATTCTATGGAACAAGTGAGAATTGCTTAAGTTATTGACTTGTGACATGAATTTCAGAGTTCTTTAGGAAGAAAGAAATCATTCAGAAATCATCCTTGCTTCAGGATGGTTTGCTTTATGTCAACTCTATTCTTTAATAGACTCATGAATATAATGAATATAAATTTATTTAAAACATGGAATACAATCCTACTTGCTTTATAAATGGTAACAATTATTTAAATAATATCGTTTGCATTATGAAATGTATATAATGAAATGAAATACCATTCATTACAAAGTAAAAAGGTACTAAAATTATTCAAAGTTCACATTGCCCAATCTTTAGTTTGCAAATCTCACCATTATTAATTTAATTTTTAGGGCATTTTTTAGCCTCAAGTATAAAATTAACTTAGTACTTGCCCATCTTATCAAAATAAAAGTGGAAAAAAATGAGATTTTTTAAAAACAGGAAATTATATTGATGAAGAATACAATACTTATGAACATTTAAATGCTCAGAAAAATATTTTTTACTAAATGCATAATTTAGTAAACGCTTTCATAAGCATTATGAAAGAAACTACATCATAGAATGGTTGGAGTTGGAAGGGACTTAAAAGATCATCTTGTTCCAGCCCAGCTGCCATGGGCAGGAATTTCTTCCACTACACTGGGTTCCTCAGACAGCCCATCTAGCCTGGTCTAGAATACTTTTAGGAATGGGGTATCTGGGTGTTAGCCAGCTTCTCTGGGCAACCTTTTCCAGTATCTCACCATGCTCACAGTAAAGATTTTTTTCCTAATATTTAGTCTAAATTTCCCCTATTTCAGTTTGAAACCGTTACTCCTTATCTTATCACCACAGTTGTCTTATGTGTCTCATCACTACACAAAAAGTCCCACTCCCGCATCCCTGTAGACTCCCTTCAGATACTGGAAGGCTGCTATAAGTTTTCCGTGCAACCTTCTCTTCTCCAGGCTGAACATCCCCAACTTTCACAGCCTGTCTTCACACGGGAGGTCCCCTTACCAACTTCACGGCCCTCCTCTGGACTTGCCCCAGTAGTTCCACATTTTTCTTACGTTTGAGGGCACCAGAACTATATGCAGTACTCCAGGTGGGATCTCACAACAACAGAGTAAAGGGGGAGAATCACCTCCCTCATCCTGCTGGCCACACTGCTTTTGATGCCGCCCAGGACACATCTGATTTCTAGGCAGGGAGCTCAGATTACCAGCTCATGTTGAGTTTTGGTCAATCGTCATCCCCAAGTCCTTCTTCCCAGGCCTGCTCTGCCCAACCTGTAGGTGTGGCTGGGATTGCCCTGACACAGGTGCAGAAACTTGCACTTAGCTTTGTTGAACTTCACCAAGTTTACATCAGCCCATCTCTTAAGTGTTTCAAGGTCCCTCTGGATGGCATAAATTCTTGCAATGCTTTCACAATATCAAATTTGCTTCTTTTGAGAATAGGACATATACAAAATTTATTATTTCTTTTAAAATAAATCATTGAATCATTGGATGGTTTGAGTTGGAAGGGATTTAAAAATCATCCAGTTCCAACACTCACCTTTTACTAGCCCAGGTTGCTCAAAGCCCCATCCAGCCTGGCCTTGAACACTCTCAGTGATGGGGCATCCACAGTGTCTCCAGGCAGGAAGAATTTCTTCATAATATCCAATCTACATCTAGATCCTTTCAGTTTGAAACCATTTCTCCTTGCCCTATCACTACATGCCCTTGTAAAAAGTCCCTCTTCAGCCTTCTTGTAGGCCCACTTTAGGTACTGAAAGGCTAAAGTAAGGTCACCCGGGAGTGTCCTCTTCTCCAGGCTGAATAATCCCACTTCTTTCTGCCTGTCATCAAAGGTGTTCCATTCCTACAGTCATCTTCATGGCCCTCCTCTGAACATCCTATTGAAAATCATTATCAAAATCATAAGTTTGGTAACTCTTCATGAATCTTCCTGATTGATGAAGGGTTTTGTTAATATTGTTTAGCAGCAATAAGTAATTTCATTTTGAAAACCAACATTGTGAAAACAGTTTAACTTTCTGCAAAATGCAAATATTATTCTTAAAACTAATCTCTTAGGATACGAAACTTTATTGGGCTTGTCTAGGATGGAGCTACTTTTCTTCATGGCTTTGTGTCATAGATTTTTAACCAAAACAGCACTGACAATACACATTTTATCCCTCTCCCTTCTTTCACTTATCTGTCACTTGGTAAAATCTCGCAAAGCTATCTTGCTTTTGTTCTTTTTTACCTCTTCACCCAGTGGGATCACTGGGAGGAGCTAGCACTGCAGGTTGTTTAGCTGCCCACTGGCAGGGGTTAACCCACAACAGAAACAAAACTTACATGTTAAACCTATCTTAGAGGCAAAGGAAGAATATCTAGTAAATCCAGAACATTTTAAAATTAAGTTTATAGCAATCATGCTATAAGAAAGTGATTTTGAGGTTGTTCTCACTTTTTTTGATTATTTTCGTAGAAATACAGATAAGAGAAGTTGTATATCCTTTTGGCTGTATTCTATAGCACTACTCTCTTAGGAGTTAAATTCAATATAACAGTTACAAAATTTCACAGGATAAACTTCTCTATCTGACTGCATATTTCACTTTTTTTTCCCTATGCTCTTGCTGTCTTTAGTTCACGTCACTTCTTTTGACATTTAAAGCTTAAATGGTGAAAGTTAAAGAGCATGGGAACTAGAGAAACAGGTTTGAAACCTCAATCGTTGCTTCCTGCTTTCAAAGATCCCCACAGGTACAATTCTAGAAACCCCAATGGAGAAAAGCACTCCCGCCTAGACTTTTTCTACCAACAGAAATCATCTGAAATATTATTCTCTTCTTAAGGTTACAGAGAAAAGTCAAACTACTTCAAAGGAAGAAAAAAGAGAAAGATCTGCGCAGGCCATTTTTAGGGAAAGAAAAGTATAAAGAGTTGTCATTTGTCTATTGAGATGCTGTAAAAGAAAGATATATTTACGGACATCAGTGTTCAGAAGAATTATGTCTTTCTATATGTTTTCTGTCTTTTGACAAATTTGATTTTAAAAAAGCATGAAAATAAAATCCCTAAAAACATTTAGGGAAAATGTAGATCTAACTAAAACCTTTTTTTGGTTTGGTTTGGTTTGGTTTGGTTTTTTTGTTTGTTTTTAAGCGCGAGTAGATGAAAATTGAGCTGCAACACTGAGCAAACCTGTGATGGATGGAGAGCTGATGTGTAACTTTGCGAGATGTTTGCTGTGAAAACAAAAAATGTGCAGAAGTGTGCTTAGGGAAATGGTTTAGTGGTGGACTTGGCAGTGCAGGGTTAACAGATGGACTTGATCTTAAAGGTCTTTTCCAGCCTAAATGATTCCACAATTCTATGATCTTAGAACCTCTATATGGGACTAGACATACCATGGTGAAGGCACATGTGCTGTTGTATACACACAAAACTTAAGAAGAAATCCTCAGTCTCAGTGATGTTAGGAAAAAATTGCAAGTAACATGAAGCAGTGATGTGTAATAGAGAAAAAAAATGTAATTGCAGTGGTCAGGATGACAAAACTACTGTACGATGCCAGTTGACAATTTTACTTTAGAATAAAGGACCAGACTAGGTGCCAACCTGAAGTTCCTTTCATTGCTGTTAAAAGACTGATCAAAGCCAGAAGTTGCCTTCCTTATACTGAAAAAGTTTCAGTAGACAGGGGGGCAATAAGGCCCTTAACAGCTTATGCATGTGAGGAGGAAGTGGATATTTTAGACATAGCACAATACAGAAGGAGATGGGGTAGCAAGACTTTATATGATAATTGCAAAAGAAAAGCATATTTTCATCCTAAAATATCTGGGGTTTACTCTAATACTGGCTACTAAGGAATCCTGGTAAGAGGAATCCTTAATATTTGAACTCAGGCAAATGCAGTGAGCAAGAGTGGGAGAACTACACTTATGCAAATGCCCACAACCTAGCAGCTAGGTGAGAAAACATAAGAGATTATAAAAAAACAACACAGTATTAGTGGGATACAGCTGAAAAAAATAAGATCAGCCTATATAATATAGCTGGTATTCTATTACAGATGATATAGAAAAGGAACTCCATGGCTGAGACAGGAGAATGACAGCTACATAGAAAAGTGAATGGTGGAAAAATCTGGAAATGTGAAGGACAACATGGGACAGAGATGAAAAATACCTTAGATTTGATGATCAAGAACAGTAATCATTCATAAAGTTGAAAGATAAATGAGAAAAAGGACAATATACTAATGCTGTATATGATAATTTTAGAGGTTAGATTTTATACTGGTTGGAGAACAGATTATGCTACCAGACACCTGTCAAGAAGACCCAGAGTTACATTTAAAGCAGAACATAAGCAGAACAGGTTTGCCAAGGCAGCAAAGAAGAAAAGAACCTTCTGAAGTGCTTTACAGTTTTTCACCAGAGAAAACGTACAAAAAATAAAGATGTGGAAATAAAGAGAACTTGGAAAAAAAAAAAAAAAAAAAAAAAAAAAAAAAGAAGAAGAAAGAGGAGACCTAAACACAATAACTGCGAATGGGATTAAAAAATTGCATACAGCCCTATCTTTGAATTATAGAATCATATTTACTTGCTTCCTCTCTGCTTCAGTGAATCTAGCAGCACATTTTTATTTATCTGAATAAGGGTTGAAATTCCCAAGGGGATTTCAAATGCCTTTTATTACAGTGATGGCACAGAATCAAAGTTTGTGCCTTAAAGTACCACTGCTTCAGGGTATGGTTTTAAGTTCTGTTTGTCCTCTACAGGAAAACAGTGAGACCCATGCCTTACCCAAATTAAGAAACGAAATTCCAGATCTAAATTTTAACTTGAACAGGCACTTAAGTCAAAGCTGATGTCCTAGTGTAAGAAAGGAGTACAACTTAAGACTTTCTGCACTGTTCTACTGAACTTGAAAACACAAACACTTTACTCATCATTAAGTATTCTCTAACAAGTGACAGCCACCCACATACAAGACATGGCAGTGTCAAGTGTTGAGATTATGTGGTGACTCTGCAAATGTTATGCTGTGCCACAGTGTTTGAATTAAAGGGAAGTGCTCATTTTTGTATTTCTAAATACTCTGAATAAGAGAATAAAAAGACAGCAAAAAAGCAGAGCAGTAAAAAGATAAAGCATAAAAGAAAACGCCAAGGGATCATGCATTTTCATTTAATTATGCCCATCTCAATTTTCTAAAAGAACTTTATTAAAGAAAATTGAGAGGTAAAAGTACAGGGGAAAAAAGAATATTAAAAGACTAGGAATGGGCTACACTCGAGGTAGTAGGATATAATTAAAAATATTGATTCCATGGAATTCTGTAAAAGAAATACTGGTATGCAGTTTAATGAAAAATTGTGAACTAATCTGGAAACACATGTCCAAACATTTTGTTTCTACATGTCAAAGGAAATTTAAATGAAAGGTACTTGCAATTAACATTGCCTAATGAAGGTGGACCTAAACCACTTTCACCTATATTAGATTTTGATTAATATTTTTAAAATACAGTTTCTCAAAGAACTGAGCTCATCTTGCTTTACAAAATACACACATATGTACAAACACATACACAGAAATTCATATATATTTTGTGATAATATCCATAGATTTCTTTGATCAGTCATCTTAAAATTATAATTTTGTCCATCTTCCCATAAAAGGGAAGTTAAACACACATAATCCATCTCATGTGCACACCTGATTGTTTTCTGTCAAAGTCCACAGAGTGATTCAATATGTATTTTCTATTATTTTGAAATGAGGCCAACCTAAAGATCACCTCCACTGCTTGGAGCTTGTTTAGGTCCAAGGCTTGGACCACTCTAAGATCATCAGAAGGTTATACTCAACAAAATCCATGAAAAGACCTATGGTTTTGGTTATGCCTTTTATCTTACTCACTTAAGCATTGGTCTTTTGAACCAAATATTTATTATTGCATATGTAGAAGAAGAAAATGATTATGGAAGTACCAAAGACACAGAGCTCTATATTCTTCAGACCTTATTGGTAGAAATATCTGTTTTTCTCAGGTTGCCCAACAGTGATATTGTTAAACCAGACACATCTTCCTGATCCTCTGTTCCTAAGTGCTGCTTTCTATTTAGTAATGACTTTATTTCCATCAGCTTCAACAGATTTTGAAAAACAATATAACAAACTCATTTCTTTTAAAAATTGGAACAGATGGAACTAGGTATCCAAAATCATGCTGAGTCATTAAAAAACTGTAAAGACATAGTGACAAAAATTAGTTCTGTCAGAGTGTATTTAGTGTTCCAAATTCTAGACAGTAGTGGTGACTCCAAACTGTTTATTTTAATGTGAAATAGATAAACCAAGTTGACTGAAATTCTGTGAAAATCATTTTGCCCTAACACAGGCCAGGTTTCAAGCTGAAGCACAGTTTTACAGACTGGCAATGAACCTCTATTAAAGAGGTTTTTAACATGGAAATTCCAGCATACTTAAGGCTAGCAGAGCTGGTTGGACCTACTATATTACAGTTTTAAATTAAAATTATGTTACTAGTGATGAATCCACTGGACACACACAACCACATAGGCACATTTGGGGTATTAGTCAGAAATACAGAAGTTGTAAACTGATCATATTTATTGAGCACTGAATTATGAGAAAAGGAAATACTGCTGTTTCCTTAAGTCCAATAGCAATTTATATAGTAATTATTAAGCAATTAATGTCACTTAATATAAAGTGCTGCTGCAAGGATACAGCACCATAACTTTTTTTTCATCAATATTTCTTATTGTGTGCTTTAAAAGTAACTCCTGTGAGAAATTCTGGCTGCTAAATTAAGTAAATCAATTAAGAGATTATAATAGATGACATCCTAAAACTTTTGGGAAATAATTATTCAATTAGAAGCCTTTAACACATGAAACAATTTAAAATTTGTTTTAGTATTTAGAATTTACAATAGATTAGTCATCTAGGGATTAACTGGAATTGTTTTTTCCATTCATTGAAATAGATACAGTGAGGTGCATTTGAAAGGATTCACAGATCCAGTTTGTAACCCTGTGAAAATATGCTTCAGCTTTGCCACAGTTACAGAGTTCTCTCTTGATTTACAAATTTTAGACCTTAAGTTCCCAAACCAATTGCACAATTCCAGAAACCTAGACCAGGCCTAAGGGTACAGTTCTCTATGTATTCCTTTTGCTGATCAAGTAAAACTGACTGCCTTTGAAGGTATTATTTTGTCTGTCTGTGACCAGATGAAACAATCTTCTTAAGGTAATTTTAACAGTAAGAACAGCATACTTGCAGCTATGGGTTTTAAAACTATAAAGCAGTCAATATATCTCTATCTTACCTCAAGGCTTACTCTCTGCTGATACTGATGTTGAAACAGCAGGCAGTTTCTCTTCAGCAATTACATTCTTTTCACTTTTAATACTGTTCTTCTGAATGGTTCTTTAACTTCTTGTGTTCAAGAACATTCTTCTATCCTTTCTTACTCTTAAATCTCAAATGTTTTCTGAAGGGTTATTTATCCTAGACCATTTTTTTCTATCAGTTTCCTATTAAACTTAAGAAATTTATTCACACAGTAAAACATCTCAGTCACCAGAGTAACAACATTTATAAATTACTGTTGGAAATCCATTACAGATTACTTGATAAACATTAAAACAAAGAAACACATTAAAATAAATAAAAAGTGTAATGTGTTAATGCTGCATTAGTACTAAGAGTTTTGTGCAGTCAGTTCTACCACTCAAAAAATAAATGTGCAATTTCAAAATAAGAAAGACAAGAACACAGAACATCATTCAGGCACTCTGGGTTTTTGGATGTTTAGTCCTCTTTGTCCTGTGTTTTGCTTTTTTATTTGGAAACAATCTTACCTTTGTGGCTATAATAGGCTTTCTCTTGATAAATTTTTGAACTAACCACATTAGCTCTTTTTTGTTGCCAATGTTTCTGGAATTATATTCCATAAGGTAAAATGCTTCAATAGATGACACTGAATATAACCCACCAAACCACTCTTCAATAATACTTTAATGCCAAGAACCTTTTACTATCTTCCCTATTCACTCACAAGTTCAGGGCAATAGCTTTGAACTCACTTTGGGAAAGCAGGGAACTAAAATCCAATATAGGGAAAGGCTATATATTGCAGGATATTGTATCATAAATGTTGAGAGACTATTCTAATTTTTTAAGAATAAGAGGTCTTTACAGAATTTTTGCCAGATAGAAATCAGGTACTTCTTAACCAAAATAGTTTCCAAATTACAAAAAAGACAAAGGGACAATGGCAGTAGTGCATAGTGCTCACTCATAGGTAGCTTAGAAATATAAAAAAATAAGATAGAATTCATTCTCATTTTAGTTATTTAATCTAACAAATCCTGGTGACACTATCAGTATCAAAACCAGCTATAGAAGTTTCACATGTATGCTAAAGTGCACTATTTCCTTAGCTACTGGCACAACAAATATTACTGTAACTGTGAGAAATATTTTTTTCCTTTCAATTAGCTATGCTATTCCATGTCTGAAAACCAATTGGTCAACATCTTTCTTATACTGGGGCACTCAAAACCGGTTACAGACCTCTGGAAGTGATCTGATAGGTACAGTGGAAAGGAGGATAATCAATCTCCTGGACCTCCTGGAGGTACTCCAGCTAGTACTGACCTGGTTGCTCTTGGTCTTTGCTGCCAGAGCACCCTGCAGGTCCAACCTTCCACCTACCAGCACCTCACCAGGTCCTTCTCAACAGCACTGCTCTGCAGAGAGCCAAGCCCCAGCCTGTAACATTGTAAGAGCCCCTTCCTTCCCAGGTGCAAGATTTGGTATTTATTCTTTCTGAATTTCAGGAGGTTCTGTTGGCCCATTTGCCCAGCCTCCTATACCATTCTAAATGGCAGTTATCAAGTGATCCTTCCATTTTGATGTTACCTGCAAACCTGATGAACAGATGCACTTTGTAAGTTGCTCCAGCTCATCTTCCTGCAATCTGAGTTGAGAAGGCTTATTCCTTTTCCTGACCAAGCCATAAGGACTTAGATAATATAACAAAGTTAAATATTTACAGTGACTAAACATTTGTTTATTTGTTGCTTACATCACCTTTTGGAAGATGTTGCTTTGTTTTCTATCTTCTGAAAAACAGCTAAAAAAAAAAAAAAGCATTTGTTTTTTAAAAATATAACTGAAATAACAAAGATAATAATTGCTCTGTATGTTTATATGAGTAATGATCGTAATCCATCAGATTTTAGGACACCTCTCTTATACAAGACAGAAGAAAATATTATTATGGAGGGACTGTCCTTGCATTATATTCTTATAAATATAAAATGACATCCTAGGAGACTTTATTCATCCATTAAATTCAAATTTTTCAAAATTTAAAGTGACCCTGAAAACTCATGGCACCTTGATCTTATTTAATAATAACAGATATTTTTAAAATATGCTAATATGCTGATATTTTAAAAATATATATTAAGGTGGACAATAATTTGAGAATCCTCTTAATGAAGTGTTTGCCAGGTCCTAGTTGTGGTTCTGAATATGGCTGACTGATCTATCGAGGGCATGGTAAACTCATAGATTTCCATCTGCTATTTAACATTATTCAATCTACAATAATTCCAATTCAGTTCCAATGGCAGTAACTACTGTTTGCATGACACGCAAGCAACCCCATGACCTTGAAGCTTTAATTCACATTTGATCAGCTGTTGTAAGTCTCCTTAATTGTAATGACACCATTTTTGCCAGACACACACCATAATTTACACAAACCAAGCGTTGTTGCATGAAACATAAGTAGTATCTTTCTCTGACCTGGGTCTTCTATCGTTAAAAGCTTTGGCAAAATCTTAACTTAAATGAGAGCGTAAGAGGACTCTCAGTCCTTGGTTATGAGTCTGAATATGATTCCAGTTTAGTACATTTCTCGAGGTGTAGATCTATCCCAGTTGCTCTATTCCCTCAGACTAGCTATGTGAGTAACAAAGCAGACAGTGTATGTCCATCAGCACAAGCAAACAGAGTGCATCTCTGTGTCACTCTTCTAAAGCATTACTATGGTCAGGGAGTTTTGAACTGTTACTCACACAAAAACAAGTGTGATAAGTTTCAGATTGCCTAACAAATTGTGACTCGGCAGCCTTTGCTTGTGAATCTTAGTGTTCCTGAACTAGTCCTACCAGACTTTGGAAAAAAAAAAAAAAAAAAAAGGAAAAAAAGCTATAATCAACTAACCAAAACTTCTTGGAAAATTAGCAGAGGTTTAAAAGACATTCATTTCTACAGAGGGAACAATATCCATTAGAAAAAATGCATTCAGTGGAATTTATATAATTTTCCAAAAATTCTTAGTCTCTAGTCTTCTCCGAGTTCAGCTGTGCCCTTGATCTACTTTTAAAGTGTTTGTGATTTTCCTGGAGTAGAGCTTGCTATGTCAATTTACTGGAACAAATGGTCCTTCTGTTTCCCTGAGAGATTTCTATACCTCAACTTATTTTGAACTCTCTCATATTTTTCTACCACATTGTCACTGATTGGTGTTTTAAGTTTCACGAATTTGCTTTTTCTTTTGTAGTTTTGCTCTCCTGCTGTGTATTTTTAAGTGTTTTCTTCTTCTCAAATAAAAAGAGTAGAAAAAATTTCGGTCTTCAGTTTTTAAGCTTTGCTCTATCATCACAAAACTTTTATATTTTTTTACCTCCTAACTGTGTATTAGTGGCATTCTGCCAAGTCAATACTTTACCTTATCGCTTACATCATCCTGAAATGTATTTATTTCAGAATTTGAATCCATGCTGTCTCTACTGTTTTACTTAAACTTCTCATTAGATTATTGGAACATATTTTTAAAATTATTTTAATTTTTTTATACACTAAAAATTGAGATAATAAGTAAATTAATTAATAGTGCATGAAGACAAATGACCATGCTCTTAACAAGCTCAAATATATTTTATTTGCATAGTCTGAATTTTATAAAACCTTTCAGTCATGGACAGCAATAAAAAAAATATAATTTCTCTCCTTAGCTAAGTATCACAAAAAGGCATTTCAAATCAACTGAACAATGGGAAACACTTTCAGTTGCTCCCACTCTATCAGCTGTATATTTTTCCTGATTTTTTGTTACCCTTACCAAAAATGACAGTTTCATGCCACTTGTGAGCCACTCTCACATTATTTCCACAAGTGACCAACATCCTTTCTTTAGTAAAGATCAGGAAGAAGTTGTAATTATGGCTTATGATGTTGAAAGGTCATTTGTGAATTATAAATATGCAACCAATCAACTTTTAGATCTCAGTCAGAACACAAGAAGCTAAGGGAAGCAGACAAGCAGTTGTGAGAAAGGGAACAGAAAAGGAGGGGATCCTGGGCAGCCTTACTCATCAATCAATAGAAAATTGAGGTTAGATTCTCATCCCAGATGCATTTCCCAGCTTGAAAACAGCATCCCCCTTCCAACCATTTCCAGACACTTTCAGGTTCTGTAAACCTAGTTTAGACAGGAAAAGATTGAAGATGGACACTACTCTGATCCCATCATTATGTAAGTTAAAATTTTTTAGAAGGAAAGAGTCATGAAAGCCAAAGGCCAGAGTCACAAAGAAGTCAATAGTATTTCAGACTTAGAGGAAAATAGTGAATGACTTTCAAAAAATTATACTTTGCAAGTGCAATATACCACTCAGGTAAAGTCAGTGACAATGCCACCACAGCCAAGAGAAAGTTTTAATGGGATAAAGTTGCAGAAGATGATGAATGAACTGTTAGTCTAAATGCAAATGGCACACAGCTTAATTTTCAGCAGCATTTGGGAACAATCAGGAGTAATGCTACATGTCATAATATTACTACTGAATAATATAAAATAATACAAGGCTAGGGTTTGGAAGGTAAACAAGTAAAACACAGATCTGATTACAGTCACTGAATTTGTGTTCAAAGACAGTGCATGTCTGGTCTGGATTTGTCTAAGCTAGTGTTAGATGGTCTGCTGAGGCTCTTAAGTCAGATATACAGCTGCCCCAAGCATTCTCTGTGGCTGCTGAGGAGATGTAAATGTGTTTAGAGGGCATTTAAAAACTCCTGAGATCTGACTTTGCTTTCAGAACACCCATTTCTTTGCAAAGGAAATAGAAACAGCCTTGGGCAAATGAGCTACTAATTTTATCATCATGATTGTCTGCCTAAAATAGGGAGATCTCAAATCAGTCAAGAACTGTTTTTGTTAAATAATTGTTGATGTAACCTGGGGGAGAAAAAAAGCAATTTATAACTGCATTGTGTTATGCAGTCTTCTATTCCTGAGTGGTCTTTTGAGGAGAAAGTATTCAAAATAATTGAGGAAGGAAACCAAAATGCTTTCTCTGTGATGGAGCAATTCTTACCAATATGGTGATGAACTGTGGTGAAAGAGTAAGCTAATTAAGTTTATATCAAGTTGAGGAAACAACAGGATGCCTACATTACTTGGTCTAAAATGGGAAAGACTGATTTTCAGTTTATATGAAAAGCCTCTAAATTTGCCAATTATGTCAAAAAAAGAACTTTTTCTAAGCATTTAAAGGGAAACATTTTTATGTAGTTGAGAAACAATTTTTTTTTTTAGAAATTGTGTTAAATATATTTGTAAATATTAAAGTTCTTAGAAAAACAGAGCAGATTTAACTTTGTTTGATGCTGTGGAGAAAAACTTTTAAAACTTCTCAAAAGATAAATAACACTCCTTACATTTATTTAGTCATTAGATTTACTTTATGGAATTGCAGAAGTGGTAAATTTTACTCCCTGTAATGGTTCCCCTTAAAACAGTTTGCAAAAAAACTGACAAGTTGGAAGTCATCTCTAGAGGCCATCAGGTCCAACCCCACCCTGCTCAGGCAGTCTCACTTAGATCCAGTTTCCGAGGACCATGTCCAGATGGATGGAGGCTCCAAAAATTCCCTGGGCAGCCTATACCAGTGCTTGGTCACCCTGAGAGTTAAAGGGTGTTTTCTGATGTTCAGATGGAACCTTCACTGTTTCAGTTTTGTACCTGTTACCTGTTGTTGCAGATATAATCTCTTCAACACTTAAACAAAAATCAGCAAGGTGAAGTCCAGAACACAATGACACATATATTAATTATTATTTCCAAAATCTGTCTAGAGAGGAAATACAGGCTATGATTAGCAGAAATATTTCTCAGGAAAAGGCAAGTTAGTATTAGTAGGATAGGGAAAAGTAAAATTAGATAAGGTTGACAGTGCCAAAGTAGAACTGTTCCCATGCAATATTTTGACTTACAGAAATATATTTTTAAAGTAAAATTTAATTTATGGTGCTAAAATAAAAATAACAGGCCAGAGATTTTAAATCCTAACCCAAAGTGGACAGTATCACTTTGGAGTCTGCAATATAGTTTATTGCACATGTCAGGAATGCAGACCAAACGAAGCATATAAAATACACATGGAAGAGAGAACATTGTACCTTAGAGAACAGACCTTAGAGACAGAGAATTGTTCCTCTTGTCTGAGAAAAAAGCAATTGATTAAGCCTAGACTAGAATTTTAACATGCTTAGACTACCCTTCCTGTAAAATAGTAAGATTTGCAGGTAATCAGAGCTGTCAAATCCATTTTCACCAGATATGGTATAAGCATTTGAGAGTAGAATATAATTTCTTGAACATTAAATGTAAGAGTTGTGTTTTAAACACAACATAGTGGCAGAACACCAGTAACCTTCCCTGTCTATAAAAGCAATGTCAGAGAAGAGCAGATTTGAAAAGGAGCAGAGCATAACTCTGATGCATATTTGACATTACAACACCGTAAAAGAGCTCTGATAAGAATGAGTTGCCACCTTCTGAAAGTGTGTTCATTGTAAATTAAACAATTCTATTCTTTTAGAAATTATGATCAGAAATGTAGAGCCCTGATTGGGGTGTGTGGAAATTACCATCAGCTCTTGAAATGATGTAAATGTTTACAATGGAAAGCCACAGATCCAGCCATGATATTAGAATCATAGAATGGTTTCAGTTGGAAGACATTTTTGAATGTCATCTAGTCCAGTCCAGAAGCTATCAACAGAAATATCTTTCACTAGACAAGGTTGCTGTAAGCTCTGTCCATCTTAACCTTGAACACTGTCTATCTTGAACACTTCCAGGGAGGTGTATCCACAGATTCTCTGGGCAATCTGGTCCTGTGTCTTACCACACTCATCATAGTCAATATGTTCCTATATACAATCCAAATCTACCCTCTTTTGGTTTAAAACCATTACCTCTTGTCCTATCAATACAGGCTATGAGAAAAAGTCCTCACCTTTCCTGTAAGTCTCCTTTACATACTGAAAGGCTGCTATAAGATCTGTTGTCCATAAACACTTCCCCATTTTCATATTTCTCAACATGTCTTTCAGAAGAATCTGTTCCATGATCTTACCATGCACTGAGGTGAGGCTGACTGTCAGTAGATCCCAGTGTCCTCCTTTTTACACTTTTTAAAATGGGTGCAATGTTTCCTTTTTCAGTCCCTATTGACCTTCCCTGACTGCCATTACTTTTCAAATATGATGGAGTTTGGAGTATGTTTAATATTATGGATTTTATATTATGTTTATATTCTACTATTTTCAATTTCAAATATCATGCTGTTTATAGAAGATCACTTTGTTCTCACATAAAACAGCACCTAATGTAAACAACTGAAAAAGACCATACAAGTTACTTACATTGTAAAACAAAATAGAAACCTCTGAAAATTTGAAGGAATCCCACTGACAGATATATGCTTCATCTGTTTCTTTGTAATATTAATTTGTAGTTTTACCTGGATGCTATATCCTGTGACAGCATAGTCATTTTCTATGCATAGAAGACTAAAGTCTTGTACTATGTAGGTGCATAAGAAATTCAACAAAAAGTTGCTACAGTGAAGTACTAATTTGGAATGGGTGATCTTTTTTTGGTAGCTTCAGAAAGGCTCTAAAAAGTTATTTATTCCATATGACTGGGAGTCTTGAGTGATGGCTTCTGTTTTTGTGCTTCGTCAATGCTTGGCTGAACTTAAAAGTTTCAAGACGTTCAGGGAAACATTCAAAACTAGCTTTGATGCAGTTTTGGATCAGAAGCTTTGATGCTTGACTGTCAGCAGAAGATTCTTTCAAAGTTAAGTCATTATCATAAAACTTCACTAGATAACCTTTAAAAAAACCAAAAAACAAACCTTAAAACTTTACATATATGTTTAAACTTTATAAATATATTAGATTTTCTATATGTTTATGTATATACATTCCGGTGAATCAAAGGTGTTTCCTGGCATTAGGAAATATATAACAAATAAGTGTGAGTACAATACTTACTGTACACATACATATCAGAATGTGTGAATCAGAATTTGGGTCTATATAGCTAATCTTTCACACATTGACTGTTATGTAATATGAAAGTGTTCATCAGCATTAATAAATGTGGTACATTTTCTTGCATATACAACTTAGATCTGAAAATTATCCATAAAATAAAAATTTTTGGTCTTAGTCTTCATTGAGAGAAAATGGTACATGCAACAGTCATTGTCATAGAGATTTTTATGTAACAAAACATTACCAAAACAAACTCTAATAATAATTTGATTTAAATATTTTGATGATTTTATTAATGAAAACACCATTCCAAATATCTCTGTCATTGAGATTATTCTGGAATTCTCTTTAAAACAGTGATGATTGAATGACAGGACCAGGTAGCATTCTTGAAAAAATAAAAAGCATATTTGTGGAATATGCAGAGTTGGAAACTGTAGTCATACCCCGAAATATAGACCAAGAAACTGAGTATGGATTTCCTGAGTGACCTGTTCCAGCATTGTACCTACGTAGTTTTAATTTCCTAGCCAACATCCTCTTAGCAATCTTATACCCACCAAATTCCATTATAGCTTATTGAGCTCCATGTTAGTTTATGTCTGGACATCTTTAAAGTGGATCTGAGATGGGCAGATGAAAGTATACATGCAGCAGACATTTTGGGGCAGAATCCACTAAAAAAATTATGCATGTTTAAAACAGCTCTAATTACTGAGTTACTATGTAACTACATAGAGCATAGAATAAAGCATAGTATTGCAAAGGGAAATTATTCCTGGCAAAAAACATGGTATCAACCCTTGTTTAATTTTGGTCAAGATCTTATGAAAAGAGTTTTTCTAATTAAAGGAGCAGGAGAAAAAGAGGCAATGAAGAAATAATATTTTAGAATTAATGTGGCATTTAGTCTGCAATTATGAAGTATAAAAAATGAACCTAATGAATCTGCTAGTCTAACTACTAAAACCAAAAATGCACATTTAGTACAAATTGTGACTGCAAATGCAATAAAAGAAATCAAATTCTAACAATTGCAGATATTAAAAAAAAATTAGAAGATGATTCACAGTTTCTTTTTAAAGAGTTACTAATTTTTGTACATGCACAACTCCACTATTCCTTGGGCCATCAGAGTAACTCCAAATTCAGCCATCATAGGTATCTTTTTACTAAGTGCTTCTAAAAAACTTAAAACCATAAATTCAATTTGATTTGTAAAATAGTACCTGTTCATTTTTAAACATCTCTGTTTTCTGAGATCAGTAATTTAATCAGGTCATTTTACTTTGTGAAGTAGAGTTGTTGAACTGTTCTTTATGGTCAGCTAACATTTTCCAGAGCCTCTGTCATTCATTATGCATAAATCCATTTGTTAGCTCTTACTTCACCACCTCTAAGATGAATCCTAATTACACTGCATTTAGGTCTCTCAGGATCGTCTTCAGATAAACCTGCTCCTGACAGTGTCCTTTAATGGTTCTTCCTTTTATCCTGTATCTTCACAAGTGTTTTGTTTGTCCACCAAGGTTCTAGGTCTATATACACATCTTCTGTCTCACCTACCTGAAAGTATTGAAAAATCTCAGTGCTGATGTTTTTCTGAAAGAGTGATTATGTCTCTCTTTCTATTTACAAAGACTGTCTTCATAATACTGGTGCCCTCCCTGTCATCCCTCTCACGTCTTTGTTCTTCCAGCTAATGACAACTTCTTTGGTCAGTTTGAAGGCATCTTTTCACAATGCTGACCAGCACTTTGTTACATTTTATTATGTGTTTTCTCACTGAAAGTTAAAAACACAGTTTTAAAATACAAACAGATCCTGCAATGTAACTATGTGCCATTGATAAGACCAAAAGCTTGTGCTGAAGCCTGAGGTTTCAACGTATTCCTTAGCATAGGCCTAAAATGAGAGACTTTTTCTACTAATTACTAGTTAATATTTATTTGCTCATCTGAGATAAGATAGAAGAATTTCTAATCCAGCAAACTTCTGATTATGAAATTCATCTCTAGCTGTGGCTGAAGCATACGTTGATTTTATGCTGTGCCAGAATGGTAGTGAAAATTATTTTTCTGACGATTTCTAAAACTCTGGCTGATGATTCTTCTCTTGAGCCAGAAAAACAAAAGCATATTAAAAAATACGCAATATATCTGTTTCTTTTCAGTAATTATGTAGCCGGATTTGCTTTTTACCTTTAAAAGAGTATTTTAGGGAAAGGAAAAATTATAATTGAGTTTGAAGAAAAATATGGCTGGGAAACACAAAGCCACAACCTGTCTCTGAGGGATATCACCTTATATCTTCAAACACTTCAAACATTTTTGTGTATGTGAGTTTTGTATGTCATTTCAGATTCTGATTCTGTGTCATTACCTGATCTAGTAGAAGGTAGGAAGCAGATTGTGTATCCTGGATTAAAGACTGGAGTTTATCAGGGACAAAGCCCTCTATATTGGTCTAGGGAACTCATAGTAAAGCCTACTATTATTTTGAGAAGTGTTAAGCTATTAGAATGTCCAAGTTATTTACATAGTGTCTAATGTAAAGCTTTCAATATTTTGTCTTTTTCTAATGTATTTATTGACATTTACTGGTTATTTTTAGACAATATGAACATGTTTATAAAATTCTTAAGGGCAGCTAAAACAATATTACTATGGATACTATTCAAGTGTTAATTTTTATAGTTTCCCTGGAAAATTGGTATACCCTTTTTGCCTAAAGATATCTCCCTAAAATTATGTACAAATTTATAAGTGAGCATTAACAGTAGTTTATTTTTCTTATACTGTTCTAATATGGAATTTTACATTAGGGAGGTTCGTTAATTTGCTGAATTGGACTATAGTAAGATTTATTCAAAGCACATGTGAGTTTCACAACCAATACTTAAAAAGCCACAACTGTATGCATTAAAATACAATAGTTTTTCCTGTTGTCTGTAGAGAAAATATTCCCTACCAAAATTACAGCTTTTTATGAATGAAGAGTGTGGGATTCTGCCAAATATGAATCAACTTTAGTTCTTCCAGCTTTCAATAGTAGAAGCAAACTGACCTGTCTAACTCAAAGAAGTTGGAAGATATTGGCATTAGGACTATAAGACTTCAGGATTTGACTTGACTATTGTGCTTATCATGGTCTAGTCCTTGATAATGACAAAGAAGTTTCATTGCAGGACAATTCCCAGCAACTTTTAACAAGCTAAAGACCAGTATTTAATAATGCCTCTGAAGGAGATTGGGTAAGATCATGGACATCTGTTCTTTTAAATACCTTCAAAACAACTTACGAAGACTGCCATTTCTGTAACATTCAGAGGAAGGTCCAAATGCAGGGTTACAGGGAAAAGCAAGAAAACAAAAATTCTAGAAGCAACAAGGAAGTAAAATATATTTGTGACCCACAAGCAATATCAGAAGCCCTCTTGTATGCTTGCACAATGTTCATTTTTAATCCACTTTATTACTTTTATTTAGCGTTTTAAACAAACAAGAAATCCAGAAGATTCAATAACACCAAAAAGAGAGAAAAGCTCTATTAGCTTAAACAGTTTTATGATTAATCTACAACCAATATTACTTCTCAAGAAAACAGAGATGAGATTCTTTCAAGAAAATATGGAGTGTTGATGTGGTCAAATACAACTCACATCTCCAGAGGAAGCAGTTTCCAAAACAGATCAGGTGAAAGTATTAAAGCTTCATGATGATCCTGAGAACATTATTATCCCTGTTGGCCAGATATATTTTTCTTATTCAAAATCATAGGTGTTTATAAAACAGCTGCAAAGTGCAGGTTCCTTAACTTAGACAAATCAATCAGAATGCAGAAAAAGTTGATGCTGCCCTCTGCAGACATACAGGCTTAAAAGATTCACAGATTTTTTTTTTTTTTTTTTTTGTCTGTTTTTGGTGATTTTTTTGTGTGAATGGCCTTGTTGACAGCTCTGAAATAACAAAGCAAACAAGTAGCAGTATTAAAATGATGCTGGAAACATAAAACCCAAAAATATATTGCCTTGGATGCACTGAACTGAAAAAAACTTATTGAAACCCATGAAAATAAATTCACGCTCAGATAACAAATGCAGAAAAAATTTAATTTGCAGTGAAGACCAACGGTCAAAAATAACAAACAGTGGGGGTAACTACAATGACACTCAATGACATTTAGTCCTCACCAGGGATATGTCAGTACATGGACGAGGACCCTGACCCAAAGTGTTCACACAGTCACCTCTCACTCAAGGGTACAAAGAACAGTTTTAGTCCCCCTAAATAGCCAAAGAATCGCTCACAGACATCCAGTAGGAAACAGTCACTCATCCAGGGAGGAGAGGGCACTCAATCTCAGGGAGTCCCTGCCTGTGCCATCCCAGACCAAGCAGAGTCTTCCCAGACTCACGTCTCAGAGGAAGACCACACAAAGGGGAGAGGGGACAGGGGGTGCTCCTGCCACACCCAATTCCATGTCTATTCTGGAAACACTTAACTATATCCTTGACTCCAATTACATATTTAAGACCCATGAAGTACGACTGTAATTCTTTTGGAGTTAAGGATATTCTCAAGTGTTTTGCTGAACTGAGACCTAAAGAAGCAGAAAACTTTATTTTCTGTATAAATCAATATAACTAAAGGAATATAACACCAGCTGGGTGGAATTAATAACAGGAAATCCAACCCTATTTTTCCTTTGATGTCGTTGCATCTATAGTTTATTTTTCTGGGTAGAGATGCTGTTTCAGAAAGACAATTATATGTTTTAACCAACTCATCTCGCAGTATTACATTCCTGTCTATTCCACTTTCTGTCCCCAATCACTCCTTCCAGACAGTCATTCTTTCATGCTGCCAATAGTTCTGATTCTCTCGAGTCTACTACTGTCCCAGTAAATCAATGCCTTAGCCAATTTCTCAAGACTATGTGGCAATGAGAAGTAGCTTTTAATTCTCATTCAATTAAATGTTCTTCTTCTAGTCATCCTTCCTACCTACCACTGAATGGAGAGACCAGTGTGTGTCAAGACTTATCAGGACTGTGCTAAAAAGCACCATGCAGAAGTCAAAGGCTAGTTCTTCAATTCAGCAGCCATATTAGAAAGAGCATAATGAAAGCAACATCCTGGAATTAATAAAGAAGAACTGAAGTAACAGAGATGTATGAAAATAAGAGTTATTGGATGAGTCAAGAAACATCCTGGGATTAGCAGAAAAAAGAAACCATCACAGAGAATATTAAAAGGACATTTTCAGCCAGCTGAGGTGGAAGGACAGAGCAAATGGAGAAAGCATAGTTAAAGAGAGTTTGATAGGAAAAGCAAAGGAAGACAGGAAGGAAAGAAAGAAACTACATTTCCAAAAGGTGTTAGGTTTAGGTTTGTGGGTTTGGGTTTTTTTTTTCTCTTTGAAGGACCACTGAAATCTTTTATATGCTTATAGGTGAATTTTAGATTATTTTTCTGTAACCTTTACTTTGATCTTCTCTGGAAGCATAAAATATATATATATATATAACCTAAAGTCCATCAGGCTGTGTATGTGAATCTTTTGCAGCAAGAAGCTGAGGAAAAGGTAACCTCCTTTGAATAGACACTGACATACAAGTATCGTTAAAGCATTTGAACTCATACCTCAATCAGAACCTCGGGGAGCCTCTTCTCTTGGATGAGAGGGTTCCATATTCTTTAGGGAAATTTAACTGCTCTCTCAGAAAAGATTAACATTTCCCAGGTCCAGTCAGTTGCTGGTCTGTAGAATGGCTTAACTTCTGTGGCATGTGCAGCTCTTGGTCTGAAATATCTTTTCAAAATAAGAAAAGCAGCATGTTGTCACTAAGGAGGTGATTTTCTTATAAAAACAGATGGAAAGAGATATTAAAAGCTTCTTAATCTAAACCTATAGAGTTAAATTCTAATAATACTATAAACAACACCAATGTTCCACTTGCTAGATCAGATAAATTCACCTGAAGGCAAACAATTATATTCAGTTAAAACTCACATTCTTTTTAAAATTCAGATTATGTTAACATGGAATAAGGCATTTCAGATTAAATGACAATTTTAATCAATCTTGATGGCAGATTTTTCTTAGTACCTTCCTGCTTGGAATCTGATCTATCACTTTTTAATTCACAGGCTTCTGAGAAGAAGCCAGCATATTTACATAGTAAATCCATTGCAGTCTTGAACCTGCCAATATTTCAAGTATCAAAGATAAATTAAGGTATGGTAGAGATTAGAAGCCTACGTTAGAGATAAATACTCTTTACTAGAGATACAATTATAAAAGAAAGAGCTCACACTCACTCCCCTGCAGATTTCTAATCTTGTATTATGAGAGACCACTGATCAACATTTAGAAATATATAAAGTGGCTTCATGTGGAAAAAGAGCAGTAATGTATAACGTACTGAAAATATCTCCCAATGGAAAATCCATTCTGGTAGGTTTATTTGTTCATCTCCACTTCCCACCCTCTGATTGTTTTGTATTACAGAAGGAGAGATAAATGAAATCTTAGTAGCTGTTGCTACATAGAAGAACAAATGGCTTTTAAAGTTTAAGTTAATGATAGATCTTCCAGACTCAGAACAGAGATAGAAAAGGTTGATATCTTAGCTTCAGAAAGTCATGTAACTTTTTTTAGCAATTTTTAGTCAGTAAAAGGATCAGGCCTGGCTTCTGGTGATTTCTGCCAGTGAGGTACTCTCCCCTTACTTTACCTTCGCTTTGTCTGAGAAACAATGTTAAAAATAATGTCTTGCAACCAAAAGAAACTTAATCTAACTTGTATTTCCTAAAGTGAGTCCATGAAACAGCTTGACTGTGATAGCACACCTCATCACTTTCCTCCTGTTATTGAGTGTGTGTGACATTTAAATCCCTTTGCTTCAGAAATATATTCTGAACACTGTTAACTAGTCAAGCTAAATTAATTATCCAAATACATAAAATGTACTAGACACAACCATGTTATGCCTATCAGAATCTTCCAAAACCACCAAACAATAACAAAAAAATCTGAAATGCTTTCTTAATGGTGTACAATATCCTTTAAGGGGAGCCCACAGGTGTAAATACCAAATTTGGATTACCAATTTCAACCTTTGGGTAACATTTAGGCTCAATAGTAACAGGGAAGACTTGACCATTTGTATTCAATGCCATGAAAGTGAACATTTTTCTATATTCATCATCTCATTAGTATTGGATAAGCATTAAGGAACAACAATGAAACAATTTACTTTAGCTGTGTTTATCTGACCTAACATTAAGGCTGTCAAAAGGGAGAAACTCCCCAAGATGGAGAGATCCTGAAAATAATAAAGATGGCATGATAGTGCGCAATATTTTTTCTGATAGTCAGGGAAATAATAGCATTTATGACCTTGAAAAAAGATTTCAGATGAGAATCATGATCCATTTCTCACTGACTGATATCTAACTGAGCTGCAGCTTAACAGCACATACTGCTCAACTTCTTTCTTGAAGCTGTTCCAGCGCCTGAAACTGCATCTGTACATATATACAAAGAACTATTTAATTATTGACAGAACAAAACACTGCATCCTGAAATTAAACAATCTTCTTGCTGAATCCTGAGGAAAATAAGGTTCTCAAAGCATGCCTGCCAGTTCCTGATACCTTGAAAAAAAATTCTTAAAAAAAGATAGAAAAAGTTATTTTCTCTGAAAGCAGCCTGACAGTATGGTGTACATCCCTTCTTCCATAGTCCTATGCTTTGTTAGAATCATGTGTGTTGTGAGAGACCCAGATCTAATTGCTTTCACAAGGAAGAATAAATCCCAAGCCCCCCTTACATGCCTTATCAACAAAGCAGTAAGCTACTTCTGGAAAGGAAGGAAAGATAGCCTCAATCTCTTCTACTACACATAAAAGAACTCTGGATTAATTGACAAAGAAGAGATTGAGAAGCAGCATAACTGAATGTCTAGAGCAGTTTCTTGGAAGATAAAGTCAACTAAACTACAAAAGACTTCTATTAACATGCACAAACAGATTCTAGAATTCCACTCCTGTTTCCTGCCAGGTAAGTTATCCAAGTACTATAAATAAACTGAAAAGAGTGATTTACTGCCTAGGTTTAGGAATTTTGGTTGTTTGCTCGGCCAGGAAAGACCATGGAGTCAATCCTGACTGTACAAAATATTTGAATGTTGGAGAAGACAGACGCAGCTGTATTCTCAGTATTTTCTATTGGTCACCATTAGACAACTTACTTTTTCTTCTACCTTATGAAGACTGTCTGGTTTGATCCTAACCTGAAGCAGTTACCTCTCTCTTCATGCACCCCATGGGAGACTCAAAGAATTTAATTTTTGAGATTTTATCTCAAAATAGTTAGTATCATTGCAATTAGATGACTTTATGAATCCAGTCACAAATATTTTGCTGGTTTTGTTTTTGTCTTCCTTTCCTTGTTTCTAAGCAAATTTCAAAACAATGAGATATAAAAATAATCTGGATGCACAATGAGATATCTCTAGGCTACATAGAAATTTGTAAAAAGACTGTACTGCGAGTTCATTGATTATACTTAGGTTTGTGTATACTTGCAGCCTATAAGTCAAAAAATACATAACCCTTTATTCTGTCCTGCCCAACCAGATTTAGCAGTGTTTTACTGTGCTCAATAGCCCATGTAGCCCTGAAGCATTCAGATTGACCCAGTTCAGACTATCTCTAGTTATAGTGAGGAGCAATTCCTCTGCTGTACTTCAGCTGTAGACAGCAGCCAAATGGTAAAAATATCTGAGAAAAACAGTTTCATTATTGCATTCATGCCTTTAATATGTCACAGCCAACAGAACAGCAACACGATCAAATAGTGTCCAAATTCCTACTCTGCCTTAAGAAAGAGAAAATAATAATGAAAATTCACTTAGTAATCTCCTAATCATCAGCTTTACAATGTGATCGTGTCAACAGAGGCATGAGAAAAGTCATGACATCCCTCCTTCCCTTTCCTCAAATCTGCTTTCTTAATGCATCCTGTAGAGATAAAAGGTACTTATCAGAATTCTTCTTTAGTGTCAAAGAGACTGCTGATACCACAAGAAAAGCCTCTGCGCAGCAAGAGAAATATTCTTAGTTCACTGTTTGAAATCCAATATAAAAGTGATTTTGGAAATAAACAATGCTTAATAAGCCTGTACTCTGTCTAGGTTAAGGTGACCTATTACCATAGTATGTGCAATATACTCACCTTCCTTGAATGTATTGCATAAAGTAGTAGTTAGCCTGCCACCTAACCATGTTTCTCTACATTTCCTAGTACGCATATTTCCTATACTTCTCCTTCCTCTACTTTACCTCATTCTTTAAGGTTTTTGTTGTTTTATAAGGCCAGCTTCAACCTATACTGTTTTCAATGACTTCTAAACCTAAAATACATGCAAGGACCAAAGAATTCTTGCCCACATTGGGGACCTGGCTACTGCTGACTGTAAATTGTTTAGTTTCTCAATGGATACCTCTAGATGTATCATCCAACTATAGCAAATGTTTGCAGGCATGAAAGCTAAATATGTCTGAAAGTGTCTGTCAAAATATCCCCCTACACTTCATGCACTTCTTCTAATGCTCAATAAATGACTTCCCTTATCACAGAAAAGAAATTCAATACCATTACATGACCTTGCCATGGGCGGAATACCCTTAACTGCTTTCATGCTAAAAGCAGCCTTGTAAGATTAGGCCCTCACATACTCACAAAAGCCTTCTTCCTAGCTAGCTGGGCCCCTGCTTATAGTTGCTATCCAGTGCAAGATGAAATACCCCCAAAAATCACTGCTAGCAAAAGTGCAATGTAAGGACTTGATACAAGTCAAGCAACTTATTTTGGTCATGTCAAAAATAACTTGAAAGGGGAAAGGAAATAATTTTAAGGGCATATATTTCCTACAGCAAGCTAGAAAATTCTAGAAGAAAATCAGAGAAAAGCAAAACCTGCAAATGTCACACCTTCCTTTTCGACCTATAAAACAGATAAAACTTGTTACCATCAAAATTGTTTCAACCTGGTGAAGCCATATTTAATTTTGACCATTCATGTGGGACATTTAATAGCCAAACTCTGCTCCTGCACAAGTTTTTATCCTTTAATCCTGTTTATCCCCAGTAAGCAGTCCTTTTTGTGTTGCTTTCACCAGTCATGGCAGCACTAGTTCCTACCTAACAGTCTCTAAGAGTTCAAATTGCCAGAAATCTTAGTCAGAAATTCCATCAGTCTCAAAAAAAAATCCATGTTAGATTACATAATTTCATGTAATTATGTAGCAAAATCCTCACTCTGGAACTGGTTTCACCTGTGAGGTCACATCGCCAAGCCAATATCAGCACTATAAAATTGAGACATTCTCACTGCAGTCTACTATCATAACTTCATCCCAACCTCTATTCAGGCACTCTGACTGTGGCCTTCTTTCTTTGCATATACTGAAGATCTCTGCAACTGAACAATGCACCTAAATAAAAACTTCCAAAACTGCATGTAGCTGACCATTCTGGTGAGTTGCTGTGCTCAGTTCTGTTAAGTTACTGTCCAAGACCAGTAAAACAAAAATAGTCACAGCTGTTAGTGACTCAAGTGGAACCTCACCTTGCTATTTCTAGGGAAAAAGAAAAAATTGCTTAATGCATGGAAACTGCCACATTCTTCTCTAGTTGTACTTTTGGTTTTGCTGCCATGAAGAGGTATTTGATTACTTCCAAATGAGTCAGACTCTCTTTCAACCTTTCCCCTCTACATGTATCACTCGTTTTTCTATATATTACTCACATATTCTATTAATTTTTGTGCACCCTATGCATAGTTGTTACCAGATATAACTCAAGTGTATCAACTTCGGATTTCTAAAGTAACAAGATCTTATATTCTATCTCTCTATACATGGACTCTCATTTTTCACTGATTTAATTTAGATGGAAGGGCAAATTTTTGGGGGCATTGAATTTAAATGTTAAAGTCACAGTTCAGAAGAGGTGCAAAATATAGCAAATGTTGCAGCAACCGTCATGGCTAAATCTGCATGTAAATGAGGCATTTGCAGAAATTGAACTCAAATTCAAGGGAGTGCTATTTGTTCTAACTTCCAAGTTTAGGAACCAGCAAAGGATATATGAGGTTGCTGCTTTTATGTCAAACCACTAAAGACAGCCTAAGAGCTTCTTTCATCATTTCTGCACTTGACCTGAGTCTCCTGTTTCATAAGATCACTGCTGAAATTTGAGCAATATGAGCAGAAACATTTGTTCACAGCAGGAAGATGAATTTAGGTTTCTCTAGTTAAACAAAACATTATGAAAGAGCAAGGACTGGAAACTCATTGCTCTGGGACCCATTCACTATCCACCAGTGATAATTGTTTGAAAATATTTATATGTGGGAGAATAAAAAGACAAATATAAAAATGCCTGGAAATAAACAAATTATTGGAAAGAAACTAAAATAGTCCTGCCTCTGGGGATTTAAATGAGAGGTGATAAGGACATCAGCTGTTCCTATTCTGAGTTTCCCAAATATGGTTATATTTATTTCTTTTAGCATTCTGAAAGCCTTTCAAGCATATAACAGTGAGCTTCAATGAGTTGGAACCTACTGTTTCACCATGCTGTACTTCTTTTTTTCTTGTCTTTTACCTCAGGGCCAGTAATTTCTGGCTTTGACAAAATATACAGTGTCCACTCATTTTCTGTAACAAAGGCAACATTTCCATTGCTTTGTTATTATGCCAAAAAGCCACTTGTGAAAAAGTAGTGTATGTACAGGTGCAGCACTAGAGAAAAAAAAATAAACTCAAGCAGTGTGCAGATGAATTCTAAATGCTAATGAATGGATTTGTTTGTGTATGTCAAAACGTCCATACAACCATTACTGTTACACAAATTGGCAACTACAGGACAGAGAAAAGCCACTCCTAGCTTTGATTATGCACGTCTTCATATGGGTCCACATGTAAGAAAAAGATTGGTTTGCTTCAACGTAAGGATTTTCAAAGTCTAAAAAAAGTTTCCATTTTTAAAAAAAAAGTTAAAAACAATTATCACATATTGCAGATGTGTTCTACACAATTCTCCACAGCCTGCAGCTTTCTTCTGCAAGAGCAGAATATGAGACGTGATATACGTATGATGCTATTTGCTTACACTTTGGGGATCAGACAAGAACAATTTTGATTTGCTTTTGATTTGCTAACTCCATGACTGGTTTCATATTATTTGTGTACCTTATCTCATCCTTCCATCTGTATGGTAGAAAATGTTGTGTTACCACTTTCTACAGGGATGCTTTGGTATGAGAAGGAATGTACTCCTTATAAAGCATGACTAAGATGGGATTGCAGTGAATAAACACTAGGCACAACATGCACCGTTACAAAGGAGCAGCCTCAGGACCTACTGAGAGTTTGGATTTCTAGAAATTATTATCATTGTTTAAATACAGCATTTATTATCAGAATGTTTGAGTATCTAATCTTTAGGTGTAAAAACGGTACCATTAAGAGACTTTAAAAAATTTCCCAAGCCAAGCTTAATTTTATATTAAGAGAATGAGATTTATCTCACCTAATATTAGGTGTCTGTATTTTAAGCT
Organism: Pyrocephalus nanus; assembly: GCA_038380795.1. Classification (NCBI taxonomy): domain Eukaryota; kingdom Metazoa; phylum Chordata; class Aves; order Passeriformes; family Tyrannidae; genus Pyrocephalus; species Pyrocephalus nanus. The sequence goes on along the minus strand of CM076264.1, from coordinate 51,954,344 downwards.
TATTTTATTAGTCTTCCTTTAGTCAATAAGGAGAGTAGGAACATTTAAGGCATAGAGTGTCTGGCCTGTATTAGTCAAATCAACTGTGCCTTAGAGTGTCTGTAGAAGCTTCCAGTATAAATAGATCTGAAAAACTAAATAAAATATAGATAATCTACATTTCATCAGACAAAACTATCAAATGAGATTAAGCTAAACACAGTACCAGAGGAAGCATGTTGAAGATGTTGAAAAACAACTCTCTAGAAAGGATCTTATGCAGTCTCAGATTCCCTGGTTTGCTAGACTCAGTTATCAGTATTCCATCCTTACTGCTGGTATGAATCATACAGTAAGTGATTCCAGCAACCTCCACTCATGGTGCAGAAGTCAGTTCTACAGGAAGGAGAAATGGAAGGTGAGTTTCATGAGTTATCTGAAAGTTGCTCTCCTAAATTTCAGGGTCAGTTCTCTGCTACTTTTTCTTCATTCACCTCAGGATTTTTTACTCCATTATTTCATGATCACTACAGCCAATACTGACACTATTTATTCTCTCTCTTATAATTTCTTCCTTGTCTGTGAACAGCAGATCAATCTGTGTGTAAGCCCTTAGACTATGCAATACCTATGCCAAGAACCTGACATTCTTCAGAAATCTTCTGGGTTCCTTATGTCTTGCTCTGTTGCCCTTCTATAAGACAACAGGATGAGCAGTTGTCCCCTGTGCACCCCAACTCCCACTCCTCATTCCCCAAGAGCAAGCAATTTCTGAGTTGTTTAAAGAAGCCTCCATCTCATTTTTCATCCCGATCAAGTGGTCTGAAACAAACTTTCAGTACACTGTCAACATTCACATCTTGACCCAAAAGAGAAGTATATTTTATTAAGGAAAAAGTACAGTACTAATTCCAAACTAATGAGTTCAGCTTTGGGAAAAGGTTTACTGTGATTTATTAGATGATATACTCGGCTGCATAGTAGAAAACCTGGACTCTGTGCCCCATTAGCAATTCACTTGCTGTTTGACCTTGAAAAGTTATTTCGTGTACCTGTCTTTAACTTCATAATAAGAAAACCAGCCTTTCCTCTTTGCTTTCAATTTAAAACAGCACTCTGAAAATCTGACTTCTTGTATTTGTATGAATATTATATTGAAGCAGCAGCCTTACCGAAAATTTAAAGTTGTGTTCAGTGAACATTTTAAAAGCTTTATTTGTTAGAGTACATTTTGTTCTTTCTAAGCTTAAGTGAGTACAAAATGTTTGCAAATTTGTGTTCTTGAAGTCTCTCTAGTAAATATGCTTACATCTTTTCAGACCATAAAACTCCTTCTGGCTGCTAAATTAGCAAGATCCTAGAAGAGTACAAGAAAAATATTTTCTTTCAAAGACTTACCTAAAGACAATCAAATATCTGTTTTATTTCTCTGTAGGTGGCAAATTTAACAAATGTCAGTTTATTAAAGGGTGGAATAATACTTCTGGAAAGCAGATGTTTCCTTGTGTTATTTTCTCATTAAATTCTCCATTAGAAAATAAATACAGGTATTTCCCATGTATCGTCTTGTATATTCATATAGGCATCGGCATCTTCATCATGAGTCAAGGTAAACAACAAAGGCTATGCAATGCATTAATGAAAGACCCTGCAGTCTCAGTTCAACAATGTAGCAACAAGCAACTGCAAAACTGTACTTAGTACACAAAAAAGGTGAAAAATAAAGATTAGACTATTTATGGCAATTACATGAAATTATGATTATTTAAATACAAAAGAAAATAATAAACTATTCTACACGTCCTAGTACTGAAAAACAGTATTTGTAATATTTCTTGATAACCAAATGCCAGACATTGTCAATTGCTTTATTGTTCCTGCATACTTTGCACTTTTGTATACCTGCTAGGTTTTTCTGGTTTCTAATGAGTTTAAAGTGGATACCTGATCAGAAAGCAAATATAATCTCTGATTATCTTCATGTATGGAACATATGGGAGAGATCTATAAAAGTTTTATGTTTAACTAGCATGTTATTTGCAAAAGACTGTGAACATATTTTGAAGAATTCTTCTTGCACTTATTCAATAGTTACAATCATGGAGACATTATTAGCTTACTCTCAAAGACGGTCTTTCCTGAAACACTGTCAGTTTAGTGAAGTTTATATGAAGTCTCCACAATGTACATAAGGAAAAAATTAAGTTTAAATGTACAAATATACCCATAAGGTCTGAACGGTTGCACCTGTAAGTGCTGAGGGAGCTGGCTGATGACACTGTGGAGTCACTCTTGATTCTCTTTGAACAGGTATGGTGACTGGAAGAGGCTCTGGAAGAGAGCAAAGGTCACTCATGTCTTCAAGAAGGGCAAGGAGGAAGAAACGGAGAACTACAGACTAGCCAGCCTACCTCAGTAGCCAGAAAGGTGATGGACATAATCCTTCTGAATAGCATTTCCAAACACATGAAGGACAAAGGAAGCAGCAGGAGTCTCCATAGAATTATGAAGGGGAAATCATGCTTGACCAAGCCATCAGCCTTCTACAATGCAGTGACTAACTTTGTGAATGAGAAGAGAGTAGTGGACATAATTTACTTTGACTTCAGCAAGGCTTTTAACACAATGTCACATAACATTCTCTTAGACAAGTTCATGAAGTACAGGTTACAGTGGGGGGGATTGAAATCTGGCTGAATGGCTGAGTCTATTGGGTTTTAAACAATGGAAGAAGACCACTAGCAGAGTACCCTAGGGGTTGTTTTGGGGCCAATAATGTTCAACTTCTTCATTAATGACCTGGACCATGGGACACTGTATATCCTCAAAGAGTTTGCAGGTGGTACGAAAGGAGGAGTAATGAGATGCTTTTGATGGGTAAACCTTGGCTAGTGGCCAAACACACGCCTCCCCCTTCACTGTCCACTTTCCCCAGCCCCAGCCACCACAGCAGAGAGAGAGAAAACAGGAAAAGAGAAGCAAGAAAGTTCTCGACTCAAAGATTACTTCCCACTTGGAGTATTGCATTCAGGTCTGGGGTCCTCAGCACAAGAAAGACATTGACCTGTTGGAACAAGTCCAGAGGAGTGTCACAAAGATGATTAGAGAGATGGGGTACATCTCCTACAAAGACAGGCTGAGAAAGCTGGGGTTGTTCCACATGAAGAAGAGAAGGCTCTGGGGAAATCCCACTGAGGCCTTCCAGTACTTAAAGGGGGCTTATAAAAAAGGAGAGAGAGGGACGTTTTACATGGACATAGGAGAAGAGGGAATGGTTTTAAACTAAAAGAGGAAAAATTTACATTAGGTGTTAGAAGGAAGTTCTTTATTCAAATGATAGTGAGGAACTGGAACAGTTTCCCAGAGAAGTCATGGATGGCCCATCCCTAGAAGTGTTCAAAGACAGGTTCGATGGTGCCCTGAGCAACTTGATCTAGTAGGTAGCATCCCTGCCCATGGCAGGGAGGTTGGGATTAGATGATCCCTCCAACCCAAACCTTTCTACAATTCTATGATTTGTAGTGAAAGTAACAACTAACATGTATCAGACTTTTTTGTGCTACTGCATAAGGATGCTTTTGTTCTCTTTTGTGTATTTCCCATGAACACTTTGAAACTGTACTTCAATATCAAAGCTCATGAGAAATGAGTCAAAATAATTGCTATTTACTGATGTGTATTTGGAAGTAGGACCAAGCTGATTCAAAATAAGAATCCATAAGGACAAACTCATTTTGGAGCTTCTCTTCACACACACACACAAAATCAAGTTTAAGAGGCCAGTTTATTCTATTTAATATAAATAAAATGTCCTAGTTAGAGTAACTAGGACCAATTCATCACTGTGTGGGTGTAACCCAAACTGTGTATTCTACACCCTCTATGTCATTTCTCAGAAACTGTTAACAATAAACCATTTGCAGCAGCTGCCCAGAGCACACCTGACCCCTCAGGCTATAAGCTGGGTGTTAAGAGGCCTGTGAGATAGGAGGATTTTCCTGTCCTCTCACCCACAACTCACTATCACCCATTGTGGAACTCCCCGCTCTGGGGGAGGTGCTGGGCATTCCTGCCTCAACCTGAGTGTGTATAATCTTGGGGTCTTGGGACTTCTGGTACCACTTGTGGGATCCAGGGGAGAACCAGAACCTCAACCGGACTGCAACCACTGCTCTCGACCAGACTGTGACCATCACTCGCACAAACAGGTTCTTCCTCTCCTTTTATTTTAGAACTCAGAGGGACCACGTGGGGCTCAGCACAAGGGGCCAACAAACACCATTCTGTTCATGCCCCAGGGTGCCAGGTTATACATCTGGTCTTTTTTTGTGGGTTAAAACCAATTGCTCATATGTATAATTGTATTTATTGTATTTATTTTTTTTTTGTTAAATTGTAATTCTGACATAATCTCTTTTGAGCTGGGTTAATTTCTCCTGCTGGTTTGCCTTTAAACCAGCACATAAGACCACTGTGTACATCATTCCATTAGACTATTCACACAGTATGAAGAGTTCTGAGCATAATAAGGCTGTCATCCCCTACAACATAAAACAGTATTAATATTCTCCTCCTTTTACAGATATGCTGTACACCTATTGAGCTACAATTATAAAACTAGTGTTTCAGGGATAACAAGTTTAACCTTCATCTCATTCATATAATAGCCATTGTCAAAGAAGCAATTTTCAAACTAGTTACCTTACTGGTCTTTTCTTCTAAGTCTGCATTTATGGTCTTATATATTAAAAAAAAAGAGAAATTGTAATAACATGGTAGGACTGGTAAACTCTTCCCTAGATCTATAGGGATTGAATTCTATAGGGAGAATTGTATTCATCTGGATAAATTGTATAAAAATACAATTGAGCTTCCTAGGATATTGAGAAATCACATTTTCAGATTCCTTTCAGATTCAGATTCTGGTGTAATATTTTAGTTTCTTGATGATCTAAATTTCATTAATCATTTTCTTAAATTCTGTAGGAATTGTTGACTCAGTTTCTACTCAGTCATATCCTTTAAGTTAATTAACTTTGTTTGTTCATGAGGACTTTGCCCTGTTCTGAAGCAATAATAGGTAAAATCAGGGTACACTCATTCAGCTGGTAAGTTGTCAGTCCATCATAACTTGAATATTGATTTTGGGGGATTCGTGACATTCCCTAGATGTACATGTCAAGTTTGTTGACAGAGAGCTCTATACTTAATTGAATGTGATGGCTGTATGTGAAGAGATGAAGTATGTCAGTGATGTATATGCTCTTCCTCCCCTCCCCTCCAGCCCCTTCCGATATACTCAATGGAGTGTTATGAAATTCCACACTGTCCTTACAAAGCTTTCTTTAACTTCATAAATTGAAAAGCTGGGTCTGCTCACAGGCATGTCTTCACTGGATTTGAGACAACAAAAAAGGTCTGCCCTTTTAAACACTCATTCAGTTCCCTTGAATGTTTATGTGAAAGATAAAGGTGAATCTCAGCTGGCATAAAACTTGTAAGAAATACATATTTTCCTCAGTTTTCCTAAATCACAGATAATCATCTTACAATCCATTCCATACATTGCTGATTTAAAGTGTGAGAAAGGAATGAGAAGTCAGGGGATTTCCTGTCTTGAGGTATCATCATATTTGATCCTGTAGAGCAACTCAGGGGTCTTTCAACAGTACTTTTTTCTGTCAATTATCTTGACTCCTGCTCATCTAAGTGGACTGTTGTTCTTAACCATGAAATGCGGAAAGAAAACAGTATCTCATAAAGCTGCTGGGATATTCCTGCCTTGTGTCTAGTCTTCCTTGCCTCAAGTAACGAATAAATGCATATGTTTTTAAAACCTGGTTTTCAGGTTTCACTTCATCTTCCTACTTATCAGAGTTGCCTCTCAGCAATTTCAGAGATTAGATTTTTTGCGAAAGGAACTCTTGATGTTACATTTTAAAAAGCATAAATGTACATTTGCAGACATATGAAAGGGAAAAATAATGATGCTGTAATACCTTATTAAATAAGAGATTATATATATATGGATAATAGATATTTGTCTGGAAATTCAGGGTAAGCTCAGCAGGCAGGTGTAAGGCATTGGTTAGGACAGCAATTAACATCCTTTCACCAGCCAGGAAAGTATTTTCATGTTCCAACTAAGCAGTGGCAGAACTGAAGACAAAGGGAACTGACTGACTAACAGACAGCAATGAAGGTAAGGAAAATAAATATATTCCCATCAGACAAAGGAAGGTAGTGATTGTGGTCTGCTCAAACAGAACAGGTATCAGCACAAGCCATAAGCAGAGATGAACAGCTCAGTGGAAATGGAAGGGAATAAGAGAACACCTCTAAACTAACAATGAAATTGTACAAGGTAATGGAGGCACCTGGCTAGCAGCATGAATCTTCACTTTAAGAGTTCATATAGTTGTAACAGTAAATCAATTTATCCGTCAGAGTATTTTTTATTTTGTTGATAAATTTAAATGGGGAATGAATCTTCCCCAAAACAGGAACTAGTCACAATGTGGCTGGTCCTAGCCAAAATATAGTACAAAAATCCCTACAATAGGTCTTTAATAATTCTTTAATACAAATCTGATTTCTGAAACTATGTTTCAAAAACTTCAAATGTAAATATCATCCTCTTGCTCAAAATCTTCATTAGAATTTAGATTCTTTCAGCAAAGGAAGTTCAAGTCAGACATTTTATACTAATGATAAGCTGCTTATCTGTCTCTACACAAAATTGTCAGAATCCACACTAACATGAGAATTTTTAACGGAGCGTTAATAAACATGAATTGAACATTCTATGGGAAAAAAGATATTTAGCATAGTGAGTAGGAAAAAACCTTAAAGACTTCTTTGTCTGATGCAAGTTTGAAAAATCATAACTTACCTTCTTATATCTTTGCTGTGATTACCACTGAGAGGCAATAACACTAGCTCCAAATTTCTGTGATGGAGGCTGCATCAACTTTTCTTCAGGAAAATAAACTGTTTAAGGAAAAAATAGTGATTGTATTAGGAAACCAAATAGGCTTTCTGAAGTCTTTCTGCTTTAAAGAGAGTTTGATATTTAAAAATTGAAGTCCTTTACAAAGTCATACATATTTTCTGATGTGTTTAAGTACTTTCTGTGTTCAGTAAATGTCATAATGCCATTAACTCTCTTTGTAGAGCCATGCACTTTTTTTCCATTTATCAAGGGGGATTGAACTGTTGTGCAACCAGTGTTTTGCTGAACACTGGAAATCTGGAGTGGATTGGATTGTAAAAATTCAAAACTAATTGCTTGGAATTTGGGATTCGGTGAATGTTTACACCTGAAGTAATACAGTAATAATAAATTTTCAGGTTATACAAATCTAGTTTTCTTTTTATCTAGTCAGTAATTTTGAAAAGCATACCCCAGCTTTTTGAAAAATTTTAATGTGAACTTTTTTGTCATCCTAATATTTTTATCACATGACTAAACCAAGGAGGTTGCTAAGCAACCTGTTGCAGCCAGAGGAAAGCACAGGAAATTTGAATAGAAGATTTATGTTGGTGACTGTAATACTAAGAAAATAGTAAGAAAATACTAAGAAAAAAATTACAGAATATCTAAAATTCTCCATTGTTTTTTAAACTCTTTTAGCCAAACATCAGTAATTTAATCTCCCTAAATCAAGAGTCATTTGAGAAACTGCTGCAGCCACAGAGCTTTTTTACATAAACTTTCTGGGAAAATCAATGGGTAAATAACAATTTAATATTGTACTACTGCAATATTGAAGTATTGTTGTTCAGGGGTTTTATGGTATTTACAGATGTTTTTTAACACAACAATCCTCCTTGGTTAAATAAGGAAGTAGGTACATACCTACTTGCTCCTTCTTGCAATGATAACTGCAAAAAACAAGAATATGCCAGGAATCAGCCAGGGCTGACGTGGAGACAGTCGACACCATGCACAGCCCTGCTGCAGTACCCATGGCCTCAGCCATGAGGATGTCCTCAGAGCTGCCTGGACAAGGAGGGAGTGTCTGTAGGCATCACAGCTCTGACCTGCTCCCAGAGAACAAGGTAACCTGGCACAAGTCCACTTCTGCTGACAAACAGTCTCCCTGCACACACACAATTTTTTTGCTGCAGCACTAGCATCCAAGCAACGGGATTTATGACAGGACAAGGTTAGTTTAAATCCACATTTAAATCGGTCTCCAGATCCATTTTCAAGTGCAAATTTACTCATCATAAATACTGTTAATGTGCCACCAACATTCAGGTATGTTTGTTACCCATGGGCTGGAGCAGCTGGAGTGGGATCCCTCGTTCACGGAGGCTGAATGCGTTAAACAAGTACATGTGCCGGTATATCATCCATCCTGGAGGCAGGCTTTACCCAGCTTTACTGGCCTGTGTTTTGAGTTACAGCAGCCTACAAGCAGATATGGAAAACACAGCTCATGAGATCCAGATCCTTTCATTCTGCAGAATGCCATAGCAGGCCACAGTGAGGATAACCAGTCTAGATCCTGTGCAGACTTGGGCAGTGGGTTTTCTAGCAATCTAATATGCCTTAATAGTTAGATATTGATAATAAGACCTTACTGGGGTAGTTAATTGGATTGCAATTTTAAAACAATAGTGCAAAAAGCATGAGAACACAAAAAGTTGATATTCAGTGAGTGGCAGAGACAGACAAACCAAGCTTATGAAACAGTGGCCTGAAAAAAGACAATTGAAATTAAAAAAAAAATAAATTCTGGTCTTGTTTTCTGATTCCCACTGTTTACAGAAAATCAAAAATATGTATGCTTTCATTGTATATGTACAAGTTTGCAACATGATTTTATCCACTAGAATTAAATAACTAATAAATCACAAATTTTGGTAATGACTCAAAAATGTAATTAAATCTTGTAAAAATATTAGCTCCATAGTTCATCTTTGAGATCCATTATTTAGACATTCCCAAATGTCCTTGAATTTTCATTATTTCTCTTTTTGTTGATAATGTCATAGAATCTTATCATAGAATGGTTGCACTGTAGGTACCTTAAATATCATCTAGTTCCAAACCCCTGCCACAAGGTAGGTACACCTTTCACTAGACCAAGTTTCTCAGAGCCCTATCCAGCCTGGCCTTGAACACCTACATGCGTGGGGCATCCACAACTCTTCTGGGCAACTTGTTCCAGTGCCTCATCACATTCACAGTAAAGAATTTCTTCCTAATCTAAACCTACCTTCTTTCAGTTTCAAGCAATTCCCCCTTGCCCTGTCACTACATGCCCTTGCAAAAAGAGCCTCTCCATCTTCTAACTTGCTCTCCATTGGAAATATGCTTTTATTTTCCATAAATATTTTCCATAATTTCCATTTTTAAAGTAAGCAAATTGCTGCAGATTTGTCATGTGTATCAGATGTTCATGCAACTCATGACTGCTTTAAAATCAAAGCCCAGTTTCTCAGAAAGAGAAGTTAACTTCATATATACTGGGGTAGTTCATTTCCAGTTATCACTTCTGAAGGAACTTTAGTGTATTGTGGATGACTCTGTAAAAAGATGATGAGGACTACAGAACCCTTACCCTGCTTCTGACTTGTACTGCACCTTACTTCATAGGCCAGATTCTCCCATGAAGTATCTCTGCTTTGTGAAAGTGAAAGAGAAATCTACTTTCAATTTCATGTATGTTTCACAAAAGTTAATTAATTTGACCTGAGAACACCATTGTTTAACAGAGGAATGCTCCTGGAAACTACCACACAAAGAGAATGCGCAACTTTCTCAAGGTTGTTAGCAGAGTCAGTGACAAGGACAAGAACAGCTACCTCTATGTCTCCTGTTACCCCATCTCCAAGAACTGTCACCTTTCCTATATACTTCAGTGTTTCAGCCAGAACATGTTCTGTCACAGCTCTACCTGAAGTAACATAAGAACCAGCAGTTATTTATATAAAAAGGTATTATTCCCCTTCTACATGTTGGAGAAATTATTGAGGTGAACTAATTTGCCCAAGTTCACAAAGGAGCTCAGTGACAGAAGAAGAAAAACAACTTTTCTCTCCCCTTCTGGGTCCAAATCCAATACCCCACTCTCTCAGCCACAAAGCATAACTTGCTATAATGGTATCAGCTCTGTTCAAGGAAAAATCACCCCGAGGCATACACAGAGCCTTGTTTATAATCATCAGGGACTAGGAGGTAGATCGCTAAGCCAGCTCTGTACACAGAAGCCTGAAAGAGAGTGTAAAGACATACTTCATATCTGTTCTCAAGGCCATTTGGTTCTTCAGAGGTTTAATTTTGCAGACTGCTAAGAGGACGTCTTGTAAGCTGGGGTCACTTCAACTTAGCTCCCAGAAGTGTGGTAAATCAGATCCTGTCTATGTACCACAGTATAAGCTCTCTTTTGGAAGAAAAATCTACACTTAAGAATCTATCATGGTGAAGAAAACACTGCAAAGGGAAACACACACCTGGTGCCTGAGAGAGCTGACAGTTCAGTTGGCAACAAAAGTATATCTAGGAGTGAGGTACACAAGTCCTGCATTCATCTCCCTGAGTGATAATTCTAAAATCTATTTTTCCTCCTGTGTGTGTTATTTCTCTGCTGAGCAGAGAATGAAATAAAAAAAGGATGATGACACTATAATAATCAGCAACTTTTTCTTCCCATAAGAGGCAGAGAGTGAACTTTCAGCAGAGTTTTTAATAATGTTTCCATTTTGCTGAGTGAAATCCTGAATTCACTGAAATGACAAGTATTTTTGCTGCTGAATTCAGTGGGGCTCAGATTTCATCCACGATTGTCTATTCTTAATCTGGATAATGAGCACTAATATGCTGGTATTCCTTAAAATATGGCATTTTATTGCGATACCTAAGGAGAAATTAGCCCTTCAGAAAATCTAGCTAAAATAGACTACAAAGTTCAAATAGATAAAACTTCCTGGCATTTGGTTTTGCAATATGTTAGATTAGATTGCAAACTACAGGGATCTGAAGCTAAAAATGCCAGTATGTTGTAGCTAGGGTTTGTATACTTTTAAATATCTGTAAATGGTAATGAAGTATTAGAGTTTCTTGCTTAACAGAGTTTTACATCTACAGGCCAGTGTCAGGATATTTAATTCCCTGCTGATCTGAAGGGAAGCCGATCTTTACTGATCATCAAGTGAATTGAATAAGCATCAGGATTTCTGGCATGCTAAGCAGAGGCTACAATTAGTAAAAACAGCAGCATCAACAAATAATCATAAGTAATGTTCAAAAACCTTTTAGGGAAGTTCTGCTTTGCAAAGAATAACCGGTATTAGAAACAGACCCCTTATCTCTAGAAAACACATTTGTTAGGCTTATAAACAAGATATAAATTATGTATACCCTTGCTGCTGTGACAAAATACAACAAATACATTAAAAAAACATTTCATTAAATTTTAAATAAATTGCAGTTTTAACTCATGAGGAGATTGTTTATTTCAAGAGGATTTTTTTTATAACTTTGTTTTATCCTTATATGGCACAAGTTTCTGCCAACTCTTTCAGAAAAAAAAATTACCATTAATGCTGTGAAAAAGAAAAAAATAATGACTCATATAGCCACCAGGAAAAATATTTTTTCTCAGTGCACAAGATTAATGGCCCTATCCTCTGGCCATTCCATGGTTTTAGAACAGTGAATTACAATGGCAGTTACCAAAAATTTTTCCCACAACTTTGGAAAGATAAAAAGTACTTCTCAGTAGCCCTCAAAGACATTTCAGTCTTCATGATTTTACCAAATGGTTGAGAGTCTTTTTTCTCCAAAGTGCTTGAGCTTTCCTTATTGCTACTGTAGCTCTGCTAGCACAAACAAGTTTCTTTCTGTATCATTTCAAGTTTCTATGACAATGATATTCAGGTAGCATAAAGCTTTATGATTATTTTTTTCTTTTAGCTGATCTTTTTGTGCTTTTCCATTTCTTCTCATGTTCATTACTTCTTTTCATCCTCCGTATTCTCTACTATTCCCTCACACCTGATAAAATTCTCCTGTCTGTCCGTATCCCCTATATAGCCTCTGTTTTTAGGTAAACAAAGACTTAAGAGGAACATTACAAAAAATAGCAGTGGCAGAATTTGCTCTCTAGTGACATATTTTTTAGCAAAGAAACCCCAGATAGTGTAGCTACCTATCTATAATATTGCTGCTATCCCACCTACAAAATCTCTTTAATTTAGGGGGAAATAACGCAGCGAGTGGATTTTGAATGTTGCATCAGTTAATGTATCATTCTATTGATCAATTAGGTGCATTCATGGAAGGTTAAAGTTTCTGGGGTAGCAGCTGAGTGGATTGCTGCAAACCAAAGCCCTTTGAATCTTTTGTTCTGATAGATAATCAGAAAAATTCTATAGTAGCTGAAGCAAAGTAACTAGTTTTGTTAGAAAAAGTGGAGATGATTCAAACCATGCTTTCAAATACACAGGAGCTTTATCCATTTAATCTTATTCACTCCAAAACAGAACCTTTTAAAACAAAAAAAGTTTTTCTTTTTTTAAGAAAAATAATGTAGGTCCATTCAATTGAATCAAACACTTCCTCTACATCAAAGTATAATAGAAGTTTAACACTTCTTGTTGTTTCAGTGGTCATGTGTACATCTGAAGAAGGCTAAATACAGTGTTCGAAGCTGGTCCTTTGTCATAAAGCTGGATCAATCAGGTGGAATGAAATTCCCTTCAAAAAGTATTTTCAAAGCCACTAAGTATTGGCCTAACACTTCTTTACCTGAAGCTAATAGACACTGCAGGCAGAGCAAAGGTGTATGGGCTCTCAGAGAGTTTAGGCTGATAGGCTGAAAAGAAGTCCATGGGAGAACGAAGCACTTAGATTGCAGAAAAAAGGGAGTTTAATTCAAGAGAAATATTGAAATAAGGTCCCAATGAATAAATTTTAAATACTTATTTGACAGAAGCATATCTAAGCATTGTTTATATAGTTCAGAAGGAAAATGTCACTGGTCAGTGAGTGTTCCTATGTGTTCCTATCTAAATAACACAAGGCGTTCCCACAGTGCTTGCAGAAATCTCTGATGAGTACTACAGGGTAGGGAGACTGAGACACATTCTAGGAGGAGACCATTGCCATGTTTCAGAAATCAGAAGAAAATAGTGGTTCATTTTTATTTCCCCAATTAAACTTAAATTTTGGGTTGAGGTAATTTGATACTTTATGTATTTGCTTGGGTTTATTAAGAAAGATGGACTGCAATATGTCAACAGTTAAGTCTTGGACAGTTGAGTTTAACAGATATTTTACACTAATATTATGAATAGCTACTTTGAGAATGTCACTGTCTAAGATAAGTGAAGGTTTTCTGACACTTTTCTTGAAATTAGAATAATATTTTAGACCAAGAGAAATTATTAAATAGAAGATTTTGAAGAAAGGGTGATTTCAGCACAGCCTATCTTGTTGAATAGTAATTCCAACTTTCAGTTTGACCAGTGGTCTAAAATCCCTCATGTGCTGAACCTTCATTCATTTTGCCTGGAGTCAAAGAAAGATCTTTATATAAGACTGACAATCTGGAATTCATACCAGTGTTCACTCCCTAATAAACTGAAATCCTATGGATGACTGGATATACCTTTTAATATGAAGCTCACATAAAAAATGTACTTTTTCTCCTGGCTCAAAAAAAAAAATCTTATCGAGCAAATCTAATTTTACAGAGCTCTTGAAATTTCTACCTGTGACAGCATTCAGAATGACCTCCCATCCCTCCTACATCCTTCAGGCATTAACAACTCTAACTAGCAAATCTGTTGTGAAATGACATTGTGCAGTTCTTCTACACTAAAATGCAATGCACTGGTTTTCACTGAAGCATTCTTGACTTAGAGTCACAACATGGAACAATGAATATTGCTTAAATTATTTATTTAGGACAAAAACATAAGGAAAAAGCAGACTTTATACCAACAGAACACAAAGAAGCAGTCAGCCAAGTACACAATCAAATCCATGAAACAAGCCTATTATGCCTAAAGCGGGTGGATGGATGGATGGATCTCCTGCAAGTTTTCATGTAATTTTCCTTGATTTAGAAACTTATAAATTTATTTCAGCATTGATGAGAGAGAGAGCTCTTTGGAAACCACCTTTTTGCTCATCCAACATCTTCAAGGATCAAACACTCTTAAAGCTTTTACTGATGTATCAATATTTATAGTTAACAAAGATTTTAATATCATTGTCGGGAAAAAACAAACAAACAACAAAACCCCCCAAATCATTGCAAGCCTATAGGTTCCCATCTGCAACCACCATTATCTCTGTACAATGGAAATTTAGTGGCATAGGTTTTAAACCATCTCAGTTTATAAACTTGGATCAATATATTTGTAATGTATTCATAATGCTTAAAAATGTGGAATTTGCAAAATTCTAAAGTGACAACACAGTTAAATAGCAATTTTATGTAATTCACAAGGGCAAATAAAAGATTAATACAAATTTTAAGTAGCTATATATCCATTCTATTACTAATATTGGCATGTTCTAAAAAGTCTTGCAGAAAAACTCTGGAGTTGGCTTATTACTAATAGCAAAGCAGATAAGAGCAGAATGTTTACTTTTATTTGAGGTGGATTTAAAAGAGAATATCAAGAGAGCAGCAGTGCTTCAACTGTCTACCTATTTGTTCCACGTGCATCTTTACTTTTCATTTAGAAAATCCATACCTATGCATAATAAACAGTAAAAGCACAGAGAATAGCACAGAGTTTTTTCAAAGTTATTTTCTATCCAGAGAAAGAGAATATTGAATATTTTATAACCTAGTTAGTAATTTGACAATTATTACAGTTTTAACTTGCAGAAACACAGTAATTTTTATTCTGTATTGATGATGAAAAAAAATGTTTCCAGTCTGTGTTTCCATGTGTTATTTTTTTCACATTCTATAAAACCTCTTTTCCTTCACATCAAGTGATGTATAGATCTTATTTTTCATTAACAGATAGCTTCTGGGACTCCTCAGATTGAAACTGTAGCATTTACTTGTCCCAAAGTCTTCCCCTTCCCCCAGTATTGATCTAGATGCAGTGGTAAAATACTAAAATCTCACGTAATTTCAAATCTAATTTCTTCCACCACCCAAATAATCTGTAGGTATTCAGACAGATCATATTTCCAGTTACCAGTTTCAAGGGTTTTAAAGTTTTTTGTTTTGTTTTTTTTTTTTTTTGTCTGTTGAATAGATTTTCCTGTATTTTAGACCTTATCCTGCAATGCAGGTAGAGAACTAGTAGACAAATAGAAGAGTATTATTTATTATGTAAAAAGAAGATAACCAAACAATATATTTACAAGGAATAGTCTGTTGGAAATTTTGCTAAATTTTTAGCATTAATATTTGATTTTTCCTATTTCCAATACCTTGTCAATTTAATATCTCCCCTAGGTCAGAACAGTTTGGCTTGGAAGGGAAATTTAAGGGAACTTTAAAGATCATCTAGTTCCAATCCACCTGCCATTGGGCAGGGACATCTTCCACTAAACCAGGCTGCTCAAAGCCCCATCCAACCTGGACTTGAACATGTCCAGGGATGGGGCATCCACTGCTTTTCTGGGCAAACTGTCCCAGTGCTTCAAGACAATCATAGCAAAGAATTTCTACCTAAAATATAATCTAAACCTACCCTCTTTCAGTTTAAAACTGTTACCCTTAATACTAGCTGATAAAAAGTCCCTCTGGATTTTTCCACTAGGCCCCCTTTAGGTACCGTAAGGCTGCTGTAAAGTCTTCCCAGAGCCTTCCCTTCTTGAGGATGAACAACCCCAACCCTCAGCCTGTCCTCATGGGAGATGTGTTCCTACTCTCTGATCATCTCCACGACCGTTCTCTGGACCTGCTCAAACAGGTCCATGTGCTTCTTTTGCTGGGTGTCCCTTATACAGCATTCCATGTGGAATTACACAAGAGTTGAGTAGAGGAGAAGAATCACCTTGCTTGAACTGCTGGCCACACTTCTGATGCAGTCCAGAATGGGACTGGTTTTCTGGGCTGTGAGTACCTATTGTGAGTGCACATTGACACTCAACTAGTCTGCACTGGAACCAGTATTATTTAACATCTTTGTCAGGGACACAGACAGTGGGATTGAGTGAACCCATGTCTGGTTTGTGGAGATGGGATGCAATCCAAAGGAACTTTGACAGGCAAGAAAGGTGAGCCCATGCAAACCTCATGAGTGCAGACCTCTGAGGGAGACACTCATCACTGGTATCCTCCTGGGCACTGAGCCTCTGACCACGGCTCCGAGTGCGACCATCCATCCAGTTCTTTATCTATGAAGTGGTCCATCCAACTATGTCTTTTCAGTTTAGAGACAAGGATGTCATGTGGGACAGTGACAAATGCTGGGACAGTGTCAAATGCACTGCACAAGTTCTATTATACACCAATGCTGTAACCTCATTGTA
The DNA here is from genome assembly GCA_038380795.1 of Pyrocephalus nanus. Classification (NCBI taxonomy): domain Eukaryota; kingdom Metazoa; phylum Chordata; class Aves; order Passeriformes; family Tyrannidae; genus Pyrocephalus; species Pyrocephalus nanus. The sequence goes on along the minus strand of CM076264.1, from coordinate 51,937,903 downwards.
GAAGGCCACCAAATTTGTCAGGCACCTTTGCCCTTACTGAAGCCAAGTCACCTGTCACCAGTCACGTCTTACTTTTCAATATGCCTTAGCATGGTTTCCAGGAGGATCTGCTCAATGGTCTTCCCAAGAACAGAGGTGAGACTGATCAGCCTGTACTCCTCTGAATGTTCCTTTATTCCCTTTTTAAAAATGCGGGTTATGTTTTCCTTTTTCCGGTCACTGAGAACTTCACTAGTCTGTCATGACTTTTCAAGTATGATGGATAGTGGCTTAGCAACTTCATCTGTCATAAAAACAATGACAGGTTGTCTTTGGAGTTCATGGCCTGGATGAATCAATCCACTCCTTTGGTTTCTGTGCTGTCCTGTCACTATACAGGCATTGCCATTGCAGCCCTTATTAACTTGTTCTGGCAGATGCCAAGATAAATTATTTAGAACAGAACATAAAATCTATGATACACAATCTAATATACAATCACAACATTCAACAAGATTTTTCTCCGATTTCATATTTTAAGATAGAAGAATATTATTTTATAATTAAATCTCACACATCTTCTGTGTTTTTAATAGCCAGTGACAATATTTCTGTTATCCTCACACTTATAAATGTATATAAATTACCACAAACTAAGAGCGAGCCACTGATACTCAGTAATTTTCTCAACAAAAGAGTTTGATATTAAAGTTCAGATTTTGTCTTTTTTTAGTGACTTAAAAAGTAAGTTCACCTCTCTCTGGTAATTTTTCCCAGTCTATAGTGGGTTAAATCTACTTTTTGTCTTCTGCCTAGTAATATTGCATAACTGAATACAAACTCTGAATTATTATAGCCTGCAGGAAAATAATTGTATGTGTCATACATTCTACTTTGTTGATATTGTATAACATATAACCAAAAGATAAAACTACATCTTAATTGCTCTGCGTTATTCATTACTCCACAAAGCTTCTTCTTATCTGAAAAGACACACCTGTGTGTGTATTACCCTCAGCACTGAATTACCTTGGTAATTTTGCAGCTGGAGACACTGAAACACACAAGATGAGAACTGTTCCAGTTCTCTCACAGAGCTGCAGCAGAGGACTTGGAATTCCTGAAATAACAAATTCACTCTATAATAAACTTTTCCTTTTTGTTTTTTTTTTTTTTAATATTCTTTCCCAAGTCAGTTTGGTCTCCCCTTTTTCAAAATAAAATGTCAAACCAAATTTAAAAATTGAGTTAGAAAAATTGAGATACCATATGGTTTTTTAAGATCTGTAACTTCAAAAGTATCTATCTCATATTCCTTCAGGTCTCATCAGCAGCACTAACTTCTGTTAAATCATAAATAACTCAGACATCATCACCTTTTTTCCTGGAAATATGAACCCCCTTTTTTTTTTTTTTTTGAGTATTACATTATCATAAATATAATGTCTCTTTGACTAATCATCAGTGACAAAATAATGTAGCTTTAATATTAATAGTTTCTAATATTTCCCAAGAATCTCCTTATATAAAAGATAGTTTCAGTAAAAGTTATCAGTTCATATTTACCTTTCTTTTAGCCCATTGGTGCTGATTTCTAATCCCTGTATTATTTCAGGCTTTTTCTGTGATTAAAATTCATTCACACCTTCCCAGTCTAGCTTTAGAATTTTTTCTTTTTATATTCTTACCTCTTTGAACTTTCTCACCAATAAATTAGTCTTCTTTTGAAACACTGTTAAATAAATATGCTACTTGAAAAATACTTTTTTATTTACCACTTCTGCTGTTTACTCTTGACCCTGACATTATACAGTGCATTTTCAAAGAGTGGATATATTATTTGTCCAAACAGAGCAAACTATGCTGTGTACATAAAAATAAGTCCATGTCTGACACTTCACAAATACCTCTACATTTTTCAAGACATTCCAAAGACACAAAAAAGATCAATGAGAAGAAAACAAAACACTGAAGGCAAGTTTTGAATTGAAAGAGCATTTGGACTACACCCTAGTTATACTTTAGAAATTCCACTTGGAAATACTCTACCCACTAACACTACTGAAACAGACAAACCTTCAGTGAAAGCACAAGGGAAAGGTGACATTTGCAGGGGCATGTTGCTTTGCTGGAATATTTCTCTGAAAATTCACTCACAAAATCGTGGACCACATAGAAATGGTCAGTCGTAGCTTCAAACCAGCCCATATTCTCTTGTAAAATTCTATTATTCATTTTAAGAAAGTTACTTTGTATTTGTAGAGATTATACAGTGCTCCAGTCTTCTGGCACTTCAAAAATTAATGAGAAAGAAAGAGATAGAAAGATACTGAATGAAGGAAAAAGACCAAAGCAAAGAAATACTTTTGGTTTTAAAATCACACTTTGGATTGTATTGCCTTCTATGTCTTTAAAAATTACACAATGTAAAGCAATAATCTGGCATACAGATCGAGAATAGCAAAAGGGAAAGGTAAAAGAATTCTGTTAGACTGGGAAAATGTAATTTGTATCATTATTTCTTCTTAGCAATAAGTATGCTGCAAAAGAAATATAAGAGTTCATAAACTAGCCCCAATGCCTTGTCCAGTTTACTGCACATTATAGTGCTGAAAGGAACAGGAAATATATAAACAAATTGCTTGTTCAAACAGTCAATGTATCCAGGTTTCTGAGATATGTCCTTTAGCATTCCTAAAGCATTTAACAGTTACTTCATAAAAATCAGTCCTCTCTTCCCATATGGTTTTAGTGACTTTTTCATCTGATCCAGCTAGCAGATAACTAGGTGCAAGAGAGAATATAATTTGCTTGAATTGCTCCTAAATGTCAATTTTATTGAATATTTATAGGATTGGTTTATTGACCTTCTGAACATTCATCTTTTTTCTTCTTGCTATGAGTTCTGAACTCATCTGGAAAAGATTGTGTTACACCTTGATGAGGATTTTAAATGGAAAGCCCTAAATAAAGTGTGTGCCCCTTAGTATTGAGTTGCTTGCTGTGTGTCTTTTTATTAATTTACGAAATTTGAATTTTATAACAGAACCCTGAAAAATCAACCTTCCAATAGGAATATAAAAAACATTAACTTTTTGAGTTATCCTGAGGACACAAACAGATAACTTTGACTTGGAGAAAAATATGATACTCAAACAAGAAAAAATTTGTAGAGGTCTGATTAAGGAGAAAATGTCAAAGTCATTGACGAATGTCAAAATAGGAAGTATATTTGACATATTTCACTGAAGTAACTTCACAGTATTCATTCTGCTATTTCTTTTGTTTTCAGTCTTACAAGGGAACAACTGTAAATAATGGCTCATTCTGTTAAAAAATCCAGACAAAAAGGAAGAGTAGGTTCTACCATTTTTACATGGACTTTACAGAAGTAATATTATTTCATATGTAGGCAACTTCACTGCTCGCAGTGTCCTGCGATGTTTCTGTACACCTCACTCCAAAGAATAGAAAAAAAAAGAAAAAAAGAAAAAAGAAAAAAGAATAAAAAGAAAAAAAAGAAGAGCCTGATAAAATTAGGGCATGTGTTTACAGTACCAGAAAATGCTGTTATCATAGAAATCCCTTTCATTTTTAGCTTTGAGTCTACCAGATTTGAAATTCAGCAGAACACCATCCATGCAACCTTTACACAAAGCACCAAGTAACCCCAGTCTTAAATTCAGTTCCAGTTTTACATTCTTGTACATGTCTTTGGTGAGGCTAACTAATAAGAAAGGTGGGGGATAGAGAGTCCTCACCACAGGAAAAAAAAAAAAAAAAAGGAAATAAAGAAGAAAGTATTTTTCCTTAATCAGACACTCTTCTTCTCTGTAGGGATGCTCACACAGTTAAGAGAGCACCTGCTGTTCATGGGACGAGAAACATTTATTCTGCCAAAGAAAGTATTTTGCATAAAACCGCGTGGATCAACAGTGGCACCCAGCGGCCAATGTTTTCACCACAGCGATTCAGTTACTAAAGCTACATTTCCCTGCTCCTCTGTCTAATGTGCTTTCTGCATGAAAGTAATAACACTTAAGCAAGTCTGATTTAATAGAATTAAGCTAAATATTGTCTTGTAGTTTTCTTTTTTTTTTATTTTGCTAACATCTCTGAAAGCCTCTAAGTTTAAGCAGTGCTTACATGTAACATATTATAATAATGTTAATTAACAATACATTAATATTATAATATTAATAATGTAGTAAGGTACCATTACCTAAAAGCAAACACATTATTTCTGTAAGGATTTATCTATATGGTTGCACTCAAATTTCTTCTTTTTAAGCCCTGACCTTGACAGTTAATCAACACAAAGGACTGCAAATTCTTCCAGGCTCAACCAGTGTTTTAAGACTTGTAGGCAGGATTAACTGAAATAGAAGGAAAATTCAAAGGATCTATATTTAAACTTTGTGCTTTTCTTTTAAAGTGCTGAAGTATGCTTAAGTAAAGGGTGTTCCCATATGGTATGTGAGGGAAGGAATAATATATAAATTACCTGTTTTTCAGTCTAGTCGTTATCAGGATTTTTTTCCTGCCTGATGTTGTTGATAGGAGTATTATTTGTTATATGACAGCACAGTCTATTTATTTCACTGAACACGGTTAATCACTTCTTTACTACAGGACTACTGAGATATATATATATATATATATATACGTACATGTACAAAACACTTTATATGTATAAACAACTCTTACTCTCCCTGGATTGTTCATTATCCAAATAATATAAATACTATCCTGCTAAGACTGATGAACAATATTTGTTGAATTACTGCTCTCGTATGCAATTAGGTAGTGTAGCACTGATGGTAAAGCATAAAAATTGTAACTGAAAATCTGTAGTGTTGAAAACCTGGACCCAAACTTAGAACTTAAAGTGAAAAAAACATGTAAGACTACTACTGTAAAAACTGCAGAGCAGGTGGCCTAATCCTCAGATAAATTAGGTTTTCTAAAAAATACAGATGTGTTTGAAAACTAAAAGAAAAAAAAAAAAACCAAAAACAAACACAACAACCTCACCTTGTTTTCTTCTAACTGTAGTTTTGTTAATAAGATGATGCTAAGGAGATAGGTTTTCCAACATTTTCCTGCAAATATTGTCAGCCAGTGGCATTTTTAAATTCAGCTACATAGTCTTCTTTTTTTTTTTTTTTAAGAGAACAGTATATTTTCCTTGCCTAAACGAAGTATTAGCTACTAAAAGACAACAGTTTTGAAACATAAAAAAATGCTCTCTGCCTCTTGCCCTCTACAACAGTCACTTTTGGAGGTATCCCTGCTTTGTATGAAGCAGATTCTAGTGCTTTGTCTGAGAACTGGAAAAAGTAGAGTGTAGTTTTCCTTCTTTTCAGAAGGAGGAACATAAATACAGCAAGGCAGCCTAAGAAAATAGCCAGATTCTTCCAACTGAAATTTAACTGCAAGAGCTCAAAATCTATTACTGCTTGACAGATGACAAGAACAGAATTCTATGGTATGGATATAAGATTAAATTTCACATGATTTTTTAATTAAAACTTCTAATACTCTACAAATCTCTATTTTATATATATATTATATGTATATATATATTTCAAAATAGTTTCTACTAAAAGGCTGGTTGATTTCATACTGAAAAGTTTTTTAAAAAAAAAGATTTTATGATGTTACCATTCCAAGGAGACATTCTCCTCCAAGCATTCTCTCCACTGCCCTTCTACCTGCCAAGGATAGTCTGATTAACACTTCCCTCTGGGAAGCATTTCTGCTAGACCAACACTCTGCTTTATCAGCTCCTTTGTAGCTTAGTGAAACAGCATCCATGACCTTTTGAAACCTCCTTGACCTTATATTAGAGTTTTCTATGGCTGAGAAATGTGATTGCTTCTTCCAAAAGAATATTTGACAGCTATAGTCGGTCACCCCAGAAACACTGTTGTCCCAGTTATTACTGGCAAATAAAAATCTAGCAGCTAGATGGAATTTGATATAAACAAAGCATTCACCCACGGCAAATTGCCTCTGTAGACCAGAAAGGAGAAGTTTACATTTCAGCTCATAACCACTTACACTACAAAAATGATGCTTTATACAAATATAACTGGGGAACAATTAACGGGCTCATTATTAGCTCTTAAAAGAAAGAAAGATGTAAAAGTAATAAAACAACCTCAATGGGTTAGTTCAGGATGAGTGGACCTTATCTCTTTCTTGCCATGTTTTCAGCAAATGAAGGCCATCGGCAAATGTTTGGGGACGAGGAGAAAACATTTTATTCTCTTTGGAAAAGAGATTTCTTTAAAACAACAACATGGCCATTTTCATATACATTGTTACTTGTGCTATTTCTATTACAGGCAATTTTTTCATGAACTGACATACTTACTGCAATTAATACTCTTCCATGCCAGCTATAGGGGAGGAACATTCTAGACCAATGAATTGCATTTCACAGTCTCATTTTACAAAAACTATCACTTAATGCAATCTTTAAGGAGGCATTTTTATACATGCAGATATCTTGGATTTGTCACCCCTCACTTGAAAAGTCTTATTATCTACAAGTCGTGACGTAGTACCACTGATAGTCAACATAACTATGCCATTTTGATACAACAGAGCAAATTTTATACCACAATTTGTCTCAGAATGACATGCTGTAAGTAAAAACATGCAGTTTTTTTCAGTTAAAGACTATTTTGTTTTAAGTAACTCAATACAACTAATTTACACGATTTATAGTGAAGTCTTAGTTTCTAGGCATTAAAACCCAAACAATTAAAATCTGTATTATAATATTCTGACAAAATCTATGCTTTATAGTCATTTACTTGTGCCAGTAGGAAGAAAAGGGATGGGCTTTTTTCTCCACATAACTTTCTTCTTTCTCAGACACCACAGAAGATATTTACTTTGAGAAGGGAAGATCTGTGAGAGGGGAATGGGAAATGTCTTGTCTCATTTTATAGCCCTGCAGTGCTTTCTCCTCCATTGTCATGCATAGAGAGAATTTTAAAAAATGCTATTGTAGTGATCATGGTCTTCATACATCTTTTGAAGAGCTTGTAAATACTGTTTCTAGTTCTTTTATCTCATCCTACTCTGTTACATGGATCTCAGCCTCAGGTCCTCTCTCAAGTTTCAACTTATGTTCACAAAAAAACATTATTTGATGTCTCTTCCTTCCAGGTGGTATCCTTGGAAGCAGACACATTGCCATTATCACCTTTCACTGTGACCATTTCTCCCTTTGCCTGTCAGCCATTTAGTGAACCCTGCTGTTTTGGTACTTGCTTCACTATGAATAAGTGTTGTACACCCACATCGTGTTCTGCAACAAGGGAAGCGAGCATCAAAAAGTTGGCTACAGAGAACACTTTGCAAGTTCAGTAATAACAAGTACTTTCTCCCCTGGTGGAGATCTCTTGGTGATTCATAATCTTTCTTAGGCCCAGTTAATCCATGTCCTGTAGATAAGTCTATTAAAAAAAAAAAAAAAAAAAGTGGCTTTATGGCTGGAAAAAAGCCCTTAACTATTGTTAAGACATGCAGGTTTTTGAGGAACTATTCAAATCTTGGAATGTGTTATAATCATCACTAAATGATGGGGAAGAGAAAAAAGCAAGCACACACAGACTAATGAATTCCTTCTCCAACATAATAGTCCTCTGCCCTGATCACAAGACACAAACTCAGGAGACTAAATGACCACGTGGCAAATCAATGATAATGCAGGGAAAGAACTCCAGGAGTTTACAATTGCATTCCTTTAGTCTTGTCCCAGAAAAACAGTAGGTTCAATGTTTTTTTCAGCTTTCATTGAATTTCAGAATAAATTGGAAAAGGGAAATATGATATTCTTCATGGAAAAATAACTTATTCAAGCATTCCAACATTTTCTTTCTACACAGGGCAAACTTTCTGTAGTGGCTTCTGCTCTTATTTTTTTATTTAGATTTTTAATTCAGTTTTCTGTAGTTTGCTTCACATTGTTGCGTTGTGATTCAGCTGAGCTCAAGTTCACAGTGTTGAATAAGCCTCCCAAGCAAGCTGAAGAATTTTTATGTCTTAGATCCAGCTGAAAAGGTTGCTGCATTAAAAACACTGATGTGTGTGAACTAAATCTTCCTCAATGTTAATGTTGGAATAAAATATTCAAGACCATAAAAGCTAGTCTCAAAAACTCTGGAACCTGCTTTAGCATTAAAAGTAGTATCAACAGATACCATAAGATGAGTGATGCTTGTCTAGTTTTACTATTACTATATATAAGTATACACATATATTTAACATAAATTTCTTACCAAAACAAAAAATTGTATCTGACAGTTTATATAAGCAATATAAATGTAAAGTCTTTATTTTAATATCACATCACATGAATATTTTACCTGGTACACTGTTATAAAAAAAATTATGCTTTTAGAAAAATTAGAATATCTATGAAATATCTAGGGCATATCACAGCTGCTACACAATGTCATACTGTTTTTTGCTTACTCTTCAGTAGAAACAATAACATATAATTACTTTGCTTTGCCAGTAGCAAAGTTTTTGCTCCAGTTAAAGGCCAGTATTCGAAAGGAAGACATACAAATAGAAATACTTGAGCTCCTATAATACCACCTCCAGAAAAGTTGTTTTGTATGCTCTGAATTTCCACCTACACATTCCAGTTTAGTTTCTTTTCTGAAAGAAATAATTCCATCCAAACTAGTGCTAAATAAAGTAAATGGCCTGGAACTTCAAAATCAAAGCAGAGAGAATTTTTGTACATAGCCTTCTTCATTTTTCGAGTCTAGTAAAGTCAAAAAAAGCATCTTCTGTTTTCCTTTACAAGGATGAAATCTCACCTGGACTACTCTTAGGAACAGAACAACTGTTGATTTCAGTGGGGAGAGAATTTTATCCATCCTTTAGTATTCCAAGTTGCAAGGAGCTTTTTTTTTTCTGCATATTTACACAAATTATCAATAAGCATTGTGGTTTAGTCTTTCAAAGAAAGTCATAACTTACAAAGAACTCCCCTACAGCCCCAGGAAATTTCAGAAGATAAAATCAAGAAGCCTGAGAGAGATGAATATTTTTAGTAACAGCACAGTCCTTGTTGGGCTCTTACCACAAAGGTTGAGTTAAGGAAGTTCAATATGTTACTGATAGCACCTGCTCTTTCCACATAAACATGCAGTTTAATCAGCCCAGGTTCATATTTAAATCTTCAGTTACATCATGTTCATTCAGTCAGTGGTATAATTTGTAGCAGTTGAAATAACACCGCACTTTAAAAAAGAGAAAAAAAGAGATAGAATTATTTGCATGATTACCTTTCCTGCTCTAAGGCTTAGGCTTCTGCTCTCTAGAATCTTAACAGAAGTCTTAGATTCTTCTTCCAACATGGTGCATTTGAAGTGCAAAACGAATTTTGATTTTCATTCTCAGGTATTCTGAAACCTATTTGACACCGGTCACAGAGAGGTGGAAAGAAGTGTACGCTTCCCAATTCCCATCTGAGCTTTGTCACTTTCATCCCTCTTCTCCTACATATCAGAGATCTTCATCTGCTTTCTGATGTCAGTCAAGAGAGTCATGACTCCAAGGATCATTTTAGAAGACAAATAGAATGGCCAGGCTGGCAATGGATGTTCCATGTTATTCTCTTTCCTTCCGACAGCCAAGGGGAAAACTTTGAGAGAGACAGCTGGATTTTCTTTTTCAAGTATTTCCTTTAAAAGGTTTTGATTGCTGGATCTGCTGATGCTGCCAGTTTTTTTACAGCACAACAGCCACTGAAAGGAACAGAAAATTGTCAATATTGTGTTTTTCCACCAAGGTGTAAACAGCTGAGTCAAACAGAAATTCCAGTATTTGCAGATAAAGTGAAAACTCTGACTTGACCAGGATGCACCTTTAATATGCCTGGGATTTTTATTTTCCAATATACTTTGAGTTAAATATTAATTTTGGGGAAAAGGTAACATGCACCATAAAGTAGAGCTTAAAAACAAACAAAACAAAACAAAACAAAAAAACAAAACAACCACAAAAAAAAAAAAAAAAAAAAGGAAAGAAAAAAAGAAAGAAAAACCATTAGCAACTGTGAATGAGTAAAGCTAAAGATCATGCCAGAGAGCTTAACAGCAGTGCAGTGGTCACAGAAGCCTGGTGTTTAAAAATTAATTTCTAGTTTCAAGCTGTTAGTGGCAGTGCCAAGAGCATACTAAGTACATTTGTCCATCACAAGAGCTAGTTTCAGATAGAAAATTCAAGAGGAAGACAATGAAGTCTGTCCAGTTTCCAAAATAGATCTGGGAAATATTTAAAATCTCCAGGCAGTGAAAAATAGATTTCCACAAAAGAATAGCTTAAGGGCAAATTAGAGAAATGCCTTGTCACATTTTATATGCCTAGAAACTGGTCTATTTCACAAAGGATGCCTTCTATTAATTTGATAAAAAGCTAACCAGATGCAATTTAGTTTCATATGAAATAGATATTTAGGGAGTATATTTTGTTCTCTCTGTTCCTACTTGAAAGAAAAAAGATGTTTATTAGGCCACTGACTTCTTAAAACAGAAACAAATATTACACCACTTTTTATGCTGTAAATGGAAACAGAAACAGATTTGCAAATTCAGTCACTGAGCTGTAAATATATTCCTGCAGCTACTCACAAGCGTAGCAGAAAGACTTTATTGTACCCATCAAAGATGTCACCATGTGCTGATATCAAATAGTTTGTACCTTCATCTGTGAACCGAAAACTCCTGAACAAGTCTGAGCACTCCTGACCAGCAGTTCTAATATTTTAACAGAGGTACTGAGAATGTGTTTTATCTATCCAAGCACTATTACCTGCTCTACTTCCAACACCTCAGTGAATGAAAGCAGTGACCTAAAGAGATAAGATTTCACAGTGCAGGAGCAGTAAAAGCAAGCAAGCACCAAAATTTGAAAGCCAAGACTGTTCTAAATACCATATTTTGATGGTAATAGTATTATTTCAGTATCAGAAATGGATAAAAATAATTTTGTCTTTTGAAACAACAGAAAATTATTCATAGTAAATTCTGTACTTTGTTCTGTTCAGTAAACAAAGATTTATTTATGTAAATATGCTTATTATGTAGACCTACTTGACAGAGAGACAAAAAATTCTGAAATATTTTGTGGATTCAGTTGTTTGCAACTCTCTGTTCAGGTCATGCCAAAGGTCATCTAATACTTAAGAGTTTGTTTCTCTTCCTTGATTGGTTGGTTAAAGTGTTTTAAAATGGAAAAAATGGATTAATTTTTTTATTACAGAAATACTTATTTGCATGCAAATACATGTTTCTATACATAGAGTCTCCAAAAATCCTTTGGAACAATAATACATTCACATCAATATCTGTAAATAGCAAATAAAAAAGGGAAAGGAATATGTTCATACAAGACAGCTGCTCAGAATTTACATTTGTGCTTTCCAGCATCTAGACAAAAACTATTCAGTGGATCTGATTTTCCGCTGCATGTACTTCACTTAGCCATTTACACTTGTGCAAAGCTTGAACAATGTAGGAGTTACTCTCTAGCAGACCTGCCTCATCCATTCTCATTCTAGTTGCACTTTTTGTACATCCACTTTTCCAAGTAAATGTTGAGGGAGAGCCATGTATCAAATGACTGGCTGCAGTGTGTAATGTTTAACATGACTTATCAGCATAGGTAGAAATACCACTTAGGAGTTTCATCTTAAAGCAGCAGCAAAAGATCAATTAAATTTATAATGTTATTGATAACGAGCTTTCAGCTTAGCAGCTGGCAATACAAAAAGATCCTGTGGATGGCAGCTGAAGTTAGACAAGCACAGCCTTTTAATCAGGTTCACAGTTTTAACTGTGAGGGGAAGTAATCAGAACAGGTTACACAGGTTCCTGTTGGCAATTTAAAAATCAAGACTGAGTATTTTCTTTCATTGCAGGTGGAAAGTTGAGGATGACCTATGGCCTATACTCTGAAAGGGAAAAACTAAATCGTCACAGTGTGAATGTATCTGATTACTTATTCAGAAAGTCCTTCAAACTGCTGCTGGTTTTGGCATCCACTAACTACCATGGCTGTTGACATTGTAGTGCTGCTAGAGTTGAGACAGTCTAAAATTCAAGAGAAAGTGAGACATAAAAGAAGATGAGATTTTTCTGAGAAGGTTAAATGAAAAGGGGAAACGGGAAGAAGGAGACAAGATTAGGGTCACATAAATGATTCTACAGGTTGAAACAGAAGCACCAAATCCTGAGATTGAAGTTAGCAATATTTATTCGGAGTTTAATTTCTTATGTTATGCATTTATACAGTTTGAAAGGAAAAAGGAGGTCAGTACCTGTAGAACAGACAAGATTTTGCCACAGATCAGAAGAACAGAAAAAAAATTCAGCTTGAGGTTATATTTCCCCTACTGTGCACAACTATTAGATGAGCACTCTGCAAAACCCAAAATCTGTTCCTGATGGGTCCTGTGTTACATATGCAATAATGCACAAATAAATAAAATAAGCATCTCTTTAGTTAGAAAATAGCATCTCTATCTCAATTTTAGCTGTACAACTTTAACAGAAAGGACAAAGTGGGATAAAGAAGTATCAATTTCATTCTATTCTGATGGCATCAAGGTTTAGTACACATGCTGTGGAGAGCACAGATACTTATTAAAGATGCTGACAGTGGCATAAAAAGTAATTACAGTATTGTGCCTCCCTTTATAACAAATAACTCTACTTCCCTACCTTAGAGGTGACTCAAAGCCTTAAATTAGAATTCTCAGAGTGTCTCACATAGGCAAACACTGCAGGATTTGAACAAATGGATATGCTTACTGCTCATATTGCTTACTGCTAACTATAATTATAGTATTTATCAATTTAAACCTTAATGACAACAAACACAGTAGCTCCACTGCTCTTGTACTAGAGAGGTTGTTTTCAGTTTTTTCCATAAGCACTATATTAAAAATGGGAGAACATTCAGAGTGTATAAGAGAGTAGTATTCTTTTTCTTTTCCCTCCCTCCTTTTTTCCCCTTCTCAACTCAGATATTGGGGTGCTTGGAGAGACTTCCATGCAACACATGGAAACACTGATGCAAACCCTTAAATATTTGTTAAATCTTTCATTAAAAAATAAGTAAATGAAAAGGAAGGGTTTGTAGTAATTTTTCCTCTCTCAAGGTCTTAAAGGGGTTTCTGGAAACTGGTGACTATGACTACCTTCTCTGGTAAACGGGAAGAATCTATAATCAAGAAGAGTTCTGGAGTCAGCATGGATTTTATGAATGACAGCGCCATCTCACTAAGTTCCTAGCAGTTTTTTAGCATGTAAATAGATGCATGGATAAAGAGGATTCAGTGGATATAAGGTATCTGGATCTTTCAGAAGCACTTGAAAAGGTTCCAAACTAAAAGCTTTCACAGGAACAAAGCTGACACGCACAGAGGCTTTCAATGTAAGAAACATTTTTTTATGATTTGAAAACTGGCTGAAAGATAGGAAAAAAAGGGTTAAGACTTAATAATTTCTGTTTGGAATAGAGAAGAAATGGAAGAGAAGTCCCACGGGACTAACTTTGGGTAGTGTCTTTGTTCTTTAAATAGCATAATTTTTTTCACTCTGAAAGGGCCAGCCTAGAGAGGCCATTGGTCTACCTTAGTAAGTTGGTGTCCTGTACATCTATCCTCCTATAGCTTATTATCTTTTTCCAATACTTCAGTTTTATGCATATATTGAAGGAAAAAAAATACCTGAGATAAAAATTAAAAAGGAATTGTATTAAGTGTTACAAAAAATTAAAGTCCAGATCTGATCAGCAACAGCCCCCTCTCTAAGCATAGGCATATGCAAGAGGGCATCCTATGGTTGGGATAGCTCAGTCTACCTTCATTAGCATATCTCTGAGCCATTTACAGCACTTTTTATAATATCTGCTATTTTAAGTTGTCTGGCCTTTTACTTTATTCCTAATATTGCATCTGTGAGAGACGAATATCCATTTTCTGTTTGCTTTATTTGGATCTGGTTTTTAAGCATCATCTTTTATCCACCAGCATCAGTTTAGTTACATTTTGACAGTTTGACACATGTAGCTGTGAAGATAAGGTGATGCTGTAGTGAAAATAGCCATTTCTAGCAATAAAGCAGCAATATATTTGAACGGTGAAAGAAGAAACATAGTATAATCCATTTTCTCTCCTCTCTTTTGTTGCTGTGATTCTTATCTCCTTTCTAATTAATTTATCTCTTCTTTCTCTTTTCATATTTTCACACTGCTGTAGGTCCCATTGAGCAAAGTAACTTTAAAGCATGTGCATTAACCCTGAGAAGAGCCCCACACAGCACCAATATCAATATGGAATGACTGGATGTGTTGTGGCACTACTTGAGCTAGTCCTCATAGAGGCAGCCTTGGTACTGGGAGCTGAATATTCTGTATGGTTTAGTTAACTTACTGAAAGTATCACTTGACCAGCTAAATTTCCAATTTGTTTGAGAGTACTCCAAGGACAGTACAAGTTCACGCAGTTAAGAGTATTCACAATTCTCAGATATCCGTAGCTCATGAATTTCCTTTATATCCTATTCTGCAGCATTACTTAGGTATTTTTGATGGAGAGAGAGGTTTCTTTATTCTTTTTTCCTTTTTCTTTCTTTTTAATTGCCAAATAAGTACATAACAGTATTAGCACAAAGCAGAATTTTACAAAGTATTGTGAACACTTTCATTGCTTCTTCTGGACAATTTCTTTGACATTTGTTTTCACCTTTCCTTGCTCCACGTTTGCCCAGGTATCATGGATGGCTGTGGTCAGCCACCTACAGCAGAGGGGACATACACTGAGATGCCCTCCCTGCACTGCTGTGCAATGGGAGCCCCTCAGAAGACCTTTTCCTATCAAGATCAGTGAATCCAGGACTGTAGTCACAGCTCAAAGCCTCCAATGGATTTGAAGCCCTTCCTTACTGTGAAGGTTATCTGCTCAGTGATGTTATCACCTTTACATGAAATGCATCCAGGAGCTTGTTAGTGCTTTCATGGTTCTCCCAGGAATACATCATCTGGTATATTTTCCAGTTGGAATGAGCCTTTTCAGTTAAAAGAAAATCTGAATTCCTGGAGATCTGAGATTTACATTCTATAGCACTAAACAGAAGCATCTTCTATTCCTAAAAGCTCCAAGAAATAGAAAAGTTATACAGAGGGCATGAAAAATAAATAGAAAACCAGAATAGTTTAGAATGTTTGTTATATATCATTTGTATAGATAATAGTGTTTGAAAACAAAAAAATCAAGTATATGATTTATAAAGTTAATTTCCTGCAATTCCTTAAAAGTTTTATAATTCCTTGACTTTATTTTGCAGTTCAATGGATTACTTTGGTTTGTGATGATTATCAGTGTATCAAAACTTTCTCATAAAATTTGTGCTGAAGCATTCTAATTAAAATGGGTGTATTTACAGTTGTTATATCATATTAATATTACAGTAGGCATAAAATTTTCACTAAATAATATTGAATAATTAAGAAGGAATACATTATTGATCAGACAGGCACAGTTTCACACAATATAAAATGCTACTGTGCTATGTTTGTGTTTCTAATATCTGCTATTAAAACCTCAAGTTGATATTGGTAAATTACTTTCTACCATAAAGACTAAGGAAATTTTAAATGCATATCAACTACTGTTGTAGAGAGAGAGGGGACACTAACTACTGTTGCTAATATGAAAATGAATATCAGAGTCTTGTTTATTTCCCCCCCAAAATAGTAGTATAAAATACCTGAAGAGAGTAGAAGCTAAATTTTCTACTTACCTCACTAATTACTATATTTGATACTTACTGTACAATCTCACAATCCCCACTGGGCCCAAAGTGATACCTTATGGGGAAACTTATTATGTACAAATGCTATTCATTGTTATGTGCCTTGTTATATTCTTCAGAAAAAGTCTGAAATAGGTATTATGGGGGACCCTGAGAGTGATTATGAAAAGGAGATCATATTCTGAAATGAGAGTACACTGAGACTTTTCTCTTCTGAAAATATTCCGTTGATGAAGAATTTCAGAGTTTGAGTTTCCTGTGCAGTCTCTTGGATTCTCTTCATAAATGTTTAAGGAATAGTCTTTGAAAATGCTCTCATTTAGAAATTTTTCAGCCTTATTTTTCTTCTTTGACCAGTTCCTTGAAAATAAATCTTACAGAACATCAAGTAAATCTAATGCAAAGGTGATGTGGCGTGTATGTATCAACCTTGTTTCCTCAGAAATTTAAGTTCTTGTGATATCATTCTTTCTTTCCTTTCCCTCTCCTCTGCACACACTTTTTATTTTGTTTTCCAGGTCTGACTCTGTTTGACAGAGGAGTCTCAAAGGCCTTATCCAAACTTGAGGTCCTATATAGCTGATTGCAGCCTAGCTGCCCACTCACTGGCCACACTGGATCCAGCTGCACACCATCCTCTTCCCTGAGGGTGAAGGAAAGCTCCTGACCTCTGCTTTTGTAAAGAGCAGCAAGTGACTGGCAATTCAGTGAAATAGGCCAAAGAACAGGAGCAGGATCCAGAAGTAATACCAGAGGGAATTAAAGAGGAAGATTAAATACATTGTGGATCTGGAGAGAGCCGGCTATATAATGATGGGAGCATGGGAAGTACAGAACAAACATATTACTAAGAAGCTGGGGTTTACTAGCTGAGGTTTGAACTACAGAATAATGGAATTGCTATTTTCAACTCTGTTATTGTTGACAATGGTTATTATTGACTCATGGATTTTTTTTTAATGTCTACTAAGTTATTTGTTCAAGAGTTCCACTTTTGAAGCGTATGTTAGCACTCACACCTGATCATTGGAAAAAAGGCTCAGATGTGAATGGCTGTGTAGATGTATATGCAGCACAAAAAATATTGGCCACAAGAAACTGTGACATTTACACCTAAATAAAAACATCCATATCACTTCCATCCTCCCATAGGACCAGGGGATATTTTAAAGAACCATCTTAGTCATAGCCCCCAATTAAGCAATAAAAAACCTAGAAAAATAATAATGTACATTTAAAAAGAAGCTTTTCCTGAGGCACATTATCTGCTCCACTTCCTCAGGCTTACTGAAGGACACAAGAGCAGGGAAGGCCAATTACATCTGGCAGTATTTATATTACTACTGACAGACTCATGGTTTATTACCAAATTATCATATGCCACAGGCCATGCTCTGGAACGTGATCCTCTCCTGAATTACCCTTTCCAAGCACAAGTAGCACAAAAAAGTATTCAGTTACTAATGCAAATCTATTAGGATTGAATATGTAGGAAAAAAAAGGAAGGATGATAGTTGAGATGTGCCGAATCAGTTCATCAAGGACAGGCACCTAAAGAACACTCCAGCAATCCAAAACATTCGCAAAGGCTAAAGAGAAGTCCTCAGCACATAAAGCTTGCAGAATTCCTTTATGTTTCCATACTTTCCCTTTACACTGTTTGCAGTGTTCACCAACCTTGTATTCAAAGCTTATTCTATTGTGACTAATTTATATTTATTCACCTTAGAACTTAGGCCCTGACTGATATGGAAACCCTTCAAAAATGCAACCACCTCTAGTGTATTTGAAAACTATTCAGATAAATTATGCATACTAAGCAGAGTAGGAAAAATTGGAGGACTTTTTTTTTCATTTGACAGAAAAACAAGAGTTGTATGCTTCTATATCTAAGAACTAATGGCCCAAATCACTTTATCCTACTAGTTCTCAAAGATAAAATGAGGGTGTGCCTTCTCTTTCTCCTGCATCACTTAAAACACTTAAAACACTTGACTAAACAAGTATCTATTAAGAGGAGGCTACTTAGTAGTAAGCCCAAGTCCACCAAGTAGAGGTACCGAGATTTATCATTTGATTTCTGATGAACAAGGCTATATGTAGAGGTATATGCAATGGGAGGATTACTGGGAGTGGATTTCTGTGGTTTTTTGGTGGTTTTTGTTTGTTTTTTTGTTTGTGTTTTTTTTGTTTGTTTGGTTTTTTTGTTGTTTTTGTTTTGTTTTTTTTTTTTAAGAACACTTCCCATAAATGCACAAATAGCACACACAAAATGGGCATTTATATAGTTTTGAGTTATTCTTAAAAATTCAGGAAGAATTCCTGTCGTAATCTTTGATATGGTCAAGTGGCAGAGAATTAGATGCATGAAATAACATAAATGCCAAAAAATAGTCAGTACAGGATACTACCAGCAGTCCAGCTCTAGGAGAATTCTAGGACTAAAACCCTGAGACGCGTAAGGGGAATCTGCAGTGCACAAGAATAATTAGGCTGCATTTGTTCTCGTCTTCCAAAGAGCATTTCAACATAGCAGTTTGCAGATCATGCAAGCTACCAATGCTGTAGAGCTCCTGCTTCTAGGAGACATTTTGTGCAGAAGTAGAGAAGCATGTGACATAAGCATACCCAAGTCTCTTGACAAAGAAATATAATGAAGCTACAAGGCAGTGACTGCAGCTGGGTTTAGGAGATGGGGAAGGATTCTTGCTATAGCAATATTCAGCAAAACCTTGGACACCACAAATGGAATCTGAAGTGACCTATACACTGATAAAAAGCACTTCTTAGTAGCCAAATCGGAAATGTGAGAAACATCTGTTCATCAGAAATCCTAATGCTGTGTGTAGCTTCAGCACCATATGACAGTAGCACAAAGGTATCTCAATTCAGGACCGGAAGAGCAGTGATATGAATAATTTTATTTACCACATATTTTTGCCTGAAAAGAGGATGATCTGAATTGCTCTTCACCCTACAGGGAGTCAGACCTTCTACCTAAAAGTAGACAATACCAGTAGCAACAACAAAAGTGCAGAGGTAATTATAACTCAATACAGAAATGCTTTATGAGAGTCAAACCTTTAAAAGGAAAGTTGACTTCTTGGGTTTTGAATCACACAAGCACTCATGTACAACAAAAAAAAACCCGACAATTTTCATTAAGAAAGATAGCAGATATTTTAAGGTTAGTAGGTTTCTTTGCTTTGTTGATGCTAGAATTCCATTTAAAATTCTAATACTTTCAGTAAAGTATTTGATTGGGCAGATACAGAGAAAATGTTTTTTCTACTATCTAAACTGCACAGAATTTTTTTTTTAATCTGCACCTCACACAATATTTTTTGTCTCTTTTTTTCAAGTTAGTTTGACCAGTCATAGAATTCTGTTTTGAGATGTACCTTGTTTACAACATGAAACTTGTTTTAGCAGGAATTACATACCAGCCCTAGGATTTATATTACAGTATTTAAGCATCTATATTGATGGAGTATGTCTGTAGGGAAAAGGAATGACACTTATGAATACAGTTTTTTGTTTGTGTTGTTTTTTTTTATTAATTTCTCTTTGTTACCTCACTTGGTAGAAGCCAGTAGACATTGGCTGTCTTGCATTTAAGGAAACATGAGTCAAATTTCTCAAGATGGAATCAAACACATGAAAAATGTATAAAGAATCATGCAAATACTTTGACTGTGATGAAAATAAATCTGATATAAACTATAAGAAATTATTAAACTTGATTTAAAATACCAATTAAATCTACAGAAATAACAGTCATGTTTATTTTCCTGTTCATAAGTAAAACACAGATAACCTTTTCAAAAGCAAAACAGTAGGTCCAAATATAGTACCAATCAAAATAAATCCATTCACTCCTACTGAAAGGAATGGTGCTGTTGGTTAAACACACTTGAGAATATTATTTTCTGTCACAGCAAAAATATAATTTTACTTTAATCCCTATAGGTATTTTAAAACTTACAGAAAGTCCAGGGCTATATGGCTATACAAGTGGTAATATTCTTGATAGATTGGGTTACAAAGTGTAAAATTGACTGCAGAGAAAATCCTGAAGATTTTTGCAGCAAGTGAATTCTGGTGCAGGGGTGTGGGGGAACCATGAAAGTGTTTCTAATATGGCACTTGCAGGTGCTGAAATGTTATTACTAAGCTACCAACTGCTTT
The DNA here is from genome assembly GCA_038380795.1 of Pyrocephalus nanus. Taxonomy (NCBI): domain Eukaryota; kingdom Metazoa; phylum Chordata; class Aves; order Passeriformes; family Tyrannidae; genus Pyrocephalus; species Pyrocephalus nanus. Next base: position 51,917,885 of record CM076264.1, on the reverse strand, counting down.
TAGGAGCCAGGTGTAAAAATTTCATTTCTGGTATCAGAGGATCCACCACTGAAACAAGGTAAGAAAGAATTTGTACGTGAGTGGCTTCAGTTTCTGCAGAAATCTTTCGCACATCATGAAACCTGAAAGGGTCCTCATTAGGATTCAACTGTAGATAAATGAACATGCTTTGCATAAAATCCAAACAGAAATTCAGGTGAAAACCTTGCTTTTAAAGAGCCTGGAAGCAATTTCACAGACATTGCAATGCAGCAGCTTCCAAATAATTTATTTAAATCTCTCACTGTAGTTCCCATTTTTTTTCTAATTATTAATTGAAAGCACTAGTTTTCAGCACGTCACGGTTATACTGTGCTGAACCTTTAAACTACTCAGTAAAAAATTATGAAACAATAGAATACTGAATAAAATTCCAATTCAGTGAGAACAGAATAACCTCAGGTGTTGGAGAAAGACTCTACCACCTCTTCTTTCTCAAGAGGCTGTGTGCACTCAGCCAGGATGGCAGCAAGGCACTTTAGCATCCAGCTAAGGTTTGAACAGGGAACAAACTATCAGTCTGCAAAGGCAGAAGAAACCACACTGGTGAGGAGCACAGCAGCCTTCCCACCGCTCCCTGGCATTATAGAGTTTTGAGCAATAGGTAGAAAAATGAAGGTCCCACCCTGGAATAACAAACATATTTTAACTTTAAATATTCAAGCAGCCCAAATGAAAACAGGGAATTTTACAAGAATAAATTATATGGATAAAATTATCTTAATGTTTACCTGTCTGACACAGGCTCATCAAAGAACTGGGGATTTGTCATTTCAGTGTGTAAGGTCAGTGGGCCACACTCTCATTTCTTTCCAGGAAGGATATTTTTTCTACTTAATATGTCTTTCTGTCACTCTTTTTCTCTCTCCCTTTCTCCTTTTTCTCTGTTTCTCTCCCTTTCTCTGTCTACCTCACATTTACTGTTACATAAAAGTCCGTACTATTGATTTTGGCATATGGTCTCATTTGCACCTTAATTCAGGCAGAGGCATCTCTCAAATATTTTTAAAGAACTTGAACTTAACAGTGGCACCAGAATGAGCTAAATAAAAACCTAGTGCCTCTCCAATGCAGGATCAACCTCAGCTATCTCATTCCTGACCAACCATGTTAAATGTGTATTCAGAGACTCCAAAAAGCCCTTGGGCAACATGTTGTGCCTCATGTGCATCTGTTAAATTTCCTGACATTTGAAATGAATAATAGGTACTTCAATTTAGCCCCATTTTTTCTTGTTCAGTCAAAAATGAAGTGGTTTTTTTTTTTTTTTTTTTTTTTAATTTTGTTTCAGTATCTGTGTTGGCATTTTGAGATAGTTAATGTCCTGCCCTGTCCTCACTTGAAGCTGGACAGTGCCTTTATTTTTAAATCTTTCTAACCAAAGTGGGAAATGACTAGCCGAAAAAATCCATCCTATAGAAAAAGATGGGGAAGTTGCACTGGATTATAAGCTTAATATATCAGTGTCACATTGTGACAACGTCATGGCCTGCAGAAGGGCTGAGATGCTATGTGCAGTCCTTTTACTACTCACATCACTCACTTGAAAGAATAATATTTAATTGCTTTTCCTTGCCTTCTTGGTCAATGCAATATGCATTTTCATCTCTTAAGGCAAATGTCAAAGCTCAAAACAATTGTCTTGCTTTCAAAAAGCTGAAGATCAAAACCAAAAATTTCCTTCATATTAGGACCACCTGCTTAAACATGATCTTAAGAATAACTAAAAAAAGCAATTTAACTTTCAGTTCTTCCATGAGGGGTTTTACCATGCCAACATAACTTAACCCTTTGCTGTACAGAGGTGGCTTTGGCACCATAAGGGCTTGGATTTTCTTTTTGGTTTGGGGGGTTTTGTTTGTTGTTTTTTTGTGGGTTGTTTTATTTTGTTTTTTTTTTTTTTTTGGGTTTTTTTGGGTTTTTGTTGTTGTTTTTGTTTGTTTGTTTTTAAATTTTATTTTATTTGTTGTGGTGGTGGTGTTTTCGGTGGGTGTTTTTTTTTTTTAGGGGGGTGTGTGTGTATATGTATGTATATGTATACATATATATATAAATGTGTATGTATATGCATAGATATTACATAGAATAAGTCATTGAAAATGCACATTTGTACTAATGAGCTTTGAGTTTGATTCAATTTTCTCATTATCAACATTCAATACTGCTGGCCAACTTCTTTGCCATGCACTTCATGTGGATAGTGAAGAGGCTTCAGGAAAATCCTACAAAGACACTTTCTTTGTTCTTAGGTATTTCCTTATGATACAGCTGAAAGAAAAACTGGAAAAGAGCTCGCTGTGGCCTTTGTTCATAGCACATATTCATGTAAATTATAGCATTGCATTTCACTGATACATGCTGCATTCATTCTTATCCTACTGATTAGTCCTTTTTCTATTTGCCATATATATCAGCTGCAGAAAATACAGTACAGTTCCTGATGGCACAGATTAAACTGAAACAACTGAAACACTTCCCCTTACTCTTCCTGGACACATACAAAGTAGAAGTCAAAATCAGGTCCCTGGTTAGGCTGATGTATATACTTCAGGCAGCTTCAGGGGAACCAGCATTTCATCCCAAAGGACCACATTCAGACCAGTTGCCTTTCATTTCTGAAAACTAGTAGGTACAGACAAAGTTTTTAGTTCACTGTTTCTTGAGAGGAATGCAGATACTACCTGTATTTTCTCAGTGTGGTGTTCTTCCTAGATGGTGGATACAACACTGGTTACTACACATGTACAAAGCGGCACAGTGTCACACTTCACAGAAAAACAAAAAATATTCCTAGTTTGCATAAAATCACTGGTTCTTAATCTCTCCTCCCTCCCTAAAACACCAATACACTTCCACGTCAGTATAGGTATTGTAGGAATAGAAGAGTTGAATGTGGAAGATTTGTTCAGGAAGGATAAACAGGAACTTTTTGCTGCTAGGAAAACCAGGCCTGGGAAAAGATCAGTGGGAAAATTCCATTTATTACACCTAGGGATGTTTATTCTCTGCCTGTTTTGAGAAGCAGGATTCCTATATAGAGATAACACTTTCTCATGGACATGCTGTGAGGACCCTGCTGGGAAAGAAAAGAGTCCATAAAAGAACTGGGGAGAACACAGGCTTGAAGTTACGCACATGCGAAAGGTGTTATAAAAGCACAGGAAAACAGGCCTGGGTGTTCTCTCTCACCCGCTGATAGTTTCATTCAGTGATGCTCTGTAATGTATTCAGAGTTTCTGACTTCATAATAAACTTTGCCTTAATACCTTAGCCATGGTTTAGTCCTCTGGGTTACCTGCGTGCATATCAGTTCTTACAGATTTAACTTCCTTTAAAGTCATAGTTTGAAGGACCAATTCCCACTGTGCACTGACAACAGGGAGACTCAGTGTTGGAAAAGGGCAGGACTCAAAAGCTATGATTCTTGAAACCTAAGAAAGTAATTCTAATAAGGCTTGTAATTTAACTCACCAGACGTTACAAAGAAACTAAAACAGCCAGCAAAGAACAATAAAAATTATGGGGCTATGTGTGAAATACTGCCTTTCTTGATGCTGATGATTTAGGGCTCAGGGTAGACCTTGAATTCACAGCTTAAAACTCTCTCATGGAGCAAGAGACCCCCACTGATCTTCACACAAGAGCAAAAAGATCTCAGATTTTGCTTTTAAGACAATGGCAGTAGAGACTGAAGTTTAGATGTATACTCAAAAGGAGTCAGAAACAAAGGGAAAAAAAAAAAGAGAGGATGAAGTTTTAATGAAAAGTACATGAATAGGCATGAAAATATTTAATGAGAGATAAAAATGGTGGCAAGAAAGAATGAAAAAGTAAAAGGGAAATAAGAAGTCCAAAATAAAACACTGTTAGTGAAAAATAAACTTTGAAGGAAAAGTATCAGGGTCATAATTCTTTCAAGGCCTCGGGAGCCCTCTAGAGACACTTCCAGCATGCAGTGCTTGTGCAGTCAGTGCCACAACACGCACACAACCAAGGTTGCGATGATTGCATATTTTACTAAGTACGATAATTTGGACAGCCAGCTGTGCAATTATTGCATATTGTTGAACGACCAACTGCATTGCAGTAAGAGATAAAAACACTGCTATTTGAAAAAAACATACTACAGACAAAAGCATGAACATGTAAGAGAACTGGAAAGAAGAACTGGTTGTATTTCTACTGCTGTTGATAATTGAGCTCGGTGGATTTGGGTTATTTGTTTGGATGATTTCTTTAAACAACAATGAAAAGTATCACTTCTTGAATCCCTGATTTTTTTAAATTTTTTTTTAAGGTATCATGCCAGTTTTAGACTGTCTTAATGTCTAATAAGTGTATGCGTTTCTGCAGGTAGAATTTGACAGTGAGTAAGGCCGGCAGATGAAAATTTCTGATTCTCATATAATTGTTCTGTCACATCTGACCATCTTTGGAAAGCACAAGAAGATATTTTACAGTTATCAGTATACTTGAAAACTGCTACGTTTATTTCCACAAAGCTTTGTTATAATTTTGTTTCAGAGATACCTTTATGTTTCTGAGATACATTCTTCCTCCTTTCACTTCAGATCCTGTGTTCTATAATTCATTTTTTGGTTGTTATGTTAAAATTTCTAGTGTTATCTGAGTGTTTAGGAAATGATCCATCAGACCAGTTACCACTGAGCTTGTGTGCTGGTTAATTTTGCAAAAGTGTGATACTACATAGAATCCAGACTATAAAGCACTCGGTACATGAAACACAACAATTAAGAAAACAAGTCAATCACTAGGCAACTGTTTACTGTACTTTGTAAAAAGCTCAAATTAAATCCTTCTAGATCATTGTAAAAACCTGAAAACCTGTAGAATCTTACACTGATTGCAACATCAACCCTTCTGCTGCTAAATGTGCCAAAGCATATCTGAAAAAAAAAAAAGAAACAAGTAAGGTATTGCCCTCAACAGCACAGAAGAGTTCCTGTGCTCCAGCAACATACTGAGGTCATACATCTTACAAACCCTGCTGTCTCCTGTGGATTTAGTTAATAACAGAAGGAACTTTCTTTGGGTTTGCCTGTCAGATATATGATACATACTTCAGTGAGAGGAATTTTTTTACCCCATTATACGATGGTGGCTTCAAAAGGAATTATTACTAATTTATCCACCTTGTAAAGGAGAGTCAGAAGTAGTAAAATATAAATCTCTTTATAACTAAATATAATTTAGAACTAAATCCATTTTCATTTGTCATCACAGTGACAAAGCTCTTTTGTCAGCTGTACTAAACACTTGTCACTTGCATATGTTAAAAGAGCAACAATGAAAATGAGATAATTTCCTCTAACTAAAAACGTCAAAGCAGAAGGATTCTTTTTTTGTTCAATAATTTCCTTGTGTGTTTTGTTTGTTTTACACCAGATATTAACTTCATGCATTACTCCTATATGGAAAAAGAATAACTAATGTATTACTCCACCTTTTCAAATTTCAGGGAGCCACAGCTCCTGTTATGCTTTCATTCTATCCTTCTAGCAAAATGCAGAGAGTTTATGATCTCAGAATGAAAGAATACTATCTAAAATATTCCTATTAAAATGCAAATGCTGAGGTTCCAGCAAACCGTAAGTTAGAACTTAATTCCCTTTAATTTTTGTGGAATAGACATATTTTGCAATAGAAGAACAATTCTCTTGGTAGACTATGATTCTTTCATTTCCCTAATGACTAAACAGTCTTTAAAGGTTTTGTTGCTATTGTTATTGCATCTTTTAGAATGTGGAATAGAAAACTTTCTTCAAAAATGAAAAGAAAATTTTCCATTTAATTATTAGAAAAATAAAGATGCATAGATTTTCACTGTTATCATAAGGAAATTAAATACACTTTCCTCCTGTTGAAAAATAACATAAATGACAAAAATAATCTGACATTATATAAAAACAATAAAGATATTCAAGAACCATCTTTGAGTTCCCAGCTAGAAATTATTCTGTTCTTCTACCTTAAATCACTTGTAGACTATTCTAATTCTGGAAGATGTACCATACTAATTTGAATTCCAACTTGGCTTTGTTCCTATTGAAATACAATAAGAATGAAAATTAAATCACCCAAACCAAGATGCCTACAATATGTGAAGATATTTCACTCTTGGAAATAATAACAATACTTGTGCTTGAGCAAAGGAATAATATTGTACATTTTGTAAACACTCTTCAGAGTTCTGGTAGAAAGAAAGAGAGCTTATCTGCCCAGAGCTGTTAAAAACAAACTGCAACTTAGGTTAAGAGGTCCTTCAAGAAGAAGTGCCTAACAAGCCATTTCCTAGTGAAGCATTCACTAAGTCAAGAAGAAGTGGGCATTAAAATAACTGATATTTTCAAATGTCCTCTCTGAGGGTCAAAAGTCAAATCTGTATCCTGCTACCTTCAAGAAAAAAATCAAGCACTAATAACATATTTTTGTCTTGCTTACCTATTGCAATCTGACAATTCCTGCTCTCTTCGGGAAAAGTAAGAAAGAAAGGTGATTGTGTATTCATCAAGGTATGTCTGAAACAACAAAGCAAATACTAACAATGTTGATTAATAATTAGCATTTACATTCTAACTAGAAGTTCATTTTCGGTGCAATTTCAGGAAAGCAGTGTAATGCTTGGGCTACACTCCACTGTTAATATCACCACATCTGCTGTCCCAGATTCAAGAGGACAACTTAATCCACAAAGGGAAAACTATACTCCCAATATCAGTTTTCTACCACATCACTTTGTGTTTCTCCCTTCCCCTCTTTCATTCTGCTGTTATCAAACAAGGTTCCAAATTAACCTCAACAGCATAGTAAATTAAGCTTAGGCTTTCAGCAGAGCTGTAAGCCAAAATACCTACCACCTCAGTCATTGTAAGGAGCAGGAAACTGGTTTTTTTGCAGGGTGCTGATAGTTCTTCCATACAGCAAGAGTCTTCTTGGTTCCAGATGATTTCTGGGAAGCAGAAAAGGATTTACTCTGCTTACAATTCTGTCACTTTGATCAAGATTAGCAGTAGTGGGTTGAATCGTGTAAAATTAACCATGTGGCAAGAACAAGGAATAAATATTACAGCACATGATCTTGATTTGTCTTGAGCAAACCTAGAATGCAGAGTGCAGCATAAGATGATGGTAATCAGTGGTAAAGAAGGGTGTTTATCTGTTTATCTGAGCCTGGGAAACTTGCCTGATCTCACACTTATGACCGCAAATCTGTGACATTTTTTAATCTTGCCACTAGAATCTATGTTTTCCAGTAAAAACACAAGAGAGTATCCATATTTTTCTCCAAAGCATCTTAATTCTGTCTCTTTTGAAAACAAATGAATGCTTCTATAGTTCCTAAAGGCATCTATTTTCACCTAACATCTTCATCTGAGACCATTCCTTTTGGCAGAGTTATCATATTGTTAAACTTTCTTTTAATTTTAATAATTTCAAAACTTTTTCTGTTTTATTTCTTTTGAGAGATCTATTTTGCATTCCATTGAGCTTACCTTTCTTCTGTACTGACAGACCTGCAACACCAGAGCAAAGGAAATAAGGCAGAGGCTGCCATAGGAACTGGCTATCATTTGTATAGGAATGTTTCTCTAATACCTGAACTTGTCAGTCTGCTGGGAAAACATGACTGATTTAATGACTATAAAACATACATCTTCATACATCAAGTTTAAAGAAATTCTCGTTTTTCCCTTAGAAACTTTCTTTCACTTCCTTCATAACCTAGTAGCCCAAGACTTCTTAATTTCTTCTTTCATGCTCTAAAATGTCTGTATGCTTCCCCTAGCTCTGTTAGTGAAGGTGTTTTTTTTCCTCAGTACTAGTTAAGCAAGCACTAGATTAATGGAAAAGTTGTCAACTTGATTTTGTAGCTTCTACCTTTTTCACTTTATGTTGATACATAACTTTTTTGGTTTTTTGAGCAAGGGCGTATATAAAATAGAAGCTTATTATTCTTATTACAACATCAAAGATGGCTCGCTGCAATAAATATGAATCATTCAAACAATTCCTTTCAGTATCAGTCATCTTACATTTTTCCAAAACCGTGCACTTGAACTTACATTCAGGTTTTTCTAGCTTTAGTTAACCTAAGGGATTCTTTCATCTGAAGAATTCATTCCCTTTTCCCCTTGGCTCTGCCACTAAATTCAGAATTAAACGTGTATGTTTAGTTCCAAAGACTTTTTTTTATGACTGCTGGTCCTAAAGAGTTCCATGGTGATTATTTTTATAAACAAAGACAAGGCAATATATATGTGGATTATTTCTTTACTGCACTAGGCACTGTTTTATTCAACTCAGGCTGCATTCATATAGACTGTACACTGCATGGAAAAACTAGACTTCATTCTGAAATAACAACATAATTTCTTTAAATATTCTAAAGTAGCAGGAGGTTGCTGTATGCAAACTGCTTTCTGCAACCAGGAAATATATCTGGTTTTCTGCTCAGTAAACCTTTTCCTACAAAATGTCTTTTAATTGTTAGCAAACTTAAAAAAATAAATAAAATAGAAAACCAAATTATATTGCAGGTTGTCCTGAAACAAAGACGTGAACATGATGTTGGATTCTCGTGCTAGTCTCAAGGAAGAGCACTCAGCAGAGCCAGCTAATATAACTAAAATGCACATTTATAAAACAACAACTACAAAAAGACTTCCATGACCATGACAGGAGGTGATTCAACTATCTGGCTGGCAGTAAAGGTTGTTTACCAGGTTCTGGATTCCTAATTGGGTGCCTACCTTGCTAAGTAGCAGCTGGTCTTTAATTAGTTGAAAAATTATTATCACTAAAAGTTGCCATAAAAAGAAAGAGAGCAATATAATTAAAGTGCTAGAATCCATATGGTGGGATATGTATCTTCACTTGTCAATAGCTGTTCTTCCTCTTTTCCACTCAGCATTAATAAGGAAAAACTGTTCATTTGCCAAAAAGTTCTCCTTTTTTTTTAATTTGTATTGAAAGTAATATTAAATTGGAAGTGTGCTGAAAGACTGTACATAGTGTAATGTTTTTTTGACTGTGAAGTTATCCAAGATGCTATTTTCCACAGGGGTGAATTACGATTGATGAGTCACCCTTGCCAGCACACCTAATCACAGTAGGACATCATTATCTCACCTTCATTCATTATTTATAAAGCAAAACTAGATGAAAACCTCTTTGTGTATAAGACTTAGCAAAACACGAATTTTATGCCTGTGATGTATTAAATATGACCATAGCCTGAATGCACATCATAATCTGAAACTGAAAATTTGCACTATAATTCTCTGAAAATATTTTATACACCGCTATTTCTAGTGGTAACAGACCTTCTCTGCACTTCAGGAATATTTGTCAATGAATGTGGAATGATGAGATTACATATGAAGCAATACAATGTTAATATAAAGGATAAGTCTAGGTATATTTTTTCTAAATTATTTTAAATATCTGTACTATCAATTTTAATACTATAGTATATTACACTGCTTCTATACTTACTGTGCTTACTCATTTTGTCAAAGGAGGAAGAGAGTAGGATAATATTACTTAGTTTTATAACAGGTGAATCCCCTCCAGTTCAAAACCTTACAGAATCATCTCTACAATTAACCAAACATTTTGCGGCAGGGAAATTCAGTAGTTGGTAAAGGTATTTGCTTGTAACACTGGTGCGATATTAAAGAAAAAAAAAATAGAGAGAAAATATTAATTCAGTTTAGTGCCCAGATTAGCTACAGAAAATGGATAAACTCTGCATTGTTCATATTAGCAGTGACTGACTGCCACTTATGTTCACGTGTTCTCTTTATATTATATCAGAGAGAATTAGGAAATAAAATTATCTTCTGCTCTACAGGAGTAGACTGCCCATACTCCAAGTCTAGAAAATCTTTCTTAGCTGAAGGTAAAACCAGAAAATTCAGCATAAAAGAAAGGAACTGTTTGAAAGCCTAAATTTCCAAGTGACTCAATTATTCTGAACTCTACCTCTGCAGCACAAAGTTGAGAAAATAAATTTTAAAACAGCCCTGCACCATAAAATCAATTGATTCTTGTCAGTAACTACATACAGTGGAAAGAGCCTTTCATAACTTTTCATAAGCCTTCTTTTAAGGTTATCAATTTGCAGATGAAGAAGAAAATATACATCAGATAAGCAGCACATAGCAACCTGCATCAGCTTCAGTCCTTCACTGAAATGCCTTCCAAAGCCTAAGTCATTATTTTTTCCCTGCTGAAACGATGCTTTCTGTCTACATTGTTCCACATTCAGACCTCACTTTTATCAGGTCCCTGTAAGGCACCACAACAGATGAATGGGTCCTAGGGCAACTACAATACATTAAAAAAATTATATCAACATTCCAGTCTAAAATACATGATCACCAGGTCTCCAAATTACATCAGTGGGATGAAGTAAAAAAGGTTTATCTAGGAATTCTATTTCATTTTTCTCTTGACCTGGTTTTAATAGGATGCTAGTGTAATTTTTTTGTAATTTAAGATACGAAGGCTTTTTGATGAACATGTTTAACATTTATCTATAACAAAGATGTGTTTTTCTATCCTAGGTTTGTATCATTAAAATTTAAATATTAAATTATCATTCAGAGACTACTGAAATAATTCTGTGTTCAGCTACTAACTGATTAATGGTTCTTCTATAAAACTTTAAGACAGGACTTAACACTCATCAAGAAGTGAGACAAAATTTTTTTAAAGTGTTTTATAGTCACTGTTTTTTACAGGTAAGGGAATTTGGGCGGGGAGGGGGTGGTGTTTGAGTTAATATATTTAGTTCTTCTCTTGTTCTTAAGAACAAATGTCTTGGTAACCAAACTGTGTGACCCCAGTCTGAGTAGAACAGAGAAGTCCTAATTTACTCTGACACTAGAAATAGGTCACTGGGACTGGAGGGACCTTGCAGACAGGGGAAAATGAAGACCGTACTGAAGATCAAGTTGGTATTCCATGAGAATGCAATCCACTTGGCTTTGACAGCAAACCTATTAGGTTAACCACAAGGTAATGACAGTGGCTTTGAGACATATTTAATACCCACATACATAGCAACTAAGAGCAGCAGAAGAGGCATTAGATACCTGATGAACTGCAGAGAAGTGCAATGATCAAATATTTTCACTCACAAATATACATGTACAAGCACAAAAGTGTGTGCATCACCAGTCTGCTAGACAACCATTTTCTTCAATTTTATAATATACATGTAATAGCAGACTGCCATTTATTTACACTTACAGACAGCTTTGCTGTAGTCGGGACTTTTCTTTCAATTAAGCTGAATCCATATTTCTTGGAGTTTTTCTCTATTTAAAAAAAAAAAATATTTTAACAGGAAAATGTATCAAAATAAGGCATCTGAGATGCCAGATTGTTGCACAGACCTAGATTCAACCTTCATGTAATTTCCTGTGGCAAGTATTAAATGAACAGACAGAAAAAAACTGGTAGAGAATCCTGATGAGCAAGCCCTTTCTAAATTCAATGAGAAAAAAAATGAAGATTCTATTGCATTTCCATGAAACAGAATGTATATTACAAGCAGCAGCTGGAAAAGAGCTTATTAAAAACATAACTGTTAAAAGATGACACTCTTATGGTATCTATTTTCTGTGAGGGCTGAGTCTCCCTGAAGTCTCTCACTGAAAGTTCTTTAAACTCACTAAAGCTTACAAGGAGCACAGGATTAAATACAAAACAATAGCAGTAAAATAAAGAGGTAAGAAAATCTTTTTTTCTTCAATCATAGTTATCACATACAGTAATATTAAGCTAGCATTCTGCACTGCAGAGTAAAGACTGGTAGAAAGATAAAGAAACTTCTGATTCTCTAATATACAAGAAATATCTGGTTAGTGACCTGATATTTCATTTTCTGGAAACTCAGCCCATACTTAAAACAGAAAAGACTGTTTCCTCATGGTAGAGTTCCTCAATAAAATTTCAACAAGCTAGAAAATATTTTTTTAAATCTTCTATCCTGTACTTCACAATTTCATTAGATATTACAAGTTTTGTCTTAGTAAGTAGCTATGAAGATCATTTGCAAGACATTTAGGTATTAAACGCATAATCAGTTTAAAGAGGTATATTTGTAAAACAGTCTCATATATAACAGTTGAAAATTCTGGAATCTTCTATTGACTAGACTGTTTGGCATAGGAAAACAAACAAAAAAATCTACTTGATCTTTTTGCTCTGTAGAAATTTTTTCATTGTTTTTATATTATATGCTTCAAAGAGGTGAGCTGTTTGGTACACTCGTCCCTCACAGCTCCAAGTTAATGCAAAGTTCTAAAATCTAGAGACCACAAGGGGCAAACATAAACAACCTATAATAGCTTGCTTACATTATTCAGCATGTGGTATATGAGCACAAAATATTTACAAGGTTCATTTTACATTCACATTAATTATGGAAAATTAGAGACACCAAGAGAGCGCCGTTAAGTGCCGATTAGACAATAAGAACAAGATTGCTGGCAGTGCTAGTAATAAGAAACCTGGAGTTTACTTCCAAAGGGAAGGCAGTTTATTAATATTTTGCTTCTCAACAGTTCAATTATAACATGCCTAATGTACTTAACACTTGGGGGCCTGAATCAAACTCTAGATCAGAGTAAAATGACCAAGCTCTTTTCATGAAAGCACAAATGCAACTTCCCAGGGAACTTTTATTGCTGTCAAATCACCTTCTTCTGAACGGTTGATCACTTTATGCTGAAACCTCTTTTAACAGACACACCTCCTTCACAGGTAAGTGTTTAGTATATCAATCAGAAATTTTTCTTTTACACTGGAGTCTGGACCTCCAGCTCTGAAAATAAAGTTTACACAAATATCAGGGAAGACAAGAGTAAGCATCTGGTCTTAAAAAGGAACATAAAAAGTGGCAACATGACTCTTTTTTCAACAGCATAAAATGTACAGTGTGCTGAATGCATTAGGTGTCTTACATGGCCTGCATAGTCAAGCTTTCTCATGGTTCAGTTAATTGTCAATTAACTTAATGGATTGCAAACAAAATTAACAATGACTTCTAAACATAAATCTAGTTTGTTTCCAGAATTCTATGGCAAAGAGTTCTGATTCTGGGAAAGAAAACATTTTCTGGTGCACACTGTAGGTCAGAAGTTGTTACTAAAAGCAGATAGTGACACGGATTCTAGCCTCTCAATAAACTAAAGTTATTGTCTGAAAATGGAATATATAAATAGGAATGTTCATGAGAAAATTTATCTTGGAGTAAAGCCTATTCAATTTTGCGTGCATGAATTTTTCCTCCTGTTGGCCTGTTAAAAATTTTATCTTGATAATAAAAATATTATAGAAGAAAGTAAGTAATTTTTGTATATAAACTGGCCTTCTGTTTAAGATCTGATCATAAATACAGCTGCATAGGTAGTATCCTTTTAGTGTGCAATTTCTTTTCACAGTTCATTAATTGCAAGGAGATAACCTGAATGATTTAAAAAAAAAAAAAAAAAAAGTTGCCATTTTATGGTAGGGTCCTGTACATCCATGAGGGTACACTTTTACGTGTTCTTTTCACTAATGATACATCAGGGAATAGGAAGGTGAGTATAAATAGCTAAGAAGATAACATTTATACAAATAGCAGCATACAGCACACCATACTTTTGGAGGCAACAGACCCGTCTTTAATTTTTACTACTTATTTTTCAATTTTGAATAGCTGACAACAGGCAAGGCTAAAGAAGATTCTCATCATAGTTAAGTAATAACAGGGGAGTCTCAGTGCAACAGAAAACAATTTGACCACACTTTATTCAATAATTATCAAAAATATACCTGTAAAGGTGGTGAGAAATAAGGTAAAAATAAGGTATATACAACAATAGTTCATATCTATCCAGGGCTTTGCTTAGTGCAATCAGGAAAAAAGAATGAGTGCTGTACCTGTATACTAAAATGGCTGCTTAAAAAGTCCAAAAAAAAATTTCAAAGTAAAACTTGAATGAAATAAGATTTGTAAAATATCTTAGAATTACTTTTTTTAAATCTGTAATGAAACCTTTGCTATGAATACCAAAGTGATATAAGGGCATTATCAAAAAAAGGTTACCAGTGGGTGATAAATGTGGGATGCTGACTTCATGCTCTAACACTTTTTGTTTTGTTACACACCATCAAACATACCAGGTTATGTCTACCAGAGATCCAGTACTTGGCTGCATGACTTGCTTGATTAGCTAAAACAAATTACATGAAATCTCCAGTAACCTGTGATGAGGAAGGTTCTATTTAATGTAAACATCCAAACAGAGTATTTTCCTTAACACTGTTATACTTAACTAAAATCTGACAAAAAACAACCATTTAATGCATGGCTGCTCAATTCAGAATACAGCAAGGAAAGAAATCAGGTTAGTTCCACAAAAATGTTATTTGGCTATAGACCTCATTAGTCTTCACTAAAAAGTACAGAGGGACAATAAATTCTAAAAAAGAGGACTAACTAATGAGATACACTTTTCATATCTCTCAAGAGTGCAAGTCTCCGGTACAGGTCACAGAGCTCAAAGGTGGAAGATCACTGTGCTCTTTACAGAATTACAGTGTCCACAAGATGGAAGAGACTTAGAAAAACTCCTAAATTCTACTTCCTTAAACTACATTTGAGGCCTTTCTATAAAAACTGAAATTAAAAAATAAAATTAAAAAAAAAGAAAAAAGGTGAAACCATGGAGAAAGCATTCCCCTTTGAAGCCCTCAGCAGGATACGGGTGCAATTTCTTGCCAATGACTTCTGACCTGGAGTCAAATAATTTGAAAAATTTGCTTGATCACTGTAAACCACTTGACGGAAAAAGAATATTCTAAGGCAAATAGCACTCACCTATTGCAAAACTGATTTGAATTTTGAATAGGTGTCCTCCTCCTGTTTTTCTAAATGCCTCTCAAAAATAATTCAATAAAGGAAAACTTGCAAAGACATTAAGGAGAAGAGTTATTTTTTGTAGGTTTTTTGAGGTTTTTGCTGTAATAGACTTTTCAAGATGAATTTCTGATTGTACATTTGGAATTCTCTAGAATGCAAATGGTATTCTCTAGAAAACCAGGTAGTCTGGAAAAAGAAGAGAGGGCTGCAAGAGACCCAACCAGGAATAAATTACCTAACTGCAGAAATGTCAGACTCTCTGTAACTAGTATCACAAATCAAGGTTGTATTATTCTAGTAAGCAACATACTCAGTGCTGTTGAATCTCAACCACAATATTTTGCCTAATGCTGTCAGACTGTTTTTACAAATTCCAATAGTAAATTTTAAATAACCTAAATGTGCATCTTTTATTAATTCAGACATAAATGGAAAACTTGAATTTTTTTCATAACCAACGTTAAAAAAGATGAGTAATCATCAAAGGATATGCATTCATCCCAGAACTACCGTTCAGAGTGAACAAGTTAATGCTGCTATGATGTAGCTATTTTTCAGGAAAGCAAGCTTTTATAAAGTCTTTAAAAAAATTTACACTTAGTACCTTCTCTCTATCAAGATTTATGTTTGGAATGAAACTCAGTTCCTAATTATGAAAATTCACAGAATGTTCAAGCTAGTGAGAACTTTTCTTTAAAAGCTGGAAGGAAAAAACAGTAAAGCTGATTTTTATATTTAATCAGTTAAAAAAAAAAAAGAAGAAGCTTCAACAGTTCCAATATGTGAGATAAGTGAGTAAACAATTGAGAAAAAAGACACTTTGAAAACATAAGTGCTGAACGCCAATCAAAAGTGTAAACCAGTAAGACACAATAAATTAAAGGTTAATAGGTACAATCTATTTGAAGAAATTATATTTCAATCATGGTGTAAAATAAACACATTATTATCTTTTAAATGAAACATACTGGAAATGCAGATGGGAAGAAAATTATATTATAAACTCATACAATAGAGAAAACCTCAATTTATTCAGATCTATTAGTTCTTAAGCAGTCTGCAGTAGTGGACAAACCAATGCTAATTAAATTTTGAAAGAAAAGGCTTTACTGTTTATGTAACCAAGAGTATAATTTGCAAGAAATTGCTTCTTTATTACCAGACATAACACATATTATAGAATCATCAAGGTACTGACCTAAAATTATTTAAAAAGGCAAAAAGAGTGTATTTGTTTTAGTCTGCCTTCTGATTTGCTGAAAACTACAAATGTAAGTATGTAGAAGATCTTCAAAAGCATTTATAGAAATGGGTTACAGAACTTTGGAACATTTATTAGTCTACATTTAAACCTCTATTCCTCTTAGTCACTTCAGCAAAATCCCTTTCTTTATGGTAACACTGAGATCTCTGTCAGGATTTAAGAGAAAGGTTAAGGAAAACTTAATATAATGGGCTTGACCATAATGCATATATCATCTACAAACCAAGGTAAAGTCAATATTCAGAGATATTGTGGGATTTAAACAGGAAGCATGGCTAAAGTTTGAGACAGAAATGCTGGAAAGCAGTGCCACGGAAAGGGACCTGGGGGTCCTGGTCAACAGCAAGTTCAATATGAGTGAATATAAGTGTCCTGGAAGCCAGGAGGGCCAACCGTGTCCTGGGGGGCATCAGGCAAAGCATTGCCAGCCAGTCGAGGGAGGTGAGTGTCCCGCTCTGCTCTGCACTGGGGCAGCCTCACCTTGAATATTGTGTGCAAGTTTGGGCACCACAATATAAGAAAGGTATTAAGCTCTCAGAGAGTGTCTAAAGGAGGGCAATGAAGATGGTGAAAGGCTTTGAGGGGAAGCCGTATGAGGAGCAGCTAAGGGCACTTTGTTCAGCCTGGAGAAGGAGAGACTGAGGAGAGACCACACTGCAGTCACAACTTCCTTGTGGGGGGAAGAGGAGAGGCAGGCACTGATCTCTTCTCCATGCTGACCAGTGACAGGATCCTAGGGAATGGCCTTAAATTTGTGTCAGGGGAAGTTTACGTTGGATATTAGAAAAAGGTTCTTTTCCCAGAAGGTGGTTGGACACTGGAACAGGCTCCCCAGGGAAGTGATCACAGCACCAAGCCTGACAGAGTTCAAGAAGCATTTGGACAATACTCTGGGGCACATGGTGTGACTCTTGGGGATGGTCCTGTGCAGGGCTAAGGGTTGGACTCGATGATCCTTGTGGGTCCCTTCCAACTCAGCATATTCTGAGATTCTCTGAAATGCAGAGCAAAAATAGATCAAGGCAATGAGCACAATGAAGTGTACACAGAAGAGACTCTGAAACACCCTAATCATTAGGTTAAGACACAGAACAGGGTCTAGAGCAAAAAGCAGCAAAGGCTCAAGTAAGGTGAGGTAGGCTAAGTACTGAAGCACCCCAAAAATCTGAACTGCTGTGAAAGAGCACAGGTACATAGAAAGATACAATTACCTACTGCAGCTGTGGCATTAACATCCACATCCTCCTTCTTCAGTATCATAAATTGTCATTAATTTCTAGCAAAGATGATTGGCAAATCATAATAAGAATATTCTCAGAGAAATTTCAGCAGAGGCAATAACTAGCCAGCTAAGCTACAGCAATGGTAAGAACTAAAACAGTAGGACTGTTTTTCCCCTTAACTGAACTGCAGACGGATCCCATTTGCAGTGGAGTTGCAAAGAAAGCAGTACAATCACCAAATCTAGTGTGAACCAGTGTTAAAACTTTGCAAGGCTTCCTACCTTTTTTACAGAGAACAATCTAGTCTCAAAAAAAACCCAGTTAGTTTGACAAATACTTCCTTTTAGACAGCACAGATAATCTCCCTAGTGGTTCAGAAGCTGGAATACAGTATCTAAGGATTTTGAATCTTCCCAATCAATCTTGCCACAGTAGGCCCAGTTTTGCAAACAATTTTGCAAACAATTTAACTTGAGTAAAAATCAGATGAATAAAAATCTGATTTAAAAATCAGAAAGGTGATATGACAGGGTAGGCTCATAACAAAGTGTCTCAGTCAGTGAGAGATGTAGCCCTTTACCTCCTAACTCCTGCAGGCACCACCACCATGCCCAGATGTAAATTTTTTTCCCATTAATCTGGAAATCGAGTTGAGCAGCTTGTGGTAACCTGAGAGCACTCACAAGAAATACAAACTGTGCCAGTGCTGTATTAGGGGAGAGAACAATCATAGCAGTGAGACAAAATTCCTGTAACTTTTAACTCTCTGATAAACCTGTATCTCCAGAGCACTCTAAAAATACCCTAATACCTGACACCTGACGGCACCTCGGGGGTGCCTTTGGCAGGCAGAGCTGGAGGCATCCTAACAACTTGCCTTGGGCAGAACAGCCAAGAGCTCTTCACAAGTAAGAAACAAAAATAGTGATATGGCCAAGCTTTCCCCATTAACTGATGAAATCTTTGGGGATATCCCTTCCCCACTGGACAGATTCTTGGATAACATTTGCAAATCCTTTTAATGCAAAACTTCCATCTCAAGCCAAGTCACACAATAAAGGTAAGGTCAGCATGAAGACACTCTGTAGATCTCGGCTGGTGAAATCAACCCCACACTAAAGCAGTCTGCTGAGGCACAAAACCTATTTGTCAAACTGCTCTTTTGAGCTGCCAGCCCAAAATAGTACCTCAGAAAAAGATCTATTTCAAAGAAAAATTCTAAAATAGTAGACCATATCCAGCTCAGCTAAAGGAAAAAAGAAAACAACCCAGCTCATGTGTCTTGGGAGTTTTTGTTTGCTTCCCTTCCCCATTCTATAAGTGTGAAAATATTCACACAGTCAACAGGCATTATGTTAAACAATATAAATAATGCTTACATGTTAGCTTCACACCTATTATGGCTGCAGAAGTCTAATGATGAACCTGAGATTTACTAAGATTTTAGTCTTAGTCTTCTCATTGTTATAAGCCCATATGTAAAATACCTGGGTCTCATTTAACTGCGTTTAACAGAATGGAAAGTAGGAACTTACCAGGTTATTCAATGGTTTTCACATGGGAAGACAAACAGAAGCACTTTTTTTTTCCATTTTTATTGATTTTTTTTTTTCTGGAAAAAATCCATCACCTAGTTTTGAGAAATAGGATTTATTCAAATAGTTACAATTCTCTGAAAATTACACTTCCTTTACCAGTTCACAACATGGCACAGGAACAATAAAAGATCAGCAGCCATTAAGATATTGCAACACACCACATTTATTCTGCAGGTCTTAAATCAGTCTGAAATTTGTAGTGCAACAATAATGTGTCAGATGGTTGGTCCAAAACTTTGATACCTATTTGAAATAATTAATGGAAATTTACTTTATATTTCCTCAAGTAAGTTTTCCTTGGGTTAACACTGTCACCACTCAGTGTGCCTCGTGGATGTGCACGTAAACATATGCACACATACACATATGTAGTGTATTTGTGTATATATACGTGCAACCCCAAATTTAAACATATATTGAAGTTCTTCTTGATTTTTAGGGCCTGTTAACCTCACTTATACAGATATTTTATCTGTGATATGCTTCTGAAATAGAGAAAGTGTTTCTGAAGTCCTTAGATCCAATAAAACTATACACAATATTTTCTTCGTGGACATATTCACTTCAGTGCACAAAACCCTTCTACTGCTCCATTTATTCCATTAGTGTAGCGGCTTAAATGATGCATGAGGCTTTCAGCAGTGAGGTGAATGTCATTTTTAAGGATCCAATAAAAAGATAAACAATACAGCAACCATAACTCAATATTGAAAAATATTTACAAGTAAAAGTACAACTGTAAACAGTACATTCAGGTCCAGCCTCAGACAGAAAGTAAAGTAATTTCTCCTGATGGCATTAGGTCCCAATTAAAATCAGCATTTAAGAATGTGTTTATTAACTTTAAGCACCAGATTTAATCAATACAATTTACATTCAGGCTGATATGCTTCTTGAGCCAGGGCCTCAGTGATTAGATGAGGCTCAATTACAATTTAAAGGTAGCAAAACAGTCAATAGTGCACTGGGAAAATTAAAATCTACAAGCTTGTTTCAGATTTAACAACTGGTCAAATAAGGTAAGTGCAAAGTCTGAAAGACTGAACTTGCTTTGTCAGTGCTATATTCCAGAATAATAAATAAAACTATAAAATATTTGAGTTTGATTTCATTTTCTCTGTGCTTCCTAGCAGAGTTGCCAGATACATTATTTGAGTCACTTGTCTAATTTCTTCAATCAAACAAATTATTTTTCCAATTAAGCTGCTCAATGCAATCAAGAATAGAAGTAAATGATGTGAGAAATGTTACAGCACCTGTGACTACCAAAAATAGAAGAGGGAATAAGTGAGCATACTGCTTCTGTGAGGGAAGAAATTCAGCAGCAGCATAAAACACCCTCAGAACTATCCATTAATAAAACTCAAATGTCACTGATGCTGATAAATTGAATTTCTTTTTCCTCTGAAATTTTAAGTAATTAAAAGACTATTTAAACCAAATTCCAATAAAGAAGAAATTGTTTTAGATCCTCTCTTATACCCTAAGAGATCTGGCCAATTCCAATCAAACACTGAAGGCATCAGTAAGTTCTTGAAAGACTGGTGAAAATCTGTGGCAGCATGGCTAGTCAGACTACAAAAGGGACAGCAGCAAAATCAAGCAGATGCTGTTATTAATGCCTCCCCTGAAACAAATGTGCCATGTGAGCTCATTAGCGCTCTGATCTGTGGGTCCTGCTGCTTAACCAGACAGCAGCTGCAACACCTGGAAACAGCCTCAGCACAGCAGTGCCTTTTGCCCATCCAGCTGCTATGGGACAAAGCAAAAATGGATATGCCATGAGATAGGAAGGAGGCAATCTCAAAGGATAAATGAAGATAAGATTCACAAAACAGCTGAAGAAAACAAAATCATTTAATTGCTTGAATAGGTTTGTTTTGAAGAAACATGCTGATTTTTAAATGTGAGGAACTCTGGGCTTTAAAACCAAAGTAGCTGCAATGTGCTACAATCATGTATCTTTGGGAACTGCTACCTACATAGACAGAATGCAGCAAATGAGGCTGTTATCTTAACCCTGGGACTTGTCCTCACGCTCAGAAGAGCTGTGCTACAGTTGTAGCACAAGCATTTCCCAGTCCCTCCAAACAGCATACTGCTCAGCTTTGTCCTCATGGTAAAAAGGGGTTAATCTCCTCCCCCATTTAGTATCTGTCACTTCTTAATTGAGTGTGTCAGTACCATTCTGATAAATTTGTTTGTGTGGAGACCAATTTTTGTAAAGGAAATTAATTTCTCCTGTGAATACTAAATATTCTGGAGATGCCAGAAATTCTCAGCACCAAGCAAGCAGTATCCAAACAGCAATAGAAAAGTCTGCCTTTGCCACCCTGAGCTAACCAAGGCCTTTTTATAAAATTACTTCAACCCATTGAGCAAAAAGAGAGGATGCTATAATTCCATTTCATGTACCTATTAAAATTATATGTTGCTTTGAAGATTTCTTTTTGTCATCTCAATATTCTCTCTCATTACTTAAATGTTATAATCAGATATAATCAGATGTACACCACAGAGACACAGTTTTGAGATATAAGAATTAATACATTTTCTCATCTACTATATTCCTCTCACTTTTGATTCTTTCACATGCTGCTCTTTCACAGGACAAATCTATTTTATTCTTGAATGCAAAAAACATTGAAAAACTAATTTCAAAGCAAATCGTTACTAATTTTTATAGTGTTAGCCAATTAAAAATATTGCAGGCCAATAGTATGAATTTCAGTGTGTATCTTGTCTTCCTTCCAAAAGTATCTCTCCAGTACTTACAAGATGTACAGAGTATAAACAGAGCAAAAGCTTTAACAGTGCTTAGAATTATTATATCAAACAAAATCTGAAACAAACAAATAAACAAAAAATTGACAAAATCCTGGAATCCTAGTGTCCTTGCACTGCATAGGAAAGCTTCCAGATTTCAGGAGTTTTACATAATCAGTTATCTCAGCTCAATCTTAAATTATAACATGTGGCTTACACATACAAAATCAACAGCTGCATATAAACAAATTACATTTTCTCTGCATTGTACAAACTATGCATATCAAAACAAACTACTTTTGCACAGAAAATACATACAAATACACAAATATATATACATATACATATATATATACATATATACATATATATATGTATATGTATTAAACTTCAGACTCAGGAAATCAGCTGGAGGTTTCATCGTGAAGTGCTCTGTTCTTTTGCAGCACTGTATTTAGTTCCTGAATCACCTTTGATGGCAATTTGTTATCTAATTCCGAAGTAGTTTTGTTTGTTCTGTTTTTATTTTTCTTCAATGCTTTATGTGATCTTTGGTGTAGGTCAGTCATACCTGAACCTACATCCTCAGAAATCAAGTTTCGATGTGTTTTTGCATGATTCCACGCTTTCTCCTCCTTTCTTTCCAAACATTGGGCCACCATAGATGCTTTTTCTTTCAAGTTTGTTCTTTCTTCCAGAAATTCCTTTTCACAATGTTCACCAAATCTTGATTTTCCAGTTTTTAGTTCTATATTCTTAGCAAACTAGCAAAGAGAAATAAGATCATTCACATTCACACAATATTCAAAAATATTTAGATAGTAATTTTTGTTCATTGGCTTCACATAAGTTTTAAGGAAAAAAAGTCAAATTTACTCAAGAGCTAAAATAGCAGTCAGTTTTAAATTATCATAATATGTGCTATTATCCTTTAGTTAGCATTTTTAGTGAGCAATTTCTCAGTGATAATTCAGAAAATCACACAAATCTTTCAATTAAATGCACCATGACAATAAAGACATTTATTTTTTTTATAATAACAATTTAAGTTTTCATTCTACCACAACAGACTAATTTTTAATGTTTTACAGAAATCCATATACTCCTAAAAACTCAGAATTTTTAGGTCAAATTAATACAACTGTGCATTTTGAAATTTTGATAATTTAATGACTGTACTGACTTTAATGAATGGATGACAGATAATTTTAAATAATCACAAGCATTTTCAGCAGCTGTTAAACACTAAGTGACAAATTATAAAGTCTGCTTTTTTGAATTCCATATTGATGGACTGTTTTTCAAGTTCTTAAGCTGTAGAAAATTAAAGGTAAATCAGATGCTGCATCTAAATTTGCATTATTGTATTCTGGCTGTTCACTTGGTGTGGCAGTACGTAGAACATTCCTTTTGCAGAAAAGCCTAATAGTTCTCAAAGACAATTATGTCTTGGAATTCGTCTTTCATGTGTGGCATCTTTGTTGACTACCAGAAGACACTCAAAGCTGAGGGCGACTCTGGTTGTTTTAGTCTTTCCTGAGTGAAACTTGTCTAGTGTGGCTGAAATTTTTATGCAGTTATTCATCCAGAGCATGTGAGCAAATTGTTTCATGGAATCTTGATATCTCATATATGTTAAAAAAAAAAACATGACAAAAACATTCAAACACTAGAGAGGAGCTAGTTTATATACATAGAATCATCAAATGGATTGGGTTGGAATGGACGTTAAAGATCATCTAGTTCCAACCCCCCTGACGTGGACATGAACACCTCTCAGTGGATTATGTTACTCAGAGCCCCATCCAATCTGGCCTTGAACATCTCCAGGGATGGGGTATTCACAGCTTCTCTGGGCTGCTTATTCCAGTGTCTCACTACCTTTGCAGTAAAGAATTTCTTTCTAATGCCTAATCTAAACCCCCCCTCTTCCAGTTTAAAGTCATTCCCCTTTTACTATCACTACATGCCCTTGTAAAGGTACCTCTCTAGCTTTATTGTAGGCTTTTCTTGTCTGACCTATTATAATTCAGTATGGTATTTGATCATGGCATAAAAGAAAGAGGAAGTTTTTCTTCCTTCCTCAGTCTTCTTGCATTTTGAAATAAAATCACATATGCACTGCAGATACACAAAAATTTACTCCTATTTCAATTAAATGATTCTATATAAAAAATAAAAATTTTAAATGCACTGTCCATATATGCAACAACTGCTGCAGAAAAAATGGAAATTGTTTGATTCTATTAGTTATTAGAAGGATTTTTAGTTATAGAACGGTTCAAACTTCTGGTATTACATCTTGTTAATACACAATAAAACTACTTCCAATAATAGGGGAAGATCAAACACTCAATATAGACTTTTTAGCACAAAACATTATTATTAAACTCATTCTTCTTGGTATCTTTTAGCTTTTGGTGTTTTGGGTTTTGTTTTATTTTTTTGGGTTTTTTCCTTCCCTCCACCCCCAACTTATCATCCTATCAGAAAGATATCACAAAGATAACACTTTTTTCACTGTTTGGAAAACTTTCGGTTTCTTTTACTCCCTGTATAAATTGATCACATTTCTACTACAAATTTACACACTGATCTGTAAACAGAACTCCATTTTCCATAAAGCAGCATCTTTCAGAAAATGCTTGCTCCTGTAATTACTCTTTAATTCTTTAAAATGGAGACATTTTTGCTTGTTGGAAAAGCAATTAAATTCATGGAAAGACTGAAGGTGTGGTCTCCAAATAGGTATCTTCTATTTTTACTGACTGCTGTACAATATTTCTGCGTAATAAACCGTATCATACATATACTTTCTACCATCATTTTACTGTTCTTTCCAGTTCTGGTTTTCCAAGTAAATAAAGTGTTAGTTTTTATTTTTCCTTTAAGTATTTTTGTGTTAACCTTCCTAAAGTAACAAATACCTTTTGCATTAAAATTCTCTAGATCTAGTCATGGCATAAATAATGAAGACTGTGGGTTTCCACTTTTATGTTTAAATGCAGACTTCCTTGAAACTGCAGTGTACAAAACATTACAGTCCTTCCTAATGAAGCAAAATATGCACAAAAATAATGATAAAAAATAATTACAGAACTATAAAGTATTAAGGATTTTTGCTCATGAAGCTCATAATCCAACAAAACTTTTATCCTAGAATATCTGAATTTGTAGCCATCTCAAAGATTAGAGGTCTCAACCGTACCTGAATAAAGAACAGGTAAGAGATATATCTAAAGGTTATAAAGTCTTTTGACTGACAAGACCTGATTTACCTTCATGAAAGAAGTTTGAAAATGCAATCATCAGAAGTAACTTAATTTCAAAAATACTTTCTCAGAGAAGGTTATAAAGAAAGGACAAATTAAACAAAATAGGAAAACTATACCAGCATTCACATTGTATTATACTCTTCTGATAAGGCAGAGCAGAAATGCCAGAAGAAAGTGTAAAACAAGAAAGATGGAGTTGCCTTTTACATAAAGACAACTTTTGGCTTCCTATGGAACCGAGTCAACCTAAACACTCTGTACCTGAAGTGCTGTGTCTTTTAGTGGTGATAATAGACACCATATTAATTACCTTCCTTCAAAATCTTCTAAAACACACAAGAAATAACACTGCGACAGTCAAACGACCAAACTGTTGTTTCAACAGTCATTCACTGCTGCAGTCAGGTTAGTTACCACTGTTACTCCCAAGCAGAAAAGTGTCTCCACCTCTTCATCTCAGCTGAAAGTAAGGCAAGTCCTCCCCACAGACATCAATATCTCTATGTGGATACCAGAAAGCAATCTCAAGCTAATACAATCAGGTCCAAATGTATCACTAGTGCAGGTTATGTTGTGACACAGCTCAGTCTCTGCAGAGCTGTAACTAAAGCCTCTTATTCTTTGAAACTAATAATAGTATAATATAAATGTATCACAGTTAGTTTCATCTGAACTTTTCCAGTATATTCCCAGACCAGGTAACTAAAACAGTGCAGTTATTTTAGACGGAAGAAAGGATATGACAGAGTAAGTATGGAGGACAGTTTTCAATGACCTTATTAAAATAAAACTGTAATAAAATGCACTAAAATGTGCATTATATTTCCAGATAAAAGTCCTATTTCTAATGAATAATCTTTGCTCATTAAAATAAATATTTTTTTATTTACTGAATTTATTAATTTACTGAACAGCCAAAGAGGTGACACAGTTTTAGATTACAATAGCTTTTTTACAATTAAATTGTCCTAAATGTTCCTTTAATGACAAAACATTGAAAAAGATACTGATAAAAGCATCTACATTTTATATTTATCCAGCTCTAGGGAGTTCATTATTATTGGATTATTCAAAATTATAGCATTGTAGTTCAAAGTTCTACACCAAGTTTAAATCCCACTTACTTCTGTATTCCCTCTGATTTTACAAGTGTTCTTCTCCTGATGAATAGGAATTAGTGGTAAGCCTCTGATCTTTGGACTTTTAGTTATGGACTGTTTTCTTGCTTTTCCAGCAGGTGGCCATATATCTGCATGCTGAAGAACAAAATGATTCCTTATTTTTGATGTTGGAATTTCATAAATACACAACATTCTTTGGTATGCAAAACTCTCTTGGTAAAAGCTATCTACTGCACAACACCATGCCCTCCTCTTGTAGGAGAAAGAGGAAAACATTATGATGCTTAAAATTATCTTAATATTTCTTAAGAGCTGCAAAATGTTGACTGAACAGAAGCAAAATGTCTCTGTACAATTCTCATGTGCCAAACATCTTCTCTCCCGAAGATTATTCCAATTATCTTCTAAAAACAGAAAATACCATCAAATGCAACATGCACATTGATATGATTCACAATTTCAAAATTCCACAGAAGCATACCTTCAGGAGTCCCAACAAAAGTTTCTGAAATAAGATAAAACTACGCCGATTTCCAAACAAGTGCATCAAAATGTGCATGAACAAGTGCCAGGTCCTAACCTTTGGCCACAATAACCCAAATATAACCACAATAATCGCTCTCTTACAACTACGTGAAAGGCAACTAGTGTCAGGATGAGAGGACATAGTCTTAAGCAGCAATAGGTGATGTTTAGGTTGGAAATTTGGGAAATTTCTTCACAGAAAGGGTGACTAGACATTGGAATGGACTGCTCTGGGAGGCAGTGGAGTCACTGTCCCTGGAGGTGTCAAGGAAAGACTGGACGTGGCACTTAGTGCCATGGTCTAGTTGACATGGTGCTGTCAGTCATAGGTTGGACTTGATGATCTCAGGGGTCTTTTGCAACCTAATTGACTCTGAAAATTTATATTAACAATTTAGGAGAAAACAATTGCTTAACCTACAACAATAAGCGTTATCCAAAAGGAAACAGCTTGATATTCTGAATGTTCCAAAAACCCAGTTTACAAATATAAAGATAATAGTCTTTGCTTTAGCTCTACTGAAACAGGTCAGTTTTGGGAACATATGACGTTTCATTCTGAGTGAAAAAACAAGACTGGGAAGAGAAGGGAAATAAAAAAAACATATTTAAAACCAGTATTTAAAATTTGAGCAGATGTACTTTAGGCTCATAGTCCTCTGGTGATGTTAAAGGTAAGCGGATGTAGTGGGTTCGAGTCTAGGCCTTCCTTGGTAACCAGGCTGTAACCAAAGAAACAAGGCCATGTTCCCAGTATTCCATACAATTTTTATGTAAGCAAGGTTATAAACAAGCAGGGAGAGGAAGCTCTCGCTCTCTTTCTTCCGGTGGACTGGAAGTGAAGGTTCTTTGCTATCATTCTGCCCGGGTGAAGGAGTTAGGCCTGGTGCGCCTGCTTGGCCTTGAGAAGCGGAGAGTGTTTGGTGTGGTTCTCTGCTATCTTGAGGAAAGTATTTGGGTTTTTTCCCTTTTTTTCCCTTTTTTCTTTCCCTTTCTTTTTCCCTTTTGGGGGGTTTCCTATGGGTAATATCTTGTATATAATTCTATTTATATATATAAACGTGTGTTACTTGCAATTCAGTTTGGTTTGGGTTCTTTTGATTTTGTGTGGTCTTTTCAGTCTGTCCAAGAGAGGGAGAGGGAAGGTTTTTTTCACTGCGGTCCAGGTACTTGGCTGGGAGCCAAGTCCAACCTGGGACACCAGAAAAAGAGATCTGAGGACAAGGTAGTATACGAGTATTTTACTGAAAAATCTTCAACATGGCATACTGTGAATCAAAGAGAATGTACAAGGGTATAGCTAAATTAGCAGAACTCCAAAAGAAACTGGCAAGCCAGAACTGCAAATTCATGAAGTCTCTTCAAGACTGTATTTAAAAACACAGTTGAAGAGCTATGATCATACTTGCAGGTGGTCTGCAAGTAAAAACAGCATTACTAGTAAAAAGCCATCAGAATCAGTGCTATTGACTTATCATAGCAGTCCAGAAATTGGAAGCCCCAATTCCAAATTCAGACAAAGTATTTTATAGATTCACATCTTTATGGAGTAAAAAACTTGCACACATCAGGATGATGTAAAAGCCTGTTTCTCCCCAGTGAGCATTAAGAACATTTTCTTCCAATGAAGCGAGAAGGTATTATCTGAAAGAGCAGCTCTTGCTAACCAAAATCAGTTTACTGTGGATCAAGACACAAGACATAAATGCAATCCAGAAAGTGACTGAGAAACTTTAATCAGACTCTGAAGAAAATTGCCTCCCTTAATTCCCAGCAAGCTTAAGGAAACTATCCCTGTCAATTAAGCAGCCTGATTTCTGTTTTGTGCCTGTAACATTTCTTAAAATAGACCTCTGGGAAAGTACATCAGAAATACTAGCAGTGTATGAGGCCACATAAAAAATGTATTTATTCATAGTTTTGACCCATCTGCTCAACAGCACCTCATGTTAGTATAATCTGCCTCTAGTTGATCAAAGGCAACGGAACTGGAAGAATACCATTGTGTCCATCCTTGTACCCATAAATTACTTCCAAGAACTATTACAGAATTCAAGAATCAAGTTTCAACCATGCTTTTCAGGATGAAAGAACTGAAAGAAATATTGCTCCTCCTTCAAACACTCGCAGTATTTAAAGATTAATAATCTCTGGGTTAACTTGATCATCTGTATTATTAAAAGTATTCTTGTCACTAAATTACAGTGGGGCACCTACTCTTTGCTATTTATATCCTCTGCACGTTTTATACTATAGGAATAAATATGATCGGAAAACAGGGAAAAAAAGAGTAGTCCTACTGTCTTACTGATAATAATTACCAATAAAGTCTTAATCTGCTCAAGCACTGAGGAGCACAGTAACATTGGTTTATGTCCCTCATAGTTGCAAGGGATCATTAAATGGCAATGTTGTAACACTTCAAAACCTACTTTACAGGATTTTTTGGTTTTTAATCTAAGTTATTCCACCAACGAAGAAAATATGTTGCCTGCAGTCTCTCTAACATAAGTGTCTTCAAATACAGTGATAGCATCTATGGTAAAAAACAAGCTGTTTTCCCTAAAGATGGTCTCAACTTGAAAATTCTAACTAGAAATAACCTCAGATTACATTTACAGTTTTCTGGATTAGAAATGGGACAACGTGATAATAATTGTCTGCTGTTGTATGATACAAAACTTTTTAGAGATCTTATAGCAAGCTTTACCGATATGAGCCACTGCAGTCTCAAGGAGCTTTTCTCTGTAACTTAAACCTGCATCATTAGCACACCATCTCATTTGGTTTATAGACTGACATTACTGATGTCCAGAATACCGATAAAAAAATCAACAGATTCCACCAAAAGACCAAACCAAACCAAAAACCCCTTCCAATGTTGCTCATTAGTGTGCTAATTCATTGCACTGTTCATTCACTGGAATAAAGTTAAAAAAAAAATCTTTAATTAATAGCAAATGTTCTTTTAATGAACATGAAATAATATTTTTTTTAAATGATCCTGAACATTGGGCAGTGACTGTCAGTTTTTTATCTATATTGTCAAAGGAAGATTTTACATACCACAGTACCTGAGCAGAATCCTAACAAACTGCCTTTCTTGTTATTTTACATCAAATGGACTTCAACAGTTAGCAAGCTTGAATGAGTTATTTCTAAGTATCCTATATCAATAACCTCTGAGCCTATTTGTTGTGACACTGCTCATGTTATACCCATGAGATGTATGCCAGGACAGGTGACTGTTTCCATGGAAACTACACTAGTTACTTTAGTTAAAGGAAGCTGAATAAGACAATAATTTGGAAGTCTTACTTTCAAGACATGCATTGTACTTGTAGCACTACTATCTATGAAAGTCAGACTTTGTTTTAAAAAGCCTCTAAGAAGTATGTATTTCAACAGTCTTGTGCCCAGCCCACTTTATGCAACACGTAAAACTCACAAGGTTATCATAAATCTAGCACTGTTTATTCACAGTGATATTCTGCAAAGCTCCTTGACATCACGGGAAGGACAAGAAAAATCTGACAGATACAAGATTCTGTTAAAATCTTAAACTATGTTCCAGTCTCCTGAGTGCTTGAATTCTTCCCATCTCTTTAACTTCCACTTATCCTATGTACATATTAAATTCCATTTCCAAGAATGTGTTATATGGCACTCAAACATACACCCTCCTTACAATCTAGTAGCAAGCAAAAGAGTACTTCAGGATAATGCCTACCCAACACAATGAATTGTCAGTGTTAACTAAGCTAACCTGGACACCAGAGAAATACAGCCATATTGGCACAGCTCTTCAACGGGGCTACTTCACACCACTATGTTTTTAAACAGGACAGCCCTCTTTCATGACTTTAGCAACCCTCAAACTAGTGAGCAGAGAAATAGTACTTAGGTGTTGTAGCACACAGACACACCCTTTAAGAACACGGCCAGAATTCTATCCACAAGAAGTTTCCACAAACGAAATTAATTGCCCTGCTTTAACCAGCTTCCATACAACACAGTGGAGTAGTGATGCCAGAATCCAATATTCTTTTTGCTCTCAAAACACTCACAGTCTTCATAGACTAAGACCCACCTTTAGGCAGCTTTATTACATTAAGTATTCCAGAAACACTGGCATTGAACCTTATATATAAACACACACATATTGTTCAATGGGATTTTCACAACAGCAGCATATTACATTTCTTTGATCAGATTAGTACCTGTGCAATAAAAATGCTGATCATCCACTCCATCTGCACATCTTGTCCATCACAACATATATACCTAGAACACAATAAGTAATTAACAAGGAAAACAATGAAAATTCCTGTTGCAGTTAAACATTAAATAGGCTTCTAAACTACTTCAAACAGTTCTTACCTTCATTCATGATGTCTATATTTATTACTAGCACTCACAGTAAAAAACCAGAGATATATCAATAATTCAAATTATCACTTTACCCTACTTTGCCTGTGATTCATTTCAAGCATGGGCATAGGATTAAAATCTATCATTCTAACTTAATGACTATTGTTTGTTTCTGGCCACAGAAGGCAGACATCTAACCCCAAGAGCTGAACAAAATACATGAATTAAGAGGGCTTTTTTTGCTTAAAAAAAAACATAACAAAAACTCAACATGCAAGCAAAATAATGTCCATTTAATTTTCAAACACTCTTATTTCGCAATTGAATGTTTCAACAAATATTAGACAGTGAAGTTAAACCAATCATGTGTTTCATGTTTACCTACCACTGGTGCTTTTCAGAAAATACTGCAAGTCCCCAGCTGAAAGAAAGAAAATTTTCAAAAATCAGTTCCATAAACAAGGACATATTCTTCAAACTGCAGAGACTAATTACCTTTATATAGTGCTTTTAAGTTGAAAAATAACAAAATTAAATTGAAAAGTTTAAATGTGAGGCACAAATCTAGAATGAATTGTGGGTTTGCGGATGGGTTTTTCTCATTTTCTTACAGTTGATTCACAGGTAATGAATATTTTGTTCCGGACAAAGGGTTATAGCTAAGCCCTGCAGATGGTGGCTAACACCTTGCCTCATTTTGGCTGTGGCTTTACTTTCTGAAAGGTGTTGGAAGTAAAACTGAGAGTCTACCACAGTGTGGAAATCACAGAGTAAAGAGAGGTATGCTTGCACCATAAACAAAAGAAATCACATGAGTTTATGGGGATATAATAACTGCTGGGAAAACAAAAAGGGAGTGGGTACACAATGAAGCCTCTGAGGTTAAACAAACACAGACACTTCTGGAGATCCAGAAGACACTTGGCAAGTTCTACTTTTTAAAGCAGAATAAAAATAAAACTGAAGGAAAAGCCCCACCTGCAAAGATTATTTACATAATCTTTTTACTCCTACTTTGGATTAATCTCCTACTCCTTCTCTGTTCAACTTAAAAAAAAACAAAAAACCAAACAAACAAAAAACACACACAACCAAAAAACAAACAAACAAAACACCAACCCTCCCCCAAAAAAACCAAAACAAAAAAACCCACAAAATAAACCCAACAAAAAACACACAAAGAAACACCAACTTTTTCTTTAAAATGGCTAATCTTTGAAATTTACAGATGTTTTTAGGGTATTTTGATTTTTCAACTTTAAAGGAAAAGTTCAAGTAGATCTGTTTAAAGGCTACAGCCAATCTAGACTCCCCCTGGGATAAGATCCTATGTGCATTGTCTCAGTGTCTCAAAGCTTTGACTGAACAAGAACTGGAAACACCTGAGAAAAACAGGTGTCATTTTTCACTGCTCTTTTCCAGAGATATAATCACTAATGTTTGTAAAGGGCACTATAGTGTTCAGCTAGAAGATACATCAAAATAACAAAGACCCTGAAAAAGGAAAATACTCTACTGAACTACAGGAACTGCCACTAAAGGCCATGACTATCCGGCTTTCTCTTCTCTCTTTTTACTTGGTGCAAGGAAGGTGTGTTCATCAATGAAATTCAGGACACATACCACAAAACTAAGTGAGCTAACAGCTAACATATCCACAAGAAATAATAAATGCACTTTAGATTAAGAAAAGGCAATCAATAAAGTAATTTCGTAGCACAGAAGAGTTAACACGGAACATGAAAAAAGAGATAAGAACAGAGCAAATAATATTATAGAGAATAATTTAGTTCAGCATACTGCTATTGCCTTCTTGACTTTTCCTTGTTCCACAATGTTTTATGCTCCCCTTTCTTGATGATACAAGTACCTTGCTACATAGTGTTTGACTTATTTTCTTTTCTATTCTTACTTTGTTGGTGGCTTCATTTTCTTTTTCACTCCAAGATAAAGCTTCAGGGAACTGACAGGCAACACTTTTTCAGGTTTGCTAGCCTGCAAGTAAAGTAAGATTCTAATTATTTTATCAGGAATGTTCAAAAGAAAATGCTACATGACTGACTTCACAGTTAGGCTTCTTTAATGGACTGCACCCCTCTTTTGTGGCAGATCATTACATTTCTTTGTCTCTTTTTTTTTCCACTAAAAAAGTGTACCCATCACTATTACTGGAAGCAGACTGATTAAGAACTTAAGGTTCACATGAAATCACAAAACTGTAACAGTTAAAATAATGAAGATGTGGTGCTATTTATTAAAAAAACTGGAGTGCTGTAATATGTGAACATAAGCTCTTTGAGAGAAACAGGGAAAATAAGAGGTGGGGTTGCCCTCTGTTAAAGGAGCACTTCTATGGGGTGGACAATACTACAGTGAGAATTTGCTTCAGATAATAGAATCATAGAATGGTTTGGGTTTGAAGGGACCTTAAAGACCATCCGATTCCCCTGCCATGGACAGGAACACTTTTCACTAGACCAGGTTGCTCAGAGCTTCATCCAAACTGGCACGGAACACTTACAGAGATGTGATAGATACAGATACTAGACAATCTATTCCAGTGCCTCACCAGTCTCATAGAATTTCTTCCTAATATCCAGTCTAAACCTACTCTCTTTCAGTTTGAAGCCATTCCCCCTTGTCCTGTCACTACATGCTCTTGTAAAAGGTCTTCTCCGTCTTTCTAGTGGGCTCCCCTCAGGTACTGGAAGGCCATAATTAGGTCATTCCTAAGCTGTTTCTTTTCCAGGATGAAGAAACACAATTTTTTCAGCCTTTCCTCGTAGGAGAGGTAGGTGCTCCATCTCTCTAATCAACTTGGTGACCTTCCTTTGCACTCGCTTCAACAGGCTATGTCCTTCCTGTGCTGTGGACCCCAGAGGTGGATTCAGTACTCTAGGTAGGGTTCCACCAGAGTGGAATAAAGAGTCCTAATCATCTCACTCACCCTGCTGGCCACACTTCTTTGGGTGCAGCCCAGGATACAACTGGCTTTTTAAGCTGGAAGTGCACATTACTGGGTCACGTCCAGCCTTTCATCCACCAGCACCCTCAAGTCCTTCTCAGCAGGGCTGCTCTCGACCTCACCATCCCCCAGCCTGCATCGATAACGGGGGTTGCCCTGATCCAGGCGCAGCACCTTGAACTTGATCTTTATTCTCAAAGTTTTTCAAGACCTAACTGAATCAAACCCAGGTCCTGATCTCAGTTACTACCCCTACTGTGCACAGGAGGTTGGACTAGAGAGCTCCTGAGGTTCATTTCATTCATTCCATGTTCTCTCTTGAACAAACTACATTTAGCCAACATACAACAGACATACACCCACATTGGGTATGAGAACTGAACATGCCTGGAAGATGAAGCGCTGAAAGCAAACAATAAAGTTCTCATGTACACTATTCTACTACAGAGCACAACTAGCATCTAACACAACACAATAACAACCCTTCAGTACTTTTACGTTAAGTGTTTTAGCTTTCAATTTAGGAAAAAAAACCATCAAGCAACTTAATAAATCTTACAATCCCAGTACATAAAGCTACTCTCTAGTGTTTACTGTCCACAGATTCTCAATGTCTCCCTCTGGAGCTTTCAACCTTTAACACTCCAGTGTGGGGAAAAAGAGACAAATCTGAGATGGCATACTACTTAAGAAAACAAAACAAACAAAAAAACCCACACAACAGTTTTATGGTTGGTATTGTTGTGTAACTTCCTGCTTAAAAGAAGGGTACTGCCAGGACAAAAAGCACCCCTGCAAAGCATACTATTTACTTAAACAGCTATATACTTCTTACAAAAATGTACTTCAAGGAAGCCATTTGTCTGTCTGTCAGCTTATCTCTTGGCAACAGAACATTAGAGGTGTAAATTATTTCAGTCAATTAGTACACAACAGTAATTTAAAATACAGTCTTCATGGAAACTTTTCACTTTTTTGATAATTGCTCTTGAACAAGAGAAACACTTAACAAAATGTATCTCCACCTGCATATGCAAACTTAATTTGCTGTTAATGAGGATTTATAAATTAATTAGCACATGCAGCTTTCCTACTATTCATTTCTAAATATGACTAAAATTAAACCAAGATTATTAGTGGTAGATGAACATCTCACAAAAGAAAATAAAACAAGTTGATATACACTATTTGATCAGAATGGTATTTCCATTTGTTGTTTTCGTTTTTTTTAAATAAAAGTGAAGCTATTTACAAGTAAGACTGTTCAAAACTCTCGAGTTAGGAAATTCAAGGTTTTATAAATCAGAATGGCTTAAAAAAAGGAGATTATTAAGTAGTACAATAATCCTATCATAAAATCTTTCCAAGATACTAATTAAGATTTTATGGGCATAATAATTTATTCTCACATATGTGCCAGTTTGGATTTTAGCACTAAATTATGGGACAAAATTTTTGACATTCTGGGGACATTAAGATTATATCCACAGCATTACAAGAAGACACAGTGCATCGGTTTACCTTAGCAAAGGATATGTCTTTAAAAAAGTACTTTATGAAGGTCAACAAGTATACATCTGTATTTGCTGGATGGGAAGAACCAGCAGTCAGCAAAAATAAAAGCACTTGAAACTTTGAGTTTGTTTTTTTTTTTTTATACACTAGAAATTATCAAAACCAAAATGAAAACATAGTTCACGATTCATATTATTTACTTTATACTTTAATACAACAAAAATCTCTGTTTTAAGAAAACTCCCATGAAATATTTAAAACTGATTCCATGGCGTTATTAAGTATGATTAAGTTTGCTTCTGCAGAATTCTGAGGTATATCTAATCATCAATGTTAGTTTTTAGATAACTGAGAATACATCTGAAAATTGTTGTTGGGAAGCAGAGAAAGATTTTTGTTAGTGTATTCAGTTTTTCTTTCCTATAATTTCTTCTATCATGAGACTTTTTAGGTATAAAAGGTATAAGAACCCTGTTGCTTGTCATTTTTAAAGGCCAAGAAAAAAAATGGCATGCAGCTCACTTAAGTTCCATATTACTTCTAATACTGCTCTCTGCAGTAGGTTTTCAAAAAACTTAGTGACAGCACAAGCTATAGGCATTTCTAAACGCTGTTTTATTTTCAATTTTTAAAGCTTATAGGAACACGTAACTACAAAAACAAATGACAAACTCACACAAACTCCTTTTACTAATGCACCAGTGAAATAGCACGACAAAAATCATATTCTTCAACCTCAGACTCTAGAAGTTGCCATTTAATGAGTAATGTTGATCGTACAAGATAGAAAGCTTAAGTGAGTACTTCAGAGTTTGGTGGAGAGCTTGTCTGCTGTACCTTCATATCCTTATAAAGAAGCAAATTTCCTTCCCGTAACACAAAATAACGGTCTTGAAACTTGTTTCCAGAAAGCAGTTTTGATGGTTCTTCTTTGTACTTCAGATTGCCTGCTTTCACGCTACCTTTCTCATTTTTCTCTACCAAGAAAAAAAAAAAAAAAGGCATTTTGTTAGAAGATGTTACAACAGTGGAAGCTGTACCAATTGCATGGTACTGTTTGCAACTACCTGTATTCTATTATTTATGGTTTTTGCTCTTCTTTTAAAGAACCTGTTGACAGTTATTCCACACATGTTTACTGGGGAAGCTTCACAAGATTTTAATAGTGAAAAACATATTAATGCATTAGATGCACCAAAAGTACACAAGTGGTATTTGGTCTCAAACATCCAAACCTCCAACTATGCAAACACACTCCAAAGTGTATCTAAGAAACCTAGTTAGATTATACTTCAAAACTAGAGTCAGATTCTACTGTCATCTGTACAGTGCAGAGAGACATTGGGACTACCTGGAAAAGTTTTTCTCAACCTCATCTTTCATACTGCCTGAAAACCAGTTGTTTAAAAAGTGGAAATTAAATTATTCTTCCTATTTTTTTGCAAAAAGAAGATAATTGAAATTTGTGACTCTGATTTTACTCTTGCTTTGTATCTTTGTAAAATCTGAAGTAATGAAAAACATTTAAATAGGTAACAGAAATTAAAAAGATAACAAACTTTTATGATTTTGTCAAATAAAATCAACTACATTCTCATTAGCATGCTTGCCATGAAAGGAAAAATCTCAAAAGAAAATTTCCAAGTATTTTCATTAGAATTTAAGATCAAATCTAAAGCCAGAAATTATATATTTCAACAATTAAAATCAGAAGTTACTTGGATTTCCTCATTTATTAAGTGAAAATATACATGCATAGCTAAAAGAAAGCACTAATGTATTTGCCAATAGGAATATTTATTTCACTTTCAGAATAGAATGTGAATTCTTATCCACACAATCACAAGTTTTTTTCTTTTATTGTTTTTAAACCATACCAAATGAGAGTAGCAGGAAACTTCCACATCTGTACCAAACTGGAAGATTTTAAATTTCTGCACACAGCTCTCGACATGACAAAAACTCATTCTAAACTTCACAGCACTCCCACTACAGCAAATCTATCAAACACTTGATACTTACAAAAATCTAGGAAGTAAATCTAAAATAATCAGAATGTGTCCTAATCAGAATGTATTTTTCAGATACAAACTTTACAAAACATGCTAAATTTGCTAGAACTTTGGAACTACTAGGAACTAAATGCACTTCATCCATCCAGGATTGATCCACCTATGGTTTAGAAGCTTGCATTTCAAAGAAAATCTCTGAATAATAGTCCCTGTTCTCAGAAATCGATACTTCCCACTCAAATTATACAACTCTTTACTGGTAAAATGTCAAGAACCTACATACACACACTTTATGGTGAATCTATTGTCTCATATTTTTCTAAGAAAAAAAACTGTAATGTTAGAAATTTTCAGGTAAGGAGAAGAAAAAGGGCCTTGAAAGAATGAAGCTGTACTGAGTATCTCTTACAACAAATTATAATACATGCCTTGCCCTTCTGAAGAGCACTTGAAAGAGTGCTCCTGCAGCAAGCATGAAAAGCCATGGAATAAATTGTCAAGAAAGAGTAACTAAAGATCTGTTTTAGAAAGTGGAAAACTCACCACAAATTTATTGAAACATATCAATACAAATAAACTAACACTTTTTTCCTGGAAAAGGAAAACTGATTGCTAAACAAGAGAAAATATCCATCTCGACCCTAATACAACGTTTGATATTGCACAGCAGGAGAAATTAGTTTAAAATGGACAAGATGAGAATAAGTATAAAATTTCGGAAAAAGGAGAATGTACTATGTACAAGGAACATGGGAAAAGTTGCACTGACAGGGAAGACAATGATAAGTTGCCAAGATGAAATGAGGCTAATAGAATTGTTCCTTTAGGCTCACTATTGAACCAACATTATTTCAAACACCTTTCAAGTCTCTGGAAGAAAAAAAAGAGAAGTGCTGATGACAAAAACTCTGAGGTAACATTAATTAAAAAAAAAAAAAAAAAAGAAAAGATCAGGACTAAAATAATTTAAGATTATAACATAAATCAGGTAACCAAGAGAAATTCATGACATTAAGTATAAAGATAATATGATCACAGCCCTATTAACTTTACTTCAAATGAGGAGGACATCCATCCAGTTGTCCATTTATATGCACTAAAGCCACTGTTAAAAAACACACTTCAGGTAGTAGTGGTTGGACATCTGGCCTGAGCCCCATTACTCACTGAAGAGGAATTATCCACAAAAAGAGTGTAAAAGACAGGAAGGACTAAGGTCTCCCCTTCAATACAGCAGTTATTTCCTGTACACTTTGAGATGGAGAGCCACAGCATAACCAAGTGCCTCCTACTCTAAATACTGGGAACATCCCTTCTACAGTGATCTCATTCTGTGTATTTTCTCACTCTGACACTATCTAGTGATGCAAGTATCCCATTTATCTAAAAAGCCCTTATCTTTGTGTCCTGAAATAGCTACTTTCTTGTTTTAAAAGTGTGTACATACAAAAAATTGGAAATAGAAACAAGTGATGCGTCGATTCCTGCAAATAAAAAATGTGGATGAATGGGGCAGACTTTCTCCACATCTGTGCCTACACTTATATTATATATACACTGCTTTGCTCAAGCTAGTGAACTTGCTCCTAAGTATTGCTAATTTTTAGAGTAACTTTGCAAGCTAAAAGTGTACTCCAAAACTCTACACAGAATTCATTTATTTTAAACATTATTATAACATGATCCAGTTAAAAAAAAGTAATGTTTCAGAAATTAAGCACCTTCATCATGTAAAAGTTCCTTAAAATGGCAATTCCACTCTCAAGAAAAGATATTTCTGCCATATGGAGTTTGCAGATATTGATGTTGTAAGTCTGCAGTATGGCAGAGACTTTCCTTTTCAAACCACTAAGAAAACCAATATAACTTATTTAATAAGGTTTTAATTATTTCAAAGCAAACAGAAAAATTATCAATAAATGTAATAAGTCAAAAGACAATGTGGCTAGACTAAGATCAAACTCAGTTGAACTGATGCAAACAATTACTGTGATGGGTTGCAATAACAAATGGAAGTGCAATTTAAGAGACTGGAAGGAGTGCAAATGGCAGATCTCCCCTTTAACTAGTAGTACATTTTGTAAATTGGCACTAGCCTAATCCTTATGTGTTTCTCAGAGCAGTGATTCACACAGTCCTTATGACCCCTTTTCTGATTATACCTCAACACACTAAGTGAGGTGATGGGAGTTCATGTATCAAGCTTTTAATGAACTAGGCCATTTCACTCCATTCAGGATTTGCTATAACACATTTAGAGACAGTGAAAGTTGAACATAGAAGTCATGAATAGCACATTTGTTCATTCATTCATATTTGTGAAATATGCTTTTACAGGAACAAAACATGATGAGAGAAGGCTATTACTTTCAGAAGAATAAGCATAACAAGATACACATCTGTGTGTGAGAAAGAGAAGAAAAGTACATATTTGAATAAGCCATTAGATAAAATAAGAAGGGCATTAAACCAGGCATCGTGTGTGACCATCACACATTTTACAGTGACAGCATACATACAGGATTTCAGTTGCCTGAAAACAGGATAGTGATTTTGGGACATCTAAACTTCCAATTTTCTCAAAGCAGTCTACTTCAAAGGAGACTTAAATCCAGGAATTATGGGGGGCGGCGGGGGTGGGGGGGGAAAGGAAGGACTGGGGAATCTTGTAAATCATATTTTTCCACTATATATTTTACCTACATTTCCTTTCAGGTGTCAGATCTTTTTTAAAGGCCACATACTCTCCAAGTAATTCAGTTGCTTGAGTAGGTAATTCAAATGAGTATGTTGCCTGGGACAGGGCAACCCTGGATATACGTAGAGACTGGGTAATGAGATGCTGGAAAGTAGGGCTGCAGAAGGAACCCTGGGGGTCCTGGTCTGTGGCAAGTTGAATATGAGTTATCAGTGCCTTGGCAGACAGGAGGGCCAACTGTGTCCTGGGGGCATCAGGCAAAGTATCACCAGATGGGTGAGGGAGGGGATTGTTCCGCTCTGCTCTGCACTGGGATAGCCTCACCTTGAATACTGTGTGCAGGTTTGGGCACCACAATATAAGAAGAATATAAAGCGTCCAAAGTAAGGCTACAGAGATGTTAAAGGGCCTTGAGGGGAAGCCGTTTGAGGAGCAGCTGAAGTCACTTGGTCTGTTCAGCCTGGAGAAGAGACCTCATTGCAGTCTACAATCACCTCGTGACAGGCAGAGGAGGGGCAGGCACTGATCTCCTCTTTCTGGTGACCAGTGACAGGATCTGAGGGAATGGCCTGAAACTGTGTCAGGGGGAGGCTTAGGTTAGATGTTAGAAAAATATTCTTCATAGGGTGGTTGGAGACTGGGACAGGCTCCCCAGAGAAGTAGTCACAGCACCAAGCCTGACAGAATTCAATTACTGTATGAATAATGCTCTCAGGCACACAGTGTGATTTCTGGGGCTGTCCTTGTGCAAGGCCAGGAGCTCAATTTTGAGGATCCTTGTGGGCCCCTTCCAAATCAGAATATTCTGTGATTCTGTGCAATTAACTTTCTAGTTTGGAGGCATCAAATTAGATAAAAGAAATTGTTAGTGGTATAACATAATTACATAACTATATATAAATCATATATTTTAGATATAATGCAATTTTTATATACAAGATATATGTATACATAGTATGCAAAGAGTATTATAGCATATTATGCATGTGGATGGACTGTGCAAAGCTGTACTGTAGGTAATAGAGCAGTCTTGAGCTTCAGAGCAGAAGTTCACAAACTGTGAACTGACTGCAGAATTTCTGTACACTTTTATGTTCCAGTAGGAGAGCTTATAGTTTGTAGAAACAAAACCATCCATAATTTATATGTTTTAGGACAAAGTCAGCACAACCCTCAATAAATCCATAACTCTTATGAAGTAGTAGTAATACAGATGTTCTGGAGACTTTGTTCAATCAAATGTGAAAAAAATAAGTATGAAAAAGAAATTACATACCATTGTAGAGGTTCATCATGTCTGCTGTTATAAATCTCTTTATTATCAGATATGCAGTGCCAGGCTCTGGCAGTGAACTCCAGTGAAGAACTTGTTCTAGCACATTCTCTGTATAATGCAGAGGACGTTCTGAAAAATGCCAGAAAAACAAAACACAAAAATCCAAAATTAAAATAAAAGACAACACCCAGCAAGACTGGAGGCCCTTACAAGTTACACATGCCTGGTACAAAACACTGTCTCATTGACTTTGAGCTATAGAAGAACAGTGCTTTCAAAATAAGACAAGTAAGCACTTAAATGACTTTCTACAGAAATATCTTGGCTGGCAGGATCTGCACTGGTAATGAACATAAAATTAAACAAACAGTAGCAAATATATAATCCAAATATCCAAATGTTAAGTGACTCTTGTATTTAGTTATATTTTTTAATGTAAAGACACTTAAGGACTGCTTTCAAACTAAATAAAAAAGTTAGGAACTATCACGGGGCATAACTAAATATGTTCACACAGAACTGAGCCCTGCAGCTATACTGTGCCTCATTGGCCTAGGTTCAATGTAAAAATGAAACATTGCAGCTACCAATTCTCCGCAATCAAAGAACCAAACAATTTGGAGCAATCACAGTGAAAGAAAATCCCCAACTGGTATGGATAATACTGTCTGTTAATTATCAAAGCAGACTGGAACAGACTCCTGGTTTCATTACATTCCTTTTACTAGAAGGGAGAAGCATGTCTTACTAGGTCTTCTCCCTGTTGCTGTGGTCAGAGAATTTCCAAACTTGCACCTTTGCATTTCAGCCTCATACAAAAAGTGTAAAATAAATGTACCAATAGATGAAGGCATGACTAGACCGGATGTGTGCACTTCAAAACTTCAGATGTTCAGACATATATTTGTTGATAAGTATTATCCATCCAAAAAGAGAAACTCTGAGACCCTAGCGCAGAACAGAAAAACTTCAGCAGTAAGCAAGTCCAGACAGTACTCCACACATATCCCAGTTCATATACCAAATAAAAGTAGAGAAGATCTTGCAATAGTCTCTAAACGTGCATTACCAGATCCAGCAGAAATCTGAGTGTGACATGTATTGCAACACTGCCTGAGGCAACACTGATGTAGATAGGGAAAGACTGCACTTCACCCCTCTAATTAATCCCATACACAAACACACCTCTGAAGGCTTTTACCTGCTCAGCACCAAGCATCTACCGTAATTTAAGAAAACACAAAAGCCTTAGCAATGGTTTTGTGGGCTACAACTTAGATCAGTGGGTCCAAATGTCATTTTATTTCCAAAGAGAGATTTTTCTGAAAGATCTGAGTTCCCATTTGCATACCAATTTGTGTGGGTCAGGCCTTGAGAAGAGCTAGGCACAGCTTCTGAAAAGTCAGACCTGTGTGAACTCATGTTGGGTCACACAGTCTAGCCTAATGTCCCTTGAGTACTGAAAGGAAAAGTATGCTGCCATAATCTCATTTTTCATTTCTGCTACAGTAGGTGAATATGAAA
This sequence comes from Pyrocephalus nanus, assembly GCA_038380795.1. Taxonomy (NCBI): domain Eukaryota; kingdom Metazoa; phylum Chordata; class Aves; order Passeriformes; family Tyrannidae; genus Pyrocephalus; species Pyrocephalus nanus. The sequence goes on along the minus strand of CM076264.1, from coordinate 51,874,772 downwards.
TGTCAACAGCTGCTTTGGGACTGTCCAGCACTACACTCTAGCAGAACATATTTTCCTGAACACCTGAACACTAGCGCTTCAGAAAGCAACAGCCACAAATAACACTCTTAAACGACAGAAAAAACTACTGCTATTTTGGGATGCAAACAACCCTACCCTACCTGCGGACTTGTGATACCACCTATATAAAGATTTCATTATTCTGACATGATACCAAAGCAGCCTAACAAAAATACCATTCTGTAGACAGCAGCTCAAACCCTATTTTACAGTACTATTTCTTCTGGCCCTTTTGTTTTAAATGATCAAACTTCTAAAATTTTCTTTAGATTTTTGGGAAACAGTGAACTCTGACGTGATAAAGCTAAAATAACTTGATGCCTTTGTTCAAGAGAGAAAATCTACTTTAAGGAGAACTTTACAAATCAAATGCAGGAGACTGGCAAATCACTACATCTTCCTAGAACACCAGCTCTCCCACAGTAAACACCTACTGTTTTATTTATAGTTATATTTAAGACCATCTGTCATCATGGATTACACAGTACATAAATCATCATGCTGAAAACCATTACCTATTTTACTGGTAACACACCTCATTTACAAACTATCCATCAATTACCTATTATTTAAAAAATTATGCATCCTATTTTGTAAAAGCATATGGTATTGAACATTCTGCACTAAGCTAGATAAAATCATCAATTATTGCAGCTTTTCTATATGCAAATAAATAAGTTAATTTTTAATATTGCAGTTTTAGTATTTTGAACAGCAAGCAGTCAACACATACATCCAATTACCCTTTCTTTCACTTAGGCCATCACATGCTGGTAAATATCCACAACTAGTCATTTTCACCTTAAACAATAGTAACTATCAGTAGAGAATTACTTTCTACAAAATATAATTCTAAGTTTCCTGCCTTCTCAGTGTTTGTTTTCAGGACAGTGTATCTTAAAAAGTAAAATAAGTATTATAAAATTTCAGGATTGAGTGCAACAAATGGAATACCACCATGCACTAAACATGTACCAGATCGTGGCAAGAACAAAAGCAGACAAAAATTTTTTTTGTCAAAAAGACACTGTGATTATCTGTACATGTTTGAAACAAATATGCAAACTTTGTTTCTGTCACTGCGTATCAGAATTTCAACTCTCTTGTCAATGCCTCAGGTTACGTAATATTCAATGCTGTAACACTTATAGAATCAACTTGCAGCAGCAAACACTCAAATAGTGTTTTAGTTCTTTAGTGTCTCATTTGGACCAAAGACTGCATAGTACTATTTTTCTCTGTGTTTCAGCCCTTTGAAAAGCTGCTACATTCAGCCATAGCACCACGGGAGTCTTGATGAGTGTCTCTCACTACATGCATTATTTTTATTTTTAAACAATAATTCACTTGTTCTGATGCACTGATTCTTCCAGAAAGCAATCCATGAAGAAGACCTTTCATCAACACACTCTGTGACTGACAGGTGATGAACTAGAACTTAATTTAGTTTGCTTTTTGCTTAGTTGCTTTGGATTTAAAACACTTGTGTGCCATTTCTAATTTATGTTTGAAACTCTTGTTTCAATGGGAAACACTAATCCCTTGCCAGTATTTACTGTCCTATATAGTGCCTTAGTGTCTCACTGAGCTTGATTTTGCCAGTCACCCATAGTCATTAGTTCAGACAACATTTCTATCCCACACTAAAATATTAATTGTTGCACTGAAATGTGGGAGGAACATGATGAATACATGAGCAATTTATATTGTGTGCTGCAGTTTTATAAACTTTGCTTTCATATAGTTTTATAGATATTATAAGTTGTAAGTGCCAAGATGGCTGTGAGTTTCCTAGCTAGAACAAAAGGAAATCTGTGCCAAGAAGAAGGTGGGATTTGTTAGAGTAAATAACTATCTTATTCTGCCTGGATACCTGGTATAAGCCAATTATATCTGTATTTGTCATGTATGTTTACATCTGGACAGTAACTTGTAACCAATTATGTGTGTCTGGTCACGAGACTTTGTATAGAGAAACTATAAAAAGTCTGAGCTCTTCTAATAATATGGACATATTGAAGATCTTATAGGTCGTATTCATATGTTACCAGAGCCCCTCCGCCAACACTGAAATACCTCAAGAAACTGTTGTGGGGTCTATCTTTTTACTTACTTTTATGTTCTCTTGGCCATACCTTGTTTAGTTTTCATTTGCCTGTAAATGTTATATATCAAGTTTAAGAAAATAAAATTCCCTCTTCATTTTTTATAATTGCTAAGAAAAAAAAATAGGATTTATAGCGTACTCGTAGGAATTATGAGGACTCTTCTAAAGATAACAGATGCTAGTATTCTTAATCAGTTATCACCCACATCCCTGAATCTGGAAATGAACTCTACATTACAACTCTATACAGCATCACCAACAGACTGCAAGATGTGAAAGGCTCAGGATCATTTATTTTAAGTTAAAAAAGAGAATACACATCCATTCTAGTTATTGATACAGCCAAGGTCAAGACTGAGTATATAAGTAATATTAGTAGAAGAAATTATTGTAAGCACATCTGAAAATCAAGTACAACAAAACTATTCAAACAATACTGGAACATTTAGTAATCTTACTTTTTTCCAATTCCTTATACTTTTTTTTTCCTTAAATTGAACATAGGTACCTTCACTACAGAAATAAACTAGTCCACAGTCCCCTTCTGTACTATAATAACAGTAAGAACAGCAACTATGAAGCACAAAGAAATGTCGCATATTTCTGTTCCTATGTATTCCAAAAATCAGATGACATTAGTGGGTATTCATCAAAATACAATGTTTTATTTAAAAAAATTCCTACTATTCTACATTAAATACCTCTAATAATAAAATGCTCCAGTATGTTATACATGCTCCAGCATGTATAAAGAACTCCCAATATTAAAATCTCTTTACATTTCATTAATATTGGGACCATGTGACATTTGCTTTTGCTGGCAGCAGAACCATATTTCAAACAAATTTTTCAAGAATCTGCTAGATACATCCTAATGCTGCCTGCCATAAACACACTTTATGCCTCCTTTTTCATCTACACTCAGAAAATAATTGACTACATAATGTAAAAAAGATCCTTTCTCCTAAGTATTACATGTATGTTCTCATTTCATCTTTTGAAAAGCATTATTCCCTATAAAATCAAGTGCTGACATTCTAATGAAAATAAGTTTCTTCTTGAAGACTTATTAGTAAGACCTATTTTTCTATAGCTGATGATTAATGAACTGCGAAGCACTGTAATATAAAGAACATTTTTTCAATTCCCAATTTATAAGCAATTTACAACAATTCATCACATTACTTCTGGCAAAGTGTAGAAAGAAATCATGCAGATGCCACAGCCACCAAATGTAAAATACTGGTATGAAGGCTAATATTTTTTTACCATAAAGTCTTTAACTTAGCTTTTGATGATTTTAAGTACTGAAAAATTAAAATAACAAAAGTTGATTAAACTTGCATAAATTTTAATGTCACCAACCTAGTTCTCCATTGTCAAGTACTTCAAAAGCAGTCCAGATATCATCTTTGTTGGGAATAATGTTTTTGATTCCTAAAACATCATTAGTTAATTCCTCTGCTTCCATCAAAGGTGATACCTGTAATACAAAATGAGTCAGTTTATGATATATTCAATTACTGATTTCTGATTTATTTTTTTCAAAGTGTTCCTTCTCAGCAACTGCCTTAAAAAAAAAAAAAAAAAAAAAAAAAGAGCAGCAGCAGATGTATGTGTTGGAAATCCATAAATTATTCATCAGATTCCAGCCTGTTTCCTTACTTTGGTCCATCAGACTGGTAACTTGAAATTCCTTTTCTCTGCCATTGAGAAATATGGAAAAAAATAAAGCCTTGGTATGTTTTCTTGAGTGTGGGAAGGTAAATATTACAGAAGCAACATTTTTTTTATCTTAGCAATACATATCCCCATTTTTAATCCTTTTTTTAAAAGCATGTGCATATGTGTATCTATGTATACCACATACACCATATATGTACAAGCACAAGTGTTTGAGAGTTATATGCTGAACAGAACAAAAAACAAAACAAAATTAGAGAGGTGTAACAAAAAATGATAGAGCACTAATACATGGAGATGAGGGTATTTAAAATACAGTATGCAATAGAAGGCTGAAAAATCTCAATTATTGTTAGTAACAAGCTTTGGTTTCTTAACACTCAAGGCCTGCAGAAAGCCATAGGCAAGAAGAAAAATCAGGAGGAGCATCATTTAAATGGCCTGTACTATTAAATAAAACCAACATTCATTGAGTACTTTTTAATGTTCTTGTGTGTTGCTCCCGTAGAGTTGCAAGAATTTATACCACTCTATCCTACAGTAAAATAAAAGGATGTCTACTCTTTAAAATAGTATCATAACATTTTCCTTAAAAATGCAAAAAATGCATAATAATCAGTCTTTACATAATTTAGGCAACACAGCAAGGTCTAAAACAACATTTAAAATAATAGTGATAAACCTTAACGCATACTTTCGTTCTGCAATTATATAAAAAAGATATATTAAAAAGAATTGGTACACTTCCTAAGTGTAAATCACTAAAATTTCATAATCACTAAATCACTCCTAAAATTACTATCATTTTCATACACTGACCCTGATGATAATACTACAGTCTGGCTCCTTTCTTTCCACGTACACTTCAATAAGCAAATCTCCAGCCTGGGAAACCTAAAACAAAATAATTAAAAAGAAAATTAGACTGTCTTAAAAGCATTAGAAATATTTTAAATCAGGAAAGTACAACTATTATCTAGTAGAAGTCAAACTTTTTTTCCACCCACTTATCTCCAAGAATAGTCCAAATGTTGACTATCATGGGAAAATCTGCACTATATTAACTTTCATTTGACTAGTGTAAGGAAAAAATACCTCTTCACAGCTTGAGGAGAAAAATTCTAACCCTGACTAAATCCAACAGAACTACATCCAACAAAATGAGTACACTTTACAAATATACATTCAAGAAAGAACAGGAAAACTAGGGGAGACATGAAGTAAGTGGTAATTTTAGATTTATACTTAAGACTTCAAAGTCTAAGACATAACTGTACCTTAGTATCTTAAACTGACAGAACCATAACTCTTATTTAGAGGTTACAATTTAAAACCATGAAAAAGGACTGTAACCCTAAACTGAGTTAGTTATAAATGAGAGGAAAAATTACAAATAAGAGAATATTTCAGCTATGTACCCATGTGTACATATTCAGAAAATCAAAATTCATTACTACAAATACTACATTTATGATTCTTAATCACAATGAAAACTTGTCATTTAATTATTAAAGAAGGAATGAAAAAATGTTCTTGATATAAACCTAGGTCAAATTTGTTGGAGAGATATGCAAACTAAATGTACAATGCTAATGTAGAATAATTAGATAAAACAAAATGTATGACATAATTGTACTCTTGAATTAATAAGCAAATATAAAGAATTAATAATCAAATTAACACTAACAATTTGTGTTTTTATTTTGAGAAAAGTATTGATAGTGATGCTACATATTTATATATTACTACAAACAGAGCAAGAGGTTAAGAAAAGTATAGAGAAACATATACATGTATATAACCAGTAAGCCTTGGGATACATTTTGACTAATTTATAGAAGCTAAAACTACATTTTCATAGAAAATTAAATGGCAGTGCTGAATTTTAAACAAGATTAACATTCTGAAGAACAGTAACTTCTAAGTTAGTTTAGCCTCTGAGAATAGAAAACTAATGGAAACATTTGTGAGGAAAAACATTACAAAGCTGCTTTGAAGAAAGCTGCTTAATTATAGTGGCACAGACTCAAAAAAGCTCATTTAGTTGTAAAATTTGCTTTTCAGATGATATTACAGAAAAAGGTTGGAAATAAGAATGAAGCTGACATATGATTTCCACTGGGCTCATGTAAACAACCGTATGGAGAGAAAATGTGATGTAAATTACAGGAACAGCTGGCATAAGTATATGGTGGACAGAGAATAAAGAGTGGCTAATGAAGTGCCACCTGGAACAGAACTTCAGTGACATTTCATATGTGAACTTCCAGTCATTTAACAGAAATTTGGTCCAGTTTTTCTTCCTTGAACACTCTGCATCACTAGAGATAATACTAATGTGGCAACCTGTATAGTCCAATGTATTAAATATACACATCACTGATTTTTCCACAAATATGCATGCATTTTGAATGCAATAAGTCAGACTTTCAGTTTTTGAATGGAAAGAATTCTTACAATTCTTAATTGTAGCTGCTTGAGGCCTGAGTTGCCAATTACCCATGATGTTTACATGAATACAATAATGCTGTTATGTCACTCGGTGGCATCATGTCATCAGTTTTACCAGTAATTGGAAACCTGCAGAAAACTGCTGTGGAGAATGGATGAAACTGGTTGAGCCAGAGTGTGTTCTGAGCCACCTTATCTCAAGCCACCTGCCTTGAGCACAACTTAACAACAGCACGGTGTTCAGGGTGAAGCAGAGGCCTCACAGCCCAACACCTCAGTGAAGCACAGATGAGCACCCACATCTCTGTGTGGAGATGTTAGCCTCACTCCCCTTTAACCATGCATAACTGGATAAACTTGGTCCTTTAAGGAGGAGATGATGTGTGGTTGTAACACGCTGCAAGCAAAGGTCAGATGGCCTTTATTGCTGCTTCAGCTGCATGGAGGACGAAGTGATGGTGAAGTGTCATGGTTCTCTTCTGTCTTTGATTCAATCACGGGTCTTATAACATCCTGACCAAAGGTAACCAAAACCCTTATTATATCTTATTATATTTTACTACAGTTCCACCTCCACTTCTCCTAAAAATCTGATATCTGGAATCCTCTGTTTTAGAGGACAAGAGCACAGCCACTCTTCAGAGACAAGTCAACGGGTTTGATCCTCTCTCCTTCCCAAAGCAGGGAAGCCCCTTTGGTAAGATCTGTGCCTCCAACTATATTGGAGCATACCCAGGTGGCTCTAAGCTTAAATATTGGTAAAGTCAAGTTTAGTGCAAAGCTGAATCTGTTAATTTACCTTAAATTGCTAACTAAGGTTAGTTAGTCAGTTGCTAACTTTAGAATATTTAGCTCTGATGCAGTAAGTGTATTTATTTATCAACAGCGATTTCTAACCTGTATTTCTGTTGCTTCAATAAACTGCAAAATTCATGAATCTGTAATCATGAAAGTTCCGAGAATGGTAAAATATAAAGTGTATCCATCCATAAAATCTAGTCTTCTGAAATTATGATTAATATGCACTATTTACACATGACAGAAGTTATAATTGTAAAATGTAACAATGATGGTCAATCCTTTTCAAAAGCTGTTCGTGTTAGTCCAGGTTTGGCTCTAACATATTCCCTCAGCAAAACCTACAGACAATACCATGCATAGTTAGAGAAATGTAGAATGTTTCTTCTAGGGAAAGAGTTATACATAGAATCTCCAAACAACCTTCTAACCACATAGAAGAATCAGTGGGCTTCAGGCAATAAAAACTTTGAAATAATATGAAGCACTTCCTTCTGCACTGAAGAGGTACTAGGCATTACACATCAATGCATTTCATGTGCTATGTGCATATAGGAAAATGTGCTTTTAAATTAAATACTAGTTACAATAATCTAGTTTGCTAAAGAAACAACAAAAAAAACACAAAACAAACAAACAAACAAAAAAACCACAACAAAAACCCAAAACAAACATCCCCCCTCACCAAAAAAGAAACCCAAAATCACAAACAAAGAAACAACCAAAACCCAGAAAATGTTCCACAGCTTAATGCAGAGGGCAAAAATTTTCATAGTCACAATCAAATTGCCACAAATGACAGGCTCTTGAGGACTCCATTCCTTAATTGTTATTTCAGGAGTAATAGGTTGACATATCAGAAAGAATGCAGTCCTAATCCTTAAAAGGGTAAAAATCAAGGTACAAACAAATAATGCAGATATCCGACGTGGGAGTCTACTATAGACCTCCTGGCCAGGATGATGTTGCCAACAAATTTTTCTATGAGGAACTAAGGGACACTTCCAAGTCAACTGCACTTGCTTTTATGGGAGAATTCAACTTGCCAGAAATTAACTGGGAGAATCACACAGCTGGCAAAACCCCAACCAGAAGATTCCTAAAAAACCCAGATGACAACTTTATGGAACAGGTCCATAAGGGAGCCGACTTGGAAAGATGCCCTCCTTTGATTTGCTCCTTGTCAACAGAGTGGATCTAATGAGTGACATGGAGATTGGAGACTGTCTTGGCCATAGTGATCACGAAGTGATTGAGTTGAAAATCTCTGCTGACAGGAGGAAAAAGGCCAGCAAAATTTCAGCTGTGGACATTAGGAGAGCAGACTTCAGGCTGGTCAGAGAACTCGTAAGTAATGTCCCACGGAAAATGTTTTTGTAGGTGCAAAAAAAAGTGTTGGTCACTTTTTTAAACATCACCTTCTAAGGCCACAGGAACCGGCAATTCCTAAATGTCAGAAGTCGAGCAGATGAGGCAGAAGGCCAGCTTGGCTGAGCAGGGATTTTCTCAGAAATAGGACACAAGAGGAAGGTGTATGCCCAATGTAAACAAGGTGAAGTGACATAGGAAGAATTCAGAGATGCTGCTTGCCACTGTAGGGAGAAAATTCATGTGACCAAAGTTGAAGCTGCCCAGAAATGTGGGGGACAATAAAGTGTTTTTTCAAATATATTAATGGAAAAAAAAGGCAGTGTAAAAATAAAATCAGGATGAGCCACCTAGTTGATTAAGGAAAGCCAGCAAACACAATCATTTTGGACTTCAGCAAATCTTTTGATACTGTTTCTCACAGTATCCTTCTGGACAAAACGTCCAACATACAGCTGAATAACCATGTTACACAATGGGTGAGCAACTGGCTCACAGGTTTGGCACAAAGAGTTATAGTGAATGAGGTGGTATCAAGCTGGAGTGCAGTCACTAGTCGGGTTCTGCAGGACTCCATTCTCAGCCCAGTTCTCTTTAACATATTCATCAACAACTTGGACACAGGATTTGAAGGAATACTAAGTTTGCCAACAGCACTAAATCAGGAGGAGCTATTGAGATCCTCAAGGGCAGAGAGGTCCTGCAGAGAGACCTCAACTAATTAGAGATGCATAATCACCAATAATACGAGCCTCAATAAGGGAAAGTGCCAGATTCTGCAGCTGGGATTGGGCACTCCTGGCTGTGTGTATAGACTAGGGAACAAGAGACTGGAGAGCAGCACTGTGAAAAGAGACCTGGGAATCCTGGTTGATGGCAAGTCAAATATGAGTCAGCAGTGCCCTGGCAGACAGGAGGGCCAACTGTGTCCTGGGGGGCATCAAGCAAAGCATCACCAGCCAGTCAAGGGAGGGGATTGTCCCACTCTGCTCTGCACTGGTGTGGCCACACCTTGAACATTGTGTGCAGTTCTGGGCACCACAATGTAAAAGAGACATTAAGCTATTAGAGAATGTCCAAAGGAGGGCCACAAGGATGGTGAAAGAACTCAGGGGAAGCCTGAGGGGAAGCAGCTGAGGTCACTTGGTTTGTTCAGCCTAAAGAAGAGGAGACTGAGGGAAGATCTCACTGCAGTCTACAACTTCCTCATGAAGGGCAGTGGAGGGGCAGGTACCAACCTCTTCACTCTAGTGACCAGTGACAGGACTTGAGGAAACAGCATGAAGCTGAGTAAGGGCAGGTTTAGGTTGGATATCAGGAAAATGTTTTTCACCCAGAGGGTGGTGGGGTGCTGGAAAAGGCTCCTCCAGGAAGTGGACACAACACCAAGCCTGCCAGAGTTCAAGAAGTGTTTGGACAATTCTCTCAGGCACATGGTGTGATTCTTGGGGTGTCCTGTGCAAGGCCAGGAGCTGGAATCCATGATCCGGATGGGTCTCTTCCAACTCTGTATATACTATGATTCTATCATATAAAATCTAGGGTATTTTTTGGCTATTTTTTTTATGTGGCTATTTAGTGGCAGATACTTCCATTCTGCAAGATAGACATTAGAAATAAACTTCAAATTATTTCTCAGTAACTTGGTCACTCCTCACCAGACAAAGGAGGAAACGGACATTCTAATATGCACATTGACAGAAAGTCATTACAGTAAGAGGGTTTCACACCACTATAACCCAGACAATAAGGCAATATGAGATAAAAGAACGACTCCAGATAGCAATTCACAGAACATGCAATTTTACACATGTATTTGGAAGACACTGTCTTCTTAATTATGGCTTACAAGGTACCATGAAACTCTTGCTGGAAGAAGGAAGGCAGCCAACAGAGAAAGTATTACAGATTTTCTCTGCTAGCTTTCTATCCTTTTCTAAAGCCCTAAAACCTCCAAAATCACTGAAAGCTTCTCCTCCACTACTTTAGATTTCTGTAAAATCTTTTAAGCTCCCTACATCTCATTTTACCTCTTTTACTTGGCCCACCTTGGTAGTGTTATGAAGCTTAGTAATTTTAGCTATAATTAGGATTGGACAGAAATAACATTCAGACAGCGAAACATGGTATCACTTTGCTGTTTCTTACAAGGCTGAAATTATTCAAAAGTTGTTACAAGTAAAACTGGAACTTAGGATCACAATAAGTGGCATAAGATCTCCCATTTTCTTATATTGTGTCCTAAAGTTCACTATTTGACTGTCAGTATGTGTCTGAAGCTTCCCCAAATTATATTTGTGCCTTGGAGTTCTAGAAATGGTTGCAAAACAGGATATGACTGAAGATTCAGATACTTTAAACTCAAAGCGATAGCGTAACTCTAGTAGAGGCCATGTATACCCAAACTACATGAAATAATAAAAGCTAGTACACATTGGAAGGTATTTAATAGAGAGGACATCACTCTCGCACTTGCAAATGTTGACTATTTCCTTCTAATACAATTTATGAAGCATAGTAAAAGCATGTAACAACCTGTAAGTTAGCTCAGTGCTTGGGACAGAACACAATTCCCACCAGATGCTTTACACTGAACTGTTTTACTTTATCAGCTTATGCCTCCTCTTTCATTTCAGTTTATTTCCCTCACCTCTGTAGTAACAACACTGATCATGATACAAACTCAAAAATTTACTTTTAGAAATCTAAGTATAAAAAAACCTGTAAACAACAAAATGGTCTTTATTAAAATTACTCTCAGACTAACTGATACTTGCCACTTACCTGAGTGTCTTTCCACTTGGTAATAAAGCTGTTCTCTATATCCATTTGTTTGACCTGGTCTTCATTTATCTGTTTAAAATGAATAGTTCTTGATCAATAAATAGTAAGTGTTGTAACAATTACCAATACTGTCAATCATGTTCTTATAGAAGTAGCTATGAAAAATATTCAATCAGTCTGAAATAGCTCTTCATTGATGAGACTCATTATAAACTTTATGAAATAAATTTTAAAACAGAGAGGAATCCATGAAAAACTGCCAAACAATGTTATAGTGGCACAGTAAACTCTAAATCAAAATGTCAAATAGAAATTCCTGTGAGTAGTCTCTTTTCTATCCCATTGGATTTAAGATTCTTTCTAGACCAAAGCAACAAAACACATTGCAATCACAGCTCAGAGACTAAAAACACATAATCTTTCCATGCTTCAGTTCTGATCACTCCCATAAAATTTTACTAAAAGTATTATTTTTAATAGTCATAATCATAAAATTTTCTTAAATTTAATAAGCAAGAAGATGGCAAAGAAGAATGTGCACCATTCTGGAAAACAGTAGCTCACAACATTCCATAAATAGCCTTTCCTGCACAGATTAAGCTAGCTGGGAAATAAAATTTAAAGCAGGCCAAGAACAAGATCCACTGAATTAAGAGTTCAAAAACCCTCCAATCTGCAAATCCTCAGATCATTTAACCAATAGCAAGATCATTTTAAAGAAGTTTCTATATTTTAGTATTTCTAACAACTGAGCAATTAGGATACTTCTACATAAAGATACATACATGAAAAAGTTGTACGTAATTTTTAATTAGATCTTCAATTACATTGACTTCTTCACTAGTTTGGCCTTTAGTTTGAAATAAGCATGAGGAAAACACCATGGCTAAATTGTGAGGGTTCATATGATTAATTTCAGAACACTTCTGCACCCTGTCAAAGAAAAAATAAACAGAAGGTTTCATTATTCCTTTAATTGTCTGAGGCTGCTTACAGAATACGGAATTAATTTCAAAAAGAATAGCTCCCTTAAACAAAATGAAAACATGTACTATTATTTATTTATTTTATATTTCTTTATATTCTTTATCTTTCATTGCAGAAATGAAAACTCCCTAACTGCAATTCAAGTGATAGCAAAATTATTTAGAGTTAAAAAGAATAAAACCAGAACAGAATAGCTGAGTTGGAAAGAACCTACAACAATCATCTAGTCCAACTTCTTGATCACTTAAGGGCTGACCAAATCTTAAAGCAAGTTGCTGAGGGCACTGTCAAAACACCTGATAAACAATGAGAGGGTTGGGGCATGGGCTATCCCTTTAAGAAGCCTGTTAAAGTGTTTGGCCATCCCCTCGGTAAAGAAATGCCTCCTAGTGACAAGTATGAATCTCTCTGGATGCAGCTTTGAACCATTCCCATGCACACTATTACTGGATAAGAGGGAGAAGAGATCAGCACTTCCCCCTCCACTTCTCCTCTTCAGTAAGACGTACAGAGCAACGAGGTCACCCCTCAGTCTCCTTTTTACCTAACTAGAGAAGCCCAAAGTCCTCAGGTGATCCCCCTATGTCATTCCTTCCAGCCCTTTCACCATCTTTGTTGCCTTCTCCAGAAACATTCAAAGAACTGAACATCCTTAAACTGCAGACTGCAGAACTGCAGACAGTACTCAGGTGAGGCCACACCAATGCTAAATACAGTTTCACTATATTATGCAAAGAAGTATATCCTAGAAACTTATGATCTAAGATCAAACAAAATGTGGAAAGAAATTAGATTCCTATACTTATGGTAAAGTGTGCATATCAGTTCTGTTGTCTATATAATGTCTCTTTTTTTCGAGGCAAACACTTTAAGCAAAGCAGAATTTTTACTGTTATACACATGAATTCAAACTACTTTCAGAGCAGATGCAACAGCACATTAATATCTCCAAACTGGATATGCTTAGAAATATCTTTAAACAAAATACATACTATAATCTTTTTCCCAATAATGGTACCAATTAATTTCATAATAATATAGTTTTTAAATGACATTTGCTATGTACCTAGCTATGTAACTTAACTTTTGAATACAACATTCTGTAAAGAGAATTTTCTACATATTCTCTATGCACTATAATTTACCAGAAATATAATTTGACTTGTTCAATAGATGATATAATACACTATAGATGAGTAATATTAACCATGACACCATAGAACCACCCACATAATTTTTATATATTTTCTGCCCCTTATTTGATCTAGGACTAAGACATGACCTTCAGTGCTTAAACAAGTTTGTATTTCGGATATTCACTACCACTATCTATCTTGTAAAATGAAGCACCAATGAAAAACAGAAAGGGTAGGCAATTCTCAAAGTTATTATGTGCAAAAAGATTGTAGAGAAGGACATTTTCACTGAAAAAAACCTTTTAATTTCAAGAACCATTTGCAACAATTCTCTGGAAGAGTAGCTGACTGGAGTAAAATGAGGTTGTATTAAAAAGCTACATCAAAAATTACCCTACTTGGACACATACACTGGCAGCCCTCTCTCCCTGTAAGGCTGTTCTAATTCATTAATTTTTATAGATACCTACTGCTAAAATTACAACCAAAGAAAAAACACATTATCAATTAAAGGGATTCAAATGTAATTAATTGTCGCAAGTAGGTAAGCTTTTGTGATTACTGGTTAATGAAACAAGTCACATTCCATATATGGTAGAGTTATACTGAGAAGACATTACAAGAATTTCTCTACTACAATGCATCATTTGCAATGACCTGTAAAGATGTTCAATTAAAGCAGCCAAAGTTGCTCTATTGACTGGTGGAAGCGAATGAATAAAAGCTCCATACTTCCTCACACGTTCCTTTTCATTCTGTGTATCTGCCAGAAAATAATAATCATTGAGCATTAATAACAAAATAACAACACACACCAAAACCCAACAGCAGTTCTCATTAACTATAACATCATCATCTAGTCCTTTAAAATTACTATTTACCCAATCAACCTCTACTTCATAAAAGCAGTGCTGACAATCTACTATTGAAAAAGTCCATTATTTTACAACAGTTCAGGGAAACAGCAACAAAGAGGGACAGTTCTATATTCAAGCACCATTTTCTACTGTTTAAGACTAAAACCCAGAATAGGAGTTGCTTTTCCTCTCAAAGCATATTTAATCTGTAGCTTGTGCGTGTACACGTGTGAGTCGATCTGTGTATGCACAACGGCAAACATGCTTCTAAGAGTTCCCAGAAATGAGAAAGGAAAGGACCTTTTCATATTTTAAATTTTTACTGGAAAAGCATCTCAAGGCCCAAACTAGTTTAAATACCAATTACACAAGACTGATAAGAGGAGAGCAAAGGGGAAGGGCTGGTGAATAAGTTATACACATAGCTGAAGAATGGCACAGCTGATTTTTATTCCAGCCTTGGGAGTGACACAGCCACAGCTCTCAAGCTCTCAAGTCTGCCTCCCTGTACTGCATAGATACTACAGAGCATACTCCTCCCCAGGACATAACCAAAGTTAATCTCTTCCATCTCATCATTTCCAGTTTATTGCTAGTGCTCTCCACTAACTACTGCACTATGTTTTAATTTCTTTGGTAATAAGAAGAAAAAATAAACAACAAATCACTTTAAAGGTCTTCTACTCTGTCTTCCTAAGTGTTTTAGTCTTCAAACAAGTACTTTCAGTATCATTTAACTATAACATGACAGGATTCTCCACTGTAAAGCTGAAGCAGAATTTCAGCCCTATGTGCACATCAGGAAGTGGAATCACTACAACATCATTAAAAAAACGTTCTCTTTAATCTAAACTACTACAGATTTTTCTGATTTCTGATGAGATGAATCTTGTGGTAAGTAAATAAATTCTTAATAGTCTTTCCTCTAGTTTGCTCAAATTGAGATTAAAGGTCAAAAGGTGTAATATTGATAATACTTGAACTTCCTGAACTTCTAGTGGTTCATAATAAAGCAATCTCCACGTCTGAACTTAAAACAAAATCAGGAAGGAATATGTTTCTTTTCAAAAGACAAAACTCACCACACAGTAAATATACCTATATGGTTCATGTACATTCATGCAGAAATTAATGTTCTATCTTAGCTTTTCCTACGCATCTCTTATTTCTATGCATCAACTGAAATTTTATAGCCCAGTTTCACAGGAAAACCATTTGTTTCTTGCAGATTGTAAATACTACAATATAGAAACAAATGGAACTACAGCTATTTTGAAAGAACAATATAAAAATCATCACCATTTATGTAATGAGTAACTGAGTAATGTATTACTAATCTCATAGTTCTGCTTCTAAGCATACAGAGACACACACTGTCATGTTTTAAATACATCACAATTTTCAGTAACAAAAAGTTATTTATATTTTCTTTCAAATTAAGTTTAACGTTTCTAAGGAAAAAACCCACAAGTAACATGTTACCAACTTTACATTGTTAATATGTTTGTTTGAATGTTCATAAAAAATACAGGAGAAATTCAGGCAGCAAAACTATCATTTAACTATCATGCAGATGATAGCATCAACATTTTGCCATTTTTAACTACACACGGTCAAAAGACAGAGAGCACGCTTTTCTCCTACTCTAACGTGTCTATTTCTTGAATTTTACCAGAAATTCTTCTATAACATGTAAATCATCATTTTTTCCTTTGGCTGATTCAACTCTGACATAGCACAATATTGGTCTACTGTTTACAACATATTGTTAGGTAAACATTGCTGTTTGTTATTATTATTTTGTTTAACTTAAAGGCAATAAAATTATCTCTGATTGACATAAGTCTGTTGCAGCCACACTCTAAATATTTTCTTCCTCACTACAATTATTGGGCTGATTATCAAATAGCATAGTTGACACAGGTCAAGTCACAAACAACCCCCTGACATTTGATACTGGAATTGTATATACCACCTTTTTTTGTATTGAGTGTTATTGAATACATTACCTAATGCAGAGATCCAGAATGGGTAAAGTTCTTTGGTGAGAAGTGCATCATCTATTTGAGAAAGAAAACTTTTCAGTACATCAGTAACATCTTCAAGCTGATGTTTTCCTGCTCGTAGCTTAACACTCCTTGCATCTTTTTTGAAGCTTTCCAGCAATTCAGCCACATTGGAAGAGTCACCATTCTTAAGGTAGATCTGCTTACTACCTAAACCTAAGGTACAGAAATACAGGACAGAAAAGTAAGTGAATGTAAAATCAAATATTCTCTTAAAAATTCCAAACTTCATTATGTGAAAAGCATATGTGCCTGCCAAACACATCGTACTTCCTACCAAAATTACTCTGACCTTTTGCACGTACTTACTTTATTAGTAAAAACACTACCAAGTCTGTTTACACCCAACTAGATGTCTTTGCAAAAATACATATCATAATATTAAGCAAGCCTAGGATCACAATTTCAGGAGTACTTCTGAGAAAATTCAAATCCCCAAATATCCTCAGGACTTCCTAAAACAGTACTTTCAAAAGGCACAGTAAAGAAAAGAAGTTTTGATGATTGGTATTGTATTACACATAAAACACAGCTGCTTTCATGAGCAAAACTCCCATTATTTTATTACCCTATTGATGAACTCAGCTTAGGACTCAAAAGTATTATTGCATTCATCCAACCTGCATCATTTTATTCTTTAAAGACTCAAGATTAGTAGAAAGTATTCATTTTTTCTGATCTTTCTCACATTCTGGAAGATATCAGGTAGCCACTGTTCTTGTATTTAACAACTAAAACTACTGAAGTCAACTTAAAGGAAAATTTATAGTCTAAAAGTCAAGACTACCTTCAATCATTGCATATGAGAGTAGTCAAAACGTTTGAATTTTAAACCTTGTGTAAGTTTTGCACAGATGTGCAGTCTTATTTCTCTTTGTTGAGGTGTTTCTGCATTCACATTTCTTGAAAGAGAACATTACTTTACATAAAACCCTGCTTTTCTTATGTACCTGTCAAATTAAGTACTCTGTCAAAACCTATGAAATCATGTCTTATGTTCTTAGAATTTGCCTTTCATTAATGCCCACAAGCACTTCCATTTGATATTGCCTTTGTGTGGTTACTGTCAGGAACAGGCATGGAACATGATAGCATCTGTCTTCTGTGGACTACAACTAAAGACAAAACCTTTACAATGGTGACAAAAAAAAAAGATGGATATATGCAAGTAATGCATACAAATAATTCCTTCAGCTTTCAAGTGAGTTTAACACCCAATAATGCTGATCCTGAAAAAAACATATTTTCAATAAAGATCTGACTTATTTAAGTCAAGAAATCGAATTTTAATTTAGAATATACAAATTGTTCTAAGGGGCAGGCATAACTACCCTGCTTTAATAACATGTCAGTGCATGAAATGGTGTAAACTATACTTGAAGTAATTCCTATTACTAATAATTACAAAATAATTTAACAAAAACATTTTTCTTAGTTTTAGGCAATAGCTGTAACCCCAATACAACTATTTAGCATAATGCAGCGTTGCCATATTCAGAGACTATTTAGTTAAACTTCAACTGCTCAAATATAAATTAGGTGCTCTCATACTGACAGAGGTTACAGACACATTTATCCCAAAGACAGATTGGTACAGGGTTGATATGTATTTAGCATTTCAGAAGAAAACTGATGAATTTACAGTAGTAAAAGGACATGAACATCATCTGCATATGACCTAATGCTATGGAAAGTTATGCTGGCAAAATTTACTTAAACAAATGGTAACTGACTATACATCCTTAGGCTGAAGAAACACTGAAAAACCAGCAGTCTAAGACTGAACTCAATTCCATGGTTAATACCAGTTTCCCAGAAGATGTGCTGACCAGTTCAGGCCACGTTTTTCCTGGTTCAAAGACCTTATTTTCAGGTCTGACATCAGACCCCAAGGCTGAGTTACACAGGGCAAAGAAGGCAATATTTAAAATAGGAAGGTGTTTAAAAGAGAACCTACCAAGTTGTATTTCCCCAAACTGCCTGTGCTCAGATGTGTGGTAGTGTAGTTCACCATCACATAAAAGAATGTCAAGGCTAACGAGGGGCATGGTTTTACTTTAAGTAATAAATAAACTCATTAAATGAGATCTGATACTGGGGTGACTTAGGTAATACACAAATGATCTTAGGTTGAATAAAATCCACTATACTTACCATACTGTGTAACAAATGCTATACAGCTGTTCACTATAATAGGAACATCATTTTTGCTGAGCTGCTGATCTTGTAACGCATTACCATCTGTACCTGCTGCTTTTTCAATTGCAGTATACCAGACCATGAAATCCAGCTTTGTATGGCCATGGATGTATAGCGTTCTGAAAAGTATAAAAATATTCTGAATGTGGGAAAGAAATAATAATAATAAAAATGTTATTGTACTACAGCAACAAAACAGATGTCCAGGGGGAAAAAAAAAAGTACTTGGAGTAAGACATCAAGGCACCTTCCACCACATAAAGCTGTGATGGTGGTCTATTGTTACAGGTTTTTTTCTCCCAACTACATTCATACTAGCACTGTCACAGTAAGTAAAAGAAGATCCACAAACACTGCCACAAGCCTTTGAAAGAACCTGCCAACATTTTAATTACTCTTCTTCAGTCTTGCTCCTACACTCTGCATTCATATGTCCAATCCACAGTTAAGCAAGAAACAAATTTAGAGAATTGTCAATATTGCAAAAGCTTTCCTTCTTTTCTATTCACACCCCTACACACCACGCACACCCACCATTCCTCCTCTTCTGTAGGGTAGCTGAGACATACTGAACTTCCCTCCTACACAAGTATCAAAACGATCGCCCTCAGGACAACACAGAGCTAAGGAACATGTATGAAAAAGGTAAGAGTTCAGGCAGAGTAACTTAATGCAACACTTTACCTGTCTATCTCAAAGCACAGCCTGTTCTGATTTTATCATTTAAACATGCTATAGTAATCTCCTCTGCTCCCCTCTGACAGGCTAGGTTCTAAGAGAAAATACTAAAATGGAAAAGTTAGAGAGTGTATGTCCATCCATACGCGTGTATGTAATAAACAATTTTTTAAAGTGTTAAAATGGCAAGCAAACTTTTCTACGTATATGCTCTTAGTCTTCCATGAAAGAAATGTCAGGGATCAGTTTTCTGTAATGACAACTTATTTGCTAATGACAAAAAGTTAAAATGTCCTACTGAACTTCTATGAAAAAACATCAATCAAAACAGAAAGAAACATTCGTTTTGATTATTTCATTTAGAAAAGAAAAACCTCAAGTATTTTATATAATGAGGGATTATCTTAGCATCTTTCAATTTTGTTTTTATAAATGTTTTCATGCTAGCATTCCTATCTCTGTAGGAAGTGAGGATGCAGTCAATGTACTACATGCACAGACACAGGATCCACTATATACAGACAGAGACATTCAGCAGCACAGTAGATAACACTAAAATATTTCATCTTACTGAAGCCCCTTTTTAAGAAGTCTTTACTTCATGACTGCTTGAGTCACGTTAACCATGTTAACTACATGCCTGGGTAGTAGAAACACAGTCTCTCTCTTCCACTAGGAAAAAACCCCAATACATTTCATAAAGCTGTCATATTTTTGCACCAAAATGATTGTGCCTAATTCAATGCTTTCAACCTTTTTCTTAAGACCGGTCAGAACAGGTCGTTCTGAATCAACGGCTTCCAAAGAACACACCACTCTAACATTCTCTAGTATTGCTGCCAAACATTTAGGAAAGTAAAAAGTTTGAACTGAGCAGAAAAAAGTTTGACAGTGTATGAGACTTTACTGCTTTAGTATTATTATTCACAGACCAGAAGAGGTTAGGACTATAATTTATAAAAGATTTATGGTGCTTCCCAACACAAGAGATGCACACATATATGCATATTACAGTGTTTTTATTTTCCCTGCAGAACAGCAGGATTCATATTATGGTATTATGCAAAAGGATAAATGGAAGTCTCAACAGATTATTTTTTGTTATCTAAAGCATTATGATATATACAGGAAGCAGCATAGTGTAAAGTGAAAATATTATTACTGCTAAACAAGAAAAGGGCAACTCTGCTGCATATAAATGAATTGGTGCCACAGGAGGAGAGAGAAAATACAGTATTGAACTTCAAAGGTCATATAAACTTATCAGTATTTTTCAAAGAGACACTAAAGTCTAAATCACATTTCTGTCAATCAACTGTTGTGATATATGAATTACCTAAGCTATGTGGAAAACATTACCTTGTATTTTATGGATCTTTCCATCTTCCTCTCAGTGCATCACATCAATAAAAACATATCAGAACTACCAAGATGATTTTCTCTAAATTTTCTAAAATTCTAAAACTTCAGAAGCTGTTGAGTTAAACTCATATTACAAAGGAAGAGATTATTTAATAATTAACAGAGAAAATGTGATATTTGTTTAAGTAGCAGTCCTATAGGACCAACATAGACAAAAAGGAGAAGTTACTCGTAAAAAATAGAAACAAGAAAAATCTTGCTGCTATCAACCTGGATGTTGACAGAAGCCAATTAATTATTTTTCCAAAAAATAACTTTGCCCAGTCAAAAATCTCCAGAGTGGTCACATAAAAAAGTAAGATAAATCAGAGATGCAATTTCACTACAATACCATAGAAGTGAAGATGGGAGAAAAGGAAATGAAACCAGTGCCAGACACAGTTCAAAACAGTCAATTTCCTGTAGAAGTGGCTTAGAAAGCTCATCTCAAACCTCAGTAATTTTTGGTCGAGAAAGAACACATTTAGGATAAATTTAAATCATAAAAATATACAACAATTTACAAATAAAAAGCTTAAATCAGTCCTTCCAACTTGATTTCTTTCAGACAAACTTAACAACATTATTTTTATTATTTTCCTAATTGGAAATGATTTGTTGAGCTCCATGAATCTTGAAGGAATGAAAAGGAAAGAGGAAATAATTACCAGCAGACGAGCAGAACTTTCCTCAAAGCAAAGTAGAAGTCTCCTACAGAACTTCATGAAGCAATGGAGACACCACTGCAGATCTGTCTTCTTTTTCATGTTAATTCATCATCTCTTTCACACAGTTTTCAGACAGCAGTAACAATAAATAAAACCATTTCTCACTGAACTAACTGTCATTATCAAAACATAAAGTTATATTAAATCCAAGGTTTAAGACTAAGCATTAACACTGGTCGAAATGTAGTGATGTTCCATGAGGCACAAAACTGAGGAATTTAATAGGCTTATAGAAATAACATGTTTGAAAGAATTTGTACTGGAAGGTTTACAAAGATCTATCATGCAGACTACCAACCATTTTGCACAGACTCTGAACTGAAATGCATTCCTTCAATATAGATTCAGTGCCTTCTATAGTATGTTTATATATATGCTATTTTTCCAGTTCAAAAAATAAGAAATATTTAGTAATAGTGGTTACATGGTGAATAATGACAGAGTTTTTGCTATATTTGTGAAGCACATACAACCCACACCCAAGAAATTAATAATTTAAGTACTCGATCAAACAAGAAGGCCTGCCAAGGTAGATTTCTGCCTTAGTGAATTGAGAGAATTGAATTGGCACAAATTACTGCAGCAGCTCACAATCACCTAGTCTCAGCATTAAAGAAGCTACTGTTACCTGTTCAACTTTATTGCTGACTACCTTCTGCACCAGCAGTCAGATAAACAACGTACACGACTACACTTCATGCACAGCAGTGCAAGGCTTATCTTTAACCCATCTTGCAAAGTCCACTAGCTTTAGCTATGCCTGTATGCTTTGTTGCACAACACTGCAAAGCAGTGGTACTAAGGCATTTTGTTGGGTAAGGTTTTGGGAGGAAAGGTTTTTAGGGAGGAAAAGTGAGAAACCAACAGCAGCAGAGCTTAGTGCTCTCTGTCAATTTTCAAGTGATTCTAGTCATTTACTTATCTGAAAACAGAAGTACTAAGAAGATACAAATCACTATGAAATTATATTGGAAAATAAAATTGCAGCTAAAGCATGGAAAGTCCACTAATAGTTACTGTTACATGTAAAGAAGGTCAGTAGTATTTCTTTGAAGGATACTGAGCTTATATCCAGCACATCATACTGGAAGCACAAGCCTTTCCGTCTGAGTCTTATGTTTAGATTAATCCTGGATTCTAGAATTTTGTGTCCATAGCTGCATTTTATCAGAAAAATTACTAGTATCATCAAAGGGTTAAGAAAGTATTGTAATTAAAGAACAATCACCATAAAGAAATTGTGCCAGTATGTAGGGAAGGTTTATTACCCATAATAAGAAAGAGCTAACTACAAGAGAAGCATAATAGGGGCAAAAAAGCACCATCTGGATTACAGTATGGTCTGAAAACATTTACTGACACCTAAGAGAGAACTTAAATTATTACAGAAAAAAAATAGGAAGTAACTGAAACTGAATTGTCTGCACAACTGTGCTTCCTTTAAGTGTAGCATTAGATTTTACAATATTCTCTCTATATAAAATATATTTAAAAACTACTGTGTACAGCTGTTTTCAACAGTTTTCCTCTCTTCAGTGTTCAAATTTCTCTGTTGTCCTCTGTCAAAGTACACAGCTGTTTCACCTATCTACTATGCAACTTCTGTTTGGATGGCAACAAGTATCACTAATCACTTCAAGCCTTTTAAAAATATGGAGGAGAGATCAAGGAAAAAAAATCCAAACTGAATATGGAGCAAATGAAAGGACAACTCTATGTGACCAAGGGAAGCATCAAACATATAAATCTGGAAAATGGTTTGCCACTTCTAGCAAAAAGTCAAGCAGCTTTTCAACTATGAAAGTGGAACACAAGAAGAGGCGAATGATCACTTGATCATGGTATAAAACAGTGTTGTAAGAAGGCAAGATTTCCAGCTGAGTTTGAGACATTTCTAACAGCCTGGAAATATGCTCCAGTAGAGACCAGAGTGCAATAAAATAAGTGCCATTAAAGAGAGCGTGTTCCTCTGTAATTTAGCTAAGATACCCAAACCCGAACAGTAACTGATTTGAAAAAAAATAATGCAGAGTTAGAAGTGGTTTAGAACTATCATGAAAATTTAGAAAGTATACTGATCTTCAGAAAAGACAACTATCTTAAAAAGTGAAGAAGTCTTGTGGTTTTGGAAATATTTTAGTATGGTTCAGCCTCTCATGATATGCAATGTACTACTTGGCAATGTATAGTATGATTACCATCTCTTATTTCTGAGCTGTTAACTGAACATGTCAGAGAGAAAATAAATGGACAGCAGGGTGCCAAATAGAAAACAGAGTAAAGGAAGGGGGCGGCGGAGGGGAGGGGGAAAGGGGTAGGAGTGGGTTATATTAGCATCTAAGACACTTCAGAAAAATCTCACATGCCTTTTGGTAGTATTCTCTCTGAATTCTCGTATTTTATACAAGCTGGAAAGCATTATGTACATTACAGGCCAAAATTAATTGTATATTCTTCTGAGTAAATATGGATCAGATTAATGTTAAATATATGTACCCCAAATTTATTATGTAATTTTTTAATAATCAAGATTTCATAGGTTTATTAGATTATAATTATTTCAGAAGACGAAGTTTTTACAGTTCTGAAAATGTTTACTTGCATATGAAATCATCAAGGTTTCATAGGTTTATGAGATTATAATTATTTCAGAAGACGAAGTTTTTACAGTTCTGAAAATGTTTACTTGCATATGAAATCACTCTTAAGTATGAAGTCCACTTTTAACAACTTAAGCCATTCTCTTGCCTACTGTATTTAACAAAAAAGGGTAAAAGAAAATGATATATGAGACATGTAAATGTATGACATTCCCTATATATCAACCCAATGACAGATTTGAAAGAGAGGCATAAGCATTTGTAAGTAATGGAAAGTCAGTAAGAAAATTCTCAAGGAATTTTCATAATTTATTCCAATGAAATTTAACAAGATATAAGATACCACATTTATGTCTTTATGCAAAGGAAGATGGCTTTTTTGTTTGTTTGTTTTGGTTTGATTTTTCTTTTGTTTGGGTTGTTTTTTTTTTTTTCCTAAACTTTTCTTAATTCTGAGAAAAACATACTTGTTTTATATAATTCTCACAATATTATTTTATAATTTATTCTGCATACAAGTGACTAACAAATGAACATGGAAGTCATCAGCTATTGTCATGGTTCTGCTTGTTCTGGGAATTTTCCCTTCCCCCTGCCCATTGTGTAAAAGGGATGTTGAAGAGGCAGGTTGGCTGTGCCTTGGGCAATGGACTAACACAGAAGAAGTTTCCAGCAGAGTCACATTCCAAGTCGATGGCCCTCAAGAGTCTGTGAGGAGGGGTGAGGAGTTTTCTTTATTTTTTTTTTCTTCTCCTGGGAAATGGCACGGACTTTGTTGTTGCCTGAGCTGGGAAAAGGTCTGGGTGGCAGGAGCTCTGAGGTGGCTTTGTTCTCAGCCTGGCTGTCTGGCAGGTTTTGGTTTTTTTCCCTTTTCCTCTCCTGGCCCCAGTTCACCTGCGCCCTGTTTTCTACCCAGCCTGGAACCTGCTTGAATTTTCATCGGAAAGGAACTATTCAGGAAGGAGGTCACCTTCTTCCCCTCCTCGATTCCTGTGTCTTTTTTGGCAGTGGTTCTTGTGCACATCAAAGGAGAGGGGAAGCCATGCCACACCTTCCAGCCTCAGACAGAGTGAGTTCCCATTGGGAAGAACTTTTTTTTCTTTCCCTCCTTTTTCCCCTTTCCCGGTGAGGGGGAGGGAAGACCTCCATTTTCGGCTTCTCCAGCACACCCAGGGGTGCCCCATGTGGCGACCACCAATGATCCAACAGCACTCCCTGCTGACTGGGGTTAGAATTGTGCCAAAGGGTGCAAAGTGAACTGTTTACCTTTTTTTGTTTGTTTGTTATGAAGGGGATTATTTTTGGGTATAGGATTGTTGTTTGGTTGTTTTATTTGTGTTCTTTCGTTGTTCTGCCAATACACATATATCTTTTAATAAAGGGCTGTTATGTTTTCCTTTTTCCACACTTTCTTAATTGGAGCCTTTTAATTTCAGATTTACAATTGCTTAGAGGGAGGAGTTTGGGTCTTCCTCATAACTCATCCTCAGCAAAACACTTGTGTCTCATTAAACTTGGACAGCCATATAGAGTCTCTTCCAAGTGATCAATCTGTGCCAAAATTAATATTAGAGAAGCACTGATATAAAATGACAGACAAAACAGGAAAACTAGAAACTGTAATGTTTCATTTAGTTGATGCTGATGATGTCTCAGAGGTATGAATTACTTTATCTAGAGTTTCAAGGGGCACAAGGAGGATTGCTGGCTTTACTTCCATTTACAGTAGTTGAGTCTAAAGACAAAGGTGATTTTATACTTAATCATTTTACACACACACACATTAAATTGCTTATCACTTCAAGATGCAACCTCATTCAACTGCATTGAACACCTGGATACTTTTAGAGTAATATCCTAAGCAAGAATCACTACGCCAAAGCTTACATACTGATATGGCTTTTAATGGTTAAGATAATGTGAACACTAGGCATTTAAATTATTCATAGCAGACTTCAGTGAAGCAAAATTAATCATATTTATGTCCACCATTAATCAGCCAGTGCCCCTAGTGAAATTATTTTCAAATAGTTCCGAATTTCCATTAAATCATTAAAGCAGTTCAGGGAAAACCTACCCTTACTTGATAGAAATATTATAATGAAATAAATAATAAATGCTGACTTGGAGGTAAGAGTTTTGCTTTGCATGAATACCCATGAAATTAGATGCAAGGTTTAGATACATCTATTGAACTATACCTTGAACAAGATACCTCTGATTCACTGGTTGGTGTATTCTTCTTAAGAAAAAAAAAACCCAACCCCCAAAACAAAACAAAAAACCCAACCAAAGAAAAACCAAACCAAACAAAACATCAAACAAATAAGAAAAAAAAAACAAACAAGAAAAAGTGTTTCTTTCTAGCCTTCACAGCCTTACTGAATTCTGAAACTTATACAGCATCCTGGGAAGAGTTAAAATGCAGAACTCACAAGTTACAATGCATCTCCAAAAACTTACCCCAACCCTGATCAGATATCAAAGCTATCTGTGGGGATTTTTTGTGTGCCAGATAAAGAGAAAAATAATGTTCATTTATTAATCTATTACTGGCTGTTCAAGAGACTGTGTAAACACTGTACTACTTCTTACACAGACATCCAATAATCCATTATCAAAATAAAGAAAGCCCCAATCTATTACAAACCAAGAATTATTTTCCATAATTTTTAATTTCAACTTTGAATTTTTACCTATATATGGGGCAGAAATAACGTACCTCATTTCAAGTTTCAACTTCCCATATCACTATAAATATGACATGGCCATCTCCACAGAATATTACCTACTTGGAAGCAGATATGGATGTTTGTTTCATAAGAATGTTTTTTCCTAACTAGTATGGTGTCAACTGAGATCAGACACTACAATAAGATTAACCCAGAGACTCATTCATGTCCTCACAAACCTGACCTACATAGATTAAGGCACAGAATTCTAAGACATAAGAGTGATTAAAAACTTGAGAAGTAGGTAGTTAATGCTCCAAAGAGGTACTCTTTTTTTGCACAGTAAAAGAAGTTAGGTCCTTTTGAAGAAACCATTATTGGCAGACTAATCGGGGAATAATTTTCTCAGTGGGAAAACTGCTTTTAATTAAGTAGTGCTTGTTAGAATTTCCTGACATAGACATAAAATGTAATTAATACACAAAGATTTTTCCCTCATTTAAAAAGTCTGCAAATTTACTCTATTCCTAACAACCTCAAGTGAAAAAAAACTCCAACATTTACACAAGAATTCTAAAATATCAATATAAAAACAGATCAAAGCTTTATTCAGATAGGAACCTTACCTTCCTTTTTCAACAAGCAGCAGTACATCTATTTTCTCTCCATTTTGCATCACGCTACTGGTTGCTGAAAAAAAACACATACACATTCATATGACCTACACAGACACATACAGACAAACACATACATGCACATTCATACAGATGTGCTTTTTCAAAATGATCTTTAGTGGCAGAAGGAGCATGGAATTCTTAAACTTTACAAATAAAGAACACTGCTGATGATGGAAAGAAAACTCCACAAAGTAGCACAATACATTTAGAAGAAAAATTAATACAAAACTATCAAGAAAGTTTAAACATGTACTTTTTAATGTGAAAACATGCTAGAGTGTTTTTTATTATACTAAACTTGTAAATAGAAGTTTTAGAAAACATAATGATTCAGAAGTAAGCTGAATTTTGGAATATATTAATTTACTTGCAGCCTAATCGCTGCACATATTTACAATAACATAACACAAGTTCTATATTTTACTGTGAAGATCACTGCCACCCATTTTTATGTTGCCTTATGCTACTCCTGCTAAAAAAAGCACCCTGTAAAACACTCACACTATACATAATATTTAAAATACATCTGGATAGTTTCCTTAACAGTGCTTATAAAACTATACTGTGCTCTATACTAAAAATGGTAAATTAAATGTAATCTGCTTACCAACTCAAAATTCTGAAAAGTGAATTTCTCAGACTTTATGTCTTATATATAATCCACATCTTATTTCAACTAATTCCCAGGGATAGTAAAGTTCTGAATATCAATGAAGCTCAATAAACACGTTACATCTTATATGCTGGTTTTGTATCACACATACTCCTGGCATCACTTACATTTACTGAGTCAAATATCAAGAAGCTAAGTGATTATACTTCCATAATTTTTTCATTATTTGTCAAGTTTCAGTTAAACAAATCAGTATTAATAGTGGAGTAGATTTATTTTGGGGAAAGCAGAAATAAAAAAAAAAAAAGATTGGAGTAGAGATATATAGTATTTCCAAGAAATACAGCTAATATTAAAAAATGCAAGCAAAAATAATTCTTAACTGAAACAAATTTATTTTATTTGTATACACTGGATATGCACAGATTTTGGATGCTAACACGA
This sequence comes from Pyrocephalus nanus, assembly GCA_038380795.1. Taxonomy (NCBI): domain Eukaryota; kingdom Metazoa; phylum Chordata; class Aves; order Passeriformes; family Tyrannidae; genus Pyrocephalus; species Pyrocephalus nanus. The sequence goes on along the minus strand of CM076264.1, from coordinate 51,846,463 downwards.
CTACAGTAAAAGCAATTACAGCTGCCTCATCAAAATAAGTATCACAGTTTTCCTACTAATCTTTTAATTCTGAATCAAGATCAAAAAGTATTCACAAGTTAAAAAGCCAGCTAGAGGCATAAAAGCATTCCTGATTAAAAACCACCTTCACAGTGTTATTGACAGCAAATATAAGGTGGTAGTAAATAAACAGTAGAAAGCCCAATGGCATTTAGGCAAGCTCCTGCAAAACAGTCCACAATCTGACAGCACTTATAAAGAGGATCATAAATATAGAGCTAAATTATCTTCTCTATGTTACTTTCATATAAAACCTCAAATTATACTTTCCTACATAACCTATTGTCTTGCTCAATATGAAAACAAGGAGGGCAGAGATGCTTCAAGAGGATTTAGAGCATAATTACAAACAACAATATAAAACTGGTCTTAGAAGACCATTTGTACAGATATTCTCATCTTTCCACATCATGACATTGACCAAAAGATATTAATGGAAAAAAGAAAAGTCTATTAGTCTGTGAAAGTTTTCTGAGAGAATTATCCTTTTCCAGTACATTTGAGTATGCTAAAACTAGACCTGTCAGTCATCTCAAGAACACATTCTGCAGGGAGTATTTCTGTCCTGTCAAAAATATGAGACAATAATCCCAAAAGTTTATATATTATTATTCAATTCTGTACTCTTGCAAGAAAGATACTGCTGCAACTGGAACAAAAATTGCCTTCATTCATTATAAAGCTGTGAAAAATTTCTCCAGCGTGTGCCACAAAGTAGGAAAAAAAACCCAAGACAGAACTTTACCAACTCCATATTTAGATAAGAGTGGGAAGAACATCTGGCTCATGTGAAGGAATAGTTACTGAGCTTCCGAAAGTTTATTATTTTGAAATATAATAGAATACCCTTAACAGTGAATTAATCCTGCAGAACATTTCCTGAATGCTAGATCTGAAACAAAATTCTTACTTAGTTCTTGCAACCTTCTTAGATATATGGAATCTTCTTCAGGATTTGCCAGCTCAAGACAAAAATAAAGGCTCGACTTCTCTATGGCAAACCAGCCTTTTCTCCACTGATCCAGGTTATGGCGATCTTTGTAGTACAGCTGGCCAATCAGGTCAAAGTCTCTCTCTAACAAGGATTCAGCCACAGGGGGAACAAAATGCTACCAAAGAAAATGGGGTGAGTCAGATGAAGAAAAAAAAACCCTCTGCCCCTAAAAAACAAAATCAAGACATTGCAAATCTATAGGATTCAAAGATGAAGGTCACAGTGAAAAAAATAAAACTTCCAGATATATAATTTATAAACCCGTATCTACGTTAAACCTAAAATACAAAATCAAACTTAATATTTTTTGCCCTCATATGCTCCAATTCAAATATTTTTGCTTTTTAAACTACAACTAATTTAATTAGTAATGTGACTATCAACATTTGTTACCATATAAACCATGCCATATAAAATATGGTATCACTTTATGAATTCTGTTTCAGCAAATAAAAGAACAAAATTGCAACCATAAACAACTTTGCTGAAATAAATTCATACAGAATATGTCTCTATAGTAGAGTACCTTTAATGTATTCTTAAGGTCGGCATTAAAATGTTGCTTCAATTCCTTTGGCATTTTATTATCTTGTTTCAAACATTAAATCACAGAAATTATTTCTTCCTGCTGCACAAGAAACATTTACACACAGGATAAATCAGTACTCATCAACAATAGCTTCTGAGAGGATTTTAAGCTAACAATGGCACTTCATTCTTTGTGCAAAGGCTCCTGGCCTAACTGGAACAGATAATTATCAGTATTACCTTAGCTATTGCCCAAGTCCATTTTCTTTGTGAATATGCAGTTTCAGCTCCAAACTGAAATACACGTTCTGGCATTAAGTAGATTTCAAAGGTAAAGATGTCCCTAAAGCAAGCAAGAGAAAAAAGGCAGCTGTATCTTGCCTTCATAACACTAGACATACAAGAGTTTTATTTTTGTATTTTTCCATTGTTTCATAAATATGGAATGGAATTCCTCTGCATTTCTCCTCCAATCTTACAAGTAAAGTCCAGCTAATAATAGAGTACTTTATAACACAACATGATCAAAGTACTTTTTGGGTCAATAATACATGTTTAGAGGCTATGGCATAAGTTTTTTCAGTAACTGCAGAATTAATAAAAATGTTTACATACAGCCATTGAAAATCCACAGGGAATTTTTCGCTTTTGCAAGTTCATGCGATCTGAGCAGGTATATTTTTGTGATGAAATAAAAATATTTTCTTTAAAATAAGCAGACCAACCCATTGAATGGGAAGTTTTAAACAAGTTGAAATATAAATTCAAAGGGACTTTCAGGTATCATTTGCTCTAATCTGCTTAAAAAGGGATTATCACTTAGCTATAGATTAGAAGAGCAATGAGAAGCCTTGAAAAACATCATGGATAGAGAGCACTAATTCTCTCAGCAACCAGTTCCTCTCCTCCACCACCCCTCTAATGAGGGGGCTTTTCCTCTCATACAGCCCAAATCTGCTAGGGCAAAATGTGTGGTCACTCCCACTGCTTGTATCACCTGCCATCATCAAGATGAGCATGACTACACTTGGAAGTTGCTGTAGTTCAAGAAGCACTTAAAAGCTTTTTTAAGGCAGATTCTAGGGGGTTTTCTTTTTAAAAATATACCATTATTTAAACAGATGGACTCTGGTTTTCTATTTTTAATTCACAAATAAGGACAGTAAAAGAAGAAAAAGCAAACCAATTCAAATTGGTGAGGAATTTGGAAAGTAAATATCATGTTGAACTTATAGTCAGTCTTTAACTTACAAACTATGGTTCACCAATTTATAGTATGATTTTGTCTGTGCCCTCTCTCTAGATTCCAAATAGATGGGGTATACTTCTTCTTTTCAATACTGGAGACTGAGATTTGTCTAAATGTGGAGAACTGAACAAGTAATTTCTGTCACTTTCAATAACCACTTTGAAAATTATATGAACACTTAGCATAGGCTAATTCAACAGGCGTTTTTGAGGACCAGTTTTTCAATTACATGAAATATCAAATCTAAGGAAATTTCTCATAAAACTACCCAATCACGAGTAAAGCAAAATGGGAGGTTGTGAAGAGTGAAGTATTCAGCCAAGATGTTTTTAATGTAGGCATTATCCTAAAATGGAGTCACTTGGAGATGGTAATAGGTTAGATTTGAGAACAGAAGTAAAAAGTGATAATTTTTTTCTTTTGTCTGGATACTATGAAGTTACTGCAGAATAATGAAGGCTACCTCTACTATATTTTGTAGAAGATTGAGGCATCACCATGTTTCAGGATTTCTCCCCTCTGCAGTGGTGAAAGTCGTTTATTCCCATTATCCTTTCCAGAAGCTTACTGAATAGACTATGCTTTCTTTGCAGACAATTTTGGTTTTTAACTAAAAGCATTATGGTATTATACTGCAGAAAGATATTTTTATTTTACATACAAATACAGACATTAAAAAATTGTAAAGGAAGTGTTATGGAGTTTGTTAGACAAATCCAAATTATAATTTAAACAAAAATGTTGCCCTAAAGAAATGAAGTATCACCGGAAGCAACTCAGATTTAGGTCAATCTCCACGTGATGTTTTTACTTTACAAATTTTTTTACTTTACTTTTTATGTTTTTACTTTACAAATGGGATATGACAGAGTTATAAAGGAAAAGCAAACCAGAAAAAAAAAAAAAGTTGTTATTTTTAAATTAACACAATATTCATCAGCTGCACTGTTGTCCTCAGCTGTAGAACAGAGAACAGGTTTCAAAGACCAATATTTCTGTGGCCAAATCCAAAAGTATTGTGGAGAACTGTAATCTGCTGCATTATTATATGGAAGAAACAAAGCAAGAGCTTTGGCTTGAGGCAAAGGTCAGTGAAAGAAAAATTAGTATTAATTGTTTGATTTATCATCAGGTAACCGTTTAAGCACTGAGAATATGCATAACAAATTTAATAAGAAACAGATGTATCAAATTTCACCTGCCCTTTTAAACTACCCTAATATTTTAATTCCACCACTATAAAAAAACATTAAAAATCCCCAAATAACACACAGTGCTTATTTCTTAAGTCAAATCAAACATTCATCTTTTTTTTCTAAATTGCACCTTAAAAAGTCAAGAAAAAATGAATAGCTCTGAAAACTCAGTATAAAATTTTTTAAATACCTGAGTTTGTTTATTGAAATACGACTTTGGGGTCTTACCCTCTATTTGAAAAGAAGTCTGTCTTGTGTACTACAAGACAGATAACTTCATTGATGTCAATCATACCATTAGGAGTAGTAGTTTTATCATTTTCATAGTAGCTCAGAAAGCCACTTTCCAAAGTGCACCATCTTTTGTTGCAATCTGTAATTAAAGAATTTATAGAAAAGTCAGGGTTTTTTTAAAGTAAGGTTTTTTTTAAAAATCAATAAATACAAGGCAGAGGGAAAAGTCTTCAGAGCAACTTCAATGTATTATTTGACATATTTAATTTCAAGCAAATGTTTATTCACTCTTATGACCTAAAATATGAATAAAGCACACAACATAGCATATTAATGACTACCTGCTACTGGAAATACTCAGGAACTCATTCTAACTTATATCTAGTTCTTAGAACATAATCTGAGGTGCATCTGTTACCACTGCTGTGGAGAAGCATGTTGTAAGAGAAAATACTGTTTATTTTCTACAGTCTTAAAATTCCTATATGGCTGACAAAGTATTTGTGGGAATTTGGTAAAACAGACGGGACAAAAAAAAATCCCACAAATATCAAATAAAAAACCAGCTGCAGTTAGCAAATACTATGTTATCTGATATTTCATCCCATTCCTTTTTGTGTTGTTTGCTATATGATTTATACATATTTTATAAATATCTTAGTATTATTTTATTAGTAGTTATTTGTATCCTGCTATTTGCTATCTAGTACTTTCTATATTCTCTCTAAATACATATTTTAAGTACTAAAATAAACACAAGAGAAAAGGTTTGAAAATGGTTTGGAGTTGAGCACCAAACTTTAGGGTTTTGATTGTTCAGGGCTTTTAGTCCCCCAGCTTTCCCTCTCCCACCACCCAATACTTATTCTACAAAATAGCTCAGTGGTTCAAAATTCGTTAAAATGTTACAACTCTCAGGATAATTTTGGAATATCAAGGTTTTAAAAGGGCTCCATAAAACCTTTTACACTAGAAACAGAAGCAAAAATCAAACTCGAGCCACTAAACCACTAACCTTTCCTTTTAGATTCACTACATCTGAATAGCATCAGCATTTGAGCTCATTTCCTCCTGATATTGGTATCAATATCAACAGCTGTTAATTAACAACTTCCTCAAAAGTTACATATCCCTGCTGAAACGACTGATGCTGCTATAATGAGGAGTACACACTGAGTTGGTTTACTCTCTCCTGCACTGAGACAAACATAATGAAAAACTAGGCTGTATTTCCAGGTGTTACACCTGGTTGGTATAAAGCCCGGGTTCAATTCACAGCACTGAATGATTTCTTGAGTGTCCTTTTACCATTGGGGCCCACAAAGGGATAACACTGTTTTGCAGCAACAAACACAGCGCTTAAATTTTCAGCTCTTTGTGCTAAAGGCAAGGCTCAAAAGTGCCTCAGAGACTCCTAAAACTGGAGAAGAACTTAATTCTAATGGTTAGAGACCTTCACAGGATTCTGGCTTGGAGTCCTATCCACAAAGAGCATTTTAAAAAAGAATAAAAAGAATCAAAAGCCCCAAATTTAGAAAAGTACTGTAATCCCCAGTGAGAGAATGGTGCTCCCTCTGGCCTGGTGAGGACTCAATTAGTTCCCAGATAAGCTCAGTGCAGTTTCAGAGCAATCCTCCACAGAGTCCTGTCCAGCAGCAGTCCTCTGTCACAACAGGCATCTCTGTTAACAACTGCAAAGTTGCTGAGAAATGTCTGTGATCAGGCATAAGTTCTGTTGATCATCCAATACTTTCAAGAATTCAGAGCCACATTAACATACAGATCCTTCAAAAGCATATTTAAACAGAAGTTCTATGCTTTAAGATATTTTAATCTCCACTAAGGATCCTAAAGGCATACGCCATGAGATGAGGACATAATCATAGAAAAATATGTCTATACCAGTGCAGATGCCATGAAAGGATTTTAGGAGCAATAAGTTCAACAATAAATCAGCACAGATTTTAAAAATCCACATAATTCATTTGTTTAGATGGAAGAAAATTACAGGAACAGAAATAGGTAGAAAATGGGAAAAAAAATATTTGATGAGACCTCTCTCTCAGAAAAGAAAAGAACCACAGAAGAATGATATACACAGAAGACCAGGTATATCTATTGTGATATACACACGTTTTCACCCCGCAAAGCTCAGTTTGTCGTAAGAGTCATTGGACATGCTCCTTTCCACTTGGAATACTTTGTAAAACTGTGAGCTTGAGAAATATCCTAGGTGTTTGCCATTCAAATTCTTACTAAAAAGTCAGTGATACTTCCAAATGATTTCTGTAATAGAATCATTTTAGATGAAAAGTAATTTTTGGCAGTTATCTAAATATAATTAAAGTGAGAAGTGCTTTTAGTTTGTTTTTATTTATCAATTACTGTGTTGACTGAACAGTTTTTCAGAAGTTCAGTCTTCTTCCTCTGTCAGCTACTGAATAAAGAGATCAAGACAATCAGTATTTTATCTGAAAGACATCTACTAAATCAAAAGAGGTTATGTCATATCAAAGACATTTTTCAAAAAGTAATGCAAGAAGTTAAAAAGAATAAAATTCATATAATAATACATATTCATGTGTTATTCAAATACATAAATTAAAAGTGAAATACCTTCTTTTAATTTTTTCTCCGTAAGAAGCTTAGCAGTATTAGAAGAAACTTTGTATAAGAATTCACAAAGAAAGGTAGAATGTGTAGAATCTTCAGAGAAGCCACTTTCAAAACAAGTATCATAGTTTGGGAAATCTATTAAAAGACAAAGGAGTAAATAAAATACAGATCTTCGATTATATCAGTTATAACTGTTTCTAAACAGGTCTTTCTAACTGTATCCATAAATACATAGTTGCTCTGCAGTATCTTTACTACAGCACTGATAAAACCTACTGCATTTATTCTTATAATCAGAATAAGATTCTTACATATTCATAAAATAATATTGTTCCACATTTGTTACAACATTGCCATTGTTTACCACTGCTTGCCAAGGTGATATAAAACAGGGTTTTCTGAGGTAGTAAGTTTTCATTTTCATCCCTTACATAACACACTTCAATAGAAGGGAATTGCTTCTCTTGAGAGTGTATACAGAGTTTACCAGCAAGGCTGGCAGCAGACAGATAAAGGTTTTGAGAATCGTCATCAACCTACATTGACCTCCCTTTCTCTAAAAATAAGAAAAAAAAAAAAGGCATATGGTGGTGGTGCTGCTTTGGCTTGGAAGCCAAAAGAAGGAAAGACAGAGCCAAGACAAGCAAACTTCTCTCCCCAGAGACTTAGGACTACTTGAGACCATAGCTAGCAAAAAAACACTGCTTAGTTACATGTTTGAACATTGACTGAGCCCAACATCCTATGAGTCAGTGCATGGCAGTAGCCTGAGAAAAGCTCAGGCAGAACTTAAAACACTGTGTTTGCTCTATGGAGACCTCACTCATTCCTGTGTTTCCCACTAAAACTTCTGTTGTTTAGCCTATAAAGCGTTACTTTGCAGAGTGACACTAGCCAATGGAAAGTGGTCCAGGACTATGTCCAAATAGCTTTTTTTTTTTCATTGTAAATCTGCATGTGAACTTTCAGCCCCCAACTGCTTCAGATACTGTCCAGCCTTCTTAAAAGGTAAGTTCAGTCACATCCATTCTCAACAATTTATTTATTTATTTATATATTTATTGTTAAGAACAGCTTTCTGTTTTCAAGAGCCTCATAACAGTCGCACACTGCAACCAGCACTATTGACTTTCATGGCCAAAGTTTATCATGTGCTCCAAGCTGCAACAGAAGCTGTGATGTAGAAAAAATAGTTTTCTGGGACAGATCACATTGCAGGTTCAAGAGGTGAGCTTTACTTTGGGAGGAAAGTTTTTTTAAAAACAGGTAAGTCTGTATGCAATAATTTAAATAATCTTTGAGAAAAAAATCAAGTTCCAGATGAACACTTTATATATTTGTTAACTGTATATATCCATTTTTTCTGGTAAAAGACTGATAATATCAGCAGAGAAGATGATGTTTTTCTTCCGGCTATAAAATAAGGTTTTGAGATCTATGAGTTATCATTTTGGGTTTTTTTGAATCCTAAACAAGACATCTGAGCAATGCCAATTTTTCTGCTAAATTATTTCCTTCCCTTCTGCTCAATATAAAATTAGAAGATCAAAAGAAAGAGATGCATCCTACCTGAGAACTTATTATGGTACAGGAATTCCATCTGCAGTCTTTGTCCAGCTTTCTTGGCTAATAAGTATGGAGTACTGTAAACAGGATCTCCAGTGGCACACATAGCATCAGCCCCACTAAAGAGTAACATCAGAGTTTCTAGCACGTCTTGTTTGACTACAGCAGCACACAGGGCCTCATGGAGAAGGAAAACAAGAAGTCTGTTTAAATTAGAAAGTTACTGGCAACATGTACATGTAAGATACAAATCCTTTCACCTCCAATATGGTTCCCCTGCACTTTTAAAGATTGTAAACATTGAAATGTATGAGAAATCATGACGTATGGTCTGAATCTAGAAAAAAGCAGCAACAAGAAGAAAATACAAAAACATCATCAACCCAAACTCTACAGGATGTCGCTGTCAGAAGTTTTACTTGGGAAGGATAACATGAATTAATACAACTGGAAGGGAAGCCTGCTGTTTATTTACACCAAACTACTAAAGAAAAAGATCTTACTATTTCAGACCTCAAAACTTCAACCAAAGGGACAATATTAGATGCTTAAACTCTGTTATTAAGCATTAGATTTAAATTCCTAGGTAGTTTTTAAAAACCATGGTCACGGTCAATAAGGCAACTATTCCTTAGTATCTTAATACTTGTTCATCTTCCTGGAAATGTAAAGATCTCCCCACAACCTTTTATTTTTGTATACACAAAGACAGACAAACATGACAAACTTTTTTTTTATTTTTCCAGAATGCTGGTCCAAAGCCTCAAAAGCATAAATGGCTACACAATTACAGCAATTTATTCCATTACAATTTGTATGATTTAATATTTATATAAATTATTTAGTTAACAAATCAGTTTTCCTTAAATGACTGAAGCAGAAGTTATTACAGGGTAATTTCATGTCTCTGTAGAGAATTTGACAATTTTTCCCAGTATTTAAGTTTTTATTTGACAGACACCCTTCCTTGCAAAATACAAACCCCAAAGATTTAAGAAAAATCAGGCTTTAAAACACAGAGTTGCCTTCTGTGGTCTGCAGTTACAGCATTAAATAAAATCTCTTGCACACCTGTTACCAATAAATAGAAAATAATTCACATGTCTTGTTTTTCAGAGACAAAGAGTTCCCCATGATGCCTCAGAATGTTTCCCAACTCCAACGAAACGCAGAAAACATAAATTCAAGGTATACAGTAAGGTGGTTATACACTTTGGCTAAGGGTGTTTCATTAATAACTACTCTTATATGCCCTTATTTTAACTACTTCTGTTAATAACATACAACTTTTAAAATGTACAAAAAATAAGTTTTTCAACACAGTAACATTGAACAAATGAGACTTCTGTAGTTCAAACCACAATTTTGAAATGTTACTGCCTCCCCACAATCTCTGCATACTCTTTCAGACAATCTGACTCATGTAATTGAATGCATTAACATTGTAACAGAATGCTTTCATGACTCAAACTAATCGCTATTAGAATTCCCTTGAATGTACATCCGAATTTACATAGACATTGATAATTATAATTTTCTGTTTCATAACTGTAAAAAACTTTAGTTATTTGTGCAAAAGGAAAAACTGAGAACACACATTTTTAATAATTAATTTTAGCCTTTTCATTTTCAACAAGCTACAAGCTAATGTGTAAGAGTGCATGAGCTACTTTCACCACTGATAACAATGAATCATCTAACGTATCTGAATGTTAGATGTCAGACATACAAGAAATAAAAAACACTTAATAAGGAATCTAAAGAAGTGAAATGTTAAGTTGCATCCCTAGATGGTGCACTTGATGGCTCAGGAAGACATATTAGAGACACCCTATGAGTACCATAAGCTTCCATAAACAAGATAACGGGAAAAATAGGAAACTAAGTAATCCTGAAATTATGCCTGTAAAGGCTCCAAAACAACTCTTATTCAACTGTGTTAGAATGTCACTCAGGAATCTGAATTTATTTCTCATCAGTTTAACAAGATGACCAAACTGCACACAGATACAATACAATAAAAAAGTGCACTATGGGCTTAACCATGGCTCATATTACCTTATTCAACTGTTCTTTGGTTTTGTAGAGAAAAGGAGCTTTCCTGAATTTTCCCTCTTTGTATTTTTGTGTAATGAATGCTATCCTTCTTTCTGCAGGGGCATCAATATGCAGCTCTTCATCTGGAGGAAGATTTCCTGCCCAGAAACTGTTTGCCCTCTTATTTCCAATGACAATAAAGAGCTGGATGAGATGCAAGAAAAAAAATGAGCAAAATAGTATGCAGGACATGAAGCTGGCCTCCAAATAGTTTCCAGCTACTAAAAGTTGAAAAAGAAAGTTATTAAAGAAAAGAAAATTTCCTGTAGGAGACAGAAGCCTTAGTCACTGCCTGCAGTCATCTACAAATAAAGTCTGCAGTCATAACTTATCATCAACATTAGCTAGGATTTACAAGGCTAATCAATAACACTTCAGTACACATTAGAAAATACCAGCTAAAGTTCAGAGAAGAGTAGCATGTGTTTTTAAAGAAAACACTGATGGCTCAACCCTCTTAATCAGCACCACTTCTTACCACCACTGCTTTTTAATACCCTAAGCAGACAAACTGTTAATGAGAAACTTCCTTTCTTTTCCCCTTTCCAATACTCCCCACCATGACTGCTGTCCAAAAGCATTTTCCTTTTTTCCCCCAAAAAACTAGGTACTTGGAGAAATACTAAGAGAAATTGTAATCAAAACAAATGAATGTTTGTTGTATACATAAAGGTACGTTATGCTCAGAAACATAGACTTTCCTATACGAGCACCATGTTATTTAGCAGTTATATCCTTGGTTTTCTTCTGAATAAAGCAGTAAACTACTCCTTTACATACAGAAGGTTTCGAAATGTTAGAATTCTAACAAAGAATTAGAATATCACAACATACCTCAATAAGTTCATTGCTCCAAATACTGGCATCCATTTTCAGACTCCGAACCTTTGAATCTCTTGGTCCTAAAGATCTGTGTTGTCCTGAAAATCCAAGAGTAGTTTTACTTAACTAAGGCACTTAAATTGGGTTTCTCGTCTGCTGAGATAACAAAAAAAAATTTAAAAATACAGATTTATTCTAATTGTTATTTTAAAAAAAATGTTGGGTTTGACATTTGAAGATAAAATAAAAACACCAAAAATACATCTCTTAAAAACAAAAAAAAAAAAGTGAATTTCATTTGATAGTAATGTATAAACAAAGAAGGTTGTCTGAGGTAGAATACTTCTGGGAGAGTTTGATTTGAAAGAAAGCCTAGAGTTATAAACTATTTCCTTGAATCTACTGCTTAAGCACATATTTAACTATAACATGACAGACCTAGACTTTTAGTATATTCTGAAAAAGCTATCCCTATTGGCAGTAAAATATGCCCAGATGTAACAAAATTAATGCCCAAAATTTATACACTGAAAATTTTTATTCTTTGGCATCTAGCCATGCAAAAGCCAGCCAATTCCCACGAAGTGCTAGTGTGTCTTAATTCAATCTAATTGTGAAGGGTTATTCATCTGAGAGAACTCAATCACCACAGACCTGTCATTTATGCATGGAAGTGCTTTAGCGTAAGAATGACCTTGGTATTAAAAAAAAAGGTTATGTTCAGTTTTTGTTTCTCAAAACTACCACAAGGATGACTCTTCAAAAATGAAAAAAGCCAATTCAAGGGCATACACAGATATGCAAATATGACATTTATTACTCTACCTGCGCACTTCTTACATATGACAACACAGAGATTGATGGATGCCCAGTCAGGACTGGGAGCTTTACAGTCAGCACAGCTCCTGTTGGATTCATTGAACCAAATCTTCTCAGCTACTTCATAATCAGATAGAGTTTCTGCTATCGATTGCTGGAGTGCTTCAATCCAGTCTTGTTTCTCTCTTTCCGACTCTGCTGTAAAGCTGAAACAATTGACTTTTCTGTGTTAGTGATCTTTATTTTAAAGACAAATTAAAAATAGTCTGTAGTCTCTCTTATTTATTACATTTACATCTGATATCACAGCAAAAAAATATTTCTCTACACTGATATAAAAATTAAGATGGAATATCTTATTTTGTATTTTAGTCAGTGAAACTCCCTTTGTTTTCATATGTTGTTTTCCACAAAAAATACTACTAGTATAGGCTATATGTAGCTTTTATATCATTCTCACAACATTCCTGAGTTAATTTCAATTTTTTTATGTTACCACGTACCAAACTTAAAGACTGAACTTTAGCAAAAGCATACGTGGACCTATGAAACCATGGAGACTTGCTGAGAAGTAAAAATGGACTTGCTTTTCATTTAAATTTATATTTTTTAAAAATTAAATAATAAAGAAACATCAATATGGTGATGTCTCAGAGAAAGTCAAAGAACTAGCTATCTGCCAACTAGCCACAGGTTTAAAATGCTGATGAAGATTAATTTACATCCTATTCGACTGAGAATGAAAGTATTTGCTAACATTTAGAAAGCCCAGGAGAATAAAGTGATTTCTTTTTCTCCTTCATTACTGAGATTTCATTTAAGAAACACTACAACAAGAAACAAAAGGCTTTTATTAGCATATACTTTCATTTTCTTAAAATCATTACAAGTCACAGCATCAGCTTAAGTAAAACTTTCAACTGCTTTCAACCAGAATTTCTACAAGGGATGGCACATGAAAGATTCTTTTCAAATAAAATGCTTAATACTAAATGTAGGCTGCATTATTTCACTACTGCAGTTTATTATTCTTTAGGATGGATTCAAGTCAGTAAAGCAGAGGAATTTCTCTTCTTTTTTTTTCTTTTTCTTTTGACCTTGCACAGAATGAACAAAGAAGGCTACGTAAAAATATGAATCTGTGGGCATAATATGCCTAGTCAGTTGAAGCACATAGGTAAACAAAGGACAGAAAATCCTTCCCTTTTTAAAAAAATTGCTGAGCATTCTTAATAAAAACATTACTGCTTCATGCAAACTAGCTAAGGCATTGCAGTATGAAGCAAGTATTTCTTTAGTGCATTAGTTAATTGCATATTTTGTAATGTAAATATTACATTTCTCACCTAAAGCTTTTATAAGGAGTAATCACTTCAAAAGATTGCTTTGCAGCCCGATCCACTTGTTTTACGTTTGCCACATTCATAGGGATCAAAGTGATACCAAATCCAGTCTTAAAATCCTAGGGAAAAGATAATAAAAATTCAGGGGGTTATCATTCAAGAATCAAACATGTACAGAACAATTTTTTTGGCATGGTCTAAAAAACCAGTTAGTAACAGACATTTTCACCACAACATACAAGCTACTTCTAAATCATTAATGCATAAATAAACCTTCCCTAAATTTTGTCCAAAGTGCTAGAATGACCTTACTTGATTGTTGGTAGGAGATAAAATTAACACTCTAACTATTCATAAGAGAAAAAATACAAAAAGTTTAAACAACAGATTGCATTAAAAAGTGGATGTAAAATTACAGAAGTAAATCTTAAAAAAAGCTTAAAAAAAACAAACTTAAAAAGCTTAAATCATGCTTCAGTGTCTAAATAATGCTTATATATCTAAATCCTTCTCATTTACAGCAGTTTTTCTTGCTTTTAGATGGAGTGTTTTAACAAAATAAGACATATTATGTATAAAATTCTTTCTTAAACCTTTGGTTGCTCATGCTTATCTATTAACTGAACTAAGCATGTCTTTGAAAAGAAGTCCTATACAGCAGCTAAAAGAGACAAAGGGTGAGCTGTGATTCAATTACTAAAAAGTATTTTTGCCTTAAACCAAGAGAAATTGTTGTGGTTTGTTTTGTTTTGGTTTTTTTTCCCCTGCATGGAACAACGTACTTAAATAAAAATAAACTTTGCTTTAACACAGTTGAGAAATAAAATGTTCAGTGAGCTCTTGTGAAGACCTCTAATACGCATGCATCTTGAAAAATGTGTTACATACGTTGTTTCTGATCTATTTGGAACACCATCAGTATTTCCTTCTTAAACTGATTTAGATGTTCATCTAATTGTAATCACTTTCACAAGGTGAATTTCTGGAAATATTAACATACTTCTTGGAAACAGTAACAACATCCGAGAAAAAAAAAATCAAACTTCATCACCCAAGCAAAAAGCCAAATTCACATATCTTACCACTTGCAAATTGTTCACTAAGTTACCTCTCACATAACAAGTAGCTGGGTACAGACTGATAAAAATTAAAACAATGAAGGGTAAAAGCTTGAGTTTTCTGCCTGTGCAGAGGGGATTGTTTTTCTAGCTAATACATATTTAAACCTGCATCACTGATAAGTTTCTGTTTGTAAGATTTTTCAAATTTTTGAGCATTAAAGCTCACAGGGAAAAAGTACTTCACAAAACTCTTTTAATTTTATTCCCCTATTTCAGGTACAAGCAAATAAAAATACTATTTTAAACATGATTGTTAATGCTAAATCTGACGTAAGATGGAAGTATCAATTATATCATGTGAGGCATTGAAGAGAATAATACCCAAAAAAGCACAGTAGTGCCCATTTGAGGATGAGATTTTTAAAATTAAACATTTAAACTAATTAAACATACTGGGGGATAAATCAGCTAATGTTTCCTTGACAGACTCCTTATTAAGAATTTTCTGGTTTTTTTACATTCCATTACCTTTGACTGTAACAGTGGGGAACCCAGATGTGGATTTCAGCACAATCCTTTATAAAAAGTAGTAACTTTTAAATAAGTAACCTGGCTTAGCCACTCCTCACATAATATATTTTTTAAACATTTCTAATTTTCTTCTACCCTCATAACCTGTAACCTAGACATTTTTATTCTTCCTCTTCATCTTCAGCCTTCTCTCCATTTCCCTATAAATCACGGGTTTTCATACTGACACACCTGCCTTAGAAGAAAGCCGAGTTCTATGAAGCCTATACAGTCCCTAATTCATCCTCAAACCTCAGTTCTATGGGAAAGGAGTGGGCAGAATAATCTCCTTTTGAGTATGAACTTGACAGCATCCTCTGTAGCAGTGAAGCATTCTTAGAGATAGATATCACCAGTGAGAAAAACAGAAGCATGAAATAATAAAAAAATATTGAGGATAGAAAAATACAAATTTTTATTTCTAGCAGCAAAATTAAAAAAGAAACCAAGCCAAAACAATCCAAACCCTTTAACTGTCTAGGATTAAATGATTTATGCTTCTGAGATGTAAACTGGATGCATGTTTCATTCACCGGCTTCAATTATTTCAAATAACTGTCCTTAAGAAATCCTGACTTTTAAAGGACAGGTAACAAGATCATACTTGTACCTGAACAGTGCAATGCATTCTTTGTTTATTAAACAACAGCTGAATGACTGCCAGAAGCCATTTTAATACACTCTTAGGTCCAGATTACAGTCCACTGAGGGTAAACGATTAATAGAGATGACCAAAATAACAGCTACCAATTTGAGGCAGATCAAAAATTTCCCTAGTACAGTAGCTTCCCTTTGGGCACTTGCTACTGGCAACTGTCATAAAAACAATGCAAATAAGAAAAGGTACATTCTCATCTTCTCAAATAAGCTTCCAGCAATCTAAGGATGTCCAGCTTGGAAAGTCCCTGAATAAACAGTGGCAGTAAAGCCAGACATACGTACTAGCCACTGACAGACACACCCTCAAGGAAGTAAAAAAAACCCCAAAACATGCTTTGAGGTCTCTGCAGCATCCTACTTCATAGATTTCCCAAATACTAATTGTGAAAAAAGGAGTTCCTTTTGTGCATGTATGTTGGGGCTTTTTTGCCAGACAACTGAGAATTTCACTACATAAGAGGAAAGAAATATTAACAAAACTTAATTCACCCAGCTATTCCATACTGTTCCTTCTTGAAAATGTCTATCCTATATTCATTTCAGTCTCTTTTTTATACCTTCAAACAACTAGTTGCACCTGCTTCCTTAGAGCAAAAAGAAAGCAGGCTGCATGGAAGCAACCTACCACACAAAGATTGTGCACACACATTGACGTCTGTGAAAACAGACACCAAACTTTGTTGTACTGAACTTAACAATGCAGAACCAAGAAAGCACTCTAGAAACCAAGTGCATAGCTGCAGCACCAACCCTCCAAAATCTGCACACGTGCCCAGTGTATGAACAATCCTAATGAAGAGAGAATAACTCATTATGTTTTGCATTCAGCTAGGGCATAAGAACCTAGTGTACTGAATTTCAGTGTGAAGAATGTCAGAAACATTAAGATATTAGAATCTACTTTTTGGAACAGAAGATGGTGGCAAATCAGGCAAATTCACAGAGCGATTTCCATAATGGTTCAAACAACCTCTTTATGGTAAGTGCACAACACTTGGCATAAACTAGGCTTTGTGAACCACAGGCTCGCAGGACTCTAATTTTCAGTGCTCAGAACTTACATGCTTTCAGGAGTGTAGTCGTCTTCTGTCCTTCAGAAACAGAAGTGGGAATTGGTATAGGGAAGAAAGAAGTGCTCCACTTTGAAATATAAATCCATTCATTTTGAGTGCACAAAAGGACAATAGGGCCATTCAAGCACTATACAAAACATACTGATAGCAAGACCACGCATTATCTTTTCAGAATAAGAGTTGTCTTGCCTCTACAGACTGAAAGTTCATTGTTTCAGATACACTGAACTGCGTTTGACTATCTGGCAAGCAAAGAAAAGTTTGATTAAAAAATGCACAGAGAAAGCCAAGGATTGGGTTGGATTTTTTAAAAAAATTATTTAATTATAGATATAACGTAAAAGTCTGTATTTATACTATCTTCATAAATTTTAAGAAAGGTTGAAAAATGGGTTGACAATAAGAGCTTTAAAAAACCCCAAACAAATTCCTCATAGATATAATAATAGATCAAAAGTATTCACTAAACAACACAGTTGACTGAAGGCTAAAAATACCAGTACAAGATGAGTACTGGCTTTCTATTGTTCCTTCCTGAAGGAAGAAAGATTATAATGTGCGAGACCTGCTGTCATGATTACCCCGTCTGAAAAAGACATAACGTATGAAAACTGTCTATCTGTGTATATAAACCATGAAGTTATTTAACTGGTTTTTTTAAGACATACCTCAATATGTATCTACCCTGTGACATGTTTTACTAGCCTTTCTTCAATTCTATTTTGGATGAAATTCAATAGTAGTCTCATACCTTCCCTAGCATAACACTGCTGCTTTACAGACAAAGAAATAAACACCATGGTTAAAGAACACTTAGGTATGAATGAAATCATGCAGCCTGTATCTAAACAAGGCTAATTTTCAGAGTTGTTGGACACTTAATTTTCAGCACTTTGTCTTAAAAAGACAGAATTGGGCATCTTTCCCTTCCACTTGGTTTTTGTGCTAGTAATACCTGGGCTGGCATTCTTGATGGTCTAGTCAAACAAAATAATCTGAGCACGTGTTTTAGAAATGCTGCTATTGTGCCACAACTTCTACTTTTTCAGCAGTTATTATCATGGTTTTGGATGCACTGTCTTTCATAGATCTATAATTACCTCCACAACATATAAAGTTGATTAAAAAAATCCCTTGCATCAGGAAAGCATCTCGGAAAAATGTAACCAAAAAATCCAACCTCAATTATAACTTTACACATACCCCTCATATAAAAATCATTAAAAATAAATCCCAAGTTTTATTTTAAAGGTTAACTATTATTGTCATATTAGAAATATCATGTCTTTTTTTTCTTTTTTTTTTTTTTTTTTTTTTTTTTGGAGGACGAAGGGCATAACAGCAACAGCTAAGAAAAATTGTTCCCAAGACTTCAAGAAACTATGTTTCTCCATACACACCCACATATATATATACATACACATATAAATATGTATTTGTAGCTTATTTTGAAGAAAAATACAGAAGTACAGAACTCTGAAGTACAGAAATAGTGCTGGTGTATGCTGGGAACACAGTGCTTTTGGAAATTGCTACATCGATTGCGTATTCTCCCTACACATTAGTTTCCTTCCTGTCAATTATGAGCTCATGGTCTCTTGGCTTTTTTTGTCTTTAGGTGTCAGATCCTGAGCTCATGCAATATTTAAGGGTGTGCATACATGCAAACACATAGATAACTATAATAAAGCTCCAATAATTGTAAAAGGTAAGAGATAATAAACTAAGAAGAATATACTACATTTAAACATACATATATATATACATACACATGTATGTATATGTGTTTATAGATGCACACATACTTTTTCTTTTTAACAGCTATCTTTCTTACCACCCTACCATTAATTTACAAAAAGACCATTAATATTTCTGATACTCCTCCTGTCTTACTAGCCACACACAGAAAGTTCTTGACCTTTAATGACAATATTTCTAATCAGAGTTCCAAAATGGGACTTTACACTGTTCCTTGAATTTACCGTTTAATTTGCAATAGCTCTTTAGGTTTACCCTGGGGAAGCTACCACAATGTTTGTGACAATTAGACTATTTTTGCAAGATCTGAGAAGTCTGTTAACAATTTAACATGATTTAGACTTTTCCTTCATTCTAACCCCATGGCATTTGACTCCTTCAAACAAACAAATTATTCCAGAGAGATTAGAAGTCAGTAACTAGAATTCTTCAGATGAAGGATTCATAGTTTCTCTTTTTACTCTCTTCATTAATTGGGGGTATATACCTCAGTCTTTGCAGCTATTAAGGAAGGCTAATTTCTGCAACAGAAATGTGGGAAAAATTGGCTTCCACGGTAATGAAAAATTAAGACATTTTTATGCATTAAAGAGTTTGAGAAACAGTGACTAGTAATGCAGAAACTGCTTTGATGGTATTAATTCTTCTCCACAAATTTATATTGATTTCCTCTTCTTTTATATATACTGGGCTTAGCATCACCATTTACTTTTCATCAGGCTTTTCAAATCTTTACAGATTTACATCCCTCATCATGGCCTAAAACATTTTAATGTAGATTTCAGGTGATAGTTACATATCGTGGACAGGAATAGAAAATTCCAAGAGTAAAGACATATGTACTCTCTCTCTTACAGTCTTCCTAATGAGGTCTCAAAATGAAACAGCAGTGAAGCATATAGTATATAATTGTAGGCACAAAAAATGATGTTAAAAGAACATGAAGCTTGCCAACTCAAGTCCTGATGAGCAAGAAGATGCCAGAATTCCATTTGCCTGTGCATGTTCACTGTGTAGCTGACATTATATGTGAGCTAGTCACGTCATCATTTTTAGGATCTTAACTAAGCAAAATTCTTTCCTCCCATAATAGAGTCACTTGAAAATTATTCAAGCTATTATTGCAAAAACAAATTCCTAATGACAACCTGGCACTCAAAATTCTAGAGGTTAGAAAGAAGAAGGCAAGAAGGGCCACTTAAACCAGCTCTGGTCAGTACCATGTAGTAGGCTTGTCTGCAGTGGAGTGTACTGGATATGCTACTCGAGTACATCCTTTCTGTATCACTCCAAATCATTACATTATAAAGAAGTCTGATATACGTACTTTGACATAGCTCTATGATGAAAGCCAACACATAAGAGGTGGGAATAATTAAGAGATTGATTTCAAAAACGCATTCCTGATCAACAGTCCAAGGTAGTTATAACCTTAGATATTACTCCTCATGTAAGTTACAGATCTCTCTATTCAGTTACTACAGAAGTAATGCAGAATTCTCACTTCAGCAGCTATGTGTGTGTATTTCACATTATCAGTACAGTCTTACATCACTTGATTATGCACCATGAGGCCCATGCCTTGATTGTTGTATGGGATGGAACTAGGACACATGAAGATGAAAGCTCCCTTTCTGTATGGGCTGCAAAATAAAAAAAAACCACAAAAACAAAACCAAACCAAAACAAACAAACAAACAAAAAACCAAACCCAAACCCAAAAAAAAAAAAAAAAAAACAACCACCACAAACCACCAAACACACAAAACAAAAAAATAAAGAGGAGTATCACAGAATTAAAGTGATTGGATACTATCCTGGAGAGTTAGGTCTTATCTTTGCCTTTTTCAGTTTCTGCTCAGTGTAAATCAAAAGCCTTAGCATACAGTCATTTCACAATACATTTTTCATTTCCTAGTACCTGACTTTATGCTCTAGGGTTTGATTTGCAGAACTGCTGAGCAATTGGAAATTCAGCCGAGACCTATGAAAGCAGTATTTTGAGCAGGTACAGTTTGACAGAAAACTATTCTCTCCTGACTGCCCATAGAAGACTGAGAAAACAGAGAATGCAAAATATATGGATATTTGAATTCTTCATTCTGTTTCTCAAAATGGTGTGGTCATACAGAGGAGACAATCATGTTCCTTTATGTAACAGAAACAGATGAAAAATAAGTTAATCACTGTTTCTCAAATAGCCACACACAGCAATTACTGATTATTTCCTCAAAGAACATACCTTTACTGGTGAAGGATTTTTTCAAACGTAAGGTACTTTTCAACAGTGCGCAATAAAAAAGGCATAGGTTAGTTCATGAAAAGAAATCAAAACTGCAAACAGTTAGTAAATAAATAATGCACTGAATAAGACAGTGATCCTGTGGAAGGAAAAAGCATACTATAGTATCTACTGCACAAGATTATAATTGGATGAAAGCAATGTCTTAGAAATAAGCCATTTTCCCATGATTAGAGTGGTTGCACAAATCTGTAATGGAGGTAATGTTATTTCACACAGATCTTCCTTGAATTTTCAAAGGTTTTTAGCTGAGTTCTCCACAAAAATCAGGTTTACATAATCACAGGAGCATCTGTCTTCCTATGTAACCCCAAGTAACTTTTTACTCCAGATAGATGCTTGGCTTCAATCAAATTCAGCAAATAACAGCAGCTAATGAACATTTCAGGTCTTAAAAAGATTTAAAGAATGTAGGTCAGAACAGAGAACGTGGAGTCTTAAGCTTCCCCACTCCCTTACTACCTAGTCCCAGAAGTAAAGGCTTTAGTGTATGTTCACAGTGAATTATAACAACATGATGCAATCTGGAAAGTGATGTTCAAAGTCAACAGCTACAGACACATGCAGAAAAAAACCCGAAAAGCTTCTATTTCTTAATCCTCAAAAACAAAGCAAGAAGACAACACAGAAGAGAAAAGGTCATAATTCCAAATATTCATAAGTTTCTTAGTTGTGTAGAAACATGCTGGAAAGGAAAAGGAAGAAACAATCCATGCTGCAACCATGCCTTGCCATTACAAATAATTTGTATGCATGACATTAAGTGATGGTCTAACAACCTTTCCATTACTTCTTAAGTAACTTGTGTGAGCTGTTGCATCAATGTTAAGGAACTGAATTCTACATAAAGTTGTATATTTTAACACAAAACAGTTTAAATCTATCAGTAGAAAGCAGAATTCATGACTTAAAGGTACTACAGTCATTCGCATTCCTGCTTTAGAAATATACCAAAGAAACTAATTCTCCAACTATTCTACAATTCAGAGCTTAACTGAGGTACAAAAAGTGTGATTCAGATCATACTGTATTCTTCATGAACATACTTCCTTTCTCTTTTCACTCAACATACTAGGAAAGCAACAGTCTCACCTGAGGCACACAAGACAGAACCAAACATCAAAAACAAGCTGGTAATACTGCATACAAAACCTGCCTTGCTATCTTCCCAAATACCCTGACAATACCAAGTGAGACAAACCTGTTCTGTTTGTCATGTCACCCTCCCTCTCCCACCACATACGCAAAAGAAAAGTGTAGGCAAAGTTCCAATTTAAACAATTATAGTAACTCCCTTCCAGCAGGGCTTCTCTGCAGCATGGAGCTCATTCAGCAGGATCTTATTAGCTAGAGAGGCTGAAGCCACTGCAGTCTGCATGGGCTATGATCTTCACTTTTTCTGCTTCATGAAAAGTCGTAAGATGACATAAAGATAGTACAGCTAAATAAACATGGAAATAAAAGACAAAGCCTGTATGAGCAAGTACACCCTATATTCAAGGCTTTCATCTTTACTCTTATTCCAATTGCCATTCATAACAGCACCTCATATTTAAAGAGGCAGTCATGTTCCTTAAAATACACAAATACTAACACATGGAAGTTGCTTTCATTGTAGGGTCTATTTCTTGCTCCTTGCTTCACACAATTTTCATCCCAAAGGGATGCCAGTTTAACATATGCAAAATCTATAATTACATGAAAAATCATCAGTTTTCCCCATTTTTATTGTTCGACCCTTTCCACCCTTTTTTTCATTTAGCTGGAACAAGTAACACTATAGCCACCATCTCAAACTCACACATAGTTTTAAATACTTCCCCTAAAATTAGCACCCAGAGCAACTCTTGTTCATACAAGGACAATTTTAAACATAGCTATTACTATTACAATTTATGTAGCCATCTGGACTTTGAAAGTGTTTCACGAATGGAAATCTTCGAAGATTTACCAAGATCGTTCTCTGGAGACCAGAAGGATCAGTGAATTTTAAAAGTACCATGTATAGCTATGGTTTTCTGAATTCATATCTTTGTAATTTTCTTGCTAGAGCTTTACATACACACCAAAGATCTTGTTATGTATCCATAGTCAGACAAACGGCTAAAAAAGTGTCCAAACTCCTACAGGATAGACAGGTTGTGAACACTTCTGTGATACCTTAAAATCTACAAGAGTGGTCATGCAAAAGACAAACCTTTTCACAGACCTTTTAATACAGCTGTCATTCAACAACAGATAAAATGGGTATGATATCCTGACTGGCAAAATTCCTCTAATGAACCAAGAAAACCTCCAAATAATGGAGTTTCTGGAGATAAATGGAAATAAACAAATATGACATTTACAGTAAAAGTATCATTGACCAAGCACTGTGCCTTGACTTACTGACTACAAACTGTAAGGTGCTAAAACGACTAGTCCTCACAGTATACATAAGACCTTCTTATTTAATTTACTACCTCCTTCTTTAATAAATTTTAAAAAATATACCTATGGTATTATGAATATATTCCAAACGTGCCCCATTTTATCATAACTGGATGCCTATGGGACTTCCCTACGGGTGTTGATAAAATGAACAGTTCAGATTTCTGAACCTATCAAACTGAATTGCCCTTCTGAAATGATGCATATTGAAACAAAAAACACAAAAAACACCCCCCCTAAACACATCCTTATTAGAAATAAATTAATAAATTACATGAAATATAGAGAGTTCTAGGTTGTGCTAACTAATTTTTCCAGGTTATAGATTTCAGACACCTGCTGCTTAGAGAGTCATGAAGAGAAAAGTTTCACTTTAACAAGTGACATTGTGATCTTCAATTTAAGAGATAAAAATAATCTAAGGAGAGTGTAAACCTACACAAAAGCATTTTGCCAGGCAGTATAAATTCTCATCTGTGTACGAAATATTCACCCTAGCATAAAAGAAACATCAAACCCCATAAAATTTAAGATTTGCTAAAATTTGGAATTCAGAAACTTTTGGACTATGTGAACCAAAAAACAAACATTTTTTTCTTATGAAATATATAAATATTTAGTAGAAAATCTAAATTTTGAGAGCATGCATGCACACTCCATAACTTTGAAGAATGTGTCCTAGACTCCATGGAGGTACAGACCTTTTCTAGAAGCCAAAGTAAAGCAGCAACTTCCCTCTAACACCCAGGATCAGAAACCTAAGGAGACCAAATTATGATTTGTGAATTCTTCCCACTTCTGCAATACTTATTCCAAAACAGTGAAAGGATAGTAGCACCAACAGGGTCACCATACATTCTTCAGTGCCTGGACCAAGAGTGGGCCGATGCCACAACAACCACAACACTGCACCATTGATATTTATAAGCACAAATCTTTCCTAACACACTCAGTCATTTCAGCATTTTCTCTCCTGGGAAAACATCTTCCTTACATTTAGTTCATCCAAATACAGAGAAGGCAGGCTTGGAGTTTTGTTTGCTTGTTTTGAGGGGTTGCTTTGTTTGTTTTTGTTTATAAAGAAAATATTTTCTTCTGCTGGCTTTAGATTTACTCATACTAATATGTCTTTATGGGGCAAAAAAAGATGAAAATTCTCTGAATGCAGAGAAACTATTTTGAATGAATTTGAACAATTTCAAACTAATTTGAATATTTATAGTGATTTCTGTAAAGCAAAATCATTAATGGATACAAATACAGCTACTGCTTGTCAGGTATTCACTTTCATATTTGCCTGGGCTTTATGTAATGAAGGCAGTGATTTCACATAAAGAAAATACTGTTAGTGTAAAAGTAAATATATAAAGGAGTTTCAAAAATCAATGCAGTTTACAAACAAGAAATTTAATTTTCAATACTTAATAATGAAATTACTATACTATTAAATCCTTACAGAGATTACGGAATTCCTAGTAAATCCACCATAAATAATTTTATTCTGAGTTCATTTAAAACCCATTGCCATTTGTTTTTCGTGACTTAGTTTTTTAGTTTTGATTTTATAATGATCAAAGTCAAATCACAGCTACAAAAGGCTCCAGCTCCAAAATATCTGCACTTATACTCATGTTTCATGACTGCATGTAGAATTATTATACCCTTCCAAACAAACAAAATTCATTTATCAAAATTAACATAATCTAAATTTTTTATGAATATAATTTCCTATCAAAAATATAAGCTAGAAGGAGCTCATGTAAAAATCAAGTAAATTAAGCTTGCAATGAAATTGTACAAGCATGGAGAAATAACTCTAAAAACCAACACTATGACAATTAAAAGCTAAAAACCAAACCAAAATCCTTTACAAAATTCCTCTGCATACTCCTTTCAAAGAATCTTTATACTCTGTGTTACTAGCTGGAGAGATAGTTAGTAGAAAGATAAGAAAATATTACATCTTGGACAAGTTATCTCCATTTACGGTATATACATTTATCTTCTGTTTGTTCTACTGAGCTTCCTGTCGTCACACTTTGAACAATACAGGAAGATCTTTCAAGACTCACAATAAGCTACAGATACATTATTTTCACTTCTCAGGTCTCTCACTCATGCCCAAATCTTTACAAAACCAAGAAATAAATCTTGTTCATCTGAATTTAGTGAGAGACTGAAAAAACAAAACTTGTCAACAGCAACATGGGTTTCAGAGCACATTCTTGGGTTGGGGCAACGGGCCTTGATCACTACTTGTCTCCTCACTATTGCATTAGAATAGCCTTTAAAATCACACAATAATAAAAAACCAGTTTAGAAACATAAACATATAACTATGTTCAGGTAAGCCAAGAGGCCTTACAAATCCGTGACTCATAAAGAGCAGGACCTAATTGGCAATTTGTTCATGGAAAGCAACCAAAAAACAGCGAAGCGCCGATTTCCAGGCTGATCAAAAAGCAGTGGAATGGAAGACCCAATATGCAGACAAGACCCAAATCACAGGGAAGTCTGCTGTCTGCCAGAGCCTTGGATAAGGGAAATTACTGGAAAACTCTCCAGTCTAATACAGCTCTCCAATTATTATCCACTATTAGTTGTTCAAACTTTGAAATAATAAAGGAAAGTCCAAGGGCAATCAAAAGAGATTCCAGGGCCCTGGGATGACTCGTAGAATTATCAGGAGCACAGGTAGTGATTTCCTTGATTCTTCCGTTAACAAGGAATAATATTGATAGGAACAGGCAGATCCACCTAAAAACCAGTACACACAGCATGAGGAAAAACAAGAGGACCTCGAAGCTTTGGCCAATCCCAGGGATTTGACATCACTGGCCATCTGGTGGATAAAACCTGTGACTGGAATGCCCTGTTGGACAGTTACAGAATCTTCAGGAGGGACAGACAGGGCAGAAGAGGCAGAGGGGAGGCACGGCATGTAATAGAAGCGTTCAAATGTATGGAGCTCTCAGTTGGCAGTGGCACAGGTGAGAGCCTCTTGGTAATAATCAAGTGGAAAACAAATAACATGAATGTCATCATGGGAGTCTATTACAGACCTCTCAGCCAGCACAATGACACTGATGAATTATTCTTTGAGGACTAAGGGACACTTCCAAGTCATCTGTCCTTGTCCTTACAAGGGACTTGTCAGAAATTAACTGGGAGCATTACTCAGCTGGTGCAACCCAGAATAGAAAATTCCTAAAACACCTGGATGACAATTTTATGGAACAGGTCCTAAGGGAGATGACTCAGAAAGATGCCCTCCTTCATCTGCTGCTTGTCAACAGAGTGGATCTCATGAGTGAAGTGGAGATTGGTGGCCATCTTGGCCACAGCAACCACAGGTCAAGCACAGAGAGCAAAAGTGAATGGGGTGACATCAGACTGGTGACATGTCACTAGTGGGATTCCACAGGGCTCCATCTTAGCCCCTGTGCTCTTCAACATCTTCATAAATGACTTGGAAACAGGACTGGAAGGGGTACTAAACAAGTTTGCAGATGATACAAAACTCAGAGCTGCTGCTGACTCCGTGGAAGGCAGGAAGGCCCAGCAGAAAGACCCTGACAAATGAGAGGACTGGGCAATCACCGACCATATGAAGTTCAACAAGGGGAAGGGCTAGATTCTCCACCTGGGGTGAGGCAACCCCAGATGTACTTACAGACTGGGGAGTGAGATGGTGGAAAGCAGGGGTGCAGAAAGGGATCTGAAAGTCTGGTCTACGGCAAGTTGAATATGAGTCAGCAGTGCCCCGGTAGACAGGAGGTCCAACCATGTCCTAGGATTCGTAAGGCAAAGCATCGTCAGCCAGTCGAGGGAGGTGATTGTCCTGCTCTGTTCTGCACTGGTGTGGCCTCACCTTGAATACTGTGTGCAGGTTTGGGCACCAAAATGTAAGAAAGATATGAAGGGACTAGAGAGTGTCCAAAGGAGGTCAACAAAGATGGTGAAGGGTCTTGAAGGGAAGCTGTATGAAGAGTGGCTGAGGTCACTTGGTGTGTTCAGCCTGGAGAAGACTGAGGGGAGACCACATTGCAGTCCCAACTTCCTTGTGAGGGGAGAGGAGGGGCAGGCACTGATCTCTTCTCTCTGGTGACCAGTGACAGGACCTGAGGGAATGGCCTGAAATTGTGTCAGGGAAGGTTTAGGTTGGATATTTAGAAAAAGGTTCTTCCCCCAGAGGGTGGTTGGGTGCTGGAACAGGCTCCCCAGGGAAGTGGTCACAGCACCAAGCCTGACAGAGTTCAAGAAGTGTTTGGACGATACTCTAAGTATCGAGATGGTCCTGTGCAGAGTTAAGAGTTTAACTTGATCCTTGTGGGTCCCTTCTAACTCAGTATATTCTGTGATATTCTGTGATTCTGACCTAGACATCAGCAGACTGAACCCACATTGTATCAAGGGGAAGCACAACTACGAAAATGCTGTTCTGGCTCATAACTGAAAGTATGCAGGTGCATTTCATCACACACAAGTTTCATCAAAATTGCAAAGGCTCGATCAAGATAACGCATAAAAGAGAATCTCACAAACAGTAAAAACAGAATTAGAATTATCCCTCCAATTTAGGACACTCAGAAACCCAGCAGCAGCCTTTTGTACCAGTTGTGGATGGGAAGGCTCGTAACATTCTACAACAATTTTTGAGAACAAAAAAAATCTACCAAAAGCCCCTTCTATATTAGAAGAATGGGCTGCTGAAATCTGCAAACATACTGAAGTTAGAAGAAAGTATATTTTCTCAGCATAAAAATGTCATTTAAGAAACTAAGACAACAAAGAATTTGGGTCTGAAACAAAATACTGGACTAAAGCGGAAAAACTGGTAACTCTGATATGTATGGCAAAGCTCCAACTGTCATTCACAGAGATGGAAATTCACTCTAGGTGTGTTTAGATCCTACAAGCAACAGCTTTCTTTAAATGGCCCTGTATATACTGAAAATGCATCTTAATGTTTCCTTTTCGAAGGACAGCTACAGTACAATCTGCATAGGTTTCTTAAGGTTAATTTTAAAATAGATGCAGTGTAGGAAAATTTAGGTCTGAGGATAAAAGACCTGCACAATTAGAAGACCTGAACAGCCAGCATCACCTAGTCATGCAGAACTGTGATGAAATAACATCCTCTGGTTTTGTACATACAGTGCACTCTATTAACCTTTACTTTTTCTCCTCCCTATAAAAATCCAGTACAGGTCAAATTGCATGTATTAAAAGATGTTTCTGATATTTCATACCTCATCAATGAGAGAAGGATAAGAAATAGAGTCTGAAACACAGCTTTATGTAGATGCAACCCCTTCTCTTCTACATTGCCATTTATTTCCAATAACATCAATAGACACACATTTCAGATCCACACTGCTAATTGTACATATTTACCCTAAGCAAGTACCTAAGGATCTGCACACTGTTGTTAAATAAAACCGAACAACTTATAGATCATCCTTTTTTAGCTGTAGAAGTGAGAAATTTATAAACACCTAATGCACAGGAATGATCACTGAGCACAGAGCAAAACAGTTGATGTATTTATTCAGGGTGAAATAAATCCTTCTAGGTAAGTTGCATAAAAATGCCACGGACCTCTGCCATGTGGTTGGTTTGTTTTATACAAATTAAGACAAAAGATTATAGAATCTGCCTCACTTCTTTTTGTGGAAAAAAACACAGAAGTACAAAGTGAAACAAACCAACCTGAAAGTGAGAATCCATCTCCCACATGGGCATCGGTGATGACCAGTCAGTACTGTTTCCTTTCCTTCTCTTATGGCTACTTAGGACTAATGAATTTTGCCTTGATCATTTTCACAACTTTTGTTATGACCCCCATCTCCTGGCTCATCAGTTTTCTTGCAGCCCAGTAAATTGGCAGCTGCTCAGTTCCTTCAGGGGAGAGAAGCAAGAGTCAATTGTAATAATAGGCTGCAATTACTCCTGTGTTGCAGGAACTGAGCTGCTGTTGCTGACTGCTGTCATTTTATCTGTCTTTGAACTTCTTTATGACCCCATGGCAAGGAATTACAGCCCTCGGCTGGAAAAAGCATCATACATACAGCGCCCTGCAGAGCCTCTGAAACAAGTGCCAGAAAGGCTGATTGTGAAATAGGAGTAAGTATACAAAGCCATATTTATTATACCAATGCAGTCACGCTGCTTCAAACCTTTCTTAAATCTCACTCATGTTTCTCTAACACAGCTCTGCATACTGGACTTAAATCGCAGACAAGTATAAACATGGATAAATGCAAGACAGTGGATACAGACTCCTCTCTGCCTAGATGCAGAGTATTTCGAAATATTTGGAAATATTAGCTAGTACAAAACAGACAATTTTAACCATAACAGAAATGGATTAAATTGCAACAGAGAGCAGAATGGACTTTTGTACTCTTTTTTTAAAATAGACTAACTCACCTTAGACAAAGAAATGGACACATAATCAATGTAATATAATAACTAAAAATTATATAACAGAGTCCACAAAAGGATTAGCAAAGTCAATAATTAAAGTGTTTATCTCCATGAGTAAAATACACTCATTAGACATTGCATTATTTGGATTAGCTTTTTTTTTTCAAAGCAATTTGATTGGAAATGCTAGAGAAGTACAACAAAAAGGTCTACCATGAGGAAAAAGAAACCCAGCAAAAACAATCCCATATAAAACAACCATATAAAAGATGTTTGAAATGCTCAAAACATACCAATGTACATCACTAGGCATGACTTACAATACAAACAAGATTATTTCCACCTCTCATTTTTTAATCATTGCTTTCTATATATTTTCCTGAATATATTATCCTTCTCAACCACTGTCCAGGCCTTTTCACATGGTTCTCTGGCTGTCTACTGCCAAGTGTTTTGGCAACCTTCCATCTTAAGTGAAGGTAACAAAGATTGATATTTTTCTACTATTCAGTGCATGTAATATTTTTCACATATTTCTTTAAAAGTGTTAGATATCAAAAAATCATTCTGCTAGGTCTCTGAGGGGGCCAGACCCATCTGCTGAGATGGAAATAACTTCTGAGTGAAGTTTTCTGGAAATATCTCTAAGATACTGATTTTTAATGAATGAGTTTTAAAACATACCATCTCTAGCAGGATATTATTTTGCATGCAAAATATTTAATAGGGAGAATTTAATTTAATAACCATGACATTGAAGCGTTTCATGAAGCAAGAATTCAGTGAGTTGATTAAGTTCAAATTTTTTGGCCTAGCAATTTATTAACCAGGGATAGAAATTATTGCTGAGAAAGCAGATCAGGGTATTCCCCACATTCTTCCTATCCTGTAAGTCATACATTTCTTCTCTTTTGCTATAAGGATGATGTATTTATTCAGAATAAAATCTGTAAACATTGCGTAGATATAGCAGATGAAGATAGTGCAGTAAAGAAAATAATGTTTTGTTATTATTGAATGATGACATACTGCTCCAAGCAACAAAAAGAAACCAGCACAAATGAAGAAAAATAAAATCTTAATGGTCTTTAGGGTCCAAAAGATTAAAACAGCTCCAATGATAATGAAGTCTCAATATTTTAATGAGCATCCCTATAATTCTTATTTTAAACCATCCACTTTGCATAACTGATGAAAACTCCAATGGCCTAATTATTTTAGCAGTCCAATGGCAAGTCCAACCTGCCCTCTTTCCACTGCCATCAAAGATACTGTTCACATTTCCAGCACACATTTTGCAGAAAAGAAGTTTTGGAGCAAGTATCCAGTGTTGCATTAAGTGTTTGTACAAAAAGAGGTGGGAGGTGAAAAAGTATGAAGGAGAAAAAATGGTGAGATACTACAAATTCTGGGTATTTTCAACAAATTCCAATGGCCCTTACTCCGATGAACTCCAATAGAGATTTAAGTAAGACCAACTTGATCTTGAAAATCACCACTAAATAACAACAGAAATCCATGAATGCCCAAACTGCTTTTTTTAAGAACATTCTGCATTTCCTGCTTGATCAGCTACTGTAAGCTAAATGCATTATGATCAATCACCTGCTTTTAAGTGCTTGGAAGTCTAGACATTACAGTATCAGTTACAAGGCACGATTAATGAATTGCAGGCATTCTCTTTGGTCTCCTGCTACCGCACATTAATCCAATTTATTTAGCATTGCAACCAAGGAGAAAATTTTAATCATCATAATGTGACTGTTAGTGCTCAACTGATCATACTTGTCATAGATTAGGCAAATCCTAGTCTTCAGTAATATTGCTTTTCCACTTCAGATTGGACAAAAGAATAGCCTCACCTCTCTGTTAGCTTTCACAAAAGGATATCGATACAATTTAGCTCTTTGGTACAATGTACCAAAAATAAATGTATCCTTTTGTGACATTACTTTTCTGAGCTCTACCACACCATTATAAACTGAATTCAGAAGCCATATTTACATAATTGAGCTTTAATGGATTTCAAACATGGCAAATTGTAACAGAAGATATATGCTAAATTATTAAAAACTTGCAATAGCATATCACGGCATTTTTAACTAATTAGGAAATGGAATTCACAAATACTATCATGGAAACTTGGTGATAATAGATGAGAAGGCTGAGGTACTCAACAAATTTTTGCCTCATTCTTCAATGCCAACCTCTCTTCACACACCTCTTGAGTGGATAGACAGCAGGATGGGGACTGAGGGAGCGGAGTGCTTTCCACTGCAAGAGAAAATCAAGTTTGTGACCACCTGAGGAACCTGAATGTACATAAGTCCATGGGACCTAATGAGATGCATTCCACAGTCCTGAGGAAATTGGCTGATGCAGCTGTGAAGCCACTCTCCATGATACTTGAAAAGTGATGGCAGTCAGGTGAAATCCCAGGTGACTGGAAAAAGGGAAACACTGTACTCATTTTTTAAAAAGGGTAGAAAGGAGGACCCTGGTATTAAGGAAACTTCCCATTCTGACCGTTCATAGGACTCCCTGGCAATCACACTCCCAACACCAGTGACTTTATCTGCTGGGACCAATGTTTTCACAGGGGGCAGCTCCAGTGAGTGACGGGCACCCCATTTGACTCCCCACACATCCCACTCACACAGTCAGACCAGGTTTTCTTACCAGTTTGACCCCAGGTTTCCCATAGCAGAGTCTCATGTCTCATTCCATAAAGCAGTTTATTCATGGTGCAGTAGCACAGAAACAGCTCGAGCTAGTGCCTCTCAGGAGGATCTCCAACAGAGGAACCCCTGGGCTTTTACACCCTCCAAGTCTACGTGCTCACAAGTCTTACAAATCTTGCACTTCCTCCTGAGTCCCTGGTTCCTGCTGTGTCTCTTAGAGTCCATTCACCACTCATGCCCTTTGTTATACAAAGGGTTGGCAGTTCATAGCCTGTTGTCTTGGGCTCCCAACCAGAGCTCAATCTGCATCATGCACTGCAGGCTGCAAACCTGCACTAGATGTATTCATCAACACTGGAAACTACTGGCCTGTCAGCCCCACCTCTGTGCCTGGGAAGATCTTGAAAAGGATCCTCCTAGCAGATATACTAAGGCACATGGAGGACAGATTCAGACAGACAGCATACCTTCACCAAGTAAAAGTCCTTCCTAACCAATATAGTGGCCTTCTATGATGGATTGACTACAGCAGCACACAAGGGAAGAATTACAGATGTCATTTGCCTGAACTTCTCTAAAGCCTTTGACATGGTCTCCCACAACATCCTTCCCTCTGAATTAGAGAGAGATTGATTTGATGGGTAGACTGTTAGGTGGATAAGGAATTGGTTGGATCCATCCAGAGGGTAGTGGTCAACATCTCATAGACCCAATGGATATCAGTGACAAGCAGTGTCCCTCAGGGGTCTATAATGGGACAAGTGCTACTTAATATCTTCCTTAATGACACAGATGAAGGAATCATTGTGCACCCTCAGCAAAGTTGCAGATGACAACAAGCTGACTGCTGCAGTTAACACAGCTGGGAGACAGTCTGCTATCCAGACTTGGACAAAGCTCAAGAAGAACCTCATGAGGATTAAAAAGGCCAAGTGCAAGGTGCTGCATCTGAGTCGAGGCAACTCCTGGTATCAATACAGGCTGGGGGATGAACAGATTGAGAGCAGCCCTGCCAAAGGGACTTGGGGGTGCTGGTGGAGACCCTAGACATGAGCTGGCAATGTGCACTTGCAGCCCTGAAAACCAACAGTGTCCTGGGCTGCATCAAAAGCAGTATGGGCAGTAGGTTGAGGCAGGTGATTCTGCCCCTCTTACTCTGCTCTGATGAGGCCCCAGCTGGAGTGCTACATCCAGCTCTGGGCTCCCAGCATAGGCAGGAAATTGGCCTGTTTGAGTGAGTTCAGAGGAGGGTTACCAAGATGATTAGAGGGATGGAACTCCTTTCCTATGAGGAAAGGCTGAGGGAACTGGGATTGTTCAGCCTGGAAAAGAGACGGCTTAGGGGTGACCTAATTACTGCTTTCCAGTACTTGAACGGAGCCCACAAGAAATACAGACAGGGACTTTTTACATGGGCATGTAGTGAGAGGATAAGGAGGAATGGCTTCAAACTGAGAGTAGGTTTAGATTAGACATTAGGAAGAAATTCTTTACTATGAGGCTGGTGAGGCACTGGGACAATTTGCCCAGAGAACTTGTAGATGCCCCATCTCTGTAAGTGTTCAAGACCAGATTGGAAGGGGCTTTGAGCAACTTGGTCTACTGGGTGGCATCCCTGCCCATGGCAGGGGGCTTGGAAGTAGATGATCTTTAAAGTCCCTTCCAAGCCATTCTATGACGATTCTGTGATGATCATGGCATACATTTGTACCTATCTCTCTAAGCTTGTGGAACAAGCATTTCAGTGAGGATATGTTACACTGCCTCCACAGAAATGCTCTCCTCATCACTGTTGCAATGGTTGTGTAACTTCACAAAAGTATTTCACCTGTGCTAATTAGTTTAATACCTGAAATAAAGGATGCAGGCTGAGGAAAAAAAGTCATCAGTGTTGCTACTGCTATGTTGAAACCTACTTCTCAATCAAATATGACAAATGCATAGAAATAACAGTATTTGATATTTCCCTGAATTTAAAAGAGAAAAAGCAAACTAAAGCTACTGACTAGTTTTTTAGCTTGTTTCTTATGAGAACTGACTTATATATTTACAATTAAACAGAAATCAACTTGGTACAAATTAATGTTCTAGCTGCCTTAATTCTACAGTACACTGAGTTATTGAGAGAGATCTAAGTATTCTTGAAAAATACTGGGTTTTTCCGTTTCATTGTCACCTTAAACCTTCATGCTGCACACACAAAAAAACCTTTGTCATTTAACTGTATGTATATATATACACACAAAAACAAATAAGAAAAAGTCCTCAGAGAGCAGAAGTTTAACTGCATGTTGAAGAACTTAACATTAACTTTTAAATCTTTTTTGATAGAATTCATGTTTATACCCTTCTCTATGTTCTTTAATAATATATTCAACGACCAAGAACAACATCACACAAAATTATTTTTGATTGTAAAATGCAGATGTTCCTTGTAAAGGTGGTCACTGACACATTTTTCTTCTCTGATTGAACCACTTTACAGTGTGTTATTTTAAATGCATTTTTTAATATTTTTTTTGGAGTTGATGTGCAATTTGGTTAAAACTGAAGAAGCAATGGCACAAAAACTGTGATGCCTAGGATCCCTCCTGACTTTACATATCAGTGAACCTTAAACATAACCTAACAAAGGGGGTACATTTGAGCAGACCAGATAAGCATCTGTCAAAGCCCTTCTAATGGTAAGAGAGGGGAGGTTATTACTGGCACCACCACAGCAGACTGACATTTCAAGCCAATGTTTGAGCTGTCATGAAGGATCAGATGACATGTTTTTATATAAGTATGAATGACTTTGAAACAGAAATGGGAATTTCAGCCAGCTGCAGGTTGAACAAATTGATTCTGTACGATTTATTTTTCACTTTTGCTTCAGACAGGAAGTTTAAGAAATTTACACTACATGAGGAGTCAAAGAAATTGATGGTTTCATACTAGCACTATATCACTGCCAGAACTTCAAGCTAAACCAATCACTTTTTAACTAGAAATGGGCCTGAGACATGATGTTCTGATCTCAGTCTGAACTTCACAAAGTTCATGGTGGTTATGTCAGGATTTGGCATTTGGCTTAGGATCTTCTCCACTTTTAACACTGTAGAATTTTTTTTAAAGTAAGAGTGGGCTCTTCTCTATCAAGTTTAATAGAAATCAATGAATCAGCTTGATCCAATCTCATTTCAACATTGTAAGAAGTCTAAATAGGTGTCTTATAGAACTGCAGTTATAATAAACCCCTCTAAGGCTCTGTGGGAATCATTCTAGTATGGATGTGAATTCCAATATGAACAGGATTTGAGGACATCCCTGGACAGATTTGCCTGGTAATTACTGGCTGAAGTGCAAACTTGAGACAGGGAAATATTTTTGGATCAACAGCGCCCTCTAATGGACTAAAGCTTAATTACTGGGGTTTTCTTCAGTACTGCAGTAAAAATAATTCGGTTTTCCACTCAAAATTAAAACACAAGAGGTACCAAAAAAATTGCAGGGTATGAAAGCCTAAAGAAGGAAACTATTTCTTCTCTTGCACAAACATTCATAAATTGCATAAACAAAGGACATTGTTCGAACTGAGAACCTAAATAGAAACCTCTTAGGACCATTTGTTATTTTTGGTTTTAAGTTAATAAGCTTTGGGAAGAAGCTGATTGTGCACCATTGCTTGCAATATTCATATACACAGGAAGAGTTGACAGGCTTGGAAGCATGTCTAACTATTCTGTTTCAGGGTTTGATTTTTGTTTGCCTTCAGCTGCACTGCAGTCAGTGATCTCTGCAGAGCATCCATGTAGTAGAAGGGAATAAATGTCTAGTAGAAAGGTTGTATAAGTGTGTGCTTTCAAGATCAGCTAAAGCAATTCTGAACTCCATGATGCTGAAAGAGCAGAGCAGACAGAACCTTCTATCCAGCTGCACAAGTAATATAACCAACACACATGCACACCCACACAAAAAAATAATTTTAGAAAAAATCTTTAAATACAGAAACAGATGGGGGAGGAAGGGGAAGCAGTCTTAGATTATCTGAGTCACAGTCTCCACTTTGAAAATGTAGAAAAGAGCAATCAAGAACCCTTCAACAGGGAATGGCTCTGCAACAGTTTTGTATCAACATGCACAGACAGAAAAACTGACTCAGCACAGTGAGCAGAGCTGGGAATGCCCTGTATCAACAGAGAGGATCAATGCATCTGCTCAAGGCAAGAAAGATGCTCCCAACAGTTATATTCAGGTAGAGGAAGACATAAGAAAGCAAAAATTTTATGCCTGGTACTGCAATTCTCAAGAGGGAAATAACTAATTTCAAATGACTCATCACTCTGGAAAAGAAATGCCTCCACAAGTCTGTACACCTTTGTTCCTTAATCAAGAAGCACAGAACATCCCTAAGGACCACTCTAAAATATTCAGGGGCATAAGATTCAGTAAGCATCAATCCTGAAGGGAAAGTGGCTCGTTAACAATGAACATCCACAAAAAGAGGATTTTCACCAATGAGAATTCTTTCCATAGATCCTCACTGATGAAACACCTGGAAATCCCATGACAGAAAAGTAATATTGAGCACTGCAGCACAGTGTGGGTCATCCCACAAGCAAT
This sequence comes from Pyrocephalus nanus, assembly GCA_038380795.1. Lineage (NCBI taxonomy): Eukaryota > Metazoa > Chordata > Aves > Passeriformes > Tyrannidae > Pyrocephalus > Pyrocephalus nanus. The sequence continues at coordinate 51,809,370 of CM076264.1, read as the reverse complement.
GATTGTAAAATAGGTTGGTCAACTTCATTCTTTCTACTTGACTGATGCAAGGGAACCTCAGTGAAGTACAGGGTCTCAGAACAGACGGGTGGTGTTTGCATTTTGGTTTTGTTCCTCAAAGACCTACAGTTGTAAACTTTACTTAAATAAACAAAGTAACTGACACGTCACCTGCTCATTACAATAATCAAGACTGAGGACTTCAGTATAGATAAAGAGTACTGTGATCAACTATGAAGACCAATTTCTCTCCATGATGCCTATATGGCAAAACACGTGCTGTTGACTTAAATTCAAATGGCACGTAGCAAATACATTTTTGGTAACACATTACATATCTAAGTCACTTGTGGAGTTTTCTTATAGCTACAGAATAGCATAAATCCATAAACTGTATCACATTTGTGGTGGGTTGATCCTGTCTGGATGCCAGGTGCCCACCAAAGCTGCTCTATCACTCCACTCCTCAAGTGGACAGGGGAGAGAAAATAAAACAGATCATTAAGAGACAAGGTTAAGGACAGAGAGAGATCACTCACCAGTTACTGCCACAGGCAAAACAGACTCAACTTGGGCAAATCAGCTTCATTTATTACTGATCAAACCAGAGTAGATAATGAGAAACAAAAGCAAATCTGAAAGCACCTTTTCTCCCACCTCTCCTTTTTTCCTTCTGATTTACTCTTCCCCACTCAGTGGCTTGGGTGGACAGGGAATGGGGTTGTGGTCAATTCATGATACTTTGTCTCTGCTGGTCTTCCCTCCTCATGTTTGCCATGCAAACACAATACAACACTTTCAATTAGTTGGCTGTTGATTGATCTCAAAGAATTTACCTAAAAGGTTAAACTTCCTTGGAGTACAGTAAGTATAAAGAAAAACAGGTCTTTCTCTATCTCAAATCTCCTCTCTGGAAATGAAAATATTGAACATTACGTGGCCCCCTAAACCCACCCAAGTAATTTCATATGTAAGAGATCAACAGGAGAGGAAGTGAGATCAACTCCAAAATGAAAAGTCTTACTAAGAGACCAATCATATTTCAAAAAAGGGCTTGCCATTACACAAATTTGAAAGAAACTGAGAACAAGGCAAACATGTTAAAATACCTCAAGTGTCATTCAAGGTTCCAGCTACTTGTGAATAACCAATGTCCTCACCCAGAAATAACACCTTCCATTTAATGTCCTGAAGTAGACTGTTATTCCACTTGTTCACACAATCATTCATAGAACCCACCTATCCCCACTTATTCCCTACCTATGCTATCCTAGAGAGTTCCACAGTACTTCACATCATCATACAGTCATGCCCAAAGCAAAATCAAAAGCCCTAGATTTTGGGAGCTGAAATGACAGGCCTACTTCACATTTTTTAATACTGGATTTGTTTAAAATATTACAGTACACAACAGAAACTGGCCAATCTACATTCTCAAAAACACAAAGGACATTTTGAACAGTTGAAGTTTCAGTTACAAACCACAATGTGCTTCTGTATAACACACTTGACAGAGCAGTATATTCTAAGACACGGATAACAGTGCACAAAATAAGCCTTCCGATTGAGTGCTTATGGCCGACATTTTAAGAGTGAATTGATCCCAGCCCTGACCCTAACATGCTGTGACACTCAGAGCTTTTCACTTTACCTCACTATATATTCGCTTTTTTTATATTGTACAACAGACATCATGATACTTCACCTGCTTTGTGAAGCCTTCTGAGGACTGCAGCAATAAAGTAGTACATAAAAAGAGATATGCATTTATATTGAAATGCACCTACTCACAAGGAGCCATCAATTTCCAATTCACTAGTTAAACCATCTTTGTAAGCTTTCATTCACAAAAAGCATATGAAAAATTTACCTGCTCATTTTTGCAGATCCATACAGTACTCCCCTGAAGTACAATAAAGATTTTGGCTTTGTATCCTTTCAGCTCAAGGTATCCGCTTTTCTCAGGGGCGACAGAAGTTCGAGACTGAGAGTTATTATCAGATTGCAATTTCAAGGCATTGAGCATCGTATTAACCCAGTCATTTCTTTCTTCTAAACAAGAAAAAAGTTAGTCAAAGGCAGTTAGTTAAGCAGCAGCTCCATTCTTCTCTACACATTAGTTTTCCCATTCTTCCTAGCTATGCTTGATGGCATAGCTACACCACATAAGAGATAACGTTCACCTTGAAGAGGAGGTGTAAATAAAAATAACAAGAATATGTATCAGTGGAGATGTTAGCAAAGACAGTCATTCAGTTAACTCCCAACAATCAACACACAAATCAAAACAAATTGATGATTGAGATTCTTAAAATCATGACTACTAGTTCTAAGATGCTTAATTCCAGGCAGCTTAAAGACTGAGGTGGTAGACAGGCAGCATGTTCAACTTTTGGAAGCCAGATCAATGGGAAAGAACTACTGCAATTATGTAAGCAGAAACCAAGGAGTCTAAATTTAATCCATCTGTCACTAAAGAGGCAAGCTATCACCAATGCTATTCCATGTTTGGCCATGCTTCTAAGCAAAAACACTTGGCAATTTACAATCTATTCCATTAAGGTGTGGTGGTTAAGCTTGATATTGTCAAGGGTACTGAGTAATCAAGAAACTGCATGTTTGAGTATCTTTGCATGCATTAATAATTTAACGTCTTACAAATATATGAACACAAGGAGGTGAAGTAATAAAGTTCCACTCAGTCTCATTCACTATGTTCAGATATTTCACCAGACTAAGATCAATATACTTTAATGCTCAGTAGTCTGAATGAATTAGACTCGCCTTATGCAATTGGAATATCATGAATATTTCAACTGTTTGCTCTGAAATATTCAGGTCATAAAATATATTGGGGGAGGGGCAGGGAGGAATGGAAAGTTGTATCCACAGTACATCGAAAGTTGGCAAAATTAGCGTAGAACACTGCAAAGTGCACCATTAAAACAATAATGTGCTTACTTCATAACTGTAATGTGTGCAACATGAAAGAACAAATACACAAATTTAAGCATCATAAAAAACTTTGAAGAGGAGGAAGACTAGCCTGAGAGACTAGCACAGGGAATGCGATCCAAGTGTTCCTGTTAGAGGTTTTGTATTAATATATATATATGCTCTCTTGGAACACTCCAGTGATCTTTTCAAAGTACTTTAGAATCGCTGAGGGCATCAAATTACCTAGAAGTGTTTTTCACTCAAATTAACCAAATCTCACTGCATCTGAGCAGATTATGTTCTCTTTGCTAACCCCTGATTAGTTAATTTTTTGCCCCCAAATACCCCTAAACTTTCCAAACCATTATGTATGTTTTCCCTATAGATATTTAAATCCACCCAAAAAATATGTTTTTCTGATATATATCGAAATACATATAAAAGTCTCCATTTCAAAATCTTTGAAAGAAGTTAAGTACCCTTTGAATAGCCCCAGAACAATTCTCAACAAATTCTCTCACAAATCCACAGAAGTAACAGCATGAAGAAACAGGTTTGTGCACATAACAGAAATCAAGCAGGGTTATTTACCTACTTTACTATGAATATATCATCCAGTTCTTGAGTAAGTAAGAACCAAATTCCCTACCCAACAAACATTTCTAACCTTAAGTGAACAGCTTTACAGACAGGCTCCTATGTCCAAAGATGGTTATATACTATACGAAAATGGAATTTCATGTATAACAAGTGGTTGCTCTGAATATATTTTAAAAGTCAGTATAAGTTGTAAATATTTTTATAGTAGTCAAAGGCAATGGTCCATAAAGCAAATTGCAGCCTTACAAAATGTACTGCACCAAGATAGTTATGTTCCCACTTATAAAAAAATTTTAAAATAGATTTTGGAAGAGAAATGCAAAAATAATAAAGAAATACATACTTTTAAACTGAGCTAAAAGCATAGAAATGACTGAAATTATTTGAGTCAAACTTGATAAGAAGGATTTGCTCACTGATGCTGCATTCCTGTTACAGCCTGCAGCAAATGTTTACAACCAAGCTATAACCCATAAAAATGGGATTTGATAATGGAAATGCTGAGAGACCCTTAGCTATAATGGCTCTGGCAGGTACTGCTGTAAATACACATTGCATATCTCTTTTTTCTAGGTATTCATTTTTATTTGATTGTTTCCATAAACATACACGTACTGATATTGATTCCACATATTACAGCAGTAGCTTGATTCAATTAGAAGGCATACTACCTTTCTTACTACAATTTAAATTTTTATTCTCTATCAACACATGACTGAAAATACTGTATAAGGTAGAAAATCTCTGATTTCCTTTGACCACAGCATCCCACTCCAGCCACCAACTTCATTGTCTCTTTGTAAATTTAGCATCAAGTGGTGACTCGGAGGAGATGGCTCAGAGCACACAGGCTCTAAGAGCTGGTAGTGAGACCTGAGGAAAGTCCAAACACATTAATCTTTGGGAAAGATGGGGGGAGGAGGCAAAACAGTTGGGAAAATAGTCTTCTCATTTTGATATTTTAAAAAGTCATTCCCCACCACTTTCAGTTGTTCTTACAAAGTTTACAGTTATCTCCAGTTTCACTTTATGAGCTCAAATCAGCTGATCCCAGAAATATTTCTGGTAATATAAGTAGATCTATTTCACAAACATAATTTATCAGCAGTGACTGCCTTTTTTTTTTTTTTTTTTGCAATTGTTAGAATAACACATCCTCTACTTACCTTCTTTATCCACACGGAAAACAAAAGTCCTATGGGATGTGACAACTTCAAATTTATTATCCCCATGAACTCTTACTGTTGCTATAGCAGAGAGCAGTATTATTCCCTTTGAGAACACTTCCTGTAATAAAAAGGCAATATAAATATTTAATAACTCTCATGGAATGGTAAATTTCTCTTAGGTAATACTATTTGTCATAGTGTTTAGGAAGTTCACATACACAGTCTGTGCTCCTAAATGATCACCACACTTTAATAAACTTGCATTAAGAAGTAAACCCCTTCAACTACGTACCCATCACCAACTTCATTGTCCTGGACCTATCCACATCTACTAACTTCTAAAATAGAATAAAGTCCAAAGGTGAAACAGAATGTGTATATTTAAGATACAACTTCATAAATTGGCATTAATATTGCAAAACATCACACGTTCTTAAATTTGCATTTTTATGCCAAAGTAAATTACATTTACTATCTCAAAGAAAAATAATTTAAAAATATACAGTCATTACACTTCTAGGATAGAATCAGACACAGGAAAAAAAATGTGCTTTTTTCAGGCAGAGAATTCTAAACATTTTTTCTGTTTCCCCCACATTGCCCCTTCAGTGGCTAGCCAATAAGAAAAGTAAATTCACTGATTTATCCCTAATTTTGAACACAAAGGGGGCATCACTCTGGAAAAATACATTTTCCTGTCAGTACTATCAAGAATGCTCTAGCTTGGATCAGGTATGTACTTTTCTGCTATATGTGTGTGCTGGTTTTGGCTGAGATACAGTTAATTTCCTTCATAGTAGCTAATACAGGGTGATGGAAATAGTGTTCATAACACAGAGAAGTTGTATATATTGCTGAACAGTGCTGAGAGAGTGCCAAGGCCTTTTCTACTCCTCACTCCACCCCACCAGTGAGGAGACTGGGTGTCCACAAGAAGCTGGGAGGCAGCACAGCCAGGACAGCTGACCCAAGGGATTTCCCTTACCATACGGCATCACACTCAGTATATAAAGCTGGGGGAAGGAGGAGGAAGGAGGGAATGTTCAGAGTGATGAGTTTGTCTTCCAAAGTCACCATTTAGTGGGATGGAGCTCTGCTCTCCTGGAGATGGCTGAATATCTATCTGCCTGTGGGAAGCGGCTAATGAATTTCTTGGTTTGCTCTGCTTCCACATACAGATTTTGCTTTGCCCTGAAAGTTTCCTTATCTCAACCCATGAGCTCCCACATTTATCCTTCCAATTCTCTCTCCCATCCCAGGGGGAAAAGAGTGAGTGAGTGGCTGGTGAGTGGTTGTGTGGGACTCAGTTGCCAGATGGGGTTAAAGTACTATAATCTGGGGTCAGTGCAAATTTTCCCCAAATTTGCAAATTTCCAACTAGAAATAAGGACAACTAACCTGGACACAAAAGCAAGATAGGAAAAAGGAACTTCTAAAACTACCTTTTTCAAGTAGATCATCTTTTAACCTAATTATTTGGCATGGAAGGAGAAGGGAGCAGAGGAAAGGTCAAGCAGACGAGCACTTTGGGAATGCATCTGCATGATTTCTGGATTCCAGGGTTAACGCTGCTCCTGTCCCCACTGTGCTTTTAAAAATTGGTGTTCTGACCAAGACAATTCAGATATACTGCTAAAATTTATGTTCCAGATGCAGTAACAGTCCAAGAGTCAGCTCCCTATAAAGAATTTGTACTGCAATAACTTTCTTCCCAAAGTATAAATTATAAGAATTCATACAAGGACTTAAGGAAACACTCTGAATGCTAAGCATGAAGGATACACTGGATCATTATTTTGTTTACTGAGTTTAATATACTAATGATTTTCACCAAATAAACACTCCTATATTATTTTGCTTTGTGATACTAATACATGTCAGTGAATGTGGTTTAGCAAATAAATAAATAGAAATGTTGAAATACAGCAGACACAAGCATGTTACTATAGTTACAAACAAGAAATAGAATGATTGTAATATTGCACAATATTGGTTTTATGGCTATATTTGTCAAAAGAGCGATTTTAACATATTTGTAATAAGGTTGGATATTATGTTAAATACTGATCCTTCTAATGGCAAAACAAACTTAGTACATATACTGTTTCTGTAGGTGTTCGGATATAAATATATTATGGTGTTTGCAGGCATCTACTGGCTGTATTTGGTACTACTGTGAGAGAATAACTCAGACTGCTGGAAGTCACAATTATTTTATTTCCCCAAAAAAAAGTCAGTTTCCTTTTAAGCTGAGCATAGTTTTGCTTTGCTATTTAAACAATCATCCGTCATCTTTTTTAAAGTTTTGTTCTCCAAAGCACACATATTTTCAAATACAATGTAAACTATTATAATTTATCAATCTTTCTTCTGCAGCAGAATTTCTTTCGTGTGCAAAAATAATGGCTGTTAAAAAGCCCTTATTGATCAAGACACAGTATCTCCCTTTGAAATACTTCAGACTAGAAATTAGGTGAATTATTTAAGAATATAGAAAACAAAACCAAGCAAATGCAGCCAAGAACCTCACAGATATTTATTCTTTTACTGAGTGGTGTTCACTAGTTTTAGAGCTGCTAAAAAGTTATATGACAGAACAACTTTCCGGAGGAAAAGCAGAATGTTTTGGTGGGTTTTCTTAATATCAGCTGCTTCAATCAAAACTATTTTTTATTTTAAAATACAGCCCAATATCATTCCTTAACAGTTGTGATTCAGAGTTGGGCGAAAAGATCATGGAAAATACCATTTTGCACTGCTTTGGCTTTACTTCCACAACAGATTAAGCATGACCTATTCAAAGAATGACAAATTCATTTTGCAGTGAATTTTTTTCTTTGTTATGCTCATATGTACCATAACACAACAAAATACTGAAGTTCTCCACATGAAAAGGCAAGACTTTTCCCTAAATCACCCAAGCTGGTTTAAAATAAAAACTTTCAACATAACCAGCAGTTTTTGCCTTTTTATAAAGTAACAGCAGAGCACCAGAGTTCTGCCAAAAGTTGGAAGAAATTTGAAACAAAACCTGTGCATATTGGATAGCTGAAAAAATTCTTGAATTCTACCTTCCTCTTTCCTGTTTGTTCTCACTTAACTACAGTCTATTAAGACAAAACCACATTAGATGTTGCTCTGACTACATCAACTTTCTCAGAACAAGGAACGTAGAAGAAGTGAGAGCATCACAGATTCAAATCAAAACCTTCCCTCGGTCAGATGCTGTTTGTTAAAAACTAAAGACCCTTTTCATATACGCAGATACAAAGCAAAGCAGAGATCTCTATCAATTAGAAGCCGATGCCCAACTAGAACAAAGCTAGAGAAGTATTTATAAAATTAAGGTTGAAATCATTCAGAGAAGCACTCATAGGGGCATTTTCAGGAGTATTACTGTCTGCATCTTCCCTCTCTATCCTTCACTAATTTCACTCTTCATTAGCCATGTAGCACACTTCCCGTTCTTCAGAACCTCACTCCTTTCCAGCTCCTAATGTGAATGACAACCAGAACTATTTAATTTTGGTAATGTTTCTGGGTAAAATAAGTAGTTTTATTCTACTGAGTCTGCCCTTCTCTGCTTCTAATAATCAGAAAAATATCAGTATGGATTGGTTTGTTTGAAAACTACTTTTAATTGGTATGTGAAACCAAAATTAAAGCAATTGCTTTATAACATGCTTGTCTGTGTCGGAACATCCTTGGACAAACACAGATTAGAATAGATAGAACTTGCCATTAAGATCTAAAGTTAAAACAACCACTTCCCTATTTATATATATATATATAGCTATTTAGCTAGGAGGGGAGGCATGCATTGCCTCGCAATGAGCTGTATAACCACCCTCATCTTTTAGGAGAACCCTTTCCTGGGCTGTGTGCAGCTCTTGATGGGTCTGCAAATAGTTGCTTACGATGTCAAGGTAACAACACACAACAGCAGGAACATTCTGGTATCCATCTCACAGGAAACATGCACGCACTTGGTGTGGGAGTAGTGATCCAGCAGAGACCACTGCACCAAAAACTCACGTTCCCCAATGACAGCACCGCTCACTCAACACAATCCCACTGTGCACTGAGAAATACTAGTAACCAAATATATTTTCCTCCTATCTGCAAGATAGTCTGAGTTTCACCAAATCCTCAGTTCCCAGAATTTCCTTCAGGCCCTGCACTTCTCAGACACACAGTTGTTCACATATGTGACTCACCAAATTAATAAGTCAGAAACTCAGACTTAGTCAAACTGTACACGCACACAAACCAACCAGCATCTCTTTCAATATCCATAGTGTGGTTTATACTCAAATTCCAGGAAAAGTGAGACAAAGCAGCTTCAAGACAAGTGTTCACAAGCTCCTGAGGGCCTAACCTACCACAGAGACTTTTCAAATAGAGGATGCAAAGTTGGTAACAACGTTCCCTTGAGCAGAAGGGAAGACTTCTGGAATCTTTTAAGACAGATGAACATGTAACAAGTACTATTCTGGAGTGAACGACCTCCAAATAACATTTTCAGTAACTTTCAAAAAAAAAAAAAAATCATCCACAGTGCAGATATAAGATTTAAAATTCTATATTATCATTTCTTTACCCAATTACACTACAGATAGTGTTAAGCAAATTCTATTGCTGTGTTTTTTCAAGTCTATTTTAATGAATAACCCTGCTTTTCTGCTCCTCTGAAGCCTTGGGATCAATACCACAAAGGGGTAACATTTTTTTGTCACTGCTATCCAAATGTTATTCTATTGTTCCCTTCACCTAAAAAATCATGTCTTCGACTGTAAGTAAGGTAAAGTAGGCAAGTGAAAACAGATTGTTTCCAGTTCCTAATGAGCTGGCATAAAGATCAATGTAAATAATTTTTTGAGCTTTTTCTTAATTTCTCAGCCCTTTACAAATAAACAGTCTTATCCTACTTCAGTTCTACCCCATCATAAAGCATCTATAGGTCTCTTATTAATACCACCAACCAGCACACTGTTTGGGAACTTTTACCCAAAACTGTAAAAATTTACCTAAAAAAATTACCTAAATTTTCTTCCTAATTTAATTTGCATCTTCAACAGGAACGCTTTCCAGCATTTAAAATAACACACATGCATGTAACCTCAACTTCCCCAAAAACGCATATTGTACAATCATCTACCACTTCTGAGTTTAAGAAGGTCTTCATTACTTCCAAGACAAGAAATTAATTTATCACAGAGCAAAAGAAGGAAGAATTTTGTAGTCTGCTAGAGTATTACATGGAATTTAAAGAGAATTACAAGGAATACATTCTTTGTTGAAAATCATGATTTACAAATCCATTTTTGCATCACATATAAGAAGTGAACTACTTTAATCAAAGCAACTCAGAAGTCTGCGAATATTTCAGTAATATTCAATCCTCAGGTACCAAAGCAAAAACATCCATAAACATCACAGTACTACGCTGATTTTGAACAAACCCATTCAAACCTAACCTTGTTCAATGACATGACATAACGGAAAGAGACATTTTTTAATCATGGAACCAATAAGTGTATGGGTTGCAAAGAGACTTTCCAACCACCACCAAAATAACATTGGTTGTCTTAAATGTGTTTAGGATGATTCTGTTCTGTTTTGCAGACTGCAGCTGTGTCACATTCTCACCAAAGTAAAAAAAGTTGATATCTACCTGAAAAGGTGAAGAATACAAGCCCTTCTAGGAAACAAAAGGGTGAACAATACTTTAAAATACTTAATAATAGCTCATCCTGTTACTTTACGATTGAAAATTAATTTAAGATGAATATTCATTTGTAATTATTTCATAATTTCTTTATGGTAACTCGTGTATTACATGGATGCATTTTGTTCCAAACATGACCAAAACACGTCACTTACCTTTTCATTATTGTAATATGAAATGCTGTCTCCATCAAATTTAACCCAGCGCTTCTGAAACACACATTTGCTGTAAATAAAAAAATTAACACAATTAATATTAAAAACACAAGCTAACATTGTCTTTTAAGAATGTCTCAAGCACAAGTTATAGAAAGGTTTAGTTTCCTGTGTTTAGGCCTAAGCATTTTGAAAATTAAAAGAAATCTTAGCTCTATCGTATCTTTTCAAAAGAAGAATGCTGATTTCACTTACAACAAAAATATCTGGAAACAAGAAGTGCAGTATTACGGGGTCTTCTTTTATAAATAAGTGTCTTCGTGCTTATAACCAATTCAGTTTTCTTTCTCTCAGTTTCCTTAGCCTGAACTCTCTATAGCATCTCAAGTTTCAGAGGAAAAAAAACTTTCAAAAATGTAGTTTTGCTTGAAGCTAACAAGGATAACTCACTTCTTATTGGAGGTAAAGAATTATTCTGAACACAGAGCAAACTTTAAGTGCTACAAGCTCTGTTCACATACTTTTGAAAAATGAAGGCTGAGAAGCTAAAACGACCATCTCATTGCCATGCTTACGAGAAGGAAATTTCTGTTAATAGGCTATGGTATCTCCAGTCATAAACATCAACACATCTCCTCAACTCTCTCTTTCCTGGACAGTGAATAAATAGCAGTCACACCACATCTCTCAACAAGTACATCATGAAATTTCATTTCAATGTGTTTTATCAACTGGACATCATTTGATTATTTCAGTATACAATTAACTCATGCTCTAGAATGACTTTCTAAGAAAATGTATTTTTACATGAACCTGGCGTAGTCCACTATGCTCATTAAAAATGCTGGCAGCCTGTTAGTTACCATCTATAAAATTTTCAATTCTAAAATCTATTAAACAAGTTAATTAAGCAGCAACGAGATCCCACTAATGTCTTTTCCCAACATTATTTCCTTTACTGCTAAATAGGTGCTCTGCTTTAGGATTAGTAGACTGTGATAGCTTATCAAAACTTTAATCAAATAGGAGCTCTGGCTTAATTAACTTGTATTATATGACTACAATAAATCATCATTTTTAATAACCTGGAAAGGTCAATGTAAAATCTGTTTTGCATTAAAGTGTCAATAAACTTCAAGATGATGCAGGGAAGAGTGAACCTAAGTACCACATACAATGTGAGTAAACTGAATGGCAATTTTTAGTGAGTTAACTAAAATAGAGAGGCTGTACTTTAATTATCTGATTTGTAGCAATTTAAGAAAACGGTCTATATTCTATTCCCTGAGGAAACACAAACTGTCATACGTAAACGGGAGCTCTATAAAAAGAATGGGAGGTGTAGAACAGAAAGATTCAGTTGGCAGGTACTAAAATAAAATATGATGATGCTTCGATAGTTTGAAAAAATTACTTGTTTTTCTCCCCCCCCCCTTTTTTTTTTTTAATTCTTCAGATATTTGAAAAGTAGTACTGTAAGAAAGAGAAACAAAAATGTATCATTCATTGAACCACATTTGAGAAAAAGACCTTGAAATGTAGCCAATGAATATAACTGGATCAAAGCTAATGACCCTACAACTGTTCTACTCAGTACTAACCAGTATTAATTTGGGGGTTAATTCATTGTTTTCCAAATAAAATATTCTCACACAACACTTTATTAAAGCCTTCAAAGTTTGTTCACAACTCTATTCTTTCAAGTAGTGCAAGACAACTGGAATCAAGAACTATACTTTGATCACTTGAAAAGCTAACTGCCAAAAGTATTGCTCAAAAAAAAAAATAAATTTCTGTAATTGAAACAAAACAAAAGGTACAACTAACTGCAGCTCTCTGAGAAGTCAGCACATTAACAATTCTGAAAAAAAAAAAAGTAAAAGTGAAAATGCATATTATATGGAGAAGAAGTCTTTTGACTCTGTGTATAATTACTGATTTTTTAGCAAAAGTAGACAATGACAATCCATAAATGTTAATTGAACTTTTAAATCAATTTAAAAAAAGAAAGAAAATAGCTTTGAGCACATTGAAATTCCATGATGGTAAAACAGGTTTATTAAACCAGGTTTATTCCTTCTTGTTATTCAACAGTATATTAACACAAAACCAAAATTTAAAAAAAAATTAAACTTGTCAAATCAGAATTCTTACAAAAGAACATGAAAAAAATGGAAACTGCTATAAAGCAGAGCTGCTTCAAGTGGGTTCAGACCATGTTGTATTCTAAAACAATTTAATTCAATAAATTTCTCACTAAACTGAAAAAATAATAGCTATGCTAACTTGCTAGGCAGTGACGATTATTACAGCCACAAACAATCAAAGGAAAGGTCAAACGGTTTAATACCTTTCAGTGTAGCTAAAGACACAGTACTTAGAAAAAAGATTGATGATGTACTAAGGCTTGAAGTACAGTAGATATATTAAAGCCCTAACAAGTACAAGAGCTTTAATTTCTAGATACTAAGTAGTGAAGATCAGAAACACTAAAAAAGTAAAATTGTGCCACTTGCAATAGAAAAAGGAATTCAGAACTCATAAGAACAATTGGGAAGAACAGAAAAGTACAATTTGAAATGATTAGTCTATTCAACTTACTAATGAGGAAGTTAGAAGAATTTCATCAGTTTGCTAGTCAATTCACCCCAGGTGCATTTCTAAACTCAAAGCTCAACTTATACACACAATTCTGAAAGCAACAGGATCTCCAGTCACACTAATTAGTAAGTTATAATCCACAGCCAAATTAGTAAAGTAGTATTTCAGAGTTAGAGTCAGTTTTCACTCACTTTGTGGCCCAGAGAAAACTCACCAAAATGTAATGATTAGAAATATTGGTACAAATCCATTCTGTATTTTTCTGCTAGAGTTCATGAGTGGTGACCAGCATTTTTAATAAAACATTTTTCCTGAGTGTACTCAAATAAACTTTAGGAAAGGTAACACTAATAAAACCTTTTGAATTCAGCAGAGTACAGTGCTCTTTCAACTTGTCCTCTCACCACAAGTATCAAGCAGTGACCAAACACAAACTTTCTCACACAAACAAACATTGTCACAATTATACAGTAATCACTACAAATACCATACCCTTGAGGGGATAATTTATCCAGCCATCCTGCTTTAACCTTCTTTACTGACGGTCCATAAAAGCAAGCATACGGTGTTATTGATTCATTTCCAATCAAAGTTTGATCTCCACTAAATTGCGAAAAATTCATTTGTTTACTGACCAAGTGATCAGAATCTCCACTTTGTATCTTACTACAAGAATCTGAGTGTGCTTTGGCTTTGTTTTTCTTTTTCTTTAAAGGCAAAGAATGTTGTTCCACAATAGAATATACAGATTCGCTTTCAGATTCTTCTGGTCCCAATGACTGATTTTCCTGAGACAAGGATTCATTCTTTACAAATTCCTTTGTCCTCTCTTCTTGATTATTAAAGTAACTGGAAAGGAAAAGCACATTTTAATCTTAAAATGTATTACTACAATGCACAAATTAGTAAGAACAAATATTGGTAAGACTTCTTATATATGTTTATAACTTGTATAGCCATTGTGACAACTACAGACATGTTAAACACAACCTGTCTTTTGACTATGCATACCAAACTGAATCCTGCTTTCTCCATTCAACAGGAATGGTAACAAAATAACACTCCTTTAGAAGCCTGAACACAAATTTAAAATTCATTCTCCTTCCTCAGAAAACTAGCTTTGCTCATTTGAATACTTGCAGTATCACCTCTCTTCCCGCTCCCACCTCAACAAAAGCCTGGTGCAGACTGGATCATTAAGGAGCACATTAGCTCCCATTTCATCAAACCACTTGCCACTGCCTCATGTCAGGAGTGGAGAATGGATTTTAGTTTTGTGTTTGTACTTTTTTTTTTTTTTTCCCCAGTGAGGAGATGGTTAGCTGGGAGACATACAAAAATGGAACTTGTGCATTCCTTGTTCCGACTGGAGAAAACAGGGACACTCCAAATCCACAAAGTATTCTGAAACCTGGTTTAGACAGTCCTGGAACAGCCACAGAGCCTATATTTGCCTCCTATAGGATAGGGTTAAAGGCTAAAATAGGAGAAAAAAAAAATACAGTCATGGCTGTGCCTTCAGAACTAGAGAACTACTTGTGACATCAGTAAATAACTCTTTCCTCTTTACACTTTGAGTTTCTCTGTAACTCTTATTAAATACCATAGATTCTTGGAAGGAGAGTCTTCATTCATCCCTAGATCCAGTTTATTTTCTCTAGCCAGGAAATCATTTCCATGAAGTTCCTAGAAAAGAAATATGTTGTAACCAACTGTTGTACAGAAGTAGTGATGTTTAAATTACTGTAGATATAAATCACACACAAACAACAGCCTAACTAGCAAAGCTACTCTTTCGTATATTTTCAAATACGCATTTGAAAGCTTATTTTTTAAAAAGTATTCTAAAAAATTTTATTTTCAACATTTTCATTTTAAATAATAATACTCATATAAAACATTTGAGCATAATCCAAAATACGCGATACAAACAAACCAGATAAAGAAATCCAGTATGTAGAAGTATCAGTGCTCTGATTTTTCTCGAGGTACCCCTGATATCCAGGTTTCAGTGGATATAGATTTTCTTCCTAGTAGCTGGTACTGTGTTTTGGATTTAGTATGAGCATAATGTCGATAATGCAGATGTTCTAGTTGCTGGCAGGTAGTGTTCACTCTAAGCCCAGGACTTTCCAGTGTCATGTGCTCTGCTAGCAAGGAGATGCACAAGAAGCTGGGATGGAGCGTGGCCAGGACAGCTGAGCCAAACTGGCCAAAGGGATATTCCATACCATAGAAGATCAAGCTCAGTATATAAACTAGGCAGGGTGGGGAGAGGGAGGTTGTTGGCTGGGAGCTGCTGATCACTGCTCAGGGATGGACTGGACACCAGTCAGCATGTGGTGAGCAATTGCATCGTGCATTCCTTGTGGGTTTTGGTTTTCATTTCTCTTTCTCTCCTTTTCATTACATTTATTAACACCATTATTATTATTATACTTTACTTTGTTTCAGTTATTAAATCATTCTTATTTTCAATGGGATGAGAGAGTGAACAGCTGTGTTCTAGTTGCCAGCTGGGATTAAACCGTGATAACTGAGTATTTTTTAAGCTCAAGATCCACTTATTGCATGTAAGTAAAGTACCATTTATGATTTGCCACTGCTAGCCTATCTTTAATATCAATACTTCTCAGAATTAAATGTACAGCCTTCATAGTGTACTAAAGATAAGATAATGGCAAATTCAAAATCATAAAGTAACACCAAACTCAGCAGTACTGAATATATCTTGCATTTTTTTTCCTAAGATCTTCTTCCTAAAATGGTCATTTATAAACTTTTGTTTAGAAATCTTTATCACAAATTGCTTGCAGTTTACAAAATATCAAGGTTAACACCACTCATTTCATATTTCCTAAACTTGATCTGACAATCATATTGCATTACTAAGCTCCTCAATATTCATCTTTCTTCCTTTAAAAAACCTAAAGTTAACATCTTTGTGCTTTCTGATGGAAGCATTTTGATTTACTCATTTAATCTTTGATGTGTACGTAACGAAGCTGAATGACGGCAGAAAAAAGTGGTTAAGCTTTCACAGCATTGCCATTTGTTTTTTGAGCAGCAGCACCTAATCTTGTACTTTAGGACTGTACCTTGGAAACATGGAAAGGCAAGATTAAAAAAAAAACAAATAGTCCAAATCAGAGGAATTGTACACTGCAGCAAAAATGTAGAAATCACAGACTGACACTAAGATAAACCTAGGTGAACTGTCAGCCTTCCTTTGCCAGTCAGATCCATTATAATAATAAAAATCCACCAAAACCCAGACACCCACACATCACAGTACTATGTTGAAGTATTAAGTTTGTTTGTTAGACAAACAAACAAATAAACAAAAAAATCACAAAAACACAACACAAACCCAAAGAACACAAAGCCAAAAATCATCCATATACCTTGAAACCAAATTATTAGAAAACTGGAAAGCAACCTGTCCACTGTTTATCAATCACTTGAATTGTCTGGAATCTCACCAAAGAAGGGGAAATGGCAATGTCCCACTTCTAAACAATAGTCAAGAGGCTAATATCATCATTCATCATGAATGAAACATCTTCAGAGTAAAAACGGTTTATATCCTTTATTCTTGTTTCCTTATCAGGATGCATTCCCAAACCACACCCATTGAAGCTATGTGTAGCACCTCTTCCTACCTGTCATGAACCATTCAAACAGTTTGATGGACTGCTTGTGCTCCCTCCCCAGTCTTCAGCATCTGGGCAAGTGAATTCAGGGAGCCAGATAACTTCCAAGCAATAACCAAGAAATGCATTTCTATTGCCAGTAGATTTTAAAATGCGGAAGTCCACAAATGAAAACAGGTTGTGGGTAAAGAAGTTCTATATGCCCATAGATATGCCCAAGGATTTCCAATGTGCTATCTACAGAAATTCCCTTCAAGATGCTCAGACTCAAGAAGAAACAAAGTCCCCATCTCCCACCTCCTACAAATCTCTGAGGTATTATACAAAGGTAGTTACCAGCAGCATTTTCTCCTGTAGACACCTTTGTAGAGAGAATTATTTCTTAAAAGATAGCTATGTACATTACACAGAAACTGTCTCTAAATATGTACTGTTCTTATGCATAGGAAGAACTCACCCTTAAGGAAGAAATCTGGTTTCTGGATCCCAGACAGATGGAACTGCCTACTCAAAGGTCTGTACAAAAATCCTCTACTTTAGATCAGAAAGTAATTCAGATACATTTAGCTTTTTATAACAGGCAGTCTTGATGATTTGAACAGCAAGATAGGAACCCTGAATGCTAAAAGACAGCCTGCATGAAGGGTATCAAGCTCGAGCCTACATTAAATGAAGATTCAGTGACATTCAGGACAGAGGCTTCTTCCTTAAGAGATACTACCTTAGTCTTCCATTAAAGCTGATGTCATGAAGTTCTCAGGTTGATTCTTGAATCATGGTTTAGCAATACAATTTTATAACAGGTCCATAAAGATAAATTTCTCCTTTTAAAAAAGCAAGGCCTCTTATATTAAAGTAGTAAGACTTGCAATCTAGCCAGCCTTCTACAGTATCACAATCCTTAGGAACTCACACAATTTACTGAATTCAATATGCATGTTTAATTTAGTCTGAATGTCTACAGCAAGAAATAAAGCCAATATTTCACTCTAGAGGCCTGAACTCATTAGAATTCAGTTTTCCTCTGAAGGAATTCTAATACACTTGACTCTTTTAGTTGGACACAACAATAAAACAGCCTTAAAACATTTAGATTTTTGTGTTATTTTTAAATCAATAGAAAAATCTCAGTTCCTTCTTCAGGTTGCCCTTTAGAGATTTCTCCTTCTACTTGTCTTTCTTCCTGAACCAAATCAAAGGCGTATTTTCTTTATAAGTTTCATTCCCCTGTTCTCTCATGCTCACTTGCTTCCAATCTGTAGTGACTCATTACCTATTTCTACAGGCATTCCCTTCATAAAAGCCTACAGAAGCTTTTTCTTTATACCAATGAAACAGGAAGAAGGGTAATGGCCAACTTACAAGCCCTTAGAACAAATTTAAGTCAGTAAGTATAACAACTTGCTACCTTTTCTTCTACATAAACAAACTGTACTCTCATGTGACATAGCATGAAGCAGCAGCTACAAGCTCTAAAATGTCTGATATTTTACAGTGTTATCTACATCCTGACTTGTTCCTTGATACCTGTTGAAAAAAATATGAAAGTGAAATGTATCTCAGGATGTTTCTTTTATGGTTCTTCTCTATGACCTTTGTCTGCAATAAAGTTCTAACGGAACTAAATTTACCTATGAAATTTCCAACAGGACTGTGATAAGCACAAAACTTAAGAAACTGTTCACATACATGAAAGTGACATTAAAACTTAAATCTTCAGATAAGGAGAAGTATGTTATAATATACTGCATTAATCATGATTCTAGAACCAACAGAAATAGTGATTTAATTTCAGGCTGTTAATCCAGTTTAACAGCATGGTATTTTTGTACTTGCTGCCTTTGTAAGATAAGAAAGAGTGCTGACAACCTTTCTGGGTATGCTTTTTCATAATCAACCATTTCAATTAAATGTACAGAATAATGTTCAGAAGTAACAAGAGAGCTAGGAAACTTCCTATAGAAAATCAGCTTATGCCATTGAACCAATTACAAAGAAGTTAAATTTGAATTTTTAAAGACGTCGGCACAGACACCAATAACTGGCCCAGAGAAGACATTGCAAGCAAGGAAAGAAAATCAACACTAAAAAATCACTTCTGTGTACACACGACAAAAACAAGATGGGGAAAAAAAGGCATGAATTTATGTGTATCTCCTTAAGAAATCAACAACAACAAAAAGCACAATATATTTCCAAAATAAAGTACCTACCAAAAACAGAGTTCACTTTTATGCTTATAAAACCACTCCCACTAGAAGATGAAATTTATTTTTATTGACCAATTCTTAAAAAGCTAAAATTGTAGAGAAAAAAAATCCCTAGGCATCCATTTGAATAGCTTTTATTTTAGTCAGTAGTTTACAACAGTTTAAAAAGTGAAACACTAGAGGGAAGACCAAGACAGAAGAATTTTCTGTTTTCTTTAACTCTGTGGTTTGAGATTGGCTGGAAGAAGCATAAGCAATCACAGAACCAACAATTTCTGGTCTGCGTCCTGCTGAGATAGAAGCAGGAGCTGGAAATTCATGGCATTTGGCAGATGCCTCACAAAGCTAATTTACCTCCCAAATCTCCACGATTCAGAACTCTGTCCATGTGCTATTGGTGGCACTCACACCATCAATTACTGACCCCAACAAAAATGCTCACTTCAGAGAATCCTAAAACAAAAGTGACTTTCCGGGTATACAACAAGTTTAGGAGATGCACAAAAAATATCAGAAGTCATGGGAATTTTCATACACAGGAATTGAAAAAGAGTATGGCCAAAAGTGATCATTAGATCACCTAAGCTATTGTGCAAGCTGCTTTCACAGAATACACACAAGTTTGTGTAGAGATGCTCAGTGTTGGTCTGCAATTACCAGATAAAGTCACTTTTACCTTTACTAGTAAATTCTAATGGTTATCCACCACTTGACCTCAATTACAGAAAAGAGTATTGTAATATTCCACTGTACATGCTTAAATACGGCAGCTCTGGACATGAGGAAAGGGGCGGGGGAAGTCTGTTATCTACCCTATGTTGGTTTAAAAAAAAAAACAAAAAACAAACAACCAAAAAACCAAAACAAAACATCAACCAACACACACATCACAGCTTCCTATTACTATTGACCAGTATAATCTGTATCTCAAGATTAAGAAAAGTCATTACACCTCAAATATTTACATCATAAGCCTTGTGGAGGTACCTAAAATGACAGAAGTACTGGAAATTAAAAAAGCTGAACAATAAAAAATAATTAAGGGCAATATAGGATACTTGAAGATTCAAGTGAAGTTTGAGCATTTATATTCAGGCTTCTTAACTTACTTTAGTATCTGTAGGGTTGTCACAAATAAAGGTTTCCCCATATGGAGAGATGACTGCTGGCTTTTCTTCTGTGAAAGTTTCTTAAAGCAAAAAAATAAATAAATACAGTCATATAGTGCAATGCTCTACTAAAGTAATAATAAAATCAACAAGGGACACATTTTTCAGCTTGCGATTTCTCTGTTCTTTGCAGAAAAAATTTTGAAGAACAAGAAACAATTTCTCATTTCTAACTAAGATTCAGACACGTTTCCACCACAGATACTACCACTATTACTATGTAATTTGAATATAACTTACATACAGACACTTCCTTCTTTTCTACCTTTCACCAAGTTAAAATAAAAAACTTTTAGTTATCTAAGGACCAATAGGTCCAAAGTGTAATTTATTCTGACTTAAAAAAAACGCACACCAAAATTAAAGCTTTTGTACACAATCTTAATTTTGTCATCAAGTATTTGCCTGAAATCAATCCACATAACTTCAAACAAGACGTATCTCTCAAATATGAAAGAAGTTTACAACTGACTGCACAAGACTTATAAACTCTTCAGTAAAGTATTTATTACAAATAATTTTCTAATATTTTCTAGAGGTATGGGCATTAATAAATAAATAAAGAAGCATTAGTCAGGAATAGGCTCCTAATATCTTCCAAGAAAAACCTAACTCTGCTAAAAAAATCTGGATCTAATGTTAGAAACAAAAACCATGAGTCTAAAAAGGTATATTAAAATAAATAAGGTTTAAAGTCTGGATTTTCTAATTTTTATTTTATTTGTTCATAATCAAAAACTAAGCAAAAATGCAGAAGAGGTTAAATGTCCTGCTATTACATAAATCACTTCTTATAGACATTTGAGATGTCCAATATTTCTTAAAATATGCAAGTCAATACTCATTTTAAACAGCTTCTGGTCCAAGGTTATTTTTTCCTCAAAGATGTAAATATCACCGTCCTTTACTCACTGTTTTGTGAAAGTTGCCTCCCAGTGCAAGAAATATTTACAAGGTCTATATTTCTTCTTCTCTGAAGGGAACTTGAACAAAACAGCACAAAATGAAAACATTAAGTGAAATGTCCCAGAAATTAAAAGTCATGCAGTTAAATTATTAAAATTATACAAACATAGAAATAATAGATTTTAAAAGTTGAGAAAAATTAATTTAAAGGTCACACAACGATTTGTTTTCCTCCCTTTGCAACACTGAATGCTTCTTTGATCCTACCACAAATCCTGAATTTGGGGCTCTGTTTTGTTCTCAATTGTCCTTATGGTATACTTAGATTGCTGGGAGGAATGGAGATCCCACACTTTTCCCAAATCTTTTACCTACCCTTCTCCTTCACATTGATTACCAACAACTGTATTTATAGAAGGATGTACTCTGAAAATCTAATTTAACATTAAACTCAGTGTGAGCCTAGGCATGGGAATCCAGACAAAGCATGCTCTTAACCAAAAAAAAAAAAAAAAAAGGCGGTACACTTTTGATTTCTAAGGTGAATTATTTTCCCACAAAGTTTTAAAACCAAGATATAATGACATTGCATTGCAACTGTCTATGACTACTCCCACACATTTTGTAGATGGGTAAGAATGTATCTCCATATACAACAGAAAAATTATTTTATTATTGGTGTTGTGCTGGCTAAGTACTTCGGTAGTTTCATGTATAATGGAACGTTATTAAGGTTTCAGGCTAAGATAGCAGCTTTATAATCAGAACACAGGAAAAATATGCGTGCATTAGAACATTTCTATTTCCCCTTCACTGCTGTATCACTGCTGTATCAGAGCTCTTCTCAGTCAAGCTCTGAATTCCTCCATTAACATAATTAGTAATTTTCTGTCTTAATTTCATTTTCTCTGCTTAAAATGGCAAAGGTTCTCATACATTCTTATAGAATATTGTGGTTGATAAATGCCATACAAGAACCTTAAAAATTTTGTCCAACAGTTTGTAGGTCCTCCATCCTTCAAAATCAGAAATACCAATTTCCTAACTGTTGTTTCCTTGCTTAAGCTATTGAGAAATGTTATTATTTTAATATTTGCTACATTTAAAACTTTAGAACTACTGTCCCTTGAAGTCCAAGTAGAACTACTACCTACTAAAAGATGATGTTCCTTTGTGACAGAAGGCATTCATGAACTTAATTTTAGTCCATGCCTAAATATGCCTCAAAGAATTCATTAGATTGGATTCAAGAGAGAAGCCACATTGTACAAAGTAACTTGACATTTCAAATGTTATCCAGGTTATATAAATTAAGTTCCTTAGTGATATTTTGTAAAATTCTGGTTTTAAAAAACACAGAATGACTTTGGCCAGCTAGAGTGTATCATTGTCAAGTTCCTATATATAATTGTTTTGTCTCCTGAGTTATAACTACAAAAAAATAAGAAATAGACAGTAAGTACTCCAAAAGTCTGTGTTTCTTTATTTATTTTACTGAAATTGATGAGGTTACATATTTTGAAGCTCCATTAGCAAACTAACCTCATGAGTTTGTACTCATCTAGTTTTAAAGAACTCAGTATGCTTACAAAAAACCCAACCAAACCTATTTCAACACAGATCATTTGTTAGGTTGTTTTTTTAAAGGGTATTAGCAGCATTAAACTAAATAAAGAGTTACAGAAAAACAGCTTCGACTCGTAGAGCTTTTAAAATTATGGTTTTCTTCCTTATGTAAAACAGTGAGTCATTTGCTTAGTTTCAGGGTGGACGGATGAATAAATTCAACAGGAAATGAAAAATAACAAAATCAGCTTAAAAAAAAAAACCCACACACATCATTTTTAAAAATCCATATACTTTTCAGGATCAGTGTATTCTTTCTTGATCATGTACCTACAGGTATGTATGCATGACAAAAAAACTGTTAATAAGCTAACTATAGTTTGGGTTTTTTTTTTTTGCAGCAATCACAAATAAAACCTTACTGATATTTCTGGAAAGCAAATTTCTAGCTTATGTTAAGTAAAAACTATCTCAAGATATAAAATAAATGAACCTAGTTTACTCTGAATAACTGCTTGAAGGATTATGCATAACAAAAAACCTACAGTGCAAATTCTGCCAGGGAAGGTTTAGGTTAGATATTAGGAAGAAATTCTTTACAGAGAGGGTAATCAGGCATTGGAATGGGCTGGCCAGGAAAGTGATGGATTCTCTGTCTCTGGAGGTTTTTAAGGTGAGACTGGCTGTGGCACTTAGTGGCATGGTCTAGTAACCATGGCAGTGTTGGATCAAGGGTTGGTCTTCGTGATCTCAGAGGTCCTTTCCAACCCAGCTGATTCTGTGATTCTATAAAATGATAATAATTCATCAATGCTCAACAGAATAGTTAGCTAGTTACTGTACAAATTGAATACCTGGATTAAAAGACAGAAAAGTCCTAAAGACTTCTTCATGAGAAAAAAAAAATTTAAAAAAAAATATATGAATACTAATCTCTGACTTTCCTTAAGCATTTCAAAAATTCAATACCTCATCTATTGATTTTCTCAATTCAAAAATTCAAGTTTTCTCAATTCTCAATTCAAAAATTGAATACCTTAAAGATTGATGATATTCTTTATTTGATCTTTAATGGAAGATTAATGCAAGCAGTCTAACAGTGCCAATCACAAAGTGTGCCAATTGTTCCATGATATAATAATTTCAATTATTATTTAATTACCATTTTGCTACAATTATGGAGACTACTGCTCACAGTTTTCATATATTAAGAGGTACCGGATGCGACTCAGGTTACACACACTTCTCTACCACCCCTTATTATGCATAAACAGGATGAAAGGGTGTTATGAGGCAGTGACTGCTCTTGCTAAACGCCAAGAGGCTGGAAAGCTAAAACGTCACACTGAGCTAGTTTATTCAATATACTCCTGTCACCTTGCAAATAAAGTGACGGAAAGAGATCAGTGCAAGCAGTCAGTGCTTCAAAGTCTTCACTGGCATTCATCTGCTTAGTGTTTTAAATGAAAGAAGCTTTTGTTTTCAAACTCATTCAAGACATGTTTTCTTTTCTATGCATCTCAAGACCGAACCCTCCCATAATGCAAACACATCAAAATTGCTCTAGCACGCTTTGTTAAAGTTTTGGAGTTCATAGACTGCTTGCAGAAGTAAATTAATGGTGACGCTTGACCATAGGTGGAGAGAGAGAGAGCAGCTTCTCTCTTGTGGAAAACTTATTTTTTGTGACAGAACACAGTAGAGATAGACAACAGCACCAGCTTGGGCTCCTCATTAGCAATCTTGACCCCTCGCATGTTAAGAAATGGCGTCTAAAGAGTATCAGTACCAAGCAAGAAGCCTCAATCACAGGATCTGCCAACTGCAGAAAATGAATAAGGCCTGCTCAGGCCAACCACCATTATCTATTTTACTCATTTATATTTTTCCCCAAATGAAGCATGTTATCCAGAAATAATTTTGTTCTATTCATTCTTATTTATCTTAAAAAAGAATTAGAGCCATCCCAATACTAAACAACACAAGTAACAAAGTTGGGAGACATGAAGAAATCTAAATGAATATTGAGTTCATCAGTTTGAAATTTTATCTGTGTGGCATTCTGTATAAAAAACAGGTTTACCATATTATAAATCAGCTTCAGCTTAATTACTAAAAATTAATAACTAATATCCATGAACAACTAGAAGGAAATGCTTTCTCTGCCTCTATGGAATAGCCTTCATTCAATGTAATAAGGATGAAATCAGCATCTGTCAATAATGTCAGCTGACAATGTTTGTCTACGCAATTCTGTAAGACAGGCACGATCTTTGTTGAGGTTAAAGATGATTGCAAGCTGCCATTTTAAAGTTCTGTATTAGTTCTCTGCCTCTAAAAAAGGCTGCTGCTATCAAGGTTATCAAGAATGTTTCTGTAAAGTTTAAGTTCTGCTGGGAAGTTCTTGTTTAGCCTTGATCTTCCTCAGACTGGTCCTTCAGGATTTCCATATTCCTTTTCTTTCTTGGAGCAATAAGACAAAAAAAATAAGCTGGACCTCACAAATCAAAATGGTGGGTTATGAATTTAGTGACCCAGTCACATATCAATCACTAATAGGCTGGGATTTGGAGGATTTACTTCAATAGTGGAGAGATTACAAATATAGCATATCTCTCTACAGGATGATTGTTTCTCAGAAGACATTAAGAATTCTCTTTTAGTAGCCAGTTATTATTGCTACCTTTAAGGTTGAGAATCCCATTTCATCCCTGCATGAATAGCTTTATTAAATGAAATAGGGATAATCACTCTACAGAAGTTAACATAAATCTACTCCTCACTGAAAGATACATATACTTAAGTTTCAGTAAGACACTGATTAAACATTTTTTAAGAGTCTTTGCCTTTCCACCTGCTTAAAGAATTGTATTACAACATTTAATTTTGACTTCTTTCAGTAACCTAAAAGAAACTTATAAATGCTGGGAAACCCCTGCATTTAGAGCATGTATAAACTCAGTGTTTCTAACTGCTGAGATATGCAGATGAAAAAGATAAATACAAAACATTCTCAGGCATGTCCCTTCCAGGCATAGCTAGTGGTTAAAAAAATTATATTAACTAAAAAAAATGCAATCTAATGATTTGGATATGGCTAAACCCACAAATCTTTGCATATGCCTTTCACCAGAAGTCTTTTCTTGCACATTTTTCTTCTGTTTAATAACGATTATTAAACATGATGAGTAAAAGCTTTCGTTAATAGATCCAAAAATAATAAAAATTAATACGTGGGGAGATATTCTTTGCTTACAGACTGTAATATTGTGATTGAGTGCATATTCAGTGCCTATTATTTTTAACATTCAAACAGTATTACTTTATTAAGATATGTTTGAAATTAAGGTCTAACATCAGACATTTTCCTCTACATCCCATCATATTTTTGCTACAAAAACTAATCTATCTTCTTTTTTCTGCTTTTTCCACTGTTTTTTCTCCCTGCTGGAATGCTTCAGAAATATTTTTATAGTACAAATATCATTAAAAGCTAAGGTTTTGTTGTTAGGAGAACATCAGCAAAAGCCAACACTTAATACAGGAAAATGGTTGCGTTCGTTCTCCAAAGTTCATAATTAAATGACAACCAGTTTGGAAATTATCCTAAGAGCCATCTCGAAGAAAGTGCTTATGTTTTATACAGTTGTCTTTAACAACAATTATATATAAAGCAATAAAGATCCCTTTCTTTGATGACATGTAGACACAGATATTTGGGGAGGTTATAAGGACATACTGTTCTAAAATTCCCCTTTATGCTCTCATTTTTGCTTTTAACTTCCATTGAAGCTTAATTATCCTTCAAATAATTTGGCAACATTCACATCAGATTACAGCACATATTAAAACAAACAAACAAACAAACAAACAAAAAAAAAATAAAAAAACACTATGAGAAACTCCAGACTGTAATTTCTACAACAATAGCGATTCCTCATTAGTAATAAATAGTAGTTACCTTGATGAAGCTTGAACTTTACTTGATTCAGGAATTTCTGGTACAGGTCGATGCCTTAAGATAAAAGACCGGCTTGCTCTTGGAAATACTTTCATGCAGTTTAGTGTAGAGGAATCATATAAGTCGTTCTCTATCATTTCTCCTTTAAACTTATAGAATGGAGAATCTGGCTTACTATCAGATAAATCACCCTCATCTGCAAATCTCAGATGTCTGTTTTCCTTGTATTTTGTCTCACATGAATGAGCAAATGAAGAAGGAGGATCACGAAATACCAAACAGCCAGTCAAGTCCTCACCAGCTTGGTATGCAGCAGCTTCTTGCAGTGATGCATCTGGCTGAGAATTCATTTTAATACTTCCAGTTTGACTGACAGCTTTTAGTATGCTGTCTGAATTCTGGTATAAACTAGAAAAATCCAGATTTGTAAGGCTATCATCATTTGCCTCCATTAAATTTTGCTCCACAAGTTCAAACTTTTCCTTTTTAATGTAAGCTTTATTGACAAGTTGTTCTGACAGTGTTGCAGGCATCAAGCCAGTCCCATCTACACTTGAATTGCTTACTGGAGACTCCTGATCCGAGGATGAATATTGCTTCTCTTCTAAACCTTTCAAGTCTTTGAATTTTAGATTTTCACAGAAAAGAGAATTTCCTTGAATTTTTGAAAGACTGTTGTCTAATTGCTTAAGAATTCTTCTGCGATGCCCTGTAGGCAAAACTCCCATTTGCTGAAGCACACTGTTATTTATTCCCACGCAATCTGTCACAATGTTATAGCCATATTCTTTAAAGTTAGGAATATACTGTCCAAGGTTAATGTTGACCAAAAATTCTTCAATATCAGTGCCATTGCCTGTGGATGACATGACTTCATACCGAATATTGCTCTACGCAGTCATGTAGAAATAGTGTCAGGATGTGTGCATGTTCACTGGCAAGAAAGCTCTCTTAAACTTGATCATAGCCAGCCAGCAGAGAATATCAGTTTCTTCAAGACACCTCTTCAAGTTTCTTCAGTTCAAACTGATTTTTTAAGCACTGCAAAAATATGGAAAATGCAATTACAAAAAATTCTCGCCTGAACTTCACAATTATCTTAAACAAAATTCTGAAAGGCCCCGCCTTTTTTTCAGTAATATTTTTAAATTATTTGTATACAAAAATTTCAACAGCATAAACAGCATACACTTACCATACTTATATCTTGGCCTATATAAAGAGAATAGCAAAAGCAAAGTCTTAACACAGCACAAGCAATACTGACTTAAAACAGACATTCCTTAAAACATACATAGTTAAAATTTAAGATGAACAGTTAAGAGATGAACCACTTATCTATACACGTGCTCTTATTACACAGTATTTGGTCACCAGGGAGAGACAAAGTTATCTAAGACCAGAACTGGAACCTAAAGCTTTCCTGTTTCCATTCTAACACCAATTAACTACAGAACAGGGCTTCTACTCCCTTTTCTTCTGAACCTTAAAATCCTTTTAGCAAAGAAACAGACTTTCAGTGGAACAAAGGAAAAATGACTGGCTAGAGCATTCTATATGAACTGAGCATTGAAGCCCTCTTCAACTGAGAATCCAACTGAACAGGTACTATAATCAATAAAATGGTTTACAACAGTAGATAAGACCCTTCAAACAAAATGTCATGCTAGAAAACAGGTAGCTACAAGCTTCTCAGTTCTGTCGAGGAAGCAGTTTTCCCTTGGCCACAAACAGTGGCATGACTATGAACATTCTGGGCTCTATGAAGAGGCATGACTCTATGAAAATTCTGGCCTCCACACGAGAGATATTTGTTATCTCAAATGGCCATGACAGTTCTTCCTTAGTATTTTCCAACTCAGGTCTTATACTCTCCAGATTTCATCTCTTTGAGTTACTTCTTTCTTTCAGGGCCCTATCTAAATTCATGACTCACAAAATCCAGACACTACTGTTCTGAAGGTGTTTGAGACAGTCTGAAATCACATCTCTTCAAAGAAGGTTTAATACCAGCAGCAGTCAACAGGTTTTTTCACCTCTCTGTATAAAGAGTATTTTGGCTTTAGGGAAATCTGCTGACTGTAGCAGCTGTCCTGGCATGCAGGTACTAGCCTTAAGCAGCCTGGAAAAGAAAGAAGAGCTTCAGTAGAACAGTGTTAAGACTTAAATAGCAATTAGAAAGAGAATAAATCTTATGCCTAGAATTTATCCATGGTAGTAGGCATTGATAGCTTATTCTTCAAAGTATTTCCTGAAAAAAAAACACGCTACTAATGACCTACAATTGAAGCTTAAAAGGTTGCCTAAGTTTTTACTGTATCAATTCCTCAACAAATTCCTCAATAAAGGAAAAAATCTCTTCCTGTGATATTCCTCCAATGCCTTTTGAATATATAAGTTGTTATTCAGAAATTAAGACATAAATAAATCTTTATACCCCCTCCTCCTTCCCTAAAGCCACATACAAATAAATATAAATTTAAAATAATGTAGTGTATGAAGCACAACTGTTATCACTGTTATCATTGCTACTTTATTATGATTATAAAATAAATTATTAAATAACTCCCTCAATCAGTAGACATCTTTTCTTGCAAACTTTCATAAATATCTTTATTACATACTTTTTGAAAAAGTGGTAATCAGAACCAAGAGAAAGGCTAAACTTCATATCTACACCATGTATGTGACATGAATATACATATATGTGACAGAACAATAAGAAGGAGATGAACAAACCTACATTTTTTTGAAATTAACACAGCACACTTACTATAAATGTTCCATTATATAAAAGAAGTCACTGCATTCTTACTAGTCTCCTTAACTTCATTTTTGTGGCAATATTTTTATCAGCTTTGATCACTACCTACAAGTCTGAGAAGTGACTTATTACCTTGAATATTAAATTGGTACAATTAAAACTGTTTAGAGAGAGAGCTTTATAGGTCAATCAGATATCAATCTCTCAAGAGAGATTAAGTTTATTATGGAGTTAACCCTCACTAAAAGATTCCAAAGTCATTTAAATTCAAAAAGCCTTGGATTGAGCTAAACTGATTAACAATCCATTTTCAGATTTACCTTTGCCCTTTTCCCAACCTGAATGCTTATCTAAACTCTCATCATTTCTTTAAAAATTTCAGACATCAGCATTTCCTCAAACTTTTCATATAAAGCCTCTAGCCATAAAGGATATAATTCAACAGCATGGCCTGCACCTATCTCTAAACCCTGAAAAATACAAAACACATTTTGTTTTAAGAAGGTGAATATATATTCTGAAATTCTGAGTACAGAATGAAACAATAATTAGTACAGAAATTACTCAGTCGGGAAAAAGTAAGAGACAGGCACTTTTGGGGCTAGAAAATAGTCTTTCATACATATTCAAATACAGAAAAACCCTAGAGTGTTAGCATATCAGTCTAAGAGTTTTAAAGTTTCAGTTACAGCTGGTTATTTCAGCCATTCCCACCTTCCTTGGCAGTTCTGGGTTTCGTGGTAGCATTTGGCTATTTTTTCCCTAAGGTGTCAGTGTTTATTTTCAGACAGCATAATTCACTCAATCTCTCCACCTTTCGCAGTAACAAAAAGTACACTTAAGAAAGTTGCTTTAGCTATGTATTTATAAATAAATATATGTCTTCTATGTAAACATATGTATTTATACCCACACACTCTCTTCAGTATTTAAATACAGTTTTTACTACATGCAATAGCTTTGCCTACACCTTATTCCAGAACACCTCTACTTTTGCTGCTTCAGCAACTCAAATAGCCATGTATTATCAGCTATCTGGATTCTAACCCAACTCTGTATAAACCACACAACAATGCAAAAGATTACGAAGCACAGAACAAACTTTGCTTCCAAATCTGCAAGAATGATTACTTTTTACAGTGTATTTTATAAGCAAAACATGTAGCAGTCTGAGGAAGGAAGGAACTGCTTCCTGAGAAGACATTTTGACCACAAAATGCTAACTGCTAGAAGATGAAGCCCATGCCACTTTCTGTTTCTGTAGTAGTCTATGGCAGAAGTTGCCACTGCATCCATTAAGATTGACACAGACACACTACAGATCTGCCCTGGCTATACAGCTGTTTAAATACCAGTAAGTTCACAGCCACATAATATTTTGTGGGTCTGAGCAAAGGATATCCTGACCACGGATTCAGTTTGTCTACTCTCACAAAGATTAAAGTAACAAACAGCTAAACAAATCTATACATCCTGATTAACATATTGCAGGCTAGTAGATGAATTCCGAATTGGTTCTTACAGTGTTTTATTCTTACTAAAGGCTTGAACTCAAGAAGTACACAGAAAAGCAGAACTCAAAGACCACCGTATGCAATACACTAATCTGTTCTAATGTGATTAATATCAATTTTAAAAAGAATTTAATCTCCTCCTCAGTTTTAATTGCAAAATAAGTCACAATAAATCCTAAAGAATGTTTGTAAAGCATTAAATGTGGAATGCATATATATGACATACGCACATTTACATGAATACATTCTCTTTCACATCTGTATTTGTACCACTGTGAGTTTAGGTAAAGAGCATTAGCACATATGGTTGCATACCACTTGTGAAACAAAACTGCTGTGAAGAGCAAGGCAAAATAGATTTTTCCTACACAGAAATATACATTAAAAAACCCCAAACAAATAAAAAGACCAACAACCAAGGGGAATTTGGTCTTGTTTACATGAAATTGATTCTTGCTGTAGTATCATATTCTCTTATATAGGGTAACCAAGACAAAAGTCATCATTCCCAACATGGTTACTAAAGATGGGAAAATGCTATGGTGGTTATGCAAAACTCAAACTTCTTGGAAGACACTTGACCATTCAATTTTATCAAAATAAGGATAAACATCTAAATTGCTATGTGGAAAAAAACAATACAAGGGAAATAATCTAAGCTTTTTTTCTAAGAAAATAAGTTTTGGCAGAGGATGAATTGCAGTATGTGTTGCACATCCTAAACCTTCTATGGGATCATCCAACTTTTTTTCATAGAAGATGTTTCTCAACACTTCTTTACAAACTGATTTTCAAATTCTTCCTTTTCCCATCTTATGGAAGGGACTTAGACAAGAGTGTCAAGAAAACTCAGACTGGCCTAACAGTTCTTTTCTTTTACTAAAACTGACAGCTAAATAGCATCAAAGAAAAAGGGCAACTATAGCTCTCAGGATCCTTCCCTCACATAGAGGATAAGTCCCTGCATCTAGCATTCTGAAAAGCTGTGTCAGCTGATTTTACAATTCTTCCATTCTATGATTTCCAAGTTGAAAAGGCTTTAAGACAACACTGACTGGCAGACAAATCTTTGTTGAAGCAAGCAAGCAATCCAAATTTTAATAATGAAATGTGTGAACAGTAGCTTATAGCTGAATACAGAAATACTCAAGTGAAACTTTTTTTTCTTTTTTAATATCAGTACAGATAAACGCCTGAAGAAAGTGTCAAACCTTTAAAAGTACATGGCAAGATAATCACGCTTTAAGCAATCAGTTCAACAAACACAAGCAAGTTCAGGCTTGCTCCCAGCTTCTGCTAAACCACATACTAGATTAAGTTCCTAATAAACAGGCAAAAAGCCCAAACAAAGCAAAATAAAACTGTACAACAGGACTTACCACAGAGCAGACTGAAATCTGCAAGTAGTGAATTTCATCTTCCAATTGTAATTGACTCCATAGTGGTAAGATTAACAGGCCTAGAAAACATTGCAGATAAAAAATCTTTCCCAAAACCTACATAATACCAAAAAAAACCCCCAAACAAATGAACAAACAAAAATCCCAAACAAAAACAAACCCAAACACGTCTCTCAAATGACCTTTTTAAAGTGATTACTTAATGAATTAACATGGGTCAACTCAGAGCAATATACTGATGGCAACGATTCCAATAGAACCGTTTCCTTTATCAATACAAGGAAGTTACTAAGCGTAATTCAACCTAGATGTTATTTACAAAATAACTTTAATCACATCTTCTGTTAAAATGTTTCTTTGGCTTGTTTTAATTTCAAAACACTATTTTTCCAGAGAAAGTTAAGTCACTTTTGCTACCTCAGAGTCAAACCTCATACTGCAAGAAATTCCAGTGGAACAACTTGCAGAGTCGCTGGAGTAAGGAACTGCATGGTATGAATAAGCAAGCTAAAGGTGGAATTGGAACTGAGGCCAGTTGCTGTGGCAACACTAGGGTGCTGTAGCCTTCACTATGTATTTTCGATCCAGGACATCCTACTGGTTCTTTGACTTTTTTAGATTTTCTGGTAAGATTTCCAGAAGCATAATGGCAGCTAACACGAGGACTGTTCACGTCTGACTTCACAAAAACTACTCATAGAGTAAACAAATACACAATAATAAAGCACTGTTCTTTAGCAGGACATTTACATACAAACCGTTAAAACAACTTGAGCCAGAAAGAAAACAGAGAGCATCATACTTGTTTCCAACCTGCCTACCAGCTGCTCCTTGTCCGATCCCAGCTTCGGTATCTGGTGGCTCAGCTGAGACATGCCCCGTACCCAACCCCTGCTTCTCTCCTGCGCTCTCCGGCAACTCGGCAGTGTCTCTGCTGCGGCGGGACCGGCACCTCCAGCGCCGCGCACAGCAGGGCCCAGCCAGACCCTGCCCAGCACCCGCACCCCCCGTGCCCCGCCGAGCCCCGCTCACCTTCGGCAAAGACCAGCGGGCGCCGGCGAGAGAGAGGCGGCAGAAGGAAGCGCAGGACTTCAGATTGCTTCAGCTTTCTCTTCTCCCTCCGGCACCCCGGTCGTTCTCTATCTTTGCTAGCTTTCTCTTTCTTTTTTTTCTTTCTTTCTTTCCTTCCTTCTTTCCTGCCTGCCCGGCTCCACACCCCACCCCACCCCCGCGCCGATCCCCGTCAGGCCGCGCCCGCGGCGCGGAGCTCCCTCCCTGCCCTCCTCCTTCCCTGCCTCCCGCAGGAGGCGGCCGCACCTGGGCGCGCCGGCAGCGCGGCCGCCCTTCCGCGCCTGGGCCGGGCCGGGGCTCGGGGCGTTCTGGCCGGGCAGCATATTTCTTGAGGAAGAGTCAGGACGGAGCCCGCTGGCAGCCGCAGGGTTCGTCTTCGGAGCGCTTTCTGCCTCCGCGCATCGCTTTGCAGGCGGCCGTGTCCTGCGTGCCCCAGCCCGGGCCGGGCAGGCGGCGGGTCTCCCTCCCTGCCAGGCTTCCCGGCAAAGGGCATCCCAGTATCACCTCTGTCACCGCACGGAGTCGCGCTCAGGGCAGGCGCTCCAGCTGCGAGGAAGCAGGGCAGCCTGCCAGTAGTGGCCTAGCTGTGATCAGTTGCTACAAAAAGAGAAAAAGTTGCTAGGCTTTCAGTAATTCGTGTAACTTCCCCAATTCTTGGAACTGGCCCGTATCTGTAAATTATTGTCACAGCTGAAACTAGCTTTTAGTTACACAAAATGATACTGAAAGTATTTCTATGTACTCCACCGGTGGATATAAACATCTTCTTCTTAAAGTATCAGTTCTGATTTTTTCTAATTAAAGCCGAGGAGGCTCCAGAAGGCTCACGCTGTTGCAGCTGAAGTCTGAGGTTTGCCACTCTACTGAAGCAGAAAAGAAGCAAAGAGATACTAAGACAAAAAAAGCCAACTATTAAAGTGTTAACTTAGGAGCAAGTAAATCTGTGTCCTCTTTCCTTCTTCAAAGACTGCTTCCTACACACTAAGTACAGACTTAAATAGCCTTATTAGTAGCAAGGCTGTTGAAAACTGTTGGTGCCATAGTAATAAAAATACTTCAGTATATTTTGTATTGCAAACAGTTTTTCAGTCTCTCACTTCCAGTAAAAACGATTAGAGGTTTGCAGTCCAGCATTACAGCATCAGTTCCACTGGTGCCCAAGCACTTCTGAAAACCCAGCTGCAACTTCTAATTATTAGATACATAAATAACCTTGTACCAAAAAATTGCAGTTAATTTTACCCCCTAAGCTTGCATTATGCAAGCGAATTTTGCAGCAAGAAAGTGCCACCCCAGTGTAAGCTTTTGGGTTTGCTTTTTTTTTTTTTTTTTTTTTTAAATAATCTAAAGAACTTTATAAAGTTCTTCCCTGTCTTCTTATTCCTGCTTTTGCAGTCTGTCTCAGTGTCATTCCCAGCTATTTGCAAAGGGACCCATATGTTTCAAAACCAAGCGAGGTCTCAGATGTGATTCAGGTAAGTATACTAACACCCTTTTTGGTCATAGCCTTTCTGAATTGTAACCTAATGACTCACAGAGTCATCTGATCACAGATTTGCCTAACATTTCCAGCTGAGCCCAGCTTCCTTTCAGAACAGTAAGAATGCCAATGAATACTGACTTAGAAAAGGAATTTTAACCACAGCAACTTAAACTATTTGAAAGACTCAGGTCCTGTAAACAACAAAAGACCTGCCCCCTTTGCAAGGCTTACCTCACCATGCAAAAACACAGTTAATTACCAGTTTGTGGTAGGCTGAATTTCTCTCTTCTCCAAGTGTTAAGGTATGATCATTGATTAATACCCTTGAGCTCTTCTCTGTCAAGAAATTCCCAGTCCTTTTATTCTCTTCCAGGGGACCCATGTGATTTGCCCCTGTCAGCAGGCCATTGGCAGAGACTATAGATAATGGTCCCCTCAGCATTTTGTTTAAAAAATGGTGTCAGATTCTCACAAGGAATTCACTAAAAGATATTGCCTTCAGCACTGTTATACTTGTGCTGCAATAGTGTCTTCCCTTATTGTGGCTCAATCATAATTTTACTTATCTACTTTCCTTGACCACAATACAAGATCACAAGAACTGAGATTTTTTTTCTTTTTCTTTTTTTTTTCTTTTTTTTGAGAGGGGCAAAGAATCAGAGAAATAAGCATTAAACACCTACTTGGTTGTGTTTACTTATTTCTGTTTATACTGTGTCCAGAAAAATGGCAATATACACAAATTTGTTTTAAGCCAAGTTTTACTATTAGGGGTTTAGGGGCTTTACTCGATATTTTGTGTATGTTTAAATGGCATTATCAGTACCATGCAAACACATGTGTTGTTTTATTCTTTTTTTAGAAATAAAACAGTATAATTTAGTATATAGTGTTTTACTCTTTGTTAGAAATAAATTAGCATAATTTATCTGCTTCTAAGAAAACTCTTAAGTCTCTGATTTATCTATAGCATATAGTTCTCTGTTAGAGCATGGAATGGCAGCTTTCTAACACTGTGATAAAAAAAGTCTTACAAAAATCTAACAGGAAATTGCACCTTACTAATTCTGATGTAATTCGGACATGACATAAGGCAGAGTACATGAGAATAACCATGTAAGCCTCTGTTTAAGTGAAGATGGAATAATATAATCCAAACTATTCAGGAACTGATCCTTAGAATATGAATCTATCCCCGATTTCCACACTCTATGTGGTTTGTCTTGGTCAAAGTAGATGTTTGCCACATTTCTTATTGTTTCTCAAGTTGTAAAATGATTGATTCAAACTAGTCAGCCATTTTCCAACTTTCAAATATTGTAATTTTGGGGTGTGTATATCTTTAAAACTATGGATCAGTGCTACTTGCTGAATATTTTTTCTATTTAAGAACTCCAAATCTAGCTGCCCAAACAGCAAATTGATAAGATAAACTAGGAGAAACAACTGCTACTCCTTCCTTTATGGATGGCTTTCAAGCAGCTCTGATATTTACATGAAGTTTGCCAGCTATCTAAAAATACACAGAAGAACTGAATTTATTTGTGACTTTTAATGAGATTATTTCTTTCTCTCGTAAAAAAAAAAAACACACATTCTCATTTAACACAGTCCAAGATATGTAGCAACATTTAAGTTCTAAGATTGGTCTTCTGCAATCTGTTCAGTCTCATTTGCTCCTTCTAAAGAAGAGGTAATAAAATTCATCCACCAGTCTCCTCAAGCTGTTGAAAAGGTTAAAGATATTTAGATTTTGGAGTTTATGAAGCATTATAGGAAATTAAATGTTAGCTACATCTCAAACAACCAGCAGGTGAATTTCTAGTCCTTTTACAACTTGAGCCTCACTATTATTGTTATAGTACAGCATTGATATTTCATTAATCATGATAACTAACTCGTTGTCATGATAACTAACTTTGGAAATTAAATCATGCATTACGATTTTCATAAGCAGAGTTCTAGCCTGAACTAACATATTTCACTCAGGGTAAGACAAAATGCTACAAAGCTTTAGGAAAATGATAGGACTGCAGCTAAGAATGAGCACAAGAATTAAAATATCAAGGTTCCACTTTTGCATTGGCTATCAACTGTTTATGTGTCCTTGAGATTCCTCTCAGCCAGTCACTCAGTCCATTATAACTCAGTTACAACCTACACTTTTACTCAGACGTGTAAGCCAGTTTTACCCATACCTCATATTTTGATGTAACTAATAGTCAGTTTTATTTCCAGGAAGCTTTGTAAGGTAGTTCCCTGTACCATATGATGGATTTGTATTTTTAGACTTTTTAGACTTTATAAGCTATTAATATTATTCTGTACAAGTATGATAACACAATGATTTTGGCTTTTGCCATATTATTTTCTTTAATGGCTGTAAATGTGACCTTAATGCAGTTTGTTTTGTTAAAACTACTGATGAGCTCATGAAGTAGTCCCTTTAAGATATTTTTATATTGATATGTGACTTTTGAAACAAATGCCATAAAAGTAATGCCACAGGGTGATATACTGTTTCCTAATTACTTTTACAATACACTGATTTTTTTCTTTCCCTTACAAATTCTTGTGACAGTTAAGTTGGAACAAATTTTTGGCTTACATTTTGTATATGGTACACAACTGCACATGCAAAATTGTCCCAAGTCAAGAAGTTATTCAGATTAACTGACATACTCTTTACAATCATAAAACCCCTTATAAACCAATAGTAAAATTTGCTTTTAATTAGCACCCCTCATACAGTGGTAATGGTGAATCAGAAACAATGAATGTGACCTCACTTTCAATAAGACTATTCAAAATACATCCTTTGGGACAAGAAGAAGGCTTTGAGAAATTAAAAGGCCCTATCTACTGCCTTTTGCCAGAGCACACAGTAACTGGCCTAACCTGCTCCACGTCTTGTCTTGAGCCTGAACCCAAACTTGTGGATACAGCCTTATGGGCTGGTGATTTCCCACTTTCATATATATTGATTCATGGTTTAGTCTACAGTCACGCTGAGAATTTTGTCTGCAGTACTGCTTTATTTGAATTCACTGCTTACAAGGAAGCTAAAGCATGTCCTGTGTATAAGATTCACCTGAGCTGACAAACCTAGAAATGAAAACAGCAAATTTATTGTAGCAAAGCCGGGGAGTTAAGCTCTTGCTTCAAATGAAAGTCATCTAACCAAGAAAAAAAAAAAAAAAAAAGGAAAATTTAAAAATTCCTGTCATCGTCATCTCATTCTAGTTACTGACTAGGATTTCTCCAAGAAATCTGTCACTAGAAAATCAAGTGATCTTAATACATTCTTTTCACAGTACCTATGTTCACTGTGGCACTTTATCCTAGCACTTCTGTCTCTCATTTATATTTAAAGGTTTTCAAGTTGTTTTTAAATGCCAATGTACCTTCAAAGCATGTGGCATGTTCCTTTCTGTTTCTTTGCTATTGCTCTCATTTACAGGACCTAGTTATCTTGACATAACTTCCTGTCATCTTTGAGAAGTGTAATGGAGCATTCTTTAACTTATTTGAAAATAAATCCCTCTGAGGAATTTACCTGCACATCCATCCTGCTAGACTTTTCCCATATTCATCTTTTGCACAGTTTATTGAATTGTAATGAATCACACATCATTAGGGTTTTATCTACACAGCATTGGCTTGCTCACACTCAACAGAAACCACATATGACACTTTTAAAGGTGCTATTAGTTTTAAACGTTACAGTTTCAGCTACTTTCTTCTCTCTTTCATTTTACTTGTTCCTTAAGCAAATTTAGCATGGAAAGTAATGAAATGGAGTAATGAAATGGAGACATCACAGAACTAGTTTTAGAGGAAAAATTTTCCAAAGTACAATGATGACTGAAATTGTATACACTTTCACAGTGTATCCATCCAGCTCCATCTAGCCTGACCTTAAACATTTTCAGGAATAGTGTATCCACAACTTCTCTGGACAACCTGTTCCTTCTCTTCTGTTTTCTCTTTTCCTCGTTGCTTTCTGCCCAAAT
This sequence comes from Pyrocephalus nanus, assembly GCA_038380795.1. NCBI lineage: Eukaryota > Metazoa > Chordata > Aves > Passeriformes > Tyrannidae > Pyrocephalus > Pyrocephalus nanus. The sequence continues at coordinate 51,770,470 of CM076264.1, read as the reverse complement.
CATAATAGTTGGCTCACTTCCCAGGATTCTGATGCTATTGAACGGGCTAAACTGGAGGCTTACTGTATATACAAATAATACTTCAATAGAAAATTCATAATAAAAATACCCCATCTGTCCATGAATAATTTCTTGTTCAGTTATTAGGTTAAGTTGGAAGAGGAAAGGTACCAAATCTTTGAATTTTTACTACATACATCCCATTTCACATATGGTTTCCTTAGTTTTCTCTCTCTTTTCTAAATAACAAATTGAGCAAAAGCCTCATATGAAAAATGGTAAATGTTAAAAGTAGACTAGCCACCTGGGGAGTTCCAGTAACCTTAATTATTTTAGATAAACAAAGGATGACATAATTATGATGCCTACAAATTTGAATTAGATTACCATTTAAGAAATCTCATTCAAATGCTCAGCATATGTTACGATCTCTTCTGAAACTGACAATAGCACAATATTCTATATCTAAATAGTTATATTTCTTGCTATTTTTTCACCTTCTTCTATACAGAAAATGTCATGCTCCCTTCAAACATTGCTTTGTAACAGGGGTATCTCTTAAGAGCAATGAAGATTTAACTCCAGTATTGAGGACAGTAGTATAAGTGGACTGGGACTTAGTTATTAGAGAAAAAAATTCCATCAAGTGAAAACAACACTTTTATGTCATGTTTCTACAGCCTCTCCCTTTCTAAAATGTAATTAAAATTGCAATTAAATAAGTGTCACTTAAATATTGGATAGAAAAGACTACAGTTTTTCTTGTATAATTAAAGACTAACATTAAAACAATATCAATAATATTTAATAACTGCAAAATGTTATTGCTGATCACATCAAAAAGACATTTCTCTTTCAAGAAATAATTTTTTCTGAAAGTTATAATTAGGTTACTACTTATGCATTTTATAGTTCAAGCTGGATTTTAGGCAGAGTAGACATTCAATATTTTGAACCTCCACAGAAGCTAGGTTAAATCTAATGGCAAATTTAGGCCAACACCACCATGCTGCATTGAAGTGAATAGAGGTATAAAGGTGGCCCCATAGGGAGGATTAGCACAGGCTCAAACTTGCTTGCCTCCTAAAATCTGGAGCTTTGCCTCCTAACACGAGGCTAGTGAACATTTGATTCATAGCTGAGATGGCCTAAAGTCAAGTACTGTGACTGCACTTGGAGAGAAATAACTTTTCTAACCATGTTATTTCATAATTATGTATTTCAAGGGGATTATGGCTGTCTTCAAAAAATTCAGCACTGGTCACCGTGTAGTCTACTGAATAAACAATTTACGTGCACATGTAAATTCTATGGCACAGCATGTCTATGTTCTTATACTATTATTGTTTTTTCATTTGGGCTTTAGAATACCAGAGACAGGAAGAAAAACCATGACATGTGTTTTCAAATATGAATAGACTAGTAAATGCATCAAAATGCATTTTGCATTTTGCACCAAAATGCAAAATGTCACATACTGAACTTTGTATTATACATAGAGTATATACGACAGAACTTTCTGGGTTTGCTTCATACACCCTAATCTCCTTTCCTAGGAGAACAAAGTCCACTTCCTTTGTTATCAGCTATGCAACAGTGCTAAGGTATTCTGAAAACAACATGCATATCTGCTAAATGGTAACATAATTTAAATGTATAATTTGATTCCCATTTTTTTCTAAATTTGATATTTTGTTCTTCCTACATCCAAGGCTACTATTGAATATGAATGAGAAAGCTCTTTTTTTAAAAGACTCTTAAAATACTTAGAGAATATAGTTAAATGTGAAAGTAACTCAGGAATAGGAATAGTTTTAAAACAAAATCAAACACAGAGCCAATTTTCCTTTTTTTTTTTTTTTGATAATATAGCTTTGCTGAAGAGTAGACTCATTCTTCAAAAAGCCAAAATTCAATGGAGAACTAAACTTTGAGGATGAGTGCCAGGCTCTTTTATTGGTTCTTTCACACAAAATAAATAAATAAATAACATTACAAGACCTGAAAAAACCCAGTCAAGTAACAATTCCATATTTATCACAACCATTCTTGCACTTTTATTTCTTACATATTGTCTCAGTTATATTCATTTTCTTCCCTGTTCAATATATTACCTACCTGGGCATAGGACCCTGTTTTTTCACTTGGGTTGCAGGACACCCATATCTGTTTTTTTGTGAGTCTGTTGTTGTAATACTAATTAACTGGTGTCCATATGTTATGGAAAACAATTTGTGTCTTTGTCCTACTGCTATGAGCCTGGTTCTTTCTCAGTTTAAGCATGTATTTTAGCCAGGGATTTCCAGTGAGGCTGGGGATCCACAGTGGCCAGATTTTATATAGTATCTCTTCAGATTTGATATAGTAAAAGCTGAAAGAGCAAACTGTAGTTTCACTGTTAAACTTGACTCTTCTGGAGAATGAAGTAATACTATATTTATCAAGCCTGCTTATTCCTGAAGTCTCGGCTTCTCTTTGTAGCTGGTGTGCGGCAGAGTGAACCATCTCAGATAACTAATCCAGGTTGAATTAACTTCACAAAAGTACAAGCTTAAAGTGACTGTAAAACTCCAGCATTAACTGTATGATATAAATTCTATTCTATTTAAATAACCTTTGCACTATATTCTTTATCATACTTAATTGAAAGGACTTCCTCTTTCCCATATGTGACAGTATGATACTGTTTTCTTCAGTATACTCCATGCTATATATTAGTAGAGGCAGTCTTATTTTCAGAGGATATACACTGTTATACTTCTGAATTACCCATGTTGCCTACTTTCTTTACACTTCATGTCTTCTGGTTATCTTTTACTCATTTCAGCAACATTTTCCTTTGCAATCTGTATTGTTCAGAAAGCTTCAAAACATGGCCTAGCTAAATCACCTGCACTTACCTGGTGAGGCTGATCTGACCATGAAGCCCCTGGGTGTCTGCAGAGCCCTGAAAGCTACTACTGAAGCAACTGGATCTCTTTGGTCAACAGCTTGTCAATTAAAAAACTCCTGATTGTTCCCAAAGACTTTATAGTTATGTTGTCTAATACCTGTCAGTATGATACATAAACAAAAGCCTTAAATTATAAGACTATTCACTGAATATCATCAAGAATTAGGAAATTCCACTTATGTAATTTATCATTATTATTCAAGTAAGGAGAAACAGTGAATTGATAACAAAATATAAGAAATAACAGGTTTTCAGTGTCAGTCTGACACTGGGACTTATTCTTTTGACAGAAACAATGTATTTGCTCTATGAATCATTGAATTTAAAGACCTTCAAATGTTGATCATCAGAAAGCCTAAATATACATTCTCTTTATGACTGCTGAAGAGGAAAAAAGCTTGAAGAGTTGACTGTAATTTCAGTGGCCATTACTGCCTCATTTGGTGTCATGACATCTGATATAGAATCCTGTGTTTAAAAATGGAATGTCTCCCAATAGCAGCACTTGTGTAGTAATTGTTTCAGGGAGAATGGGTCTCACCTAATTGCCTCTATAATAAACTCATGGAGACCCCTTTGTAACGGCAGACCTTATACCATGCATACCATGTAATACTTCACATTTTTACAAAAGCTTTTTTATTTTTGTTTGTTTTGCTCATATTTACAGTGAAGAACAATATATTTTTTTGTCTCTAAGGCTTGACATTGTTTCAACTACCCATTAAAAAATCAGAGTAATTTCTCTTCTATTGAATATGTTTTAGACAAATGTATTTTCTAAACAAGGTAATGCCTTCCTTTGAATGTGCATAGACAATTTGTAGAGATAACAGGTAATAATATATATTAATATATATATAATATATATAATTTTTTGACAAAAAAAAGCAAAATAATTTGCTTATGCCAAAACCATGAATATAGATCAGTTTTTGTCATATCTTATAAATCTGTGATTATAACAGGGTGTTATAGTAGCTTCTTCTAAGTTCTACAGCATTCAATGAGTAGGATGTTCTGCTAACTGGTCAATTTATTATTATCTATTTTACTCACAAAGGTTTCTTTTTAAAAATCAGACCTTCTTTTACCCTTATTGAATCTAGTGTCTTTTTTCATAACTCACATCTGCACATTGCTAATTGATTTAGTTGGAAGTAGTCTAAGGAAATACATACATTGGAAAAGATCTGGAGCTGATGAATACTGCTATATTATGGTTAGGGGAACATTATGGTTCCACACTGAGAGTTCAGTTAATGCAATGCCGTACAGTAAACACATATTAATGCATTTTTTTCTCATCTTTTTTTTTTTTTTTCACTTACACATCACAAAACTTTTGGGTGAAAAGATTTTTTACTCCATAAACATTTCAGTTTATTTTCTCTTCGGACTTCCCTTTCTACTAGCAATAATCTGGGAAAAGTTTAGATACTGAACCACAGAAATGGTAAGCAGGTTAAGGATTCACATGTGTTTTTTGTTAGCTGTGCAGTACTTTTAGTGTGATCAAGCAAACAATAATGAGTCAAAAGTAACTTTCCTTTTGAATGTAATAATTAGAGCTGGTTCCTGCTCATACGTTTGATTAAAGACACTTAACATCTTTCATTGTTATTTTAACATTTATACAGCGCTTTACATCTTCAAAGCACTCTGCTGACACTACCTTGTTGGTTCTTGTAATGATTAGATGCAATTTTCAGTGTGCTTTTATATCATAATCCTATTTTAATTGCCATTTAAAGTTGCTTTAGTTATATTTATAGTGGGCCATAAAAAAGAATGTTTGGTTGGAAAGACACCGTACCAATGACTTCTGCAGTACATTTCTTAAGTTACAAAATATTTTGGTGTGATACTTCTGACTGAGCCAAGTACTGACCTATGCTAATGAGGGTTTCAGGTGACCATCACACAACACAATGTGAATCAGCATCAGTAAGAGAATGCCAGTACTGTTCCTCTGCTTGTTTTCATTGCTGTCCCAGTGAAACATCTTGTCTCAAATTTGCTGTATGAAATGGAGATCATTGCAAATTATGTCCTTGAGGTTCCAGTGCTCAAATTTCACTTACTCAAGACAGTGACCAGCACAGCAGCCCTGTCAGGTACTGGCCCTACTGCTTCCCAGGTTGCCTCCAGGAGCACATGGTTGTGAGCCCCTCCAAAAGCAATGCTGCCTACTTTCATTGGGATATTCATGGGAGGGGGGTATTTGATGTACTCCTACTCATAGTTTAGTGCTTTATCCTCATGAACTCCATATAGTAAGTTCTTGATACTGCAGCTAAGTTTACTGAGCTCAAATTTTTCTCCTAACCTTGCTTTTCAACTTTTTAAGTGTCAAAAAAAAGTTCAGTCACTAGTTATTTGAACTTCTAGCTGGTACTCTTTTTCTTTTTTATGTTTTTTGACTGTTATGTAAGCACACCTCAGAACTCACTGGAAGTTTCTTTAAGCATCTATGGCTAATAAATATATTTGCTAATCACAAAATTAGATTTGTAGATTCTTGTGTTGCTGAAAGCTACATATAATTCAAATACATAACCCTCATGGCTCCTTGGGCCTGTCCCACCTATTTGTTGTCTGTAAACAACAAATAAAACACAGTTGTTAGAAAATTGTGCCAAATGATTGATGGCATTTAGCGTCAAATTGCAGTGAAAACACTTCCTCGCTGTTGGTGACTGCATAGTTATGAAATCACAATTAAGCCTAATTTCATAGGTACTGAACATTTGTAGCTACTGAAGTAAGAAATTGCTCAAATATCCTGAAATTTTCAGTCACTGCTTCGTAACTGAGTTACACAACCTCCCTTAAAGGTGCATGGGTTAAATTGACATCTCCTGGCAAACCTTGCCTGTAGTTACAGGGCAGCCACTCCTTTCTGTCACCTAGTAACTTTTTAGTAGTCAACATCAACTCAGAGTATCTGAGCTAGTACTTTTAGAAATTCTCTTTAGGCTAGAAACTCTAAACAGTGTATTAGCCTGAACCAAGGACAATAATTTGTGGAAGTGTAGGAGCAGAAAATATTTGTAATAGTATATTCTGAGCATAAAATGGAGATGGCTGAAAATCAGATTATACCTGCAGGCAAATCAAGCCAAGTCCTGGAAAAAATCTGGCACCTGAACTTACTGGCAAGAGATGTGCTTCTGAAAAGTGATCTGGATAATGAAGGTATGGAGGAGTCTGTGCTTAGACTGATTTGTCTAACAAAAGAGCTGAGCGGATCTCTCAGGCAGCAGCTGGAGAACATTACGGAAAGCATTCGAGACACCTGCCACTTGCTGAGTGCTCTCCACAACAAATACAAGGAATTGACTGGAAGTCCAGGCAAGTATGGAAGGACTTAGCTGTAAACTGTATGGACTGGGTTTGTTGGATGCTAAGTTCTGCAGTGTGATGATGCCAGAGGACTTTTCATTTTTTAGTATTTCAGTATTTCAGTACTTGGTCATTCATTAATTCATATTTCCACAGTTGTATCACACTTTTTTCGAGTCTATTACATGAGATTCAATATGGGACTCATAATTCTCATTATGTGAACAAAAACATATAAAAATAAAATTAACGGAGCAGAATTGTTCAAAGTTTTATGTATACCATAATTTGGTGGGTTTATCTTGCCAGATGCCAGATGCCCCCCCAGCAACTTACTACCCCCTGCTCAAATAGAAAAGGAAAGCAAATAAAATGGAAAAACTCCTGGATGATATAAAAGCAGGGAAATCACTTAAAACTTATCATTGTGGGCAAAATGGACTCAACTTTGGGAAAAAAATCAATTGAAAAAGTCAATTGAATTGGATAGTGAGAAGCAAAGGCAAAAAATTTGAACACCACCTTTCCCCCATCTTGTCTTTTTTCCAGGCTTACCTTCACTCCTTTATTCCCAACTCCTTTACCTCTTACCCTTCCTGAGGAGTGCAGGGGACAAAAGTCAGTCTATAGCACTTCCCCTCTGTCATTCCTTCTTTCTCGCTCTTTTTCATGCTCCACTATGGGTTCTTCCCATGGTCTGCAGTTCCCGTCAGGAAAAGCTGGGCTCTACAGAGGCTGCAGTTCCTTCAGGGAATATCTACTTGCCCTGGCAGAGAGTGCTCCCCAAACTGAAGTGTGTATAGTTGGTTAGAACTTGGTGCTAATAACACCAGGGTCATGGGTTCAATCTGCTGTATGGGCCATTCACTTAAGAAATGGTCTCAGTGATTCTTGTGGGTCCCTTCCAACTCAGAATATTCAGTGATTCTGTAAACCCCGCTCCAGTCTGGAATCCCATGGGCTGCAAGGGAATCTCTGTCCCATGCCTGCAGCACCTCCCTTTCTTTCTCCTCTGACCTTGTTGTTTGAAGGGCAAAAACTTCTCAGTTTTCTCTGGTATTGTCCTTTCTTGAATATCTTTTCACAAGGGCTTTGCTGCCAGGCTCAGTTCAGTTCTACAGTAGGTGAACATCAACATATTAGCAAACATTTGTCAAAGCTGAAGTGAAAACTTCTAATAATGGTCTGACAGCATTAAACCTCAAAAGAGGAGTGTCCAACTGGTCAAGGGAGGTGATTTGCCCCCTCTACTCCACCCTTGTGAGACCTTACCTGGAGTACTGAGTAAAGGTCTGGAATCCTCAACACAAGAATGACATGGACCTGCTGGAGAAGGTCCAGAGGAGGGCCATGATCAGATGGATGGAGCACCTCTGTATGAAGAATGGCTGAAAGAGTTGGCTTTGTTCAGGCTGCAGAAGGGAAGGCTTGGAGGAGAACTCATTGCAGCCCTCTAGTTCTTAAAAGGGGCTTATAAAAAAGAGGGAGAGCGATTTTTTTACATGGACAGTTAGTGATAAGGCAAGAGGGAATGCTTTTAAACTAAAAGTGGAGATATTTAGAGTAGATGTTAGGAAAAAATTCTTTACTCAGAAGGTAGTGAGACACGGGAAGAGGTTGCTCAGAGAAGTCGATGTCCCATTGCTGAAGATTTTAAAGGCCAGGTTGTATGAGGCTTTGAGCAACCTGGTCTACTAGTTTTCCCTGCCCATAACAGGAAGGAAGGTTGGAAAGAATATTAAAGATCATCTTGTTCCAACCCAAACCATTCTGTGATTCTATGATGATTCTATGATGCAAAGACAGAGAAAGAAAGAGATTTTAGACGGAAATCTTTACCTATGCTTGTGTTTATGAGTCCTTGATCTACAGGTTTATAAATTAAAACACTTTTGTTTAAAAAGTCTCCTTCTGGGCTCCAGGCAAGCTAATTTGTCCTGTTGACCTCATGCTTTATGTGATTTTTTAAAGTTTTTTTATCATGTTTCCAAGAATCATTCTCCTTCCAAAATGCTACTATTCCTCATCTGAAAAAATTCCCTTGAAACAGTCAGCAAAAAGATCTGAATACAGTTGCCTGTAAACTGTTTCTGTATTCTAAGGCTCTGTTATCAAACATCAGAAAAAGCACAGAAAGCAAAGTGTTAGAAAAGCAATGAGGGGGGGACAGGGATAACACAAAAGAAGACTTATTTCGAGGTTAACCTTGTAACAAAATGCAAAAAGTGTCTCTGCATGTGACACAATTGGATAGTGTACAGTTACAAGGCTATATCTTTGCTTGGCAGTATTGGAAAAGTCACATTCACAGTACAGGCAAATGCCATTGTTTTGAATTACCCTGTTATCTTTAAATTTGATTTTAGGGAAGTTTAAAGAGCTATATAATTTATTTGATGGTGGGATTTTTTTGTTTGTTTGCTTTGTTTAGAGAATGCAAAATTCAGGGAAGAAATGTCAATTTTGGCAATTTTACCTAGGCTTGAACTTTGCCTTACAGTGAAACTGGGCAGTGGTCTTTTACAACCTCTTCTGCAAACAAAGCTGTGTTATTTCCAATCCTTCTGTTTTATTTCTCAGCCCTGTTAAACTATTTAAAATTTCTTCACTGTTGTAAAAGTGCCTCTGGAAAAACAGTAGAATAATAGTTTTCTTTAAACTATCAGTGCAAAAAATATTTTAAAAGTATATTTTAACAATTCCTTTGAGAACTGAGGAAGAATTGGAAAGGAGTAATTTTTAGACTGAGTTAAATGAGAAAAAAAACTATTCTAAGCTGTACTCTTTGTAGGTTTAAACTAATCAGATGCAAACAGAGATGAGAGTTAGATCACATAACTTCACTCATTGATGTATGATGAAATTTTTTTCCAAGCTGAAAACCTTGAGGTATTGATTTACCTCATATGATGTTGTTGAAAACAGTGAATGTCAGTTGATGACTTCCTGTGAGACTTGTATCAGCCCTTTCTGTTTTCCTTTTCTCATATGTCTCTGTCCCTTTTAACTGGAGAGCATGCCACACTGTGTTTAATTTTGTACTATATTCTTATTTGTATTGACTTTCACTGCATGTAAACTGCAAAACGGGCCTTTGCAGGATCTTATGCAGCAAACAGAAATAAGCTAGACGTTTTCCAAGAGGTTTGTAATATAACTAGTTAGTGAAGACACAGTTCCAATTATAGAGCTTGACAGCATAAGGTGAGGAAAGAGCTCTAAGTAATACATATGAAATCCCTAAAGAGAATATCTGGAGTGATTTCTAAGAAAAGGTATAGGAGAAAAATGAGGGTTCATAAAATAAAAAAGTTAAAGATAAATCTTACATGAATGGCACATAATGATTGTGTGCTTTTTGTGCATTCTTCTTCACCAAGTGGTCTTAGTTATATGCAAGGGCAACCTCTACCATTCCTGAATGCTGCTGAACTCCAGTATTATATATGGGCTGGTGGACTTGTGTTATCTATTCCTCATAGCAAAAATTCAAAGCTGCTAAGCATGTTTAAAATTAGGCTCATGCGTTACAGCTTCGTTAGAGACTCATGGATTGGAACCTCGCAGGATTCAATTTTTGGAAATATATATAATTAAGGTTTAATTTTAAAGCTCTTCCCAAATTGATTTGAATATTATTTTGTCATTAAGAATTTACCTAGTATCTGACCATTAGAAAGGTTAGATTAGAGCTGCCACGGTAACACTTTTACAAATACACAGTTGTTCTTGGAAAAGTGAAAAAATGTACTTGTCTGTATTCAGTTCTTCAGAAATTGATTAAAAACATTAAGTGGAAGCCAGGAAATACAGTGTTCTTCATGTATTGAATGACACTATGGAATTATGTGAAATTCATTAGGTATGTATATGAGTTTTCACATTTTTTCTAGCTTTCAAAGCATAATTTAATTGGTTACTTATTTTTTGTCTCAGAGCATAATCGAATTATAGATTGTCTGAAGAAAGTGGAAGGTTATTGGATAAATACAGTCTCACACCTTCAAGAGGCTGAAAATAAACTTTATGCTGCTAGCTGCAAACAAGATGATGATTCGCAGAACCAGACTGGCCAAAATGCTTCTAGAAAAACAGATGTGCATTGTTCAGAAGGAGAAGAAACAGACTCTATGCAAGCATCTTCCAGTCCCAGTCACCAATTCCAAAAAACTCCTTCCCTGAACAACACAGAAAGTCAGAATGTTAATCAAACCCAGACAAGTGAAACTAAAACTGTGGAAAAGGATGCTTCATCATTAGCTGAAAACACGTCTGACCAAGAGGAGGATGCTAGCAGAGAACCTCCTATGAAAAAGGAAGATGGTGAACACAAGCTACTGATGAATTCTATTACAGAGAAAAAAGAGTGCAATGGAAAGGGTAAACTTCATGGAAATATCTCTGTTACTGAAAAGCCTCCAGAACTGGCTTTTCAAGATGCTCTTATGAACAGTGGGGAAGGGATTTTGTCTGAGACACTGAAAGATATTTATGACAGAACCATCACAAATCTTTTTGAACAGGAAAAAAAGGAAGCAGCTGGAGAATCTTCAAAAGGGCTAGAAAGGGAAGAGCACAGATTGACAGAGAAAATGGAAGACAGTAAAATCAAAACAAATAAGGAAATTTGTAGAAATTATCTAAGTACCTCCACATCCTCAGCACAAATATCTGATCTTACTGCTGGGAATCCTTCTGTGAGTGATTCAGAAGTACAAAAATCTAGGCACTGGATGAACAAAGAGTAAGCACATATTCTTCTTTTTTAGGAAAAGAAGTACATAATTATTACTTATTAACATATAAACATGTGAGAGTGCAGAAGCTCAATATACATGTACTGAACAGCTGCTGGTCATGCAGTTTACAATTTAAACATGCATAATGAAGATAGTTCCCTTTGGTCTAAAGTAAAGTTTCCATTTGCATAATTTTTTTTTTTTACCAGAGAGGGACTGAGTCACAGCCAATAAAGTCAAAAACTCATAAATTATTGGAAATCAGTAGGAAGTGACCCCAATTTGTCAATTTCATAGTTATTTGTAAGCTATTCTGAACAGCCAAAAGATAAAAATTTTCATGATTTTTCCTATCTATTCATAAACATATTTTTCTGAATGATCTGCTTATGCTTCAGTGTAGTGCATCATTAAATTGAAGTATTTAATTAAAAAGACACTACCCCATTCAAAATACAAAGAATAATATTTTATATCTTTTTTCACCAGATTTCTAGTCGAAGAGAGTGGTAAGAATAAACATGAAGTAGCTTGTTTAATTAAAGCCCCTGCAAGTGTTCTGGAGAATTTGAAGTGTAGAATACTCAATGACACTAGTTCGTTGGTGGTGGATGATTCTGAGGAGCTGGTCAGCAATGTCATAAGCATTGAATGTTATGATTATGAAAAAATTCTTTTCCCCATCAACATTGCCATCCCCTTTACTTCACGCTTCAGAGGAAATTATCGAGAGATTATGGTGAAGGTGACTGATGTGAACTTTCAATCAAACTACTTAACTCCTATTTCTTTGGAACGATACCAAGGAAACCATAAGGTTGGTAACCTCTCATCAAAGCATTGTAAAAACATCATTTGAGGTTCTCAGTCAAGTCTCTCTGGAGTTATACAAGTAAAGTTGTCATTATTAAATCATATTGTTTACTACTCAGAGTTAAATAGAACTTTTCTTCCTACCTTCTCAAGAACTATTCTATTTGAAACCTAGTATTTAACATGGTCCTTTGCTTCAATTGTAATTTTAAGGCAAGTGCTTGATCCCACAATACTAATGATCAAGAAATGGTTCATGATTTTTGTAAATGAGTTAAATGAGTTGCATTATTTGATAAAAGTAAAAATTAAAGGGAATTATTATGAATTTTAACCACAGCAAACTAACACAGTTCCACATGTTAAAGTCTAAACTCCATATCAGAAAACCACAGGATCATTCTTTTTCTTTAAATACAGAAGTGTTGCATTGGGCCAGATTCATCACCCAGCTTACAAGCTTATTTCATTTCACTCCAGTCATACACTAGAGTATTAATGACATCACATAATGATTAGAGATCACCAGATAACTGGGCATGCAATAATATGCAATTTATTTTCATTTCACACATTGCTATATAATGTTGCCTTCTCAGTATTCTTTTCCACTACGGAACACAGCTTCATTTCTTTCCAGTGTGATCTAACCCCACATTCTCTTTATTCAGGAAAGCTTTGCAGAAGTGAAAATTTATCATCTGGGTGTTTTATCTGTATTGTCATGCTTAAAGAAAGAAACATTTACTGTTCCAAAGGTAGGACTCTCACAAAAGCTGAGCATGGATTCTAGAGTCTCTTTCTGTTACAGTCCAGAAGCATTCAGTTCTCCAGCACCCATGGAGTTAAAGGTAAGCTTGAAATATGTAATATTTGTTCCATAAGTGTGTTATCTGATCAGTTCTGTATCAAGTCTGCCAGTGTTAAAGTGCAATCTGTTCCAATATCAGAAGTCTGTGAAAAGTGTTTGCAACTCTACATCCTGTGTATGCAGATTTCCTGTCAACTTTGTAAAAACCACATAATAACATCAGTAGTCAAGGATATCTCTAGCTAAAAAATATCTATCTACCTTTGTTTTATAATTCAGAAAATACAGTAGTTTTCACTAAATATGTAAGTAGCAACTCAAAACTTCAACTGCTTATTCCATTGTTCAAGTTAATTGAACAAGTTTTCTCACCTGACCTCCTTCCTTTGTGCCAGGAAGTGCAACAGGCTTTGTCATGTTTTACTCTTAGAGAATACTCTCAAATTTTGCTTTAGTTGTAACATGCTTCTCCCTTCCCACGTAAAAAACATTAATTTGGAGGTACAGAGAAACTAAAATTATGAAAAAATACAGATTGGAAAAATCTGAGAAAATTTTCAAAATCTGAGGAGGCTCGTGAGTTTCAAATCTTGAACTCAAAGCAGGAACAAAAAAATCAAAATATTTTAGTCAGTAAAGGTTCCAGTTTTTGATTGCTTTCAAGCATTTTGTTATGCATTGGATAAAGTGCTAATACTTTGGTAAGGTTGTTGCTGGGTTATAGAGAGGAGTCTGAAGTTTCTGTGATAGTCTACTCCAATTTCAAAAGATAAAACAATTTGTAAAAAAGCCAGGCATGTAAGAGAAGAGTTTTTTATTTACAAATTAATTATATAATTGCTTTCTATATTTAGGTTCAGCCAATTGAACCATCATTGGTTTCAGCATTGAAAGCAAGAGATGATATGTACCACTCAGTGATATCTACCAGTGCACTGGTTCGAGTGCAGCATCCTTCAGCTCAACCTTTTAACAGTTCAGTCACTATTACTCTACCCTGTCCTCCAAACCCAGAAAAAAAAGGCAAGGAGGTGAGACAGAACATGAAAGAGCCTTTAGTGCTACAGCAAAGAGGGTTGCTGCAGCATACTATCGTTGGTAAGAACAACCTCACTACTAATTCAGCATTTTTAAAACACCAAAATGAATTAATTTTAGCAGTTGCTGATTAATAATTTCTTGTATTAAAAATGTGTTTATTCCTTAATACAGACTGCTATCCTTAGAAACACTGTAACACTAGAGCAAATTATCACAATTCTCATGCTATAGTTTCACCATAGCAATTCACATAAGATTTGATGTATATTCTTTAAACATGCTGACCACTGCAATTCTAGCAGTAGTCAGAATTAAAAATGTGCCGGTTTTTTCAGTAAGAAATGCTCTGGCATTTTCAACAAGTCAAATGCTGAACATGGAGAATAGACATATATTAAAGCTGCTGTAACCAGCTGGTCATTTGAGCCTGACCTTTGAATTTTCTGATCTCTACTTCTACATATTCCAATGGTTAGCTGAATCAAAATGTATGGCACAATGGTTTGTAATAGGTCAGCTTCATGGTAACTACTGCACTAGATAAGGATCTATTTTTTTTTCAAAGCACTCACTGCAACATTTCTAAAATTTAGAGCTTTTGGAATGTCTTAAAAACAGATTAAAGCATGGGGACTCCTAAAAAAAAGATAATCTCTAAATCTCACTTCTTATTGGCAGTTCAATAAAATCTATCCATCATGCACACAAGAGTATGGATAAAAAAATTTGACGGAAAAAAGCGCAAAAGCTGACTTCATCTATTTTGTCAGTCCACAAAGAAATGTTGTTCTCATGCAGGAAAAAAATTAATCCAAGTTTACCGTTCGATCGTTGTCCTTCCAGTTCTGCTGCTATAGGCAACTCCAGGTTCAGAAAGCCTCATTGGGATTTCTTGGTAGGGACTGTCTTGGAACAACAGTCAGCTTTGAACTACTTTTGCTTTACGTCAGTAAAGGGTTAGCTTATTTTTACTGGGCTAAACATTTCTTTTTATAATCCATCTACATTCCAAGACTATGATAGTCTTGAAAGTAAGCAAGGTACAGATGGAGAAGGCAGACGATTCATTTCAATTTCTGAAAAACTCCTCAGATCATGGTTTAAAAAGCTCTGCATTCAAACTAGTCTCTTAGAAAAGATATCCATTTTTGACACAAACTTCAGATGTGAGAAGGGTGACCATGTCAGTTTATAGGAGATTCAAATTTCATTTCCTGAACCACAAGTATTTCATTACCCTCATGGCATCTGTCTCTTCTTCATACCAGTCTAAATGGCACGTCTGTGAAAAGACCATGGCTTGGAAGCTTATTTCTGTATAAATTTCCATAGAAAAGTTTGCTAACACTTTCTTGCATTTACACGTTGGCTGAGACTGAACATTTGAGATATGCTTAGACTATCTCATCTGGAGAGTTTTCTGTTTTAGATTGTATACAGGGCATGTATTTGATGTGAATGGGTTATTCACATACAGTGTTAAAACCTGATGAGGAGAGGTGTGTAGGAAAAGAGGGTTATGGGTTTCTGTAAAAAAAAATAATAAAATCACTAAAACTCCTCATTTAATTCATTGAAATAAATTACCCAGACAGAACATGTCATGTTACAGTGGCTTGTTTCTGAGTGTGATATGAAAGTAATCAGCTGATTTGAAGAGAACCTCCTTTTATTTTCTCTGTTGAGAGCAATAGTAGGTAGCAGCCATTTCTTATTTTCTAAATTCCTTTGTGTCTGAATAATATTGGCTTCTGAAAGAAAAGGTGGGACTTTGTTGAGTTTTTTTCAGATATATATATATCTACAGAATCTAAATCTTAGTGGGTGACTCAAAACCAATCCATAATAAGTATTGTGCATTATATTAAATGATAGATTAAACCTGATTGATTTAGACAAAAAGCTTTATTTTTCCTTTTTTTTCTTATTTATACAGAATTGAAAAAAAAAATCTCCTAACAATTATGACTTACATACTCTGCATTATAGTTCCAGATGTAGATTTTAAGCAAGGCAGATAAACCAGACATAGTCATCAAGGAAAGCAGAAGAGAGAACAGCTACAAACTCAACCTTACTCTTTCTACAGGTTCTATTTTTCATTTTGTTTTTTCCTATAATTCCTTGGCTTTCCAGGGCTGTGACCACTTCTGTGAGAAAAGATGGGGAGAATCTCAGTGATACTTTGAAATTATTAGGTCACAGAAACAAAGAAGAAGGGTGGAAGGTGTTTGATGATGTTATTATCCAGAATGTACGGAATGGGCTTGTATCATTTGATCTACATGAGCATTTAGAAAGGTAATGTATGAATAATTTAATAAAATGTTATTTACTGAAATATTTACTTCCATGTGTACAAGTCAATGGAAATAATTATAGCCAAAAAATCATCCACTCTTAACTATTAACTTACCAGTATTGCTTTCTTCCACTTTAAAGCATAAAACAACTTGTATTTGTTACTCATTTAAAAATATATTCATTATATTAATTATATTCATTAATAGAATGTACACAATGTAGTACATAGAAAACCTGAAACAGGAAATTAAGGTATCAATCTTAACTGGAAAATATGGTTTAGCCCTCTAACGACAAAATCATATTTTTTTTTTTTTGATTCTTGTTAGGAAATATTCACTTTCATCTAAAATTCATACATATTTGAAATCATAGATACACAGTCAACATACTCTACATAAGCATGCAAATTTCCACCTTCTCGTGTTGGAAACAAGGATGAAAAGAAGGTAGCAAAAAGCCCATTGGAGACTGCCTCGAAGTATTTTGCAAAATAAATGATTAGCAGTTGATAAAATTATATAAGATAGAGCTATTTAATTTAATTTTCCTCCCTTTGTTTAGTTTTTTATTTTTTTTTTTTCAATACAGCTTTGTGGTCATCCGCCTTTCATTCCTTTTGGAAAATATTTATCTGCACCTCTTTGCTCAGGCTCTGGAAGAAGCTCTTTGTAGCACGATGGCTAATGTGATATTGTATCGGAAAAGAGAAGACCCGTATAAAATAGTAGTTTTACTGTCTGCATCCAAAGAATTGACCTATGAACTTCAAAATCTCCATGAGCAGGGTTATTTTGGTCCCCCAGAACCTACACAACAGTTCCCATTAAGAGAAGGAGAGCAGATTCACTTTAGATTTAGAGGAAATATTTTTGCTTCAGGTAAGGTAATCAATTCATGTATCTGGATAAACATTACCAATTACCTCAGCTGTTAAAAAATTCTGTATGGGAACACTGATAGACTGTGGTTAGTCACAGCAAATTTAGTTAATTCATTGTTTTATTTCATGTCAATGATAGGAACATGGAACTTAATGGAAAACTGTTCCAATTGAAACAAAAAATGTACTAGCTGAACAGGATCCTGAACAATGTGCTCTAGGTGACTCTGATTCGAACAGAAGAGTTGGACAAGGTGATCTTTAGAGATCACAACCATCTGCCATTCTGTGAAACCTGACCCCTCAGAAACAGATGACATTTTATGTTTATTTCAAAAGGGCAGGTTTCTGTCAATAGCTTTTAAACATAAAGAACATAGATTAAACAGATTCCAAACAAAAGGAAAAGTCTGCTAACTTATCTGTGTAACTTTCACTTAAAGTGAGCAAGAAATCCAGGGCAAAATGTTGCCCGTTTGTGAGTTGCACTATGAATTGAGGTGATGAGAGTTATGTCATTTCCATTAGCAGCCTAGAAAATTCCGTGCAGTGGCTGCTACCATTCAGAGATTTCCTTAGAGGAAAAAGAGATAAGAAGCCTCCGAAAAGTTTTCACCCAAAATTACATACATCCAGTTCTGTCAGTTTTAGAATGAACATATATATTTGGCCCTATGGACATTTTCTCCATAATCTCTCCCATTGAAAACTCCATTTACCCTAAAGAAAGGATTATTCTTCAAAAATAGAGGTCTCCAACCCCCAAGGAATGCCTGGTCATATTTGCAAAGAATAGTGTATATAGATGTATCAATTAAAATGAAATTACAAATCCTAGAAATGCACCCAACTCTCTGGCACCATTGATGCCATTGTTAGCGATAGACAGATAATACTACTAATAGTAATAATCAGAAAGCCTACACCTATACCAATTCCATTCACAACACTGTTTTATTTTTATTCTTCTCTGTGTTATATACTTATCTCCTTTTGCTTTTTCAAATTGTAGCACAGACTTCACCACTTATTCCTTATGCCAACAATTCAGGGGCTAAGACAGTTTACTGTGAAGATATTTCTACTACTGAAGCAGGCTGGTAGGAATGCTTGAGCCTCAGAGGTTCAATAAAGTAGTAATAATGATAAAGAACAACCAAAGAACAACCAAGTGTTATGTGATAACTTTTGTTTGACTCACCCTAATGAATTATTTTAGATGCCACACATCTGACTACACTGGAAATTTTTTTTTTTTTTTCATATGGACTGCAGAGAATGGAAAAGATTTTGGAAAAGTCTACAGACTTATTTTTCATTCACAAAGAAAAGCAAGGCTGGAGCTCCAAATTAAAGAAGTGGATGAATTTGGTAACCACAGTTCACCTCATTACAAAGGAACTGCAGTGTTTTATAAAATTACCAGAGAGATGATAACCAAGAAATGGGAACAACCCTTACCATTTGGTGAATATCAACACCAGTCTCCATTATGTAAATTACCACTAACATTACCAAAGGTGGGTTTCTCACTTGATAATGTTAGAGATCTTTCCGTTTTTCCCTTATCATATATTTATTAGGCTACAGGATCTTGGTATGATTTTTGATTTACAGATAGACACAGGAGTCACTGAGGGAGCAGTTCTGATCCATCTTCAATGTACAAGCATTCTCAGAATTTCTCTTAGCGGTACAGAGGGCCCCTCACGCAGGTATAAGCATGGAAAAATGTTTAGCAGAAGTTTTTCACCCATCTACTCTCTCCCCAGTTAGTATGGCACTCGGAGATTATTACTTAAGTTTCAGTTATATAATTCTTGTTTCATTGTCTTCAAAGCACAGACTTGCAAATTGTAGGATCATTAAATGGTTCATGTAACCTATCTCCCACCTATCACCTGATTATCCTGTTATGCCTGATTAGCCTCTGCAATACAGCCGTGCCGGCAATTATCTTCATCTCTGATGAAAGCTATTGCTACATAAATTAATCTTTAATATTCCTGCAATGAAATCTCATTCTAATCCTTTCAAAGAGCCTAGGCATCAGCACCCTATATTGTACAAAATGATGCTGCTAGACTGCTACTATAAAATTTGCATACATTTTAATATAAAAATCTGTACAGTTACACTTGGTCTGAATCTCTGGTGACAAGCAGTAGCATTCTCTCTCTTTTTCAATTCAGTTGACCTCACTCTTTCTATAAGCTATCACCCACTAATATATCTTTTATTTCATAAGCATACCTCTTGACTTCTCTTTCATCGTCATTCTCCCAAGTAAAATTTAAAGAGTTAACTGCAGAAGATTATAAAAGGAGATCTCTTTTAGTGACAGACTCCATATAAAATGTGTGGAATGCTTTCAAGCACTTTTTCTGCAGGGCTAGCTGTGTTTACAGAGAGGGAAATACAAACTCTTGAAGTCTAGTGGGATGGTTAATAAAAAATCATAATTAAAAAAATAATTGTAGCACACCCTGGATATCAGTTGGTTTCCATCTGCCTGACTAGCCTCCATCGCATTGTTCCACTTTATTTAATCTTCCTGCATAATAAGAATAAGATTTAAAGGATTGAACTGCATTTGTATTAAACCACAAAGATAAATATCAAATGTCTTAGATTTGAGTTGGCATATACAGTCTACTGCGAAATATATTGGTGTTTGTATTTAGATTGTTGTTGTACTTGGACTCCTCTAAACAAATATTTCTGACTAGCCCTTTTTCCCTACTAAATTTATGGCTGTGCTTCCTCTTTCCCAGTGTGGCTGAGATCTTGAAGTCTGGTCAGCCTGTATAAGTGTGTGAGAATATTTAAATATGTGGGTACACAGTAGCACCCAGGAAACCTACTCATTTAAATGGAAATAAAAGAAGGAACTGTATAAAATGGTCATTGCTAGAAAATTAGAAATAAAGACAAACCTCAGGAATGGTCATAGCATTTGGCAATATTATTTTTGCATCTTATTTTTGAGAAGTGTCTCTACTTTCAACTGAATCACTTCAAGCACAGAGGATGTAAATTTGATGCCAGAAAGTCTGCTTAGAGGGACAGAGTTGTTATATTACTTCAGAAAATCAGTGTCAAAGTGTCTTGCAAATGATTTTCCTTTTTCTTCTTATAAATATATCTTATGAAATGCATTTCAAAGGACTCTGAATCTTCACCAAGTGCAAATATTATATCCAAAATGTAATCAAAATGCTTAAAAGTGTTTGCACATTGATAAATTTTGTTATTTTTTGTCTTACACAGAATGAAATGCAGAATATGATATGCAGAATAAAGAACAGCAGCAAAAATATCTTCCCTTATGCTGCAAGTCACCTTAGTACACAAAATGCTATACTTTGATTTAGCTGGTGAACCTTCATACTTTTTGTTCTATTTTTCCATCCATCCAGTGCAGTAATTTAAAACTGGTAATGCCTAAATTCAGGTTTTTTAATAGTGAATAAATATTCCCTTATAATTTAGCTACTTCAGTTATATCTTTTTTTAAGAACTACAAAACCTCAGTGAAGCTGATTATTTGACAGTAGTGAATAATTAGTAAATTAAATACAGCATACCTTACTATTGGTATATTAGCATACAAGGATGTTTGTAAGATGCAGGAGTAACCAGCAATAGGAAACAACATATTTTTTTACATTCAGAAATAATCAAATGGTGAACTCATTTTCACAGGATATTTGCAGCAGTTAAGTATGTGTTTCAGATAGAAAAGGAAATTACTAAAAGAGAGGCAGAACCATATATTAAACATAACAATCCAATTAAATGCCAGAGCAATGAAAATGAAATTCTAATTACTTACCATATCTTATGATGTGTTCTAAAATTATTAATAGTGATGAAAGCAGTGACTGTAAAAATTACATAAGGACTTTAATTCTGTTTTTACTGGCTGTGATCTATTAGCATATTTGAATCAGATGTTTCTTCACATTTAGGTGGGCTTTCTAATAAATAAAATAAATAAAAGGAAATGGTTAAAACTGTACATGAAAATACAGTTAGGAAGAAATTTTATGCACTAAATACACAAACTACCCTAACTATCTCTCAAATGCAACTGGTATTTACCGTTTCATTAAAGTACAGGTCTTGTGTTACTGTTCGTACAACAGGAACCAAGACTGCCACTACCCATAGTTAGACACATGCCAATGCTAATAATATATGCTGCCAAAACACCTAGAACTACCTGACCACATTTTTGTGTGTAGATGTAGACTCAAGCAACTGTCCTTCAATTTTACTAATTTCTATCCTATGTATATTACTATGGTAGGAATAGCAGCAATTAAGCTGCCACAAATCTTGCAAGCATATGAAAACATAAGACTCAGTGTTCCTATCTGGCCTATTGCAGAGTATTTTACAGTATTTCTCATAGACAGCTGCTTACAGAATTCCAGTTGTCACAATAAGGCTCTTGTGTCTTAATTGTGAACTAGTTTACTCTAAGTTGTACAATTATTGGTGGTTTTCTCACTTTCTCCTAGTATCCTGGGGGAGCCTTTCCTGGCTTGGGAATAAAATCCCGACAATGTTAGTAAATGCAGGGCAGAAAGAACAAAGACTGTTTATGTTTCTACTACTTTGTTGAGTTGATTAGTTTAACCATGTTAACAGATTTGCTGCAATATACATGAGTTCACAAATACTCAGTGTTGCCTGCAACAATACAAATTTTCTCAACAAAATGAAATATCTTTTTTCCAGATGATAAAGTTAGAACCATCAAGAATGGATTATCTTGGTTTTGATAGAGACAGATGGAATCTTTTTAAGGCAGCAATTCTGACTACTACATTTTCACTCATTTCTGTGAAGTTCCCACCTAAATTTCTCTTGAATTGTGGAGAGAAGACAGTAACTATATAGATCATAAGCCACTTTTTATATGTATGTGCCACTTACAAATATTAACCACTTACAAATATATTTCTGATAGTGATCAAAGCAGTGTCTTTTTTTACTTTATGCAACCATTCACAGCAGTTTTTAGTTTAAACGTGCTACATTTGTAGAGAAGTAACCTGGTCTTCATTAATGATTCCTCCTTATGGTTCTTTCTTTTGCTTAGCAACAGAAACACTTGGTGATCTAACCTGTTATTTTCAACACAAGTCAAATATATGTACTAGGTTCTGATGTCAAGTATGTGTGTGCTTATCTACTGATTTCAAAGATTTTGTATTTATGTGAAACAGAGCTGGAGAGTTTAAAAGATTAATTTCTCCTTTTCTCTCTTTCCTGGTTGATATGCTACAAGAGTCTGGTCGTGTCTGAGAGGTCCATTTGACAGAACACGTCGATGTTACTGGCTGAAATCAAAATACTTTGCAAAAGTAGATTGCTGTAATACATACGGGCATTATGAAATTACTATTCTGCTGGAGTTTTATGTCTAATGACTGTCTAACAGCAGAATAGCATGTGATCCTCTTCCTCAGAAAGGCAGTTTCTTAGCTAATTGAAGGGCCTTTCAGACTAGAAAATTACTTTGACTGCTAGTAGTATTTTACTTAAGCTGTCAACCAGAACAGCAGGACCACATGCCGGTGCAGCTGAACTATGAATGAATTTAGCACTTCACCACAGATACTTAATCTTTAAAGGCAATTTAGTGTTTTAGATCTAGTGCATTGTATATTATTACACTACTTCCAGACAATACTAATTTTCAATTCTTATACTTTTTACTCCTATTTTAACATGAAGTAGCATAAAGTGGTTCAGATTAAAGTTAATGCATGGGTAATTGAGTTCATCTACAATAACTCTGAAAATCCCACGGACCTTTGAGATGCTAAATTCTCATTAAGAAATGAAAATAAGTTTAAATATAAAAGCGTAATTAAACAAAGCCAGATAAATCTGAGTCTTGAAAGAAAAACAATGCCCCCTTCTGGAAGAGCTTTATATTCCCATGTTATTCTATATTCACACCAGGGAATGATCAATGACAAAATTGCTGTAGAAGCATGCAAGAAAAGGCAGATTCAGAACACAGAAACACAGAATAGCTCGGGTTGGAAGGGACCTTTAAAGGTCATCTAGTCCAACCCCCAAGATCTCAAGAGAAGTACAGCACAGGATGGTTTTGCACTGCTATGCAGTACATAATATGGGCATCTTGTGCACACTGAAATCACTTCCCAAGATGACTGAGTACAAGCCTGATGAAAAGTTGATTAATTCACAGGTGAATAGGTAACACTTGTGATTATTTTGACCTTTTGGATGTGCATCTCAGTACATATGAGACACTCCAAATATTGAACAATATATGAGTCTGTACTAGAAAAGTGATTAAGATGAGCCCCATAAAGCTCTGGCTCAGTATACCCAGCAGGAAAAGGAGAATAGTTTTTCCTGTCAGAGTTTCATGCTCTTCACTGACAAATGAAAAACAGAGGATCAACACATAAACCTTGGGCAAGTCTCACAGGGAAAGCTGTACATAAACAGCTGTGTAATACATCTGAATGTGTGTGACAAAAGTAGCATGGGCACTAAAAGAGGATCATTACAGCTTTAAACAAAAAAAAAACAAAATTCTGAATTTCGCTTTATACAAACTAATCTCTTTTTATACTAATTGCTTATGTAAGTAATTTCTTGTTCTATATGAACTATGTTCTGTATAGGAAATGCTAAAGCCCAAAAGACTTTCCTCTTTCTCAGTCATAGGAAAAAAAAGGACAAAGTATTTTTTTTCTTTCTCTCCACAGATTAGAGGAAGAAAGAGCTAGAACTTTGTACTTTCTAATGGAACTTGTCTTTTGAATTTTGATGATATTTTGTGATGTATTATTAATAGTTGAACTATGTAAAATTAATAACTATACCTGCAAACATAGTATGATTACTAGACCTAACAACAACTTTTGCATACCTAAAAATGGTTATTCTCCTTGAAAGGTAGGCAAAGTTAATGCAGTATCCAAAATTAGAATCTCTTGCATGTATGAAGATGCCATACAGATTTTCTATACACCTAGTTTCTGTACACCAGTCATGGCATAATGCTATTGGTCAAACATTGGGAAAATTGCATAAATTATGAACTTTTTAATAACAGATAATAAACATCCATTTGTTTGATTTAAACTTTATTAGTTTCATTATTTTAAATAGCTGTATATTGATTTATGCCTGCTGATGGTGTTAACTGGTTTTCAACAGTGACAAAAATCTTCTATTAAGAACTAATGCTAAATACTGATTTACTACAATCCATTCCTATACCCTATGCCTTATTCCTTACTCATTTATACATTTCTCTTTTCTTGACACATTTTCTTTGATAGCATGAAAAATTGATCAACCATCCACGGAGCACAAAAAGAATCTCTTCTGATTCATCAGGTAAGAAAGCATCCATAATAATATCAATATAAATAATAATTATACTTGTTATTTACTTTTTTTAAATGCAAAAAATTGTTTTGGCTGTAACTGGAATTTAAAAATGCCATATTCAGGTATATTTAATCTTTGAAAAAATAGTAAAAAGAAAAAAAAATCTGTTTACCAAGCAATACAAAAGATCTTCTAAGATAATGTTGTGGTGGGATGCTTGAACAGCATATAATATTCTGTATGAGGAGATTCAGATCTCATGATCTGAATCATGATTGATGTGTCAGTTACAAGAAATATCAAAACCCTTACATTTTATTGCCAACTTTCCCTATGCAGTTCCAAAACCTGTAGATCATTGCTGAATCTGCTCTTGACTAAACCACTTCATGTCATAATGCAGTAACCAAACATTACATTGGAAATAAGAAGCTGTTTTCATTAAAGTAAAAAAAAACCAAACATATTTATTTAGGGAGTTTGCCCACTGAGCCTCCAGCCTTAGAAAGCTTTTAAAAAGAAAGGAAAATAGCAGAAGAATAATGCTCCTACTTAACTAATTTTTGCCCCTTAGAGGACCTGTGGGACAACTTGCTGTTTGGGCTTGCAGAAGAGCTTGCAGAAGATAATACATCCTTGTTTGCTTTATATTTACCTGTTCGACGCAGCATACTTCAGTTTGTTAGGCTGAAGTGCCCTGATAATTTAACACACCAGATCTATGAGCTGCTCTGCTATTGGAAAAAGACCCTTCCAAGGTCAGCTGATAAACTGCAGCTCCTGTGTCGCTATTTGCGGAAGAGTGGCAGACGTGATCTTTCAGAAGAACTTCGTTTAAAGTGGCAAAATAAAGTGCTCACTTGACAGGATAACTGGCAACTAACAGACAAATTTCTCTTCTTTTTTGTAAAAGGTGTGAATATTTCTGTGACACCTCTGGATAAAACAATGACAGACATATCAGTCAGGGCTGAGTCTATTTATATGTTACTTTGCAATCTCTTTACTAAAGCAAAGTATAATAACAATGCCCTTGCTTGCCAAAAGTGAAAATTTCTTATATGGAAAAGTGCGATATTGAAAATAGAAGTACAAAGAATTATAGACTAGTCTGTGTAGGATTCTACGGACTTTAATTGTTTGCACATGCAACAGTCAACACAATCATATTTCTACATACTTTAAACATCTGGAATTATTAATTACACCAAAATCATACAAATCACTCTATGATATATGGATATATCCAGTATTAATAGCTATCAGATTCTTCAGATGAAAGCGTAATAGATTGTTATACTGCACAGAGGTAACTTCTTACTTTGAGATTGTTAGTAATTCATTCTGCTTTTATATTCTCCAGCAATGTGTTTTATCCTTTTGAGTGTCATAGCAGACACGTGAATATGTAATCTGTTTCCAAAATTTATGAAATTTGTTGCCTCACTTTTAACTGTCATTGTTGTCATGGTTTTGCCCTGGGTCAATTTGTTTTCCACCCCCCACACAATTATTATTAGTTGAGAGAAGGTTTTTGCAGACAAAAGAGAGAGAGGATTTGGGGAAAATAGTATGAACATTTATTACTAGTAAAACAAAAACTACTAATAAATTAAAAACTAAAGAATTATATCTACAACAATTTCTACTCAGGTTAAAGTGCTATATATTTACAGAAATACTCCTCCCCCCTTTATACCAGTCCAAGGAGGAGAAGTGGTTTCAGTCTCCATTTTCGGAGTTCCAGCTCTCTCTCTCCAGTAACAAATCTTCAGTAGCAGCAGCATTCTCCTTGCAGCTGGAACTTTTTCTCTCTCTCTCTCTTGCTCTGTGTCAGCTTCCAGGGCTGGGCTTACCCCCCTCCTGGGCTAAGACCGAAGGCTGGGGGTTACCCAGGTCCTGAAGGGTCTTCCTTCCATAGGCTTGCAAGGGGACACTTGCTTGCTATGGATCTTCACCACAGGGTTACAGGGGATAATGGCTTAAGAGTTCACCCCTGTTTCCCTATGGAGGTCCCTCCCCATGGGAGAAACAGTCCTTGATAGACTTCTTGGCATGGGTCTAGCATGGATCCCCCACACACACGGATCCCAGCATTTCACATGGGCTTCCTCGCTCCAGCGTGAAGTTTTCTCAGGGTTACAAAATCTTTAACAGCAGTATGGATCCACACACACACGGATCCCAACATCCCTACCCGAAACATTCTGTGCTCCAGTGTAGATTTCATCTCTTTCAGGATAACAAAATTTCCAGTAGCAGCATGGATCTCTCTCACTGAGATCCTAAGCTTATCTGAGCCGTCCTTGCTCCGGCATAAGCATCGTTCCCTTCAAGGGTCACAAAGTCTTCAACAGGACTCTGCCTCACCTCAGTCCTTCTCATAAAGTCTCAGTTCTCTGGTATATTCACAAGCTCCTCTGTGAGCCGCATGGGGGGTCTCCTTACTCCAACAAACTTTTACAAGTAGCAGGGATTACTTTTCAGTCTTTTCCCTGCTGGAGAGAGAGAGTGAAAGGAGAAGCAGCAGCTCTCCCCCCTTCAAATTTCTTCTCTCTCCTCTGGCTGCCAGCTTCGACCTTGGAAGTCCTTTATCTCTCGGCTGGAATTCTTCCACAGCAGTTTCTCGTCCAAGTAGTCAGTCTTTTAAACTTTTTTTTCTTCACTCTCTTACCAGAGAGAAAGGGAAGGCTTCAATGCTACACCTGCCCCCCCCCCCCCCCCCCTCCGGCCCAAGCCGGGGGAGGAGAAGGCCTTGGCCCTGCTTGGGCCCGCTGCTCTTCTACATGGCTGCTGCTCCTAATTTTTAACTGTGCCACAAGTCTTCTCTTCCATTTTCTTAAAGATATAATTAGCAAAGGCGTCACTGGATTTTTTGATTGGCCTTTTTGTCCAGAAATCACCTGGACAAAACCATCCTCAGCCCGAGGGATAGGCTGGTGGGCAAAACCACGACAATTGTAATCAGGTCTTTTGGGTTACCATCAAAAGAGTATTTCTTCATATAACCTTAAAACGCATTTCTTTGACATTTTGTTCATTATACTAAATTCTTGTATTGAAGATACAGATGTAAACCAGGTGTACTTGTGCTATTCCTTAGTCGTGTATTTCAATATTTAAAAACTCATTTATTTCCAAAATGCTAAGTTGGAATAACCTAATTTTTAAAAGTCAGAGCAAGTTTGGGGTTTTAGTACTGTGTTTCTTCTGAAATAATATTCTAATTTACAGTCTTCTATTACTTGCTTCTACATTGCTATCCACCTCATATAACACATCAAGAATTTCTCTAAACACTAAACTTTGATTTCTGTTAAAGGCTCAAAGTAGCTGGCAAGGGTCAGTGAACCACAGAATTCTGAGAGCAAACTGACTGCTTAGAAATTACATATACAAATATAAATTTGTGATTACACAGGCTGTCCCTTTTGTGTGATTTCCCTACTGCTTCAGCAGTGTGCAACAGATGCAGCTTTCTTCATATCCACCTGTGCATGGTTTTTAGTTACCGTTATTCTTTTTGATTCAATGCACCAATTATTTTCTTCTTTCACCTCTCCTTTAATAATATAATATAAACTCAAAAGATCAATCTAACTCAAAAAGGTTTTAATCTAAAATTTATTAGTATTTAGAATATTTAGAATCCCTGTATGTCCTGCTGACAAATTCTACTTGTGATACATAGTTAGTCTGGGTATTTTATTTTCGAAGGTCATATATTTGCAACATTTCCAAATCACTATTGTAGATGAGAAAATTGCTAGGCAAAAGAAAAGATAAATAAGAATAGTATTAATTAGTTTGATTCATCTAGTCAGTAATGTTTCCTCCTGTACAGTTATCAGTTTTTAGACAAATATAAGAGCAATTTAACCCCTTCACTGTGAACTAACCATACTAACAATCCTCTCCTTTTCTTTTTTTTTTTTTAATAAAGGTTTTTTTAAAAAATATAAACTATCTCCTTATTAGAGGAAAGTATTATCAAAATTTTTCAATGCCCATCACATTTTGGCATCAGATCTTTTTGTCATCAGTGCCTTCTCTTCAGGAATGAATATTCACTTGCAGTTTCAGTAGATATTTTCAGTGTTTATGTATATCATGATCATGATTCTTTGTATAATGGTATGACAAACAATACCAGAAATATTGCAAAAAATTGGATTTAATTTTTCCATCTAAAAGTATTTTGACTCAACTACCAACATTCCGCCACAAGATGGCCCCTGTGTTTAACAAAACCTTGTATTTCATGTGCTGAAAACTACACTACTAAAAATTGAAAACCATCTGGATAGTCCATGCAGTATCAGACATTGGAACAAGTTGCCCAGAGGAGTTGTGGCTGCACCATCCTTGAAGGTGTTCAAGGTCAGGCTGGACAGTGCCGGGAGTAACCTTGTCTAGTGGCAGGTTGGAAACAGATCATCTTTCAGGTCCCTTTGAACACAAACCATTCTATTATTCTATAATCAATAACATTAGTGCAAGGCACCAAGAAATGTGGGCATTTCAGTAGCATCTATGCAAAGGGAATAAATGCATTCAGCCTCCTCTTCCTGGGAATTTGAGATTATTTTTAACATTATTGAAGAGTAAAAATATATGGAATTTTCTCATGTTCAAATCTAATTTGCAAATATAAATC